>BOPP01000009.1:16541579-16579224 GCA_017312745.1 Gryllus bimaculatus | reverse complement strand
TATATATATATATATATATATATATATATATGTGTGTGTGTGTGTGTGTGTGTGTGTGTGTATGTATGAATCCTTTTACCTCCAATAGACCACAAATTGCAACAAGTGACGCTATAGAAAGACAGTTTTTCTCGTAGTGAAGTTTTGAAATTTCCTTGTTGAGGGCTAGCTTCATGAGGCCTTGCCCTATCCTCTTACCAGCTGCCATATGTTATATGCCTTTTAAACAGTTTTTGAAGCTTGCTAATGGTGAATTCAAAGTATTACTTTTTGAAAATTAATAAAGAGTAAAATCTCGTCCTATATGGCAATTTTCATTGATGAATTCGAAACTGTTGTTTTAAGAAAAAGGCGTGTACGCGTTACTGTATATGCGAAATTTCAAGCTCTTTTTCACAGGAATCATTCGAGCTTTTGAAAAATATACAAAAATGGATCCCTGAATAACTAGATGCGCTTCTGCGTGCAAGGTACAATAAGTGCAATACTACTTTCGTAATTTTAATTAATATAGACAATTATAAACCTAGATTTGGTAGACCCCACATGAATATTTGCTCCAAATGTGAAGAGCTTGGAGCAGAAATTAAGAGTACGAGAGAGTGACGGCGCCTAACGGGCCACAGAGGCTGAGATTCATATCAACAAAAAAATAGCTGATACATTTTATAAATCAGTGCACGAATCTAATGAGAATTGAGCATGTTATTGTCTTTTTCCAAACACTTTACAAGACGTAATTTACGTACAATACATAATGAATTTAGTTAATTGTTGCTACACAAATATTTATTTCGTTGGATGCATGAATGATCCAAACAAATATAATATTCATATATAGTCTTACTTGAAATGTATTTCATTATGAATTCGATTCCCAGTTTTCTTTAGATTCTATTCTGCGGAGAAAGGAAACATAAATTACAACAAAGTACAACAATTAAACACATTCTAATCATATCAAAGTTATTAATAAAAATTACATTGAAATACAATACAGTACCATCTCAGTGAATTCACACAGAATAATTGGACAGGATAATATAAAATGTGAGAGTATTATTTAATGTTTCCTTCGTCGTGAAAAGTTGAATAAATGATTTGTTCCCTTCCTCCTAAACGCGACTTAAATACACATTTCTAATTTTGAAGAAACAAATGAATAGAGCAATATGATGTTTGTCATCTCATAGAGTACATTTAACACTCTTTCTACAAAACGCGAAAAGAAAAAAAATTGAGTCGTTATTGAGAAAATTTTGTTTGTGTATTTTTTAAATTGCAGATATTGTTGGCAATATTGCGCGAAGACTACTAAAATTTTTCAAACAATTACATGGCCTTAACGAGAGAACCAAATATGAGAGAACTAAAATATATTTTGAAGAAAAAAATTCATATCATTCAATGTTGTAATAGTTGGTAGTTGCCGAAAAAATGCATAGTTTAACAATATTTTAAAATTAAGAGTTAATAATCAAAAACAGACCTACACCATCATTATCAGATTATTTCTCTCTATTCTTACAAGAAACCGGACAGACGGCCGGCCGGACAGACGGAGGTTAAAAAAACCACTTTTTCGGTATCAGGCGACACCAAAACTTGTTTTTCCGTTGAAATTTGAAGTCGATATTTCACAGCGTTACATAACTTTCTTCATAGTACGTATATTTCTCCGTATACAATAAAGTAAAATGTTGGAAACCCTCTTACGTTGTTGCCCGTGAGGATTTGGCGCGAAAGAGATGAGTTTATTCCAGGACACCAGACCTCTATCCCCAAAAAATGTACATAAAGAACTATTGTAATTGTGATGAAAATATTTATTTTAGAACAATATTTTTGCCTTCAATAATAGTTCGTAGTAGTGCATCCAATAAATTTTGAACTTCTATAATTTTCGAAAATTGAGAGGTTTTAATGAAACTGGGTTTTGTGCCTTATTATGTACGATTATTTTGGCAATAAAACAATAAATAAAATGATGGATCTATTTTTCAGAAAAGAGTGCAAATTTGCTAGGTGCTGGATGTTATGGCCCCCAAAATTTAAAAGATTCTTTTCAAATTTCGAGGGTATAGATTCGGGTCAGATCGATCGGGCAATGTTTATTTTGTAAACTTATCTATGAACAGATTTGGTCCAACTGTTGTCCAAGAACATGACCAGTAGTCGGAAGAAAGGAGGGCAATTAGATTATCAGCTTCTCCACCTACGAAAAAACTAGTCACAATTTCGATATTCATTTTCTAAAGCGTTACAATAATCTTACTGTAATATGTATACGAGAAAGGAAAAAAGGTCTCAGAGACAGCTTCATAACTGTTCAATTTTTTGGCTGCTCAGAGCATATATTTACGAACGACTTTTGGAAAAGTCTCTCTAACGCTTCAGCTTTTCATTGTACTTTCTGGCTCCTGCGGTTTAAAGAATGTTATGTAATGCAGAGCCAAAAAAGCGGCGAAGTTTCGACATAAAAACTCTTCTTCAAGAGCCCTGGAAACGAAAAAGTGGATAAATTCAGTTGATACATTTAGGGTAAAAATAGGGCATGTTTTGTGGGTCCTTGATACCGAAAAATTGATTGAGGGGTAACGTCTGCCCATTTGTTTGGTCGAGCGTCTGTGAATAACAATAGAGGCTAAAACGTTCATCTGATTTTCTTCAAAATTGATATTCCCTGATCGATCTGGCTGGTGTCGTGAATCCTTGAATTTGAAATCGATATTCTAATTTTTGGGGCTACTTTAAATGAAGCCTCTGGCACATTTTCAAATTTTTGAAAAAGATGGCGTCATGAAATTTGGTTAATTTTTGTATTTAGATAACGCTTAAGAAAATGGTAAACGTATGATGGTGTATAGCTCTGATTTTTCGAAAATTGAAAAAGTTCAAAATTGTTCAGTGCTTTTTCACCTTCAATGATGAAGATACATTTTTTACTTTCTTGCTTTATTTGTAATAAAATGTGTCACTCCAAAAATTTTCATATAAGGTCACGTTCAATTTTTCAATATTGTTACTATTCTTAGTGAAAATTGGAAAAGAATTTGACATGGTAAATTCGAATTCCAGCGCTTTGTTTGAGGCGATTTCAGTCTGTAAAAGTAATTTGAGAGACAGAGGCTATTGCATTTTCAGAAAATACCTTATCATGTTTAACTTAAAATTAATTAACGTGTTATTACAAATCGTAGAACATGATGAGCAAAAATTTACCTCCATTGGATGCAGTAAAAATTAATTACGCACATGAAAATAAGCGTTTCAAATATTACGTGGAAGGACATGATTTCTTGCAACCATTGGCACGAAGAGCAAAGTAATATTGTGGTGATTAATTTGGAATATTTATTAACTTGAGCGTTTCTTTCAGGAACTAGAGACAATTTTAATTTCTAAGATTTAACTTGATGGGTACGCGCGTGGGGTTACCGAATGTTATTTGTCTTTTAATTATAATTTAATAACCGATAATTTAATTAATTAATTATCGGTTTAATTACTATTGGAAATAAATTTGTACAAACCCGTATTTAATATCCGATATTTTGAGTATCTTTGTTTCACTATTTGGCCACTGGTTCTTAAGTTGCGATCTAACAATAGGAACGTCGCGATAGGCGTGAACTTCAGAGAATAATCTCATATTGTCAGACGGTGTTTCTTCTCGAAAAATAGTTCTTGTGAAAGAAGATGGTATCGACAATCAGGACATAGAGGATGTAAATAGTGGATTAAATTTTATATTTCTTGTTTTAATGTAAGGAAAGGTGAAATAGCTTGAAGCCTGTCATTCGAATCTTGAAAATGGTAAGTTTTTGCAACATTTTCATATTGAAGGTTCTTTTGTAAATAAATTATAACCAGTTATGATGACAATGCACATTATTACTTGCATTGTTTTTTAAATTTCACTACTACCAGCAAACACTACCTAACTAGCAAAACTGTTGTCAAGCAGCTAATTATTTTGGCGCTCCGAGACTCCAACTCAGATCCTAAGAGATAACGTGCCGCACTCATACCACTTGGCGACAGCAGCGCCGCATCTGAATCGAATACGGACAAAACTATTAAAAGGTAAATGCACGGTTTATGTAAAAAAATATTTAAAAAAATAATATATCAGCCTCCACTCCGTTAAGATCAATCAGAGAATATCAATTTTGAATAAAATCAGCTGAAAGGTTTAGGCGCTACCGTTAACCACTGATAGACAAACAGATGGACGTTTTGCGGTCAATCGATTTTTCGGTATGAAGAAACAACATAATTTCGATTCTGACTACACCAGGATATTGAGTATTTTCTTTTGTAAATTTTGCAGCAGGGTTTATCCACTTTTTCATTACAAGAACTCGGGAATAAGATTTATTTTGACGAAATTTTGGCGTTTTCTGGCGCACGATTACATAACTTTCTTTTCTTATGAAGAATTCGTAAGGCGAGAAAGTAATAATAATTTCTGAACCGTTAGAGATATCTAAGATGGTCACGTGAATAAATATCATAATGTGTTTAAATTTCATATCATAGATCCATTAGTTTACTTAAATTGGTTGATACTGTGGCGTTTGAGACATCTCTAAACCCCCCAGCCACCCACGCTGCTACGCCTAGACATGTCCCCGCAATGCAGCCGCACCACTAATGAAGGTGCAAAACAGCGTATGCCTGGAATCTGCCTCCTGAGGTTCTGCCGATGGGCTTTCAGATCATTGCGCGGAGAGGTCAGTCAGTAGGGGTCGTGTGGCAAACACTTGCTGGCCAAGCATTAAGTAATTTCCGTGCACGGATTGGAGAGAAAGTGTAAATTTAGGAAGCATAAAATGTTTCAAAATTATTAAGAGGAGTATTCTATTGATTCCAGAGTGAATTCTAGAAATGACTCCATTTGGCACGATTTTAAGTGTGTTATGTGATTATTTTCTTTGTGTTATCTTCAGTGCTTTGCAAAGTGACTTGGCAATTTAAGAATATACGCACTTATTTTCACCTATTTCTGTGTCCTTGGAAAGCTTTCTCACACTCTAAAAACCCCGCCCCCCCCCCGATACCACAAAGCTCATTACGAGCACTAATTCTACCGCCCCTTCCGTTCTGAGTGGGTCTTAGGTAATAGCGGGAGTAGTCAGAATAGATGCACAAAAACTCAAAAATGTTTAAAAACAATGGGGATGAAAGTTGCAAATTCGAAAATCACACTTTAAATTTATTTATCTTGATTCATTATATTTGTCAGTAGATGTGATTTAAATGATTCTTAAAATGATGCAATTTTCAATAGTTTTGTTCGGAAAAATAAAATGGTGACAAATTCCTGAGAGAGGCTCTAAGAAGCCGATATTGCCTTCGAATCAGTGAGACAATATACTTCATGTAACTAACCTCGGCCACCGGTTTCGTACAGAGGGATAGGCACTCCTATAATAGTCATAAGAGCTTCGTGTTGCAGTTCCAGAATTAGGCAGTGGAAAAATTACATGAAACTACATGAAACATAGTGTACCTTGCCAATTAAAACGAGATTAATTTGCTTGTACGTTAAATTTAATGTTTAAATTAAAATTCACAGAATTGATGTACAATTATGGAACACATGGGCATAGATACTGTTTAAAAACGTTAAATATTTTATTCCACAATTTGAGCTAACACGTAATAAATTAAATGTGTAATTTTTATTTGAGCTTTATATTTTATTCTGTGCAATAACTCATTTTCCCACAAAACCATTTAGTTTAATATTGTATTTGAACATTCACTGTTCTAAGAGGTGCTGATTTTTTTGCAACGTTTGCCTGATGTGGTGTCTCGTCTGGCTTTATTTTGGCGGCTTAGAAAATTCCGGACCCTTCCGGTCCCTTGCAGGCAATACAAAGGATGACGGGTATCTCAGCCTGACTATTTCGGGTACTCATGTGTTTCGGATTCATTCGTATTCTGAAGATCCTGTAATCGTGTTCTTAGGTGTTAAGAGTAATAGTAGACATTTATAAAACTGGTGCAAAATTAAAGAAACGTCATAACTTTGAACTGAATTGCCGTATTTTACGTGGCGAGACTCAGGCCATGAGGCCTGCTCTTCCGTCTGACCACGCAAATTTCGTTACGCTCCTTTACAAGAGGAGAAAGGAGGTATTCCTTGGGCTTAAAACAAGCGATTTGAATTTAGCTCAGAGGCTTCATTTAGGCTTGAGGATCTTTTACAAGCAGTAAATATACCAACATGGAACAGCCGGGTATACTTCCTACCCGAAGAAGGTGTACTAAGGATTTTTTTCACTTCGATCGAGTTTGAACTTGCCAACTTGGGTATAACAGTTCGATATGGTTACCGTTACACTATCGCCGCCACTAAACTTTCTGATATGAAAGCATGGGAACATATGAATGAACTTCTTCACTTCCAGTTCTCATCACAGCAGTTTCTTAGAGCGGTTGGTAGTGAAGCACAGTAAAAGAGACATCACTGCAAACTGAGCTGTGAGGTTGCCAGTGGCGTTTACGTCCTGAGTCGTGCTGTGCGAGGATCAAGGAGCTGGAGGCCTAAAGAAACATGCGCACATTGTATTTGTACAGCACGTCTTTTGCAGCTTTGCTAAATCGATTCTTCTTCCTTCTGCCTCTTCCTCCTCTTCTTCTTCTTCCTCTTCTTCTTTTTCTGCCTGTTCTTCTCCTTCCTCTTCTTCTTCTGCTTCTTATTCTTCTTCCTCCTCTTGTCATTGTCTTTGGTATCGGTATTGGTGATGTTTTTTAATGCAATCGTTGACACAAAAAATGCATTTTTTTTCTTAAAAAATTTCGTGTGAAAAGTTGCAATTCAATAATACCTAATGGTGTCATTAAGATAAACTAATATTAGTTTCAATCTAAATTTATTTTTTTATTCTTTAAAAGAAATGAATATCTTCATCAACGGCGATCACTTGACAACATTCTCCTTGCAATGTTTGTAGATCTTTGGGAGAGGAAAAGAACTTCGGTTGCGCGGAGACACCAGTCGCCGTGTCCGCGGGCGCCTTAAACTTCGCCATGGACGATACAGGCCGGCGCGTTGCCAATGCTTGCATTGCAGAATTACTCGACTACCGTCCCGATCAGTGGGGTTACAACGGACCGGGGGCAATCACCCGAGCTTTGAAAAAGGTTTGCAATGTTCAGGAGGTAAGGATGTAATTTATGATACTTGTCTATTAAATTTTCAAAAACATTTTTAATCTAATGATCAGATAAAGTATTGCAATTTATCTTAAAACGACATAATTTTCTTTCACGTTTGCAACACATATGTTGACATCGTGAAGTGAAGAATTGAATACCAAGTAAATCGCTCTGCAGTTTGATATGAATTTAGAATCGAATTATTGTATTTAAAAAATAAATATGCAAAAACTTACAAACAGTATTGACACGGAACTTATTAGACTTGAACTTCAAGTGAATAGGGAGAAAACACAACTGTGAGTAATGCTAGAGATATAATAAACGTCATGTTCAACTTCTCACTTTTCATTCTTACTTAAATATGCAAATACATATTTTCTTATGAATGTGACCCACAACTTGTTCTTTTTAAACATAACTAACATATTATCCACATAACATACCAAACAGTCGCCTTTTAATGTTAATTTTGCATGCAACGCTAGATTCGCATACAAAATTATTAATAGAGCAATTCCAAAAGTAGAAGAGAGCACAAATTAGATTGAATTTAAGTTGTAATCTCTTCAAAACTTAGTTCAGAAAAATATGAAAGTGTCGAGAAACCCGAAGAAGAATCAAAAGTAGTTGTAAAAGACGTTGCGACACACTTTTCGGAACTAATTGGCAATGTTCTACATTTTTGCATTTTAAGCATTTGTGGTGATGCAAAAACACTATGTGCATTTTTGTACATATTAGCAAAGTTGCGAATAAATGTGGCTGTACTAAAATTAAACTATTAGCATCATCAAAACCTAGAAGCAATTATTAGAGTGATTATCATTTTAAAATTGCAATAAGACCCGTTCATATCCCGTATGGAGATAAAATAAAAGGCTATGTGTGGGGAATTTTTAAACCCGGATTATAACATAATCAGCTACAACGATTCAATGGTAAGTCCAATGTCAGATACTGTGAGAACATATGTGAACAAAGCTGGGCATGAAAAAAATGAAGTATGGACGAAATTTTCAGCACATGAAACTATTTGTAAACAGTTTACAGTGTTGGCGACGCCTCATTTTACTATTAACATGTATTTTCCTAACTAAAGGCCTTTGCAAAAAATGATTTAGGCTATCGTGCAAGTCGGTTTTCGCGGGGCTCACAGGATATGAAATAAACGTTCAGCCTTGTGCTGTTGAAGTCAAGAATATTCCGGGAAGATTCCCGTCTACCACCAGTAGTCTTCTAATCTTCTCTCTTGACGTTGAAGTTACGTTTTCAAGTTAATGACATATCTAATCTTGAAAAATTAAAACTGTTCACGTAAATAATTATTCGCTAAAGCCTCAGGTGAGCACCCGTACTCGAGACTGCTTTCATTCAGGAGAACTTAACTTTGTATCTGCCAAACTACTCAAATGTTTAACTAACTTTTCAAGTGCTCGCGGCGGGGACTAGCAATCTTCTCTACCATATGTGTTTTCTCAAAATCATGGTTCTGATGCAAACATGTCACTTTCGTTTCCGTTTGTTTACCAAATCGTTATTTGTAATTTTGTTATTCGCTGTAACTCGTTTCCCGACCGACATCTATTTTGAATCGACGCCAACACATTAAATTCTATCACCATAGGCTGTCTGTATTCCTTGTATTTGTTTAGATGACGCTTTTAAAATAAAATGTATATTCATGAAAAGTCCAAATTCTAAATGGCAGCAATGTTTACATTGTTCTTGGAGTCTTCATTGTTCAATATTTATTGTTTATTTTGCTTACGAACATTTTCATGTCCTACTATTTACATCCCAATTTTTGCATCTGAAATTTCGATGTCCATTATGGCTACCCAATGTCTTCTCTCTAAATGTTGCATAGATCACTTTATTTTCGCTCCCGGGTACCAATATTACGAAAAGAGTCACTATTCCACATTAGTCTATTCATTTTCTTGCGTTATCTGGGCATGTCTCAATATTTGACCCCAAATATTACGATAATCATTATTTCAAATAATTGAATTTCAACTAATTGAAAGATCCGTCACTAAGGGATAAATATTACCTTCAATATTATAGGTATAGGAAGACGCCCTAAAAATGGACTTTTTCAATTTTATAAAAATGTTGTATTTCAGCGATAATGGGACCTACCCCAATCTCTTCAACACACTCACTCACACACACACACACACAAACACACACACATATTATACACACACACACACACACACACACACACACACACACACACACATATATATATATATATATTGGAACGCAACGAGTCGTGTGGCTGGAACGGGAACGGGAATTTCAACAATAATAGACATAACATTTGCAGTAATTCAAACATTACGTGCACTTCACAAATGAACTGATGTGTGTGATGATTTTACATGGAGAGATTTCAAATAATAATAAAAATCCCCTTTCTTTATGGCTAATTAAGACCATCCTGTATAGCTTTATACAAATAAAGCAATGGGTCGTCATAAATATATGTACTGAAGGCACTCCTCTCCCCCTCCCTCCGCTCTTCTGCTTACAGCCAAGTGTTCGATCCAATTTATTACGGAGACAAGCGATTATGTGACCCTCGGTTTTCTGTCGGGCGGGCAGTCACATGCTCGCCCGGTGGTGGGTAGGTCGTCGGTCTCTCGTTCTGGAGCAGGCCGCCCCCCTTTCAAGGCAGAGGCGGTGAACACTGGGGATCCAGTGCGGTGGCCGTTTGACGTCGCGCGCTTTCGTAGGGTCGCCACGAACCTGTTCAACCAGCATCACCAACCTCAGCAGCAACGGTTGTAATCTAGTCGAGACGACATCGTTTTGCAAACACAATCGACTATTCGTATCAGCAGTCGCGGACGATGTCATGACGGCGGTACAATTTCACTTAACGCGCAGACTAGCACTCGCCCTTCTTTTCTCCTCGAAATTTCTGACAGAGTGCGCGAGGGGTCAACTTCCCTCCGCAAGGAGGCTATACGTCAATGGCGTACGATGAGGTCAAGTGAGCAGCGAAGTGAAGTTAATAACTTTGAGTTTCAGGCAATGCCATAACTGACTAACTCAGTGAATACGATCGGAGCCATACGATTTTAAAATATATATCATATTGTACTAAGTCTGTAGCATCGTGTCCACGTAAGCATTCGAATTACTTAGTGGTCGAGCTTAAGTAAGACTCCAATGACCACTCGTTAGCCGAGGTCAAGAAAAACAAAGTGAGGAGTCAGTCGATGAATGCATGATGTCCGATACTAATCCACATTCGAAATCGATCACACTCGTGGACCTGAATTTTTATTGCCAGAATGGTTACAGAGCGGCGGAATCTGGTAAACTAACAAACCTCGGTACCCCCTCGTCTCAAACAGCGTGTATCCTCCCGATACGCGGGTTGAATTTCGCTGAGCAGAGTTAGACGCTTTCGATCGTAACCAATCACAGCTGCGTGGGAAACCCTTTCTCAACGGCCAGAATGTCCGTTGCTGTTATAAAAAATCTTCGGTGCCTGTGTGACTTAATGACATCCGCCTGCTGACTTTGTCTCCCGCGATGCGCACTGTAGCGTGGGGTTACATTTTACGAGCCGGTCGCGTGGGTGAATAGGAGGCACACCACTTGACTTGGGCGAAAGAACCCGCTGCCGACAGGACCCACCTCGGGAAACGCGCGAGGGTCCTGGCCTATAAAATCCCAACAACCCCTCGCCTCAAATAGCACCGAACGGGCGCGTTCGGTTACTACCGACCCCTTTTGCGACAAGCTGCGTCGTGGCGTCCGCTTTTGATCCTCCGTTTTTTCTGGAAGCTGCATAGAGCTTGTACCCTATATAATATTATATAAATTTATTAATAGTACATTGAGGAATTATTGTTTTTTGTATATATTATACCCACTATTATATATCTATATATCGGTATATTATATATTATATATATATATCTTTGTTGGTTTCCTGCAGGTGGCTATCAGCGGTTACATAGATTCTCTAGATTACTTCTGTTATGTAGAAAGGTCCTTTGAGTTGTTGCGTCACTGCGGTTACTCATAGGTTGCGCTGTTTGGCCTCTGGCCCCTTTGGCTTCTAGAAGCGGCCCTTCCTGGCTCGCTTCCTCCCCCGCTTCCTCCCCGTGGGGGAGGATGGTGGTCCTGTGTTGTGGAAGGCGCTGTGTGTGGCCGCGGGGGAGTTTGTTGTGCGAGTGTATTCAGGTCGTCTCCGGTTTCTGTTGCTGGGCCAGCAGGGGGGTCAGAGTGGACAGATGAGGCTCGTTTGTCAAGGGGCTCAGGGTTTTTGTGTTGACCTCTCTCAGGTCTCATCTTCTTTCTTTGTTATTCCGTCCAACCCACCTTGTTTCTAACCGTATTGGGGCATCCTTGCCTCTGTGGTGATTCGTTCCACTCATCTGCTGCTAAGTGGGGGCGGTGGCCTTTGGGCTCTTTTTTTCCCTCCTCGCTGCCCAGTTGCGTGCGCCCTTGTCTGTCATTATTACGTTGGGGGCTTGTTGAATAGTTTGTCCCGTATCCGCTTCACTTCTGGGGGAAATGCCGTGTTAAAAATGTTCTAGTGGCTTTACTCGTCGGTGGGCGTACGTCTGCTTCCGGTCGCCTTCCTCCTTTGAGTTTGGCTTTTGCGAGGCCGCGATGTAGGGTGTGACCTTGTCCCTCTGCAAATGTACTGTCTTGAGGTGGATCCACATCTTGTTGCTGCTGTGCATTCTGCTGTGGCCGCAAGGTGCTCTCTTGATCGGCTTTCTGCGTGTCAGCCATTGGAGGGGCCGGGAGTTCCTCTCCGGATGCTAAGCTGCAGTCGCTTCTATCGTCTTATTATAGCTTCAGATTATAGCTTGGAGTATCCTCCCACTTCTTGCCATGGCTGTGTTCGATTTGAACGTAATAGCATCCACCCATTGTCGCCTTTGCGCCGTGGCGTGTACTGGAAAATGGAGGGCAGCTTGTTTGGCTATTGCAAAAAGGATCTCACAGTTGCGGTGCGCGCAGCGGGCCGGCATCATCTTCCTCGGCGTGGGTGGGGGGGCAACTTTTCTACCTCTTACACACTTTTCTTATGTGCTCTCCAGTCTCTGACCTCGGAGTCACAGTCGCATATGAGGGCGGATTCTAATACTCCATGTGCTCTGCAGAGGTGATTTTTTAGTGAGAATCTTCGCCTAAATTCTGTTATCGCGCCGAAAATTCTATCGCCACAAATCGAGCATACCAGCACTTTGTTGTTCGGAATGGGGATGATTACTTTGTGCGCTTCCAGCGCCGGTGGCTTGGGGCATCCATTGGTGCCACGGGCAGGTCGTGCTACGTATAGCCATTTTGCTGTGCGGTTCGTGAAGGTGGTTAGCTTATGTTTAAGGAACCGGCATTTCTTGATGTAGTGCCGGTCGTTGACATCTCCGCAGCCAAGGCACCGGATGATGGACCTTCGTCGGTACCTGTTCCATAGGTGGTTCTCCATCCTTCTGACTCTCTCCCCTAGCTTTTTTCTATGTAGCAGCGGCGGGTAATTTCGAGGGCAGCACGGGAAGAATATGTCCGGAGGGGATGGGAGGAATCCCGATACTTTGCCCTTCTCTAGTCGTGGGGGAAGGAGGCCAATATAGACGGAGCTTGGTCTGTAACTTGCGTACTGGCCGCATCGTCTGACACGTTGACTTCTTCTGGAATGTGCTTATGTTTTCGGGACTCATTTCGTGCTTTCCTGTGTGTTCTGGCGAGTATTCACTTACTGGCCTGTGCATGTTTTTGGGCTGTCCTGTCGTTCGGTCTCTAGGTTGTAGTCTTTTTGTCGGAGTTTCCGTAGCCCGGTCGCAGGGGGGCACGTTCCGGATGCGTTGGCCCTTCTTTTCGAAATGGTTTTGCTCTGGACCGTTCTCGATCGAGCTTGTGCAATATTTCCGAGAATGTAAGTAGAGAACAGCTTCCGGCGCTGGAGTCGCTCGAGACTGGCATAGGCGTGGCAGAGCGGTATTGGCGTAGCGCCGTTGTCTGGTAGGTCAGCTGGTAGTCAGCTCTCATGGAGGTGTCAAGCAGGTCGGATGTGTCTGACATTTGCGATTGAGTGGATATTTCAATACTGATCAGGCTATGGGAAGGTGTACTTCGTTCTGTTAGGTATATCAGTGGGATTCATCAATGGTTACCAATTCAATAATAGGGCTGCTGTCTTCTGTTAACCAGGGGCGTTTTTGGACGGGCGTACTATGGGTGGGTCTTCTTTCGGGCTGAGATTTACAAAGTCGGATTCCTATAATTTTATTCAGTGGTGGGGTCGGATCCAAGACATGGCGGCGTGATCAGAGGATTTACATGGAGGGGGTGGCTGCGGTTTGTTGAGCTAATATGTTAATATCTGGGTAGTCATCCCGTAGACGCCCCGTGACTGGGTAGTCACCCCGTCCCGGTCTGCTTTTTAGCAACAATTATACTAACTTTTAGCAATAAATTTGTAACTGTCAAACAGCAGTATTAAAATGTTCATCTCAGGCACAATTTGCGGAGCCTTTCCGGGCGTTCTAGCGCATATATCGAATTTGTTTATAAATTGTAAATTATTGCAAAATTATTAATTTGCTGTTTTCGGCTCAGGGACATTAGGAGACTCTCACTCTTTAGATATGCAAAAGTTGAATATTGTTTAAAAAAATTGCAATTTTCAAAATGATGCAAATGTTTTATTGTCTTTTTAAATCCCCTTTGTCGATCCGTATAGCCGAGATCGCTAAGGCAGTAGTGTCGTGGTGACCTCGGGTCGAAAGATGGGGGGTTCGAATTCCGTCTAAACCATGGATGTATTTGTATAAAATATATCCCTTTTAAACCAAATACTTCCGCAATCCGATCGTGCAATGATCTTCCAATCTCCAAATATTTAATTGTTTATTAGATCTTAGGATTTCATTATCACCTCCATTTTTTGCACTTATTACATTCGATCTCCACACAGAAGTTTACTGAACAGAAAGGTTTGCATGTCTCGCTTCCATTGTTCGCTTCATACGCTTAATGTCGAGTGCAGAGGTGATATCACGGCCTCAGTATCGCCTCAAGGCGATAAACGGTGTTTTGAAGCGAAATGTTTGTCTTTACCATTTCTTTGAAAATAAAAATGAAAACCAAGAAAATGTAACTTTTATTGGTAATTTCGTGGGATCATTGCAGTAACTATGTCCGTCTTACGTCAACTATGACGGTTTTTAAAGATTCGACTATTCCTTTCTATTCTAAACAGCCATAAAAGCTCCCTTATATATTTTAATTCGCTTAAGGGTTATTAGTATATAAACACATTATCTGGTAATTTAATAACGCAGAGATAATCAATTTTATGACGAATATGAACACAAGCTAAATTATTGATTTTTGCAACCCCGTATACGTACGTATGCACGGAGTAAATATACGTAGTACAGGAATTGTTATGTAATGCTCCGGAAATTTGATTTTATATTTCAACGGAAATACACACGGTTTTGTCCCCTGATACCGAAAAAGTGTTGTTTTTTTCAAACGTCCGTCCGTCAGTCTGTGAGCCCCACTAGCTCCTAAACCATACGTGCGATATATTCCAAAATGGATATTCCTCGGTCGAACTGGCTCCACTCAAGACGACCGCGATTTTATAAAAAGTTTTTTTCAAAATTTACAAATCTTTACACAAAGCCCCACGGACACTGTGTGGAAAATTTTCTCAAAAACGGCACCGACATTTTTCTTTAAATTTCTGGTAAGATTAGAGTAAAACACACTTATGAAGTGGACTTAGGTGCGATTTTCATAATTATCTCTGAATTTTCGAAAATTGCAATAATTTTGAATATTTTCGCGTCTTTCTACAACTACAAAATTGCAGGTAGAGGTTTTTCATTCTCATAAAATGTGTTGTCAATAATTAGTTCTTTATTTTGGTCATGTATATTTTCTTTGGAAAGTTTAGTAGTTTTCGAGCAATATTGCGTGATATATTTGCAATTTTCAAAAATTACAAAAACAAGATTTCACAGAAACAGTCCCAAACTTTTTCTTTAATCTTTTGGTAGCGATAGTACTGAATGCACTCTATAACAAGACATATTTGCCATATAGGGCTTGTTTTTCAAAAATACTAAAATTTCTCCACGTAGTTAATATTTACGTTAGCGGCAATTTGTTCACATTAATTTATTTATGGGTGCATGTTCTTTAAATTATGTCAGACAAAGTTTTACGAAAACTCAAGTTTTCTGTGGAGACTAGCTGAAAATTCCGCATTTTCAGAAACGCTCTAAGGTCAATTTATGAAAAACGTACCAAATGTTTTTTTCAAACTTTTCGAAACGATACTGCTAATTGCACTCTTTATTATGACGTTTATTGTGGGGCATTTTTTCCAAAATTACACCTGTGTAATTTTATTGAAATATCTCTCAGGCTTTTAATATGCATATTTCCAGCAATTTTTAAACACTGTGCATTTGTGACTAAAAGTCCTTGAAATGACTTTATATAAAGTTTTTCGAAACCTCAATAGTTTTCTGTCAAAAGATTTTCAAATATCGAATTTACAGCAGCGCTTAAACACCATTTTCTTAAAAACGGTCCATATTTTTCAAAGAAAATTTCCACTTAGAATAAGGTTTTACTGTTCTTTAATATTTAAAAAAAATAATTCCTTTCTACGCAAAAGAAACCGAAATTTTAAGACACTTAAGAGAATGACAAAGAAATGTACTTTGGGCGACGATGGCTGTTGGCAAAAGAATGTGGCTAGTTCGAATAGCTGACCGAGACTAAAGGAAACAGAAAACTAATAGGGGAAAGTCTGTGCCATTCTGTAACACTATTAGTTCTCTTATCTGTTAAATAGTACGACATGCTTTACTATATGGTTTAAATGCATTAATCTTAACATTTGGAAATTCCTTTCGAACTTAAGGAAACTCACTAAACCAGCAATAACCACACATTCAGCTTTTCTAAAAATATTAATAGCTTTCAGTAGATAGATTACAATTCCCACAATGAAATAAAATTTATTATATGAATTATGTGTTCTTATTAAAAATTGGGGTTTGGAGAATAAAAACAATTAATAATAAATAGCTGATAAATTATCTGCCACCCATTACCTTTCTTTAAAAGGAACAATCACAATATTTAAATGCGTAGAAAATTCAAACTTCTTTCTAAACTATGCCTTAGTTATTTAAACGATCCTTACTGATGAAAATAAAAATTGGAACATTTTTTTTAAATGTACGAAGTCGGAAGGAAAATCGCGAAGAAATCCCGTCGTTAAGAATCGGTAATAATAAGTTGGTGGTAGTCGAGGTACAAAAATTAAATACATTTAACCAATTTTCGCGTCAGTTTATACAGATGAAAGGAATATCGTCGTAAACGAATGTGAAAGAGAAAATTTTGTACTAAAACCAAGAGTACTTAGGAAAAGAATTGCCAAATTAGGTAATAATAAATCAATATGACCGGATAGAATTTCGGGGAAAATTCTCAAATAAGGAGAAGCTATGTCATCATACCTATTGCGGCTTTTCGAGATATCAATGAACAATTCATGTATTCGTAGGGATTGGTGAGATGCCATAGCGTTCCCAATATTCAAAGGAGGTTCGAGTCAAAATGTCGAAAATTATCGCCAAGTAAGTTTTACGTCTGTAGTGTGTAAGGAAATGGAACATTTGGTGGCAGAATATTTACGCGGAATTCTGGATAAGAATAATATCATTTACGAGGCAATACGGTTTCAGAAAAGGATATTCATGTGAGAGTTAGTCACTGTCGGAAAGGACATTGCTGATTATCTCGATGAAGGTTTCCTTGTTCACGCAATTATTACAGACTTCACCAAAACGTTCGACCTCGTTCCCCGTGATAAATTAATCCAAAAAATTAGTAAGCTTAACATAGAAGAATTGCTCCCGGGATTCGAGAATACCTCAGCTCAGGTACTCAACAATTGGGTCAAATTTCTCTTCGAGGCCAGAAGTAACGTCCGGAGTGCCACAGGGAAGAGTCCTAGGTCCCTTGTTTTTTATAGCATATGTTCATGATATTTGGCAAGAAATTGAATAAAAAATACGACTTATTGCAGATGACTGTATAATGTATCGGGAAATTAAAGACACACGTGATAGAGAAATATTGAAGGCTGATTTAGATAGGCTAGAATCATGAGATACCACAAATGAAATGATATTAAATTCCAGTTAAAGCATATTTATCAGATTCGCGTGTTCTAGAAAGACAGATGACATCACGTATAAATTGGGAAATCAGTATATATCTTGGGAACCTTTGGAAAAACGCAGAGAGAAATCACATCTTTGTGCGTTATTCAAATCAGTTCGAAGTGATCGTCCATGGGAGGAAGTGCGGGCAAGATTATGAAAACCCACATAACCCACATACGGATCACAGTTCTAAAATTCGGCAACGAAAACAGAGAACAGATGTAGGTAAATTCTCATTTGTAAACAGAACAATACAAAATTGGAACGCATTGCCCGCAACAGTGCTGGAGACCTTCCCTCAGAATGTCAAAAATTTTAAAATTAGATAAAATAAATTGTAATTTTTAGGATAAAATTGTATTTTTTTTAGAATTACGTAAATACTGTAATGTTCCTTTGATTTTTTGTGTTGTGTATTTGTACGTAGTGACTACGTGGAAAACGCTACAACGGAAATATTCCTAAGTTGCAAAATAAATTTTCTATTCTATTCTAATACTCTCAACCCTTAGGATAAACACGCTTATCATAGAGAACATTTATCCTAGAGAACATGATTAGGGGAAATCGGGTCAATCAATTCCTCAGTCGTTGGCAGTTGGTTAAGAATGTTCTTTGCAATAGTTAACTAGGAAAGAAACAGGTGATGTTATCCTCCGTACAGTGCTGCCAGAATGTGCAGATAGTCTGAGACTTCAGAATTTGGCCATTACTTATTTTACGTGTCGGCGAGGGTACAATATTGAAGAGAGAAAAATGTTTCTTAAATAAATTTTGTTCTAAATGATCAGATCTCTAAGTAAGGAAATGTACATTTTTTGAAAAAGGATATATTTTGTATGAGTTTTTTGAAAACGTTTTCGTGTAATTTCTACATTTTGAAATCAATGTAGTTAATAACAAAGTCTCCAAAATGGCTTCACATTTTCCTTTAAGTATCTCCATGAAGACTGGAAAGGACGCTAAAAGATGGCGGAGGTCTATTTTTCACTTATCTCTTTGAATTTTCGTTAATTGCAAAAGGTAGAAACAGTATAAGAAAGTATGGGCTGATGTATCTTCACTAGTTTCTAATAACTTAAATAAGTTTACTTATTTTTTCTTTGCCGTGAACCTTACGATTACATGCCGTGAACCTTACGATTATAGTATTACCAGACACAATGCAACGTACCGTATCGTATCACTAGGCAGATTCAGTTCCTTACGGCAAAAGAAGGTAACCGATTTTGCAAGTTCCTCTATATGAAAATTACTGCTACATTTACAAGTGAAGTACACCGTAGTTACCAGTGCAATACATGTTTCATTTCGACAACTTGTTTCAAAAATGAGTTGTTCAGTTGCACAGTAATTATAAACTCTTTTCTTTACACTACAAATAAGCATTTTATTTATTTTGTTTGTTTCATACATCGCGAATTTTGTTCAAATTATCCAGAATTTCGTATTTGCGAGATTCGGATTAGTGGAGTTGTACTACATTTAGTAAATCCATTATTCCCATTGCTTGAATGTTTTCCGTTTGATACAGTTGTTATCACATCAGGCTGGTTTCCTTTTTTGAGGCTTGTCAGTCAACACATATATCCCCTGACCATAGTTGTGTACTGTGGATGAGCTGCCTCCGAACTTACAGAATTTATTTTTTATGTTTTCCGTGCACAAGCGTATGTTATGTTTTCTGTACACGTTTCATTTCATCTGAAGGACTCTGTTTGCTTTGGAGAGGTCACGAGAAGGGAACGTCTTAAAATCAGGAGCCACCAATTTACAATCCAGTTGATGGGCCTCAAAGTAAGGAATAAAATGGGTTTTAAGATGGATTTGAAATAGATTTAAGATTTAAAATAGAGGTTGTCTTATAGACAAGCTTAAGGAGGCAGCAGACAGGTGTTCCTAGGCACCACAGGGAAGAGGTATTCAAATTCAGGAGGCCGAGACATCATTCAGATCAATTGTGGTAAATCAATTTCGGAGAAAATCGACTGAACAGTTTTGCCGCTTGCGTTGTTCACAGGATAGACAGACTTTTTGTCGATTCGATTTTTTGGAATCAAGGGTACACATAACATGGATTCTGGTTACCCCACGGTTAGAGGATATTTTTTCTACATCTAGCAACTGGATTTATCCACTTTTTTGTTACTTTTTCATACTTAAAGGACCTAAAAGTAAACACCAGAGCTTTCACGATGTAACATATACAACAGACACAGCTTTTACTAATGTATTTCACTCTCTGAATTTAACAAACAATTAAGGTAATCTTTCTTTCTGCTATGACAATGAAGAAGTATTAATAAATGAATACCTAGAAAGAATTCACTTCTGAAGCGCAACATGTCATGTATTTATGAAATATGTTCCATTATTGCAATTTGTACAACTGTGCAACTGATCGAGGTTAGTAATATTAGAAACGAGATATAATAAATTAGGTAGTTCATTCTTACATGACTGATACTTCCCATAGTAGTCTTATTTCTTCTAACATAAACGCAATTTTAACATAAATCTTACATAAATGTAAAGATTTCTAGAAATGAGAAGGATTATAAGCCTAATTAAAAAAATACTTTATAAAATCAATTGAAACCAGAAAAATATCATCCTCTTGAACATAAGAATTCTGGCAAAAACAAATTCAGTTTTATATTTTGAAATATGTAAAGCAAACAACTAAAGGCAAAATAATTTAAATAATATTAAATGACCCAAAATCAAATTGGGGGACTCCGGCAAAAATCCCGCGCTTTGAGGATCTCGCTTCTCCCACTTTGACCACGAAGGTGCCTTTTGTGAGAAAGGATGCAATCATATCCGTTACACCTTTAGGGAGGCTTTGTCTTAGTTTGGAAAGAAGTGTATTGTGTGGCACTTTGTCGAAGACTTGTACTATATCGAGGTATACGACTGGTAGATCTTGCGAGAGTAAGAGGTGAGCGGAGATACATAGTGCCTGGAGTGAGGCTGAGTGTCCCGGTCGGAAGGCAAATTGCTCATCTCGTGAAAGGTTTTGTGAGATGATAGCTGGTTGGATTCGCGCAAGGATTAGCCTTTCGAAAACTTTTCCCATGATTTGGAGCAGGCTGATAGGCCTATCGTTCGTCGCGAGGGTAAGGTCTTTACCCGTTTCGGGAGCATTGAAATACTCGCGTGTTTCCAGCTTTCCGGGAAATAACGTAGTGTGATGCAGCTGTTGTAAAGGCGTGTTACATCAGAACTAATGATCGGAAGCACTTCTTTCAGGATTGGGGGACCGATCTGGTGACTTTCTGCTCGCTGGGGCGCCGCTTTATACCCCGCTGGGGCTAAGAGTCGGCTGGCTAGCCTCGCGTAACTGTGGTGGCGCGCTTTGCAGTGCTTAGGGTACGTTTATGTTGGAGCTGCGATAAACGATGAAAGCAGCGCTGCGAGCCAAGCAACGGAGAACGTCGCCATGTAATCAAATGGAGGTGTTCATGTCGGCAGCGGCGCTGCTCTCGGGAATCAGCGCTGCGACCAGCGAAAGAGCGGCGAAAACCCTTTGGGTAGGTTTTCCCTGCTAGTATCGCTGTCCGCGCTGTTCACAGCTGACACACTTCAGGTGTTGTAAGTGTCGAATAAATGATGTGCGAGGAATTTATCATTTTGTGTTTTTGTTAGGAGTCAAATTGCTGGGGACGAAAGGGACATAAATCACCGCAATATGTTATTTTTAGACAAATTGTGGGCCGCCTAAATTGAGTACCAACACGTAATTTTAGAGGTTATGTTACATTCATTTTCAATGAACAACAAAAATACAAATAATTATGGAATGTCATTCATGTTTATTGTTGTGTGGGAAACTAAATGTTAACTTAAACAGAGCACATCATCATCTTGAAGTGATAATGTATTATTCGAGTCATTTTTGTAATGTAAAATGCTCAGAAGGTCCCCCCATTATTTTGTATGCCATAACCATCGACTCTATCTGTTAATGAATGTAATATTTGCAACCACAACACCTTATAAAACTTGAAAAGAATTTCTGTAGTTGTGAGACATTCACTAGATTGATTGGGATGATTATTCTTATGTGCTGCTATCCATGCCACCTTCACAATGTGGGTGCAGTCCAAGGAGCATAATTTATAACAGAAATTGTAAAATGGAATTTATTTTTTAAATGTTATTAAATAATTGTAATGTTTTATCAGTGAATAAATTGAAGAACAATAGAAGGAAAAGAGATGCCATAAAACAGATATTTTCAACTAGAAACTTTATTGAAAGATAATTATTTACATTATTGGTTTTAATAGTACAAATAATATCACTTTCCTTGAACAACATTTGAATAACACGTTTGTATTAATCAAAATTGAAGTGATGGTATCAGATAGTCCCATGCCACTATTGCGGCAAAATATTGCAGGTGTTACACATTACAAACCCCCCTCAGCTTCCAGTTATTACTGTTTATGATTTAAAAAGCATTTAAAATAAAACTAGCTACCAATTACCTTTATCACTTCCCTGATAATCTGTTTTCTTTGAAATTCAGGTCAGTTTCTACTTAAGAAATCAACAATATTAATTTACAATGGTTTTTGAAAAACACACAGTCATTTCAGAAGTCTTCCATGTAAATCATTTTTTCAATCACTTCTAAAAAAACTTAAAAACAATTGGGAGAGAGTGTTATGTTGTTCAGTCAACATTAACTGAGGACACCTAAAAAATTAATCTTTTGGAAATGATTTTGACATTTGATGGTTTTTTGTATGTGTAGTATTCAGACTTTATATTAGTTAAATTAAACACCAACCATATCACCACAATATAGCGCTTTACAAGTACAATAGGAAACATATACTGAGAATCAAATAAGATTGATAAAATTAACACCAAAATTATTGTCTAGACAATATAAAATGTGAAGAATTCTTTCTTATTTTTAAGATAGTAATAATTTAAGTACAGCTTTTTAAATTTCTTTTTATTTACTCCATGATGTATATTGCATAACATGCAATTATTTATATCACTGAAGAAACAAAAATCTTCAAATTAAATTATTCTTTAAATAAAAAATGATACTTCCCCTTCTAAATACTGAGAATGTACCAAACTGAAAACTGTTATTAACACATGAAATTGACAGACTAATGGGACTTTGAAAAATAGAAATTAACCGAATAATAGAGCACTGCACATATTTGAAATATTCTGTACTTAGCACTTTTTTTGGCACAATTTCACACATGTCTTCACTGTTTTTATTTTTCATATAATTTGGCAAGAAAATATTCTTAATTTGGAGATCCACATAGGCCTATAGTACACAATAGATTTCCTTTCTCCATACAAGACCCAACTCCATAATATTCTTAAACACCATTCACATGCTTCCAAATTTCTTTCATAAAGAGGCTAGGCTTCTCCCTGTAAAAAATAAGGAAATGGACATTGAGTTTTCAAATGTAAATTTGCATAAAGTTAATTGTATAATCATTTTTGTATTGATATAATAAATATTTGCAAATTCACATATCTAAAATAATTTTAAAGAAAAAATTAAGTACTGATTCAATTACTGATGTTATAGTGATTACTTATTTCTTATGACATGTTCAAAGCAAACAACTTAATATTGTTGTAGACAAGGCAGCTTACCTCTCTAAATATCGCCACAGCCAGGGAATCAAACTGAGCAATTTCTTCTTCTTCTCGTGAGATATTTTTTACTTCTCTCACTTTCATCAATTCTCCCTCCGTAGCACATTCATGAAGGGCTTATCCGTCAAATCACGACGCAATCGATAAAAATGCCAAGCCAAAATACAAAATAACAATACATTTCCAAAGCCAAACCACAATTGAATTCGCTTGCAGAACAAAAACTTCGAAATGAGTACGCGCTAGCACGACTCTCTCGTGGCTCCACACAGCTGTTGCCGCATGTTGCAGGGGAATTGAGTAAGATTGACCTCTCTCTCTTTATCAAGCATGCCAATATCCAGCGAAAAAAATATCTATGGCCTCGTAGTCTGTAATGCTTCCATTACGTAGGGGAATGAAGTTTAGGTTTGACTGACATTAATCTTAACCAAAAGTCCCTATGCCAATTAAGGAGTATCGTGGGTGATTACACAAGGTTGGTATGGAAGAGGACGAGTTAGTTGGCGAATGATCCTGTAGATGTCTCTGGCAAATTCGGAGCGGCGCTGCTTCGCGATGCTCCATGAACACATCAGCGCTGCGATTTCGCAACAACAACTCTCTTCGCTCTCATCGTTTATCGCCGCTCCAACGTAAACGTACCCTAAGGGTACGTTTAGCCGCACGAGACGGCGCCGCCGCGGCGGCGGCTGCTGCTGCTGTCGCCCTCTCTTGAGTGGCGTTAGAACTCTGTCTTGGCGGCTCCTTCAACGGTGCGCGGGCGACTACTACACAAACAACATCAAAGGAATTTCTTTTATTGTCTCATGACAGATGTTTTGTTTTATTTCATGGGTATTTTTCTGTTCAGGTCCCCGGAATGACAGAAAAAAAGTGTGGAGGCTTCCATCTTCTGCCCACCTCCACTTTCTACGCAATACCATGGCGGAATTGGAATTTATTCTTTACAGAAAAAAGTTCAGAAGAAACAATGAAAGTAATTAGTAAAAACTTAGCTGTTCATGTGTGGAATTCACGAAGTCATAATACTACTGTTTACACCTCTTCAAAGCAGCCTTATGCCCAAATTGCACGCGGAGTGTGTCCAAACGTTGTTGCAGCTGTGGGTGATACGATGTAAAACACAATTCCAGTGAGTTCTTATCTGTTATACATACAGTACCTTTTCAAGAGATATGTGTGTTAATGCACAGGAACAGTGGATGAATGATTAAGAGTTGCAGGAATTTAATCATTTAATTTACATTTTAAAATTTATTTTATTCATATAACAAAATCTTAATTAGTTTACTGGCGATTCATCCTAATATATATTTGCAGTTTTGATCTCGAAAGCTCACTCAAGTAATACTTTTAAAAACTTAAAACGTGAAAATTAATTCAGTAATTTGTGTTTTTCTTGATTATACAATAGTTGTTTCCATATTGGCACTGCATATTGAAAGAATTGTTCCTACACACAATATTCAACGGACCACTGGGTTGAGGAGGTACAACTTTCAGAGTAATTTGTTGACGCTTTTGTCAATCTATGTACTTTTATAAAATCTGCCATGCAAGTACTAAGCAAAACTAATAATGTACCGTTTGAATTATTAATGAGATGAATTGACGTGGAATTTCTTCTGAAAGAATTCATACTTGTAATGATTATTTACATGTTGTATTTAAATTCTAGTATTCATTAAAAATAAGATGTTCTATTAATTATGTTATAATTTTTAATGTATAGTGCTTTTTAGACATTTTTCATAGTATTCGATTTGGGTTGAAAAAACTTACAAGAGAGTGCTTTCTTTGTGTCATGGTAATTACAATGAATCTGTAAATTAAAATTGGTTAGCGGAATATTTAAACCCTTCTACTAATGTATGTGTCATTTATTACTACTAGAAATTTTATATAATAAATAATAAATTAATTTGTATTTATTTATTTAATTAATATTTGGACATCAAATTATAGTGAAGAAATTGCAATATTGAGTGAAGTTAATGTCAACATGAAGTTAAATTAACTCTTCAGTTCCTATCATAAATGTAATTATATTCTTGATCAAATCACCTAATAAAACAGGCTACACTTGTGAGCATTTCAAGTAGAAGATTTGGATTTTTAACTTTGAGTGGGCCTTTGTAGTTTTGTCATAATTTAATTGATGATGAAGTGTGAAATAAACATTGCAGACCAGTTCAATAGTATTTTTCTTTTTACTGATTTTGTTGTTTATTTAGTGATGATAATTTAAGGGATGCTTCTATGCATCTGTGTCTAATACAACGAAAATAAATATATTAGATTTATTACTAATTTTGCAATTAAGTTTGAGAACTTGATGGCAGAATACACTAACTTAACATTACAGAACTTAACAACTTTACAAAATTTACAAACTTTACAAATGAACGTGAACATTTCACCGTGCAATCTTTCATAGCACTCCACTTCACCACACTTCACTTCACCGCACTGCGAATCACAGAGCTGTAATGTCTTTCTTACACACTCGCTTCCTTCAGTTTCTCAACGCCACTGCACTGCACATAATTAATAATAATAGACTAGTTGACTTTCGCATGAGAAACCATTTCTGAAACCGTGCTGACCCTGATAAAGCCACTCCCTGCCCTCCCATTTTTTCGTGATATAGCTTGAAATTAGATATTCCATAAGTTTGCATACGACTGATGTAGGGTTTACTGGCCTATAGTTACTAAGTATTGTCTTGTCGCCACTTTTAAAACTATTTTACTACCAAGCTTCCAATCTTTCTGTAAGCAAGCGTTTATAGATATTTTAAATAACCTAATTAAATATGGTAGAATAGCCTCTCCACCTAATTTAATGTCCGTGGAAATATAATCTGGGCCTCTGATTTTCCTCTCTTCATTAATTTTATTATTTTCTGCAAACTATTTATATCAATATGAAAACGATTTATATCTACCAGCGTTGATACCTGAATACTGTTACGATTCTGATTGAAAATCGACCTAAACTATACATTAAAAGCTTTTGCTTTTTTACCTGTCGTCCGTTATTGGCGAATTATTAACACGAACAACTGGAATCTCATCTTTACTTCCTTTCCTTCTACGAACGTATTTAAAAAATACCGACCAATTATTACTGCCCTCCTCGTGAATGTGTGTATACGTGTCACAAAAACGTTTTGGTGAACAAAATTTTTGGAAAACTTGGACATAAGGTAAATTCACATAATGGTATGTATTCAAAATTATTCAATATTCGTTATACATTTTAATTACCAAATTAAATCCAATAAGTCAAGTAAGCTTAACAATATTGTTCCTCACTTTTTGTTATACTTAAGTTTGTTCCCGTACAAAATATTAGTATCATTTTCAGAGAAATGAAAATTTAAGTGACATTTCTATAAATCTATTTTGATGTTAGAATCATTTGTATGGACTTATTGTTGGTGTGTCTGGCAAACACTGAATGTAGCAAAGTTCAGCTCTAAATTCAGTTAAGTAAGCTTATAAAATGTAAGATAAATTGTTAACCGAAATTGATGGGAGGACGAAACATTTCATAATATCAATTACCATTTAATGTTGTAGTCACTGAGATATAATGCTGTGTTTACTCATTTACAGGTGGTACAGGTGGTTTTTACTCATTTACAGGTAATTCCTGGCGTTTGTGAATTCTGGTTTAACCCCAGCCTTTTTATAGATAATTATTTCCTAGTAGAATTATATAATTTGATATTTTGATTTTCGAGGGTACTTCACATGAAGTCCGAAAAACATTTTCAAAATTTCTCAAAAACTACACCAAATTTAGTGATCAAACGTCGTCATCGGCTAGCGTAAAGAACGATTAAGTGGTCGTCTCACATTCCTTGAAATCACAATTTTTTTTGAAAACTGAATAAGAGCCTCTTCCTACAACTATAATACTGAAGATAAAGATTTTTTCTTTATTGTTATCTGTTCCTAAAAGACGGATCTTTAAATCAGTTCAGATTCAATATTTCGAAAGTATGAGTAGTTTTGGTGTAATTGTCGTGTAATTTTGGGGGAAATATATTTTTTGTCAGAAACCGCTCCTAATTTGTTTCTTTAAATTTTCTCCTCGTGAGTAAGAGGCGGTAAAAAGTATGGTGCAAGGCCTATTTTCGGCAATTATTCAATTTTTGTCGAAAATGCCAAAAAACCGTGAACATTTCAAATTGCAAAATTACAAAATTGGAAATAGAGATTTTAGCTCTAAACGAATTATGTTGTTAAAAAGTCAACCCCTTAAAAAAGGACATGAATTTTTTGAAAGAAGCTAAGTGATTTCGATTAATAAGTGTCTGAAACTAACACAATTTCTAAAATAAAATATGTTCTCAATTTCGGCACGAAATTCTTCATGAAAGTTTCTCCTCGTATGTAACAATTGTAAATAAGCTAGTGGTGCTATTGTTTGACATATATTTCCCAGACTATTTTATTAATTTCTTTTGTCTCGACTATCTCTTTGCCTTATTCTCATCCCAACTCTTACAAATGATGTCGATCTTTTGCCGATCAATTTTTCTCATTTTTTAAATATTTGGCTATTTGGCCTCAATGCTAGAACTAAAACTATATTTTCTTGAAGACTATTGAAAAAGTGAAGACTTTGATTCCCACTTGAATGGCCGAGGTCGTTAAATGGCGTTTTGTGATTCAGCGTTTAGGGGCAAAAGGACGCGGTTCGAATCCCGCGCAGTGATTTTAATTTATTGAACTTATTGTTGAAGAAAACAATCGACAAACTTTATTCAAAATCATTTGACGCACATCTACTCACAAATATACTCAATACGCGACGGACAGTCGTTCCTTCATCATTAGGAGTGAAAAGTATCACTGACGCCCCGTCTCGTGAACTTTAACCTTAATTTCCGAGATACTGCCGATCGGCGACGTGTAACTCTGCTGAGAATGCTGTCCGTTGCAGTGATTATTCACTTGTCGTAGAAATCGCAAGTTTGTAGGATAGTTTCTGATGTGTCTAGTCTGACTGATAAACGACCGTACTTAATAGTAGACAATGAAGGGTTTACGAATGACGGGAAAGTTATACGGCATAAAGTAAGCATTAATTAGTACTATCCAAATTATGTTTAAAACTTTTGTATTTTTAGTATTTATTTTGCATTTTTTTATAAATGTAATTTTGTATTATGTAAATGTTCGTTTTATAAATAGTGTATTTTAATATAACATTTTATCTTATATTACATATTTATTACATATTCTGACCGTTTTCACTACATATTCATGGACACTCTTGGAAACATCATGGAAGTTTCACGTCGAAAATGCCTTGGTCCGTGACGTTGACGGCTGACGATGATCCCTGCTCCGCGACAGCGCTATCTAACGTTTATTTTCGAAACTACGTTCTGTACATTGAATTACGAAGATTAAATTTATTTTATTGGAGAGTATATAAAATACATTAACATCCATTCAGAGCTAAATAGTATTAGTAGTACAGAGGAAAAAGACTTCCGTGATTCCTGCTCATGAAACTAAATTGTCATTAAGTTTTAAAAACGTAATATTGCTTTCAAATTTCATTAATATAAAATGTGTTGTTATAAACTGGGAGTCAGAAGAGCGGGATAATGGCTCTTATTAAGTGTCTAAGTGTTGTTCTGGAACTTGGGAAGCAGCGGGTTCAATTCCCAGTCTACGTAGATGTTTTATCCATTCTACAGTGCCATAAAATCCACCAAATTACATCCTACATTTGTCTTGACAATTTTATGCGTAAAGTGGTAAAAATTCCCTTTCGCAAAGAAGGCTAATATTTCAATTCTGAAGAAATTGATCGCTTGTTTTTGAAATTAAAAATATGCATTATGTGGTATGGAGTTAGCAATAATATATGTTAACCCTACACCACTCGAGTATTTTTCAAAGTTATTCAGCTAGCGCATATGTGTTTGGATTGCTCATGCATTTTTGGAGATTTTTAAAAGTTTCAGCGGCATAATCAGGACCAATAACACGAAAACATTACATTTTTTAAAATTAAAAACTAAACAAAAATGTCCCTAATTGACGTAGAACAATCAACATATGTAAAAAATTAAATGTTGGCAGGTAATACTTAATTGAGGGGTCTAGTTTCAAATTGAGACTTTTACATTTTAGTCTGTTTTGAGAAAAAACAAGAAAATGCCATATCTTTTGTTTTAAACATTCTGCAGCTAAATGTTTGAGATTAATGCCCTTGGTTAGTGAAAATAAAAACAATAGTAATAAGCAAAGTAATAGTAAGTAATAGTAATAAGCAAAGTAAGGTAAGTCAGGAATATCTATTCATAATGAAGAAAGTTGAGCTAAAAATTTCGAAAAGTCTCATTTTGAATTTTAATTAAATTTTTCTTGTATTTTTGGTGAAAACGTACTTTTTCGTGAAAACAAACTAGTTTTCATTAAATGTTTTTACAATATTTGGGTCGTTGGGCTTTTCTGTCGTTCTAGCTCATATTTTTAATTATAGTAAAATATTTTATATAGTAAATTACTTCCTGTAATCACGTATTGTAGCCAGAATCCACTTGTTACCGAAAAATCGATTGAGGCAAAACGTCTGGCTGCCTGTCCTAACGTGATAAACGCTAGCGCGTAAACCGTTGAGCCAATTTTCTCTAAAATAGATATTCCTCCTTCCATTTGAACGAACTCGAGGCTTTGGGAGTTTCAAACGGTTATATTAATTTTTAGAATACTTTACATGAAGGCTCAACATGTTAAGCTTTGGCAGAAAAGGCACTTGTCCCTGCATACGCCCTCCTCTCAGCAGTTCCTGAATCCAAGGCATGAACACCTAAATTTCTTTCTACGAAATAATCTACTGTGTGACACAACTCAAATTATCAAAATCATGTTTAAAATCCTGTTTGTCTTAATATTACCAT
This sequence comes from Gryllus bimaculatus, assembly GCA_017312745.1. NCBI lineage: Eukaryota > Metazoa > Arthropoda > Insecta > Orthoptera > Gryllidae > Gryllus > Gryllus bimaculatus. The sequence continues at coordinate 16,549,233 of BOPP01000009.1, read as the reverse complement.
ATGATTCCTGCTATACCCGTAGACTAAAATTAATTGTTGTCAAATAGTTATTTACGACATACTCGTAAGTATTGTAAGATATCTTATTACTATTGGGTGGATTTTAATGAAACGTCATTTTTTTCTTTTCACTTTAGAACAATGCCGCTTAGTATATACATGAATTTTATATTGTGACAAAAGGAAATTATCCATTTTTACGCGTCTTCTTTTGTTTTTCATTTTCCGTGGATTTTGATTGAAGAGTAATTTTTTAACTTTTTCCGTCATTTTTAATGAATTTTTAGCGGATTTCATTGCCTTTAATAAATGTTTATGGTACTTGACTCAAATAATGTTTACAAAATACAAGACGTATTCACCACAGAATTCCTGAGTAAACATAAAACTGTTGTATCTATGTATTTTTTTCTTTTCTTTTTTTTTCCTCGAAATACTTCATCCGCACTAGCGACGTCCGCCATTTTCTGCGCTGTAAATTTGCTAGGCCACTTCTCCCTCCTCTGAGATTTTCTGCGGCGTTTGTGAGACTCCACCTGAAACTTTACGTCATGACAAAGGCTCCCCAAGCTGTGGAAAAGCTGAACGGATCCGGGGATGGCCTGGTTAATTTATGTTGCCAAAACTGTACAAGTAATACAATTACATGGTGAGTACCTCGACCTTCTAAAGTAAGTTTCCCCTTTCGAACTCTCAGGATTCCGAGATAAAAGCGATGGCATTAGCGTAATTATTACTAAAACCATTTGTTTTCGTTGACATACCAATATTTGATTAAATATCTTAATAAAAATGCCGAACTTCTGTTTTTTTAGAAAACTTGTAGATTTAGTGTTTAATTAAAAAATTAATTAATTAATTAAATGGTAAATAATATTAATTAAATGACAATGCTTTAATTAAATAATTTATTGATTCTGAGATGATAATTGTGCTTTTGCACTTGGCCCTACCGGGATAAAATGTCAGGAGCTGGCACTGCCAAGCGCAATTGGCTCAATTCAGTAGATGTCGGTTTTGTATGCTTTATATGACCAAAGCTCACTCAGTGGCTTCACACTAAACATTTTGAAAGCAAGTCACTGTTTTCTTATTTCTTATTTTCATAATAATAATTTCATCTTAAATAAAGATGTTGCATCAATGGATCTACATCTTGTATGCTAAATTTCGTATTGTGGTGATTGCAAGCAACTAAAATTATACGTTCTTTCTTGAAAACTTCAATGTACACACCAAAAAACACACCAAAATATACAAAATAACTACCCATTCATGGGAAAGTGGAACATCTTTTTTAAATTATCATCGCATAGTTTCCTTTTTAGGTACCGAAAAGGTTTTAAATTGCAGAGAAATAATTCTGCTATAAACGAAGATTATTCATGCTGTTTTGGTTCTGCACATTAGGAATTGTTTTGATTTTCAAATTGCCGTCCTATGGAATGGAATGGTCGATGACTATCGCCGAATTAAGATTCTACGGGGTTCCAAGATCAAAATTTTATACCTCCCTTTCGTCCAATAAATCGACAGAGATTTTCAAAAACAAAATTAAATTTGAAATACAAACTTTTTTGTAGAAGAGATTATATGATTAACAATTATTTTACAGATACAAATATATTTTATGAAATTTTAAACATGCTTAAAATTTCTTCGGGGGAGGGGGGGCAGAGCCCTTCATAGATGGGGTCCCTAAGGAAATGCTTTTTTTTGTTTGGTCCCGTCAATAGCCAGAAACGGCAAAACGATGAACGGCACCGACATGAAAGAGCAACGTATCTCTCCGACAAGCGTGACCATTTGGTACGTTTGGCATCATCTTGAGCTTCAGCAAAGACGAGACAGTTTCAAGTCAATTTAACCAATACAATTTCGTGTAGTTTCATGCAACAGAAGGAAAACAACGATCGCATGTCTTAATGACGTCTTTCCTCGACATCTCACTTCTCTTGTCTTTTTTCAGAAATTTTCTCTTAATTTCAAATTATTAATAATACGGATAATTCCAAACTGTTTTTTGCAAGTGTTGGTGAATTGAAAATTTGATGATAGGAGGCTGGTTTAGGAACAATTGATGAAGTAAAATTGCGGATAGTGTTGCGTATAATAGTTTAATACTCAGTTGCCTATATTTTACCAATGAATAGGGTTAGTCTTTATTTACAATACATTAGGGATCGATCCAACATTCTAGTTCAAAAAAACGGAAGATTCCTATTCAAAATTCATGTTTTATTTTCCCCAACAATCTGATTTTCGATTTCACATATGTGAATGAATTCAAACTTCTAAGTAGGAGAATTAATGTGTTATGAACGTAATAAAAAGGTTTGTATAGAGTGCAATCTTTTTTAATTTATTATTATTATTATTATTATTATTATTATTATTATTATTACTATTGTTGTTATTGGAGAGTTTACAGCAGATGCTCTTAAGTATGAAGTATAATGATGAAATTAACGTTGGAGCTGCTGCTTATAGAATCGGCTGTTTCCGAAGATACCCCATAGTAAATGTATTGACGTTCACTTTCCGTACCATACTCTCGTAGATTCGAATTTGCATTAAAAAAATAATGGAGATTGAAACATTCTAATCGTAGTGGTTCGTTGATCTTGTTGACGGTGTGCCCAACTCTGGGGCACCCACGCGCTCGCCAGTGCGCGGGTGTGGTGGAGCAGACTGTTTCTCTCAGGGGCGGGGTGCGAGCTTTCCTCCCCTGGACCCAGCATCCACGTCCGCAATCGATGGGAGACGAGGAGAGCGAGCCCAGGGCCTCTCGCACTGTCACCTGCCTCAATCGATACAGGCAGCCATGCCCCACACGGTGCGTCCGGTACCGCCACGCCCACGACGACTTCCGTAAACATCCGGTCGCACCCACGCATCCTAACGTGGCACGCCAAACTTGATGAACTTATCAAGCTCATAAGATGCCCTGTGTGTTCCTTCTATGCACTCCATTGTTTGGTAGACATTTTTTTCTTTCGCGAAAGGCGCGACGCCTGTCAAAAGTTTCTCCCATCCGTCAACAGATCGCAGGGCGGTCGGCGAGATGCAGTCTTAGTGCATTGTTTGTCGGGTAGAGAACGTGACACGTTATTTTACCAACCTAAGAGACCAAATGTTATGTGGAGTATATTAGTATTGATTTTATCTCGTATGTGCAAAATGCAAAATATTTTATAGCATCAAAGAAATTGGTAGTGTATTAATAACTTAATTAAATTTCACATCCTTAGTGACAATCTTATGAGATTTTTTTAAAATGAAGATAGTAGTTTAATTTGCTATGTAATTAATACATATTTGTTTTTACAGACAATTTTATAATTAGTTGTTTATCCCCTTTCTTGTTTATATGTTGAATAAGATACAGTGCATTAATTAATAACTCTGTAAGATTATAAGTTATGTTGTAAAGAACGTTTCAAGCAAATTGGCAAGTTGTTATAGAATGTCGAGAAAGACGTCACAAGCTTTGGCGGGAAACTGTAGCGGCAAGCTCTGGCGGGAAACTTCTACTGTGCGCGTAAGCAATTGCTAGAGAATTAGTAAGTTTTTGGCTGAATTGTGGGGTTACCCAGGTTTGTGTTTCTTATCACGTTTGTTATTTACAAAGTTATTGACTTTCTTTAAGTTGTGGCTGCGCATCCATAGTTTACTAATTTTATTTAAGGAAGCACTTCTCCAACAGACATACAAGTACCTACAATAACATACGTTTCCCGTTTCCTGTCATCAAAATAATACCCAGCAGTATCATGCTGCAGTCCAAAATTATACTGTCCACTTCAATGACTACCAAGTGAGAGAATGGCGCATTTTAAATAATCACTGAACATCGATTTTCAACGCTGTCTTTTCATTTATTGAACATTATCTCCCGGGACTATGCTTCGCACAGAATATCGCATTCAGACCTTTATGCGCGGAACACAAAGTTTGTTGCCTCGTGGTTGAGAGCGTTAACACGCTGACGGCTAGTATCCCTTGGTCTACACTACTGGTATGCAACCAATTCTAAAGTAAACATATCTTTGATGCATATTTCTCGTTATGCCTTGTCCCGCCTAGGGGGGAATGTCTGGTATGTCACAATTCATAGATACGTAGTATAGGGAAAGTTATGTACGGCTGCGGACAATCGATTTCGAGATTTCAACGGAAATACAGGTTTTGGGGTCCCTTGATACCGAAAAGGTGGTTCTTTTCAAAACGTCTGCCTGTCTGTCTGTCCGTCCGTCCGTCTGCCTGTGCGTCCGTCTTTTGTGGCTCCAATAACATTTATTTTTGAGTAAAAATTATTATTAAATGTATAGCGTAAAGTTCCATAGAGAACTCATGGATATGCGACCAGCAATGTAAAATTTTTATGGAATGTGGAAGTTTTTTATTTTTTGTTTTAGAATGAGTAAATTATAAAATGCGACGATAATTCAGAATACATTCACTGTGTTCTCATCTTTAAGAAAATGTCTTTAGAATAAACTTGTTAAAATATAAAGTGTGCCAAACACATGATGCCAAAAATCTTTTTCAAAATATGAGGCAATTCTGTGTGATTGCACTTCTTTAGAAAAGAAAATTTTAACAAAATTTTAGGACAAGAAGCAAGTTTTGATTTAGTTGTCACTAGTGAAATTATATTTTCTAAAATTTTTTAGTCCTTTTTTCAAAGTGAGACAAACACACTTAAATTAATTCAAATTTATTTCTGTATTTTGTTCAATGAAGATTTATTATATTTCAGAGATTCTCTTTCTTCATCAAGTGCCACTGAAGGTCTATTTACAAAATTAGTTGCCAAAGAAGAAGCCAAATAGGTATATACAATATTGGATAAATTAAGGAGGAACATAAAAAATTACTTAAGTTCAAAAATAAATAATTAACATCATACCCAATTTAATGTGAAAGCTCATCTGTTATTCTATACTTCAAAATATTAAAAACCAATTTGATTATAAATATGAAAAAACTTTCTTCGCCTAAAAGAGCGTCGTATTCTTCCGGAAAAATTTAGATTTCATCTTGGATGGTTTTCCCTTTGAATTCGACGTTGTCATTAATTTTACCATCTGGAACGAAGATATCATGCGTGTACGGTCGGAATCGCAGAGGTGTTGGCTCAAGTGCGATATTGAATTTGAAATCAGCGAACTTTCGAGGCAACATCATGCAACCGGCACCTGAATCAACTTCGAATTTGATTAATTTTTCTTCAACTTTATCCTGGAAGTAATAGCATTTCAAATTATCGTTTGGGAGTCGATTTTGGTAAATGTCGACAATTTGAAATGATCCATACTCTTTGTGTATCGTATCCAGTTTAACTGAATTAGCCGGATATTCCTGTACAGAATGGGTTTCTTTTGATTTTCGATCAAACAAAATTTCGACCTTAGAAATATGACCGGTTTTCTTGCACTCAGAACATTTGAGAGTTGATTTATTAGTGCGACAGTCGTTTACAAGGTGATTATTTCTTCCGCACCTCACTCATAGCCCATCGATGCCCAATTTAGCGTAGTCAATTCTTGTTTCCCGTTTCCTCGAACTTGATCGATTAAACGATAGGCTGCGTTGATGATGGCCATGTTCATGTTTTGTGTGGTTATTTTTCTTCGAACTTTTGACTTTGTTGTTATTAGCTGTTGATGTTGATACAGAGGTCCTTTGAGCGAGTTCCTTTGAGTTGGATTTGAAGCTTCAAGAGTTATTGCTTTAGTCACAATATCTTCAAAACTTTTCGTTTCCGATTGTAACAATTGCTCCCCGATGGAGATGTCCTTTATTCCTCGAATAAACTGTGCTCGAAGAAAAATGTCTGCAACGGAAGTTTCGCAGGAACATTCTGAAAATGACAATCTCCGATTTCCGCTCTCAAGTTTGCGACGAATTCTGCAATAGATTGATTATCAGATTGATATTTTGATAAAAATTGATGCTGAGCCACAAGAACGTTATTTTCTGGTGCTAAATGTTTTTCTAAAAGTTTAATTAATTCATCGTATATTTGTTCTTTTGGCATTTTTGGTGCTGACAATGCTGATATCATATTGAAATATTTTGCACCGATAGAATTTAAAAGTAACTTTGCACAGTAATCTTTGTTATTTATTACATTCTTCATTCCTTTCTAAATAATTTTCGAAACGAGATTTATAATTTCAAAACGATTCTCTTGTGGGATCTAAATATTCAAAATTTGGCAAAAGAGCAGTATTTACCGATATTTCTTCATTGATTCTCACTGGTTGATCAGTTTTATTTGTAATATTTTCTCGAGCATTTGCTGTTGAAATTTCATAAGTTCAGAAAATTGTGTCGCATCCATTGTGCTGTGCATTGTGCTGTCTGTTGTTGAATTAAGTTGAATTTATTACCTTCAAGCAGTGATGCGAGCTACTCGATCCACCCACGATCACCTCTTGTTGGCAATGTAACATATACTTCCTCTATTAAAAATCACTCGAAATAAAAGAAAAGAATTGAAATTTGTCAGCTCTTAAAATATTGTATGTGATTGTGACCTGAGATCCTGTGCACGCTTATGGAGTAGAGGTTAAATTCTTGTCGCCTTCTTAAGTATACATATTTTCTTCGACTATCCTGATCGAATTGAATTTACGTTTCAATTTTCATTTTTTACTTCACCTCGTCGCCAATTTGTTATATCCTTGATTGTTATTGGATTGCTAAAGGTATAAAAAAACACTACACCATTAGATTGGTTTCATGGTTTAATTTGAACTAAAATTAAACTGTACAAGTTGCGTCAGGTAGGAAAACAGACTAGCATCACCGTTATAATAAAGTGGAGAGTCAAGGGTCAGCTCCGCGATGGCGCCACTGTGCAAAAATAAATATGAAGAGATGATGCCAATGCGTGTTCACAAGTTTTTTTGTCATTACACCTGATCTAGTGCAATAAGTATGTCATTTAAAAAGGAGACGATGGCAGTGTCTGAGAATCTTTTACTCCTGAAGCCATGTTGTGCATTTGTAAGGACATTATTTGCATTGAGAAACTGTTTGAGTCTATCATTGAAAAGCCTTTCCAGAATTTTTGAAAATCCTGATAACAGGTCTGTCTCATAGGTCTGTAGTTCATTGGATCATAACTATTGCCCTTTTTAAACGTTCGTTTAATTTTTGCTCTTTTGAATATATCTTGGAATATGCTTGATTTTAGAGAGTAATTGCATACATGAGAGAGTGGTTGCAATATATACATGGAGCACTATGTTTAATAAGAAAATCTGGAATGTTGTCCAGGCCTGTTGAGAATTTATTTTCCATTTGTCCAATGATTTTAAAAATTTCAGAGAGGGTGATTTCATATAAAAATATGGAATTTACAATTTGTGTAACATTAGTGTTTGATTTTGTGATTTTGTTGTTTATTTAGAGAAGACAATTTCAGGGAAGCTGTACACTTCTATGTACCTGTTTAATGTACTATGTCTAATATTCTATGTACCTGTGTATACACGTCACAAAAACCCTTTGGTGAACTAAATTTTTGGAAAACTTGAGCAGAAGTTAAATGCACATGATGCTATGTATACAATTCATTTGTGATAGAACAAATTATTATTATTATTATTATTATTATTATTATTATTATTATTATTATTAT
>BOPP01000009.1:16505694-16539882 GCA_017312745.1 Gryllus bimaculatus | reverse complement strand
CCTTCATCTCCTAAGTCGTGATTTCTCCCACGCGGAAACCGTCGCTAGACATTACTTCGCGTGGAAGGTTGACTGGAAGCTAGTGCTTTAACTCCTACGCTCCTTTTCCTTCATGATGTTAACTAAGTAGTTCTCTATTATAGTCCACTTCTCCTTCGAACTCAACATCAAGTCTATGTTTTCTGGAGTTACTTGTTGGAGCTTAACGTAACAAATCTCCCTTTCCGCATCCCATGCCTTGCACTGAAACAGTATATGCTCTGCATCATCAATATCTTCTCGGCATAAATTTCATGTCCGACTTTCTTTAATCTTGTAACCATAAAGGTATTTACCAAAGCCACCGTGTTATGTAAAAGCCTGATATATATGATAATCACCTCCCCAAACTTTCGACCGACCCATCTCTCAATGCTATTAATTATCCGATGTGTCCACCTACCTTTAGCGTCCACATTCCACCTTCTTTGCCACCCTTCAAAAGTAGTTTCCTAGCCTCACTCGTATAAGTCTCTATTTCCTTGGGAGGGAGATGACTGTTTACTTGTCGAGCATCCTGTAAAGCAGAGTACGTCCTTTTCTTTCCCATGGCTATCAGATCGATGGGCAGGATACTGGCCAATACTAGCACTACATAAGTAGACACCGTACGGGAGGCAGCCGCCACCCTCGGAGCCATTCGTCTCTGCTCTTGAACATACTTATTTTTCATAATCTGTTTTTTTTTTCAAAGAACTCGCCCAGACTGGTGCTGCACAAACAATTGTGAATGAACTAGATATCATCCTTCTCTTGGCTTCTTGTGGTCCACCTACATTCGGTAATATATTTGCTAAGTTGGATCCTGTTCTCGCTGCCTTTTCTGCCATCACACTTATGTGTGGCCCAAACTTATCTCAACCCCGTAGATACGTTATTTTCGCTACTCCCAGTCGGATATCTGGAAAGCGAAAAGCTCTCCTATCGGTAATTAACACAGCTTCAGTTGTTCCTACTGCTATCTAAAGAAGTCGTCTGTCTAGCCATCTTTTAACTCTTTTTAAGTGCTTCATTCACTCTTATTTCAAGCACCTCAATATCACCAATATGACTTATTATTAGTGTATCATTAGTGTATAGTCTGCGTATTTCTTGGTAAGTTAATACTCATCATACATGGCATTCTATAAAAAGGGACCAAGTCTGGACCCTTGTGGAATTCAGCACGTTTTCTTCAATCTTGATGTTATCCATATAAATTATCTTCCTTTCATGAAGGAAGTCCTCGATGATCCTTAACAAATATTCAGGGATCCCGCTGTCAACCATTGCCTCCATGACGTCCTTCCACCCGGCTGAGTTGAAGGCGTTTCTAATATCAACGGCTACAAGTGCGCAGAATCCCTTCTTCGTCCCAGTTCCATTTCTAGCTGCATCTGCGATGCGAACTATTTCTAAAATCGCATCCGTTGTCGAACAGCCTTTCTGAAATACATATTGTCTATGAGAAATGCCATATTCCTCAAGTCTTGGTCCCTCCAGTAACTTGCCCATAGTATCAAGAAGGCACAATGGCAGGCAAGAAGACATACAGCGATTGATGTTCCAATGGTTTCCTGCCCTTCCAGAGGATTATCAGCTTTTGTTTCTTGCAATTCTTGTAAAATTTCCCATCCTTAAGGCATTTATTGTAGGCTACCAGAAGATATTCTGGTTATATTTGTACCTCTAATTATAATATTTCGGTGGGGGTCCCATCCAATCCTGGTGCCTTCCCAGTTTTCATATTCTTCACTGCTTTCCGCAATTCGTCTGTCATAAAGTAATCAACATCATTGAATAAAAAATAATTCTGTCTTTGCCTCACCCAAGGATCTCTTGTGGGAAAGAGCTCTCTAATAGCTCGCTTCATCCCATGTGGGTCATTCAGGTAAGATATTTTGAAATCCATCCGAAACTTCTTAGTCATTACCTTATACGCCACACCCCAAGGTTCATTATCAATCTGCCTTATGAGTAACTTCCAACTTCTACTTTTGCTCCTTTTAATTTCTTTTTTAAGTCGCTTACGCTGCGCTTAATATTGCTCTCTAAGGTACATGGCGGTCCTGGCTCTTGTCGTCATTCTTCTAGCCTTAATGCAGCTCCTTCGTACTTCTGCTATTTTCGAGGTCCACCAGAACATTTGTTGTTTATTCCTGGGACCACTGCTTCTAGTCATAGACGTATCACACACTGCTGTCACTATTTCTTCCGTTGTCTTTACCACATCTTTGAATGTTTCCACTTTATTTGTCCAACCCATGCTTGCCAGTTACCTGGACACTTCCAAAAAGCGTTTTGCCTTATCCTCATTAAGTTTTTTGAGATTCCAAAATGGCCTTCCTTTGTATCTCACCTTATCATATTGTGGTCCCTCTGATACTATGGCATACCCAATGTATGTACCCTTTGGTCGCTCAAGGTTTCCTCATCCAACACCATCCAGTTCGTGATGCCCTTAGCCTATTTAGAAGTACTTATTGTCAGATCCAATATAGATGAAGTATCTACCCGTTGGAAAGTGTTCTCATTCCCAGAGTTTAGAATGATAAGATCGTTTCTTGCTACAAACTCACATATAATAGCTCTTCTGTCTCCCTCCCATTCCGACGATTTGCCATTGAAATCACCTGCTATTAAAACCTCTCCTTTCATTGTTTTCAGACTTTCCTCCAATTCGTCGATGTCTTTTTGAAATTCTAATGTATCGTTCGGGGAAAAGTAACAGCTATAAATTCTCATATTATTCACCTCAATCCATTCAAACCCAAACTTCGTTCTCTTATATTTTTTAATACTTAGCTTCCTATTATGGATTATCATACCCACCCTTCCAGAGGTATCTCGATACAACGTATTCTCGCAGTAAAGTTGCTTACTAGTAAGTAACACATCCACTTCCCTCTCTGCAGCAACGAGCAGCATCAAGTCCCGCGCCTGCTTACTCCCTCCCAGGTTAATCTGAAGGAGTCGAAACATACTTATATTTTTTTCTTATAAAGGAGGCACATTTGTTACTTCCTAACAGATGTTGATCATCTTTGTTTTTGTCTTTACATAAAACACATTGTTCTCTGTTGATACAGTTCTTAATAACTTGTCCGGTTCTTTACATCTGTAACATATTTTGCTACAATCATGACCTCTGCAATTCATTGAAATATGTCCAAAGTCTAGACATCTATAACAACTTGTTCTCTGGAGTTTATATCTGTTTTACAGTTAACCCATCCGATCTTAATATTTCCTGCCATTATAAGCTTTTGATCTATCTATTCTCCCAACGACATTGTAGCTGTTTGTATTCCTCAGAATCCTCTGCGTGAAGTTCAACAAGGCAATGACATCTGGCCTATTGCTACATTTATTTTTTCACTCACTGCCTCCAACACCACCTCAGCAGTAAACATTTCATCAATATCTCTAATTTCTATTAGATGCTCTTGTTCTAGAGCACTCACTTGAGGTTGCTTCCCTACCGCTTTCTCCAAAGCTTCATTCAATGAGGCAATATTTCCAATTTTTTTCAAGTACAAGTATCTCTTCCTTTTTTGTCCTCCATACTGCCAATATCTTTATACCATGATTACTGCAGTTCACGTTCTCTTTCATCTTCTTTATAATGTCAGCATAAGTTTCCCCTTGTCTAGCTGCCACTTTGATAGCTGAATTGACTTTCCTGACTGTTGTCTTAGTTCCTAGCTTTTTTTGTATATTTTTCTCTTTTCTGCTTTGTTGAAGCTGCCAATTCTCCCCTATTTGGTCTTCTGTCTTTTCAGATTATTCTATCTCCTCACCCTAATTTACTTGCTTTTCTCTGGTGTAACCTCCACTGTAGTTAGCTCCTTATCTTTATCTTTCTTACCTCTTCTATTAAGTTCTGGTGAACTAGGTATCACCCTCTTTTTACTTTGTACATCTTTCTTATCGTCCCTCACCTTAGTTTTCTTCTCTCTACTCAATAGAGAGTTCAGGATCCCTGAAGATTCTCTCTTTTCATCTACAACCTCTTGTACCCTACACTCCTGGGTATCAATATTTTCTATAGCTCTACTCAGGGCTTCCTTCACACTCATCGGATTGTTTTTCAGCATTTTTCTCTATCGCCATAAGGCTTTGATTCAACTCATCTAGGAGTTTCCCTTGGAATTCTACCAGTTGTTACATAGTTCTCCATTTTTATATTATATGATCAACTGCTGTTTCCTTACTTCCTGCTACAAAACTACTTCTTGCTAGTACAAGTACCATTTTAGAACATGTCATGAATTGAGTATAACAAACTATTGACTAAAACAAATTTTAACTATTTTAACATGACAAATACATTTTCTAAAATTAAATGAAGCTAGACTTCAAAACCTTACAGCTGATGATCTGTACTATATAATAAAAAAAATATCTTTAACAATGCCTTAGTCTTAAAAGAACCAAACAAAAGTAGAAAAAATGAAATTTTGAAACCCTGGATAAACTCTGAAATAAATGAACTGATAAAACAAAGAGACAACATTTTTAGAAAATGGAAGAGAACTTCAGATAGAAACAATGAACTGAAAGATACACTCAGAATTGATTATAAAAAAGCTATACATGATGTAACAAAAATAATTCAGAGGCTAAAGATAGAATATTTTAATAATTTATTTGAAAATAGCAGAAAACATTTGGAAAACAATAAATCACCTACTTGGAGTACCAGAGAAAAAATCTTTAGATGATGTCATACTGAAAAACTTAGGAAAAAGAAACTCAATTGATCATGTATTAGAAAAATTTGCCACCACTTTTCAAAGCAAACCGAAAAATCCGTATATAAATGTAATCTAACAGTCTTGCAAAAAATAGAATAACACAGAGTAACTCTTTTTTCTTGCCTGAAATTACATTAGAGGAAACTGACTAATTAATGGGATGGACATTAATAAAGCTCCAGAAATTGACAAAACAACTATAAAAGATATAAAACTGAACAGTAATTTAATAGCACCAATTATAATGAAAATTATCAACTTAAGTATTAATGAAGGAACTTTTACAGATAAATTAAAAGAATCAATAATCAGACCTATTCATAAAGGGGAGAGTTTCTCAATCTATGAAAACTACAGACCAATTTCTATTTTAAATACAATCAGTAAAGTATTTGAAAAATACATATCAGAAAAATTAAATAGCTTCCTGGAAAAATATCAAATAATAGACAGAAATCAATTTGCATACAAATAAAATAAAATAAAATAAAAACACCATAGACCTTTTGGAAAATTGGTAGATGTAATTAATGAAAAATTACATAAGACATTGCATGTGATAGCATTAACCATTGCCTTGTCAAAAGCATATGATGTGATTGACCATGAGAAAATGTTGGATGCACTGGAAAACATAGGAGTAAGAGGCATGTTTTACAGTAAATCAAAAACTAACTAGAAGGAAGATCATTTAGTCAAAATAGAGAACATTTATAGTGAAACAATAACTGTGAAAAGGAGAATTCCACAAGGAAGTTTCTTAGGGCCAATCCAATACCTAATATTCATAAATGACTTAAAAAATTATCTAAAAAATGGTTCCTATTATATATATGCTGATGACAAGCTATTATCCATAAACAAAGACCAAAAAAAGGCAGAAAAAGATTTACAGAAAAAATTTGGGATATTCCAAAATGGTGCCATGATAAAGGGCTAATTATAAATGGGAAAAAAACTAAAATATTACATATCACAGTACCAAAAATTGCAAGAACCCAAGTTAAGATACTCTTTCACAGCGCTGATTGTGTACATAAAAACTTTAAGAACTGTCAATGTAGCAGTGTAATTAATTCTGAAAGTAAACTGAAGTATTTGGGTGTAACTTTTGATCAGATTCTGAGCTGAAGGGGGCATATTTTGGATTTAAGCAAGAAATTAGGAACATGTGTGTGGAAACTAATGAGAATGAAAGATTTTGTATCGTATAAAATTTTTAAATTAGTCTACTTCTCATTAATAGAGTCTCAGATCAGATGTGGAGTTGGAGTATGGGGATCTGCATCAAAAACCCACGTAGATATTATTCAAAATTTGCAGAACGAATGCATTAAAATCCTAGTTAAGTAAGCCCATAAAATATAAAATAAATTGTTAATGGAAATTGATACGATGACAAAACATTTCATAAAATATATTATCATTTAATTTTGTAGTCACTGAAAGCAAAATGTTCTTCTCATTTACCAGTGGTATCATCCCTAGTGTTTGTCAATTGTGGTTTAATCCTGACCGATTATTAATCTTCATAGATCATTTCTTCCAAGGTTCCCTTGTTCGAAAGTCAATAAAAATGGAGATGTGTTTAAATAACACAGAAAGAAATGTGATCATGTTTGAATGCTGTCATCTCATGGAATTCATTATATCATAAATTATCAGAGTTTATATAATTTTGAAATAAGCAATATTTTATTACTATTAAATAATATTTACTTCATAAAGCTGATTAAAATTTACTTATCATGTATTCCAGGCAGAGTTTACCTTTTTTTTCAATGTATTCAATGAACCTGTATGTAAATACGTTATATGAGGTTTGAGTGTTCCATAATTTATACAAACAATCTCTGTAAAATTAATAATAAACTTTCTTGTACACATGGTTTACATAATTTATGAAATTATTCTGCAAAATATCAGTCTTGTGATTTAAATGGATATATAAAACATTTTGGTTATCAGTGATATCAAAATGATTTAAAAAAAATAACTTCCTGAACAATTGTTCTTTTGTGTGGCCATCCATCTGAGAAACAACATATCTAGCACAAATTCCTTTATTCCAGTCTAAAGTAAACAAATACGATTTACGCTAAATATTATTCTATAACTACATTTAAATTTCTGTGAAGGTTGGCAATCAAACTATGTAATTCAAAAATGTTGCATCTATGTTCTTTTTAAAAGGTATTAATATAAAACAACAAGATACATTTTGAAAAACACATTTATTAAGAAAAAAAAAACTAAATTCAAATTAATAATACAATAGAACTCAATACCATTTCTGTCTTCCAAGTACTGTTGCTCTGTTTAAAATTATTAAACCAAAGAATATTTAATTTTTAAATTTTATATAATTATACATATTTTACAGGTAGTTGCCTAATTACAACCATTAAGTTGATTCATATACAAGCACATTAACTAAAATAGTTCAGTAACAAATCTTTTACATACTTTTCAAATAGATAAAGTTGAACAGATTAAATTTAAATTCTCATAATTTGCATATCTTCCACAATAGTGCATTATAATATAATAATATTTTCACTAATGGAATGTTAAACAAATGATCATCTGTAAATCATAGTTCATGCTCAGGAGATGTCCAAGGAATGTGAGAATACAGCTTCATAGAATCAATGTTGTGATTCACAAGACGTTACAGCCAGAGGCGTATTTAGGTATTCAGGTACCTATTGCTAGCATAGAATTAGTGCTCATGTCAAGTTATTTGAAATTAAGTTTGTCGTTATTTGTTTTAGCAAGTAGTGTAGGGTCTAAATAGCGCTCCTTGTGAATGGCACCCATGACTCGTGCCATGTCTGCCATTCTTTGATATGCCTCTGGTTACAACAAACATATATTGTACTAATCTCTGTGTGATTTAAAGGAGCTAATATTGAAGCTTGAAGCAATTTGATAGTTGTCAGAAAATCTAGGAGAAGGAATGCTGAGTTAATAAGCAGCAAATATGAGAAATGAGTTGAACAGTTTCCATCTGAGATATATGTGTTTGATATATTGGAGACCAAATTTGGGATCCATAGAGTTGAAATGGTGTAAATAATGTTAGATATAATTGTTTAAGACTTTTTATGTCAAAAAAGTCTTTAGATATTCAATTGGATTTCTTGATTTTCAGTAGAACATTATTTACTTTTTCCAACATTCAATTTTAGTCTGCCACCACCTCCACAAAGAATTGAGTTCAGATTGTAGATCAATAGACTTGTATGTGATTTATTGTTGGTATTATAGTACTATTATAGCAGGAGAATCAGTAAAAAACATAAATTTGGAATTTAGGAGCATTTTTTATGTTTGTTAACAAAAATTATAAATAGTAGTGGATCTAAGGAGAATCTCTGAGGAACACCAGATGTGAATGTTTCTTGATGTGAATGATTTATAATTCATGTTTTGTATTCTTTCTGTTAAATAGTAATTAAACCAATTTATGATATCAATAGATTTTTGAAAAATCAGTGTAATTCTTCCCGTTTAGACATTTCAAAATTTTCAAGTAAATAATGCTGGAATACCATTAAGTTAGTCATGCAATAAATATGCATGAAATAGACATACAAAATTACACACATTAAATATACATTAGAATTTAATTTCTATTTCAAAATAAGGGATAATTGATTTCTTCCTAAGAATTCAACACCACATTAATTCAACACCTATTAAATATTTAATACAAATTAAAGTGTTTGTGCACATCACCTTTCTTAAAGTCCAGCAGCCCTCCACGAATGGAAACAAATGCAATTACGCAGTTACTCAGTGGTATCATTACAGATGGTGTCACCTGAGGTGGTAATGAATACCTTTCAGGAATCTTTTCCCTTGATAAAATGAATGACTTTAATATAATTTAATAATATGAAAAGGTATTCTGTGCAAACTTGGTTAATTTTATAACATTGGTTTCTTCACTCACCATACATTTCAATTCCAAACAAAGCCAAATAAAAGGAACAATGATTTATAAATGAAATGATTTTGAAATGAAATAAAAATAATTTAATTTGATTCAAAATTGTAAGGAAAAGTTAAAAAAATTATTAAGTTAAGATTATAAAAAAAATTGAAATCTTAATTTTTGATAATTTAATAATTGAAAAATAATTACACTGGCCAACAAAATTTACCTTTTTGTCTTTTAAACAGAATAGAATAGCTCTTTATTATGGAAAATGGTACTCTGATTTAAGATTTGCAGAGCATTTATTTGTAATGAGCAAGGTTTCTTTGTAACAGGCAATTAAAAATTCATTACTATTGTAAAATGATTAGTTTTCTTTACTTAACTTACATATAATAATATCAATATAAACACCATTTTGAACTATTGTTTACTATATTTCATTTGAAAGACGTCCCTTTTGTAGTGTCCAGCAATAGTCTGCAAGCATACTTTGATTCCATTTTCTCTAATGACATTTTTCCAGCTCCTTTTTGTCATGTCATTGATCCTTGGGAATTTGTTTGTTCTGGTAACTTGCTCCACTTTTATCCATCACCTTCACAAAATTTTTCATCAATCAGAGTTTGATTTGTCAGAGAGGAAGATATAAGTGTGCAAGATTTACAATGGTTGCAAAGTCCAGGTATCAGATATTGAGGCCAGTACTTCTTCACAAAGTAACTTTTATGACATCTGCCCTCCCACTCGCATAGAAAGCAGCAAAATTTAGTATATCTTTGTTGAAGATCCAACAAAAGAGCAATAACTTTCAAATAGTTGCATACATTCCAAGAATGCTGTTATTGTATCTTCAATAACAAAACTTTTATGATGACATACATCTCTTTCATATTGTCTCAACAGGCAAGAGAAACTGCTGGTTTCTCATTTCCAATATGAATAAGGGCAGCTTTAGAATGGTGTTTAGAGGAACCTAAAATCAACCTCCGTTCTTTTCATCATGATGGTTCTCAACTCAGTAACGCATCAACATCTGTACAATGCACTATATTGCATTCTTTGGGGAACTGGCATCGGAGGACTTGTACCCGTTGATGAAGTACAATAGTTGTATTGGTTGTAAGGAGGTTCCAACCATTTAATCACGACGTCAAGAATTCTGCCTGTTTCTTTGACAAATTTAGATCTATTTCATTGAGTTCTATTCTACACACATTCCATCAAAAACTGGGTCTCCATTGTCGTTCTTTTCGATACACACATTTAAATTTTAATCCCCACAGTTTTCAGAATGTAAACTCCAATTGGACAGTGTTATGCATCAATTGACCAAGAGCCAAAATATGATTTTGAGATATTAACACAAAGACGAAATTCTTAATATAAACTACACATCTGTCCCAAATTTTGTTTTGCAAATGGCAAAATAATAAAAATGAATAAAATTATATGCTCATATCTTAAAAACATGAAGCGAAACATGTAGCCAAAATCTGCATTTATGTAGAAATGGCGCTTGGTTATTTGATGTTTTAATAAATAATTTTCATATCCCTGTTTTGCATTATCTGACTCTAAGACAAAACAAGTTTCTTAGTCAAGTGATGCAAATTAGAGAAGTGCATAGTGCTATTTCTTATTGTGATATTTTACAAGATACAAAAATATTGTACTAGTTTATAATACTTCTGCTTGTAATTAACTGCTATTAGTTAACTGCTAACTGCTGTAAGTTCAACAGAGGATGCTCTTGGACCAACATAATATAGGGGCCCTCTATTTAAAGACAAGTAATTCATTTAATTTTGTGATTATAAACCAAATTTTGGAGTGAAAACATTTATGACAATAAACTATTAGAGAAAATAAATTATCTCTTTTGCAATTTCATAATATAGTTTAAAATTTAAATGTTGGTCTTTTCTTTGAATTTACATATTTATCAACAACTGTAAAAATATTATTTTTTAAACAAATTGTTTTTTTTTTCTGTGCTCAACTGATAAAAAAACTAAAATTATTCAGACAGACTTGTGCCTTTGTACTTTGTAAATAATTTTTAATCATCTTTAATTTTTAAAATGTTCTTTCAGCTCTGTCGAGCATGACAGCAATTGTCAGTACTGAACACACACTGGGAAAACCTATTAATAACGAGCAACGTTCAGTTAATAATACATTTTCAAGAACTTTAACAAATCTTAGTTTTGAAATTTGACTCTTTAAACAAATGTGCAAAGGCAATATCTGAATCAACAAGTTTTCATCCATGTTAGATCTGCAGAGTGTTTTGATTGATGTTCTTGTGCTTCTTCATAAATTTCATTGTCTAAAAGAGCTATCAAAACTTGTGGCTGAATCATTTATAAAATTGCCACAAGTGCAGGTGCCATCCAACAAACTGGTTTATGGCAATATCTAGATACCCATAGTAAATATTAAGTTCGTATTTTTGTTGGCCATCATTGAGTCGTGGGTCCTAGCAAAGTTCAGCAAAATATCGTTTAGTTTTTTTCACTCATTTATCGTTAAATTTCACTTCTACTTCCCAGATTGGATAATTCTATTGCACCATTTTCAAATTATCATAGCAATTCCAAACAGTCTTCAATTCTTCTGAAGCTCTGTGGATTATTCTCTGCCATTTCCAAATCCAAATCAGGGCTTTGAAGGTATTTCGAAACAGTGCTGGTTGATGTTAGTATTTTTAGAATGCAGACCTAGATGAAAAACCAATTCTCAATTTTCCATTCCTTTTTTCAAGTCACAGTCTTCATTCCTTTCAGACATTTTGTTATAAAATGCAATTTTTGTTAAAGCTTGCTAAATATTAAAATATCAAATAGCTATTAAGGTATTGTTCTGTGATGACCATCTTATAAGTCAAAGTTGTTAGTAGTACATTTGTAAGATTATTCCACTTTTGATCTGAAACCATCACGTTTGGTAATATGTTCTACTGATTAATGCCACGAAAAAAGAAAACATAATTTTCTTCTAATAAACTGTAAAATATCTGAACTTCTAATATCCCATTTATGGCATCATTAAGCATAAAATTTAAATTATGAGAAGCACAGTGCACAAATAATGCATTGTTAACTTCCAATCTGTCAACATCTAATTTTTTTTCTGAACACCTTGTAAATCCCACTCATAATTGCTGTGTCATTATCTCCTTTGTATATAGATAAATCAATGCCTTGTTCGTTTATGCTCTCATTAATATCAAAATGCATCTAACCCCTCCTCATGGTGATTGATTGAATTTGACTTAATTGGTTAACGTGATATGTCTTACATTATGTCCGATATAATAAAATAGTGGTGCTAAAATAGAATATTCTTTCTTGTGTTATTTCTAAATTTGCAATAGTCAAAAAATTAGATAGTTCAATGAAAATGAGACCAATGCTATTCTTTTAAGAGTCCATTCTTTTCTCTGTGTAAACAATTTAAAGAACAATTTGGAGCAGGTTTTGAGAAAATGTTTTTGTTTTTTTTAATTACATAAATTTCAAGCACATCACACAAAAACTAGCCATGCTTTCAAAAAATTGTACATGATCCTGTTTAAAGAGCTAATTTGTTAGAACAGTCTTTAAGACAAAAATCAGTATCATCAATTTTGTAGTTTTGAAATGTTAACTGCAATTTTTGAGCATGCAGAGAGTTCACTGTTAATGGGACAAGTGCTATATTTTTTATTGTCCCTGGATACAAACAAGAAGAATTTGCATGCTATTACACGCATTACACGCAAGAACATACATTTCACGCAAAATTACCCGAAAACTACTCTAATTTTCGAAAAAATTAAACAGGACTTTATTTATAGATCTATCTTTAAATAACAAATTTAATTGAGGAAAATCTCTATCTTCAATATAATAGACGTAGGAAAACACCTTTAATCATTTACACTTTTGCAATTTTTAAAAATCTTGTTTTTCAATGAACATGAGATCTGCACTTAAGCTTCACAAAAGCTGCTCTTAAGCTCGAGGCTCCCGAGGTCTCCTGGACATGGTCATGTCAGTCCCTATGGAATTTACGCCCCTGTTGCTATACAAAAGAAAGCAGCTTTACTATTGAATGTTTTCATATTTTTTGCCTTTTTATAGAAGTAACACTGTTATACGACCTGTATAAATCCTCCTTACTGACACGAAGAAGAGACGTGTTTGAGTATAATTTTGCGCAGATGAAAAAATGGGGCAGATGATGTTCTGACACGGTATGAAGCGAAAGATGCTATCCCAGAACAAAGTTTAATCAAAACATTATGAGCCATTTCTGTAAAAAAATTGAAGTTTTTGAGGCTTAATTCAAAGTTGCTTAAAAAATCAAAATATCTGGTTGAAACTCCCAAAGCATTAAGTTCGTTCAGATCGATCGAAGAACATACATTCTGGAGAAAATTGGCTGAATAGTTTACGCACTAGACCACAGACGGACGTGGTTTAATGGTAGATATGGGACGGACGGAAAGACAGTCTGGCGTTTTGCCGTAATCGATTTTTCGATATCAAGGATCCATAAAAATCGATTCTGGGTACTCCACGCGATAGAGGAAGTAATTTTCTATAATCAGCAACATAATTTATCCACTTTTTCCTTATCTGGGTTCGGCAATAAGAGTTTTACTGCCGAAAATTCACTGTTTTCCGGGGCACGATTACATAGCTTTCTCTTCTTATGAAGGAAGTGCGAGTCAGTAAAAAACTGTTTGTATTGGGGGTCTAACACGGGGTCCCCGGACTCTCGGGGCCCCTGGACTCTCCGGGGCCCTGGACGTGGTCTTCAGTCCCTATGGAACTTACGCTACTGCTGCTATATAAAGAAAAGAGCTTCACTATTGAACGTTTTCATATTTTTTGCCTTTTTATTGAAGTAACACTGTTAAACGACCTGTATAAATCCTCCTTATTGAAACGAAGAAGATACGTGTTTGAGTATAATTTCGCGCAGACGAAAAAATGGGGGAGACGATGTTCTCACACGCTATGAGACAGATATAAAAGGGAAAGCTATTTGGTTGCGGGAAGAATTAGACTGAATTGTGATTTTTTTAAAGTAATGTTTTAAGATAGTAAGTGTACAATTAGACAGGAAATGTATGAAAGACACGAACATCATTGGTGTGGACCGAATTCTTTGGAAATGCTGGCTGAATGGATGACGTCTAAGTTTGCGGTGGATCCCGGAAAGGAAAGTAGCAAAACGGGGAACATTTATTTTTATTTGTATTTGCTATTGTAAGAAGGCCAAATTTTGTGTTAAAGTAACATTTCGCAGTAATGATTATGAGAAAATTTGGGCGTGCATACAAAAAGAGTGGGGTTTGTAGTGAGTATTTGATAAGGAGAATAAGAGCTCCGCTGAAGTACAATACTTATTACAGGTTCTTTAGAATTAAACAATACAAATGGTAAATAATACACTAAATGTCGTTGTTAAACTTAATATTACTTTCCTTTTGGATGCTCGGTATTTTCTCTAAGAACATCTGAAGCGGTTGGATTTGATACTGACGTAACCGAAGCTTCTTCCATTCGATCAAGTGAATTCGACTCGCAAAAGTTTGGTTTGGTCTGTTATTTTTACCAAGAAATATCTTTCTTTAGTTCTCCCAAAATTGAACGAAATAACAATGGCGTTACAAAAACCTTACATTACAATTTCTGAGCGATGAAATCAAACAGGCTACTCAGGAATACTGTGGTGAAAACTTGTTGTATCTTATAAATATTATTTGAAGCTAAAACCATTAAAATTATATTAAAAACGATGAAATAAGCAAAAAATTCATTAAAGATAATGGTAAAAGCTAAAAAGTGACACATTTGTGAAAATCCACGAAAACAGAAAAAAACAACCTATAAAGATGGATCCTTTCCATTCTAAACAGCAGTTTTCTAAAGTGAACAGAAAAAAAACACATTTCATTAAAACCGGTAATAATAATAATAATAATAATAATAATAATAATAATAATAATAATAATAATAATAATAATATCATTATTTCTGGCGACGCCTAAGCCGTACGGCCTGCACTACCCACTAACCACAATAATAAGATATCTTACAATACTTGTTCGTAAATAACTTTTTCTCAACTATTAATTTTAATCTATGTGTATAACAGGAATCATATGGCATTATTAATGCAAACAGGATCTTATTCATGATTTTGATAACTTAAGCTGTGTCACACTGAGTTGATTATTTCGTGGAAAGAGATTAATGTGCTCTGCCTTGGATTCACGAACTGCCGAGAAGAAGGTGTATGCAGGGACAAGTGATTTTTCTGACAAAACTTAACATGTTGAGACTTAATGAAAAGAACCCTCAAAAATTAAAATATCCATTTGAAACTCCCAAAACCGCGAGTTCGTTCAGATGGAAGAAGGAATATCTATTTTTAAAAAAATTGACTGTACAGTTTACGGGCTAGCGTTTACAATGCTAGGACAGACAGAGAGACGCTTTGCCTCTCAATCGATTTTTCGGTATTAAGTGCGCACAAAACATGGATTCTGGCTACAACATATGATAAGAGGAAATAATTTACTATACTTTGGAAGATAATTCATCAATTTTTTCGTTACCAGGGCCCGGCAATAAGATATATATTGGAAAATTCGCTGGTTTCCTGTGCACGATTTTCCTTACATACGTATAGGTGAAAAAGTATTTAAAAAAAAAAAACAAAAACAAAAAACAAAAAAAAACGACAACGTGGGAAATTAAAGGAAAGGAAATTATTTACTCAAAATAATCACTGAAAACTGTCTTATAGGAAGTAACAAACTTTAAATATCTTGGATGTATTATACCGACCTTAAACAGAATGGTATGCAAAACAAAGTAGAAAGATTTTTATATATTAATTTAAATTAACTATTTGATTTTGATGCAATTTTCAATTTGGAAATTGTAACTGTATCAACAAGAAATTTATTAACATGTTAATTAATCAAATGCAGCCTTAGCATTTGCTAGTGTAAAGGTGGTACCTTTATCTTAATTACTTAAGTGTTTTTCTTTTTAATTGAACAAAGTGAGCGTATTATTTTTAATCATTCCAATTAAACGCTCTCATTTAGTTTCTTTCATTTAATCAGCCTAATATTTTTAAAATCTCAAACCTTTCGCAGGGACATGAATTAATCGCATCCTGTATTTTTTCGTGCTTCGCCAATCATTAAACATTTACATTGATCGAATTGACAATATAATAGCCCGGAAATCGGCTTATCGTTTTAAACGTTTTAAATTATTTTAAGGCGTTTTGTCGATATTTAAAATGTTTAAATGGTAAAAGCAATATCATTAGATTAGATTCATGTTCGTGTTTTGGGGTTCGTCCTCTTGGTAGAAAATATTAATTCATTGCGGATTTAATTTATATGTAATTTTTTAATATGTTTTTTGTTTTGCTTGCACTATTAATTTTGTGCCCTACAACAATATCTTCATAGGGGGCATAATAACTTTTGAAATTTTACCAGAATTTTGGAATATCGCAATTTTGTCTCTCAATTTGTTTGAGAAACGTAATTACCTATTTTTAAAAGAATTATTCCTTAACCTATCCTCAAAGCGTACTCCATGTATCTGAAATTTTGAGGCGTACTCGCGTGAGGAACAATTTTTAACGTAGTATTACGCAAAACTAGTAAAATTGTCATAAATATGTTCCTGACCTTTATGAAAGAACTGACAATGGAGATCAAATTTTATTTGAAGGAAAAATCTCGATCTTTAATTTTGTAGTTTTAGGAAGAGACCGAAAAAAATCATCCTCTTGAAATTTTCAAAAATATAGAGAAAATCAAACCTACGATACGTGTATGTTACCCCATTTTACAAGGAATTGAAAGAAAAAAAATGGAGTCGTTTTTTGAGAAAACTTTGAAAGTGTCCCCACGGGCTTCATGTAAAGTATCCACAAAAACTAATGAATGATTCTCAAAATCGCAGAGTTTGAACTCAGGCCAAATGGACATTGGAATTTATCAATTTGGAAAAAATCCTATGTATGGTTTAGGCGCTAGTGTTGTTCACATACACCAACAGACAAGACTGACGGGCCGATAGAATAACGTTATGAAAAAAACACTATTTTGGTGTCAGGAGACCCCAAAACGTGTATTTCCGTTGAAATGTCGAAGTCGATTTTTCGCAGCAATACATACTTCCCCAATAGTCCAAATATTACTTCGTGTATGGAAATAAAAATTCGCAATTTTTTTGGGCGTCTCTACAACTAAATGATTGAAGGATCAGAATTGTTTCCTTATTTAAATATGTTTTCCAAAAACGGATTTAAAAAAGTTAATGAATAATTTTTCGAAAGTATGAGTAGTTTCCATGTAATTCCGCGCAATAATATGCAACTTTTTTTATCAAAAAACGCTCCAATTTTTTTAAAACTTTTCTCTTCATATGCAATGAGTGACGGTAAAAAAATATGGTGCTAATTTGATTTTTTGCTATTGTTCAATTTTTTTGAAAATGCCAAGAAACGTAAACAACAAAACTGTAGATTTTGGCTTTAAACAGTCTTTTGTAAAAAATCAGCTCCTTAAAGAAGGTCAAGCACAATTTTTGGAAAATATCTAATTTTGCATAATTAATATCTTAATTTATGCAATTTAAACAATTTTTTCTGAAAATGTCCCGAAATTTTGCATTAAAATTTCTCCTCGTATGTAACAACGTATGGTAAATAAACAAAACTGGTGGTTTTATTGAATGGTATACAAACTTTCTCGGTATAGTTACTTTTCTAATCTCTTTTGTTTCGACTATCTTTTGAATTATCTTTCCTTCGACTATCTCTTGAGTTCTCTTCCCAGCTCTATCTTTTGCCGCCCAAAAACATTTTTTCCCATTTTCTCAAATTTTTGGTACCAATGTTAGGCATGAATAAACCATATCTTGAAGACTATTATAGAAGGGAACATCTAGTGTCGTACCCGGAGGGCTGCGGTGGTTAAATAGCGTATACGGATTCAGAATTTGGAAGCAAATCGACGCATGATCGAAATCCGCGCATGGATTCATTGTACTTTTTATTGAACAAAACTATTAAGAATTCCTGAAACGTTATTGAAAAGCATTTGAAACATTTTTTCTCACAAATACAATCAATACGTATAAATAAACGGGAAGTATCTGTATGTGATTTTCAAATTTGCAACTTTTAAACAATGTTTCCTTTCTTATTCTATTTTTAAAAGGTATGTCTCCTTCAATCAATTGTTGTCTCTATATTCATCTGTATGAAACGATTTAATTAAATACTACCCAATCTATCAACATGTAATTTAAATATATTATAGACTCTACTCATGGGACCAACATACTTTTATTTTACCGTGATATATTTAAACGTTTCGTATATTATTACTCTTTCGTAGGTTGCTGCTATCCGACGCTTCTGTGGCGTAGTGGTAAGGGTGTCTGCAAATTGACTGTGATGGTCTGGGAGAGGAAATACGTTTTTGTGGTTGAAAATATTTTTAAAACTTTATGTAATAATATAATATAACTAGTAGTTGGAAATAATGCGAGAAAGTATTTGAGTTTAGATCACCACTTGTTTAAAAATTGATACATCAATTATCGATAAGAAGATTCCAGATCAAGTAAAAAGCAAATCAAAAACGAAAGCCAATTATCAGATCGTTCAGAAGAGAAGTCCATTTAGAAGCTAAAAGTATTGTAGCATACGAAACCGAATGTAGTCCAAAAGCTGGTATAGACGGAAGAGAAGCAAAATAGTAGTATAGGCGCTGTAGCGGAGTCGCGTGCTATCTCAGTGCCGCGTTACTTCGTTAGTTCATCGGTCGTACACAGCGCTGCTATCGGAGCCGATGGCTGTATCCTAGTTGTGTGCCGGCAGCGGTGGCGAGCGCCAGAAACGAAAGGCTTTGTAAGTGAATGTGCAGGTAGCCAAGCAAGCGTAAATAATTTTTATTTTCCCGCTACCACTACCGCGGTAGAGAGAAAATTATGTACTGTTGCGAGAAAAAACGGTGAATTTTTGGCAGAAAACTTATTACATTGACTTGGCACAAAAAAAGGATAAATCCAGTTGCTAAATTCAGGGGGGAAATCTTCTAACACGTGGTGCAGCCAGAATTCATGTTTTGTGGGTCCTTGATACCTCAAAATCGTTTGACGGCAAAACATCTGTCCACCTGTCTGTTTGTGAACAATGCTAGCAGCTAAACCGTTCAACCGATTTTTTCCTAAGTTGATATTCCCTAATCGATCTGACTGATGTTGCAGTCCTTTAAATTTTAAACTGATATTTTAATTCTAGGGCGTACTTTACATCACCCTGGAACGTTTTCAAACGTTTCAAATATTGACTCCATTGTTTATTAGGGAGTTTTAGCGCCACGCGTAAGGTAGCGGCGTTATGCACTAACAGTCACGTGACAGACCTTGAAGTCATAACGTCTTACCTTAGGCCTAAGGTACGACCTTATACCTTCATAAATACTGCACGCATGTGAGAGTCTCTACGGTCACCTTACAAGCGGCAAAATGGCCGCCTAAAAACAGGAAAAGTTGTTTTTTTCAACTCTAATAAACCAATTCTCGTATGTAAGGCAGTTACAATTATTCCTTACGTACTCCACAACGCTGGCAAAAATTAATGGGATATGTTGGAGAGGCGACAGGAAAGAAATTTGCGAAAAAGAGGTTCAAATCATATCTTCGGGATAGTTTATGTCTTATGCTCATAACGAACGCTGTTTTAAGGTACTTCCTATATTTTCAAGAAAAGCAGATTGAAAATCTAAAACTCCATGCACAATGTGTATTCGCTGGTCTGATGACTCGTAACGTGTTTTAAATGTCTCACCACTAGCCTATACTCTTTGATATATTATGCAATTTCTCTGTTCAACGCTTGAAATGCTTCCTTTGTTATAATGCATAACGCAATGTCGCAATTGCTAAAACTTATGAACGTTGTTCATTACGACCATATGAAGGCGTTAGTCACGTGATTAATAGAGTTTAAGGATATCTCCTTACGCCTGGCGCTAAAACTCCCTATTATTAAATTTGGTTTATGCATTGTGCAAAGAATGTTTGAGAGAGTGGAGCAAATCTAATTGTCGTTAACAACAAATTGATTTTTCGAAAACTACAAAAATTCAATTTGTTTTCGGCGTCTTCCTACAACTAAAATATTAAAGATAGATATTTTTTCACGCAATGATCTCGTTAAAGATATACTTTGAAATAAAGACATGTGTAATTTTTTTGTACATATGATTATTTTTCGCGCAATTTTTGCCAATGCCATTCTATAAAGCCACGAGTTAATTGAAGATCATCTGCGTGCCTAATATCCGACCGTGGCGGTTGCAGCGGAGTCAGGTACTTGGGAGGTTTCCAGTGCCCGAAAGACCATGTGGCCCGCTCCCTACCTGGCGCTCGTCTCCGTGGCGGGCTTCCTTGTGATGTTTTCGTCGCTTTCGCCGGTGACTGGGATCCCCCACTCACCCCGGAGGATTCGAGGTAATGCTTCTCGAGAAGGAAGCGGGCGTGCCCAAGAAGTTAGGATGTCTCCGCACTATTTATCAAATTTGTTGAAACGGTTGACATTCAAACCTGTTCCCGGGGAGAATAACATCTTCTTTGTTGAGACTTCGTGCGCATTCAAGAAGTTTCCCAACCCAGCTTCTTATGATTCAGGTGAGTGGTGATAATTACCTGTTTCAATACAACATAACCACTCTACAACTTATATAATATCTATTATATAAGTTGAATATAAGTTGCTAATAAATATCTATTTATTAGCAAACTGCCCTTTACCTTAAAGGGCATGTGTAATTTACCTATGCATTTCCCCACATTTGCATACAAGTGGAATTAGCCCGTGAATAGTAGACAACGTGTATATGTATTACGAGTATAGAAAATCTCATTCCGTTAGAACGTGACATGTCAGACATCACTGCGTTGCGAGTTGCCTATCACTTAGAGTCAATGTCACGTGTGTAATGTTATATAAAACCCACCAACTGTTTATTGGGAAAGAATGAACATTTGCGATCCTCCTACATGACTTGGAAGTTTCTATAATGTATTATATCTTCAACAGCCACTACCACATCGATTCAAAGTTTTATTCGTTTACGTTTCAACCAAGGGATATATCACAATTGCTTTCTTTTGCATTCGTACATATATGGTAAATAAAAGTTTTATGAAGGTAGTCCTTTTACATTCACGAATATGTATATAGAGTAATATATGTACTAGAGAAAGTTATCTAATTCTTCAAAAATCGATTTGGAGATTTACACGGCAATTCATATTTTGGGGTACTTTGATAATAAAAAGTTTTTTTTCTAAACGTCCTTCTATCTGAGAGTAGGCTTTCGCTTGTTACTTGTCTGTCTGGGAGCCTAATGGTTACCTGTGCTTCCGGGACACGTGTGCCAAGGACGTGCTTTGTCCCGGTCAGCTAAGCAGCTACGTCTGTCCGTCTGTCTCTGCGCCCCTCCGACGTGTGCCTAAAGTTAGATTTATTTTCCGAAATGAATCCGAAATTGAAATTTTTCAGAATGAATAAACGTTCTTTAATTTTTGGAGGCACTTTACGTCAAGTCTCTGGGATCTTTTTAAAAAGGTATGAAAGTGAATACAATTTTTTTCTTTAAATTTCTTTTTAAGAATACAGTGAAATACACAAAGAATAGGCCAAACAAACGATGGAATAGATCCATTTTTTTCGGTTATCCTTGAAGTTTTGATAATTGTCAAAGTTTAAAATTGTTTCGGGGTCTTCCAACATTTACAACATTGAAGATGATTATTTTTCTTCTAATTTGTGTAAAATATTAATTGTTTTCACGGAATTTTGAGTGAAATATGAACAAAAATCTAAAACAAATATGAAATTTTATCTCAAAACTGCTCTAAATTATTCCTTTAAACGTTCTGAACAGATACTATTGAATTCACTGAATAGCATAAAATAAACATTTTGATGTTTGTTTTCTTTTTAATTACACAAATGTATTTTTTTCACATTCACATTGTTAATAATTACATTACGTGCGTTTTTATAAATTATTACATTTATTCATACGATTGGTTATTTCATACGACTTTTATCGAAAACTCAAAATATTTTCGTGAAAATGAACACAGATAATTGTTTATTTTCTGCAAAGATCACGAGATATTTTTTTCAAAAGAAAATCCCGGTTTTTCAATAAAAATTTGCATTTCAAAAGAGCTTTCGCTCTTCTAGGTTTCTTAAATTCGTATTTCAAACTCATCTATTAGAGGAGCAAAATATTGAGAAATAGTGAAAAAAGTATTTTGGTTGCCGATAGGTAACAGCTGGGTAGAGGTTGGGGGAAAATCTATGAGACTGCCAAGAGTAAACAAATTAGAAACAGCAATCTGCCGAACAATCTGCCTGATGCCTTGAATATAAAATTGATTTTTAAAGGTCTCAAAGACATTTTCAAGTCTTTCTCAACAGTGGCTCAATTTTTAAATTCTATTCTTTTCAAAGTAAGTTTATACAAATGCCAACGATCCAAATTTCACTGAAGTGCCTCTATTTTCGAAAATTGCCAAATATCAACATCTTTTAAAGGTAGAGATTTTTGCCTTAATGAAATAATTTTTTTCAAAAAATCAAAATTAGATATTTAAATCCGATTTTGATTAAAACATCTGGAGTTTTGAAAATAGTAGACTCTCAGCTTTCTTTTTCACGCGTCAGGAACTTTCGAGTGACAACACATTCCGTTTAGTGTAGGGAATAAGTGAAGTTCGTTTGAAACCCTATACACACCTAATACCTAATGTTTGCAGACTGGAAATAAGTCATCAAGTAGTTTTCAAGTAATATTATTGTAACTGTTACTGTTGAAATAACTGTTCAATTAATGTGAAAAAGCTTTGTTTCTAAATATCACATTACAAGAAAATTGCGAATCAAATTGCAATATGAAATTGAGAGAATGTTATAAATATCAAATTGCAACTTACAAGATTGCTTGTAAATATCAAATTCTGATAGATCAAATTTGAACCATGGCTGGGCTTTCTTATAGACATTGTGATGGAAAATGTGGTTTATACGGAACGCATTGGGAAATCTTGGAAACGTTTACAGTTCATCTCACATCTACATTTTGTAAAATTGCAGACAAAACCCATCTCTATTTGCTGTAATAAACGAGAAACAATTCGACCTTTCTGACTCGATTTATTTGATATAATCAAATATTGGTTTTCAGATTTAAACCCTTTCACATTTACAAATACGAAAATAAAAGAATTTAGGTTCTCAATACAAAAATACAGTATTGTCGCCTATACAAACGTTTGTGCTGTCACTGTTCAGACGCAAAAAACGTTTGTGTTGTCACGCGTTCAGTAACATAGTAATGTGGAAACTGCAGATGGAAAAATCCCTGTCTGATTGTTATTATTAATTGATATTAATAATAAAAAGCGTATCGTCTATATTTTACGGAAACTATTTAAGACAAACATTTACAAAGTTTTGTAACTATGTTCATTGAATTATCAGGTACACTAAAACAGAAATAAAAAACAAAACTATACGATACGATCATGAAGGGGTTGATCTAATCCAAACATTGTAAACAAATTTGGATGTCATTAAAATTCCGAAACCTATAAGAAACGAAAATTAAAAGAAATGAACAATTTTGAGGTGGTACAGTTCTTTTGAATCACTGTTTCAGTTAATTAAAGAGGGATCGACTTCATTAACTGAATCCTGCTTTGTATGTACTAGTCGCGTCTGGTAAAGTTCATAATGTTAACGCAATGATTTAAAAATATATTTCTTAAACGTATGCTACTTAAAATTTTATTATTAAAGCCCCCATTGTAACATTAAAAAATAATCAAGATTGTAAAGTGTTTGCCTTAGACAAAGTGTGTTCCAAACAAATCAGCACTTTAAAAAAGCTCACGTAGCACTTTTGAAAAATCTAGTAGTCTTCGCTAATTTGGTCGCTCGTAATTTGGTCTTGAAGTTATTGCAATTTAAAGCAAAAAATCTCAGAAATTGCTCCAAATTTTTTCTTTATTTTTTTCGTGGATAGAAAGGACGCTTAAAAGAATAGCGCGGGTCTGACTTTCATTGAACTCTCTGAATTGTCGAACAGAAATAATGCAAGAAAGTATGTGCTGTTAGTTTCTATGAACATTTGCAAATAAATCTAGATTTTATTCTTTCAAATTATTAAATAGATATTTCAATTCTATCATTGGGGATAAAAATTGAGACAAAATTAAAACTAGATGTGTTGCAAAATGAAACTATTTATTTTTCTAACTTTTTTGTCTGTGTTATTTGTTTTGCCCCATCATCTTTTCGGTTGTCAACTACTGCCTCTTAAACTACATTTTTCACTTTTCTCAATGTTTCGGGTCCCTAATGGTAGAATTAACGTGACATTAAGAGTATTGTAGAAGAACAAAACCTCGTCCCATATTGAGATCTTTCTCGCCTTTTAGATTTAATTTTTTCACCAGTTCCAAAAAACTTTACATAGAGGCGATGTGTTTTCAAAAGAATTTGGGATTCTATGGATGGAACTTTGGGAAAACTATAAAAAAAACATGCCCATTGGCTTAACAATTAATACAATATAAGAAGCTGCACATATTATCAGTTACATATATAAGATTCCAATACACTTACAGTTGCGATCCTTCGGAATTAAGAATCTAAGCAATGGTAAACAGAGCAACATAATATATTATAGCAATGAAATATATTATGAATATTGTAACGCATGTAAAGAAAATGCTCATATTACCCGTTACACTTTTATTATTGAAAACCATCTTTATTTGTAATCCATTGAAACTATAAATAAAAGCAATGGCCAACACTGGAACATAGCACAACCATGAAATATCATATTGTAACACCTCCACTCATCTCCCGACGAAGGAAAATGCGCGGTTAGCGGCCCGGTTATAGCTGTCGGTCCTATTCCCTTTACTCGTGTAAAAACTACCCAATTGTAACAGTTTCCTTAACTTAAGATTCAGTGATGGAAGGCATTGTAAGTTAAAGCATGCAGGGGCACTATCAAATAAACATTGATTACTGGTAAAAGACAACTTTATTCCTGGGCAGAGCTCTACCAGGGAAGTTAACTAAAAAAATAAAAGAAAGAAAAGATTATAAAAAAATAAAGATTAAAATTAAAAGGAAAGCTTACCAATAAGAAGATACAAAATTATCTTATAGTTATATTACAGAGTTGTCCCTGAGGACCCTTTCTTGTGCCTTGGCGCGCACACCGCTTTGAG
Source organism: Gryllus bimaculatus (assembly GCA_017312745.1). Lineage (NCBI taxonomy): Eukaryota > Metazoa > Arthropoda > Insecta > Orthoptera > Gryllidae > Gryllus > Gryllus bimaculatus. The sequence goes on along the minus strand of BOPP01000009.1, from coordinate 16,514,797 downwards.
AATACTGCAAAAGGTTTATTGCCCCCAGTTACAATGCCTGAGAGCCCTTCGTGGCAGATTGCTCGAGGGCCTGGGCGCGGCGGAGCTTGTAGGCGACCTTCGCTGGAATGCAATCGCGTCGCCGCCCCTCAACAGCAGTGTGGCAGCGGCGTCTGCGGCAGTCCGTGACGTCAGCAGGAGGTCGTCTGGAGGCTTCGTTCGGCGAAATTTGTAGATAACTGGCGATCGCAGGTGCGAAGCACACAACAATGTCTCCATCTGCGTATGCGATTCCTCTCGAATAAAATTTCAGTAATTGCGAAATCCTGCAGCGAATACGCAGTAACAAAGGATTCGACAATTTACGTTGAAGTGCTTTTGCATTCCTCTAAAATTCTCACTGAGAATTCCGGTCTATCACCCCAGTGATTTTCAACTAAAACTGAAATTTTAACCAAGTGCCTTCAGAGGTGTACTCGCTCTCCCCGAGCTTGGCTCCCACCCAGAGAAGTCTCTCTACAACTGTAATTTTATTTCTCCTAAACGCACGAAGTTAACTTTTATCCCCACCCTTTCTCCTCAATATTGTTCTTGCCCTCCCTACAACAGTCGCGTCGCTATTGGCTAAAGGTGATGCGGGCGTTTACACTAAATTTGGCCAATAGGCTCCGGCGGAGTATAGGCATTTTTCCATTCTCTTGCGAAAGTAGGCCACTCTTCTGAAGGGGCTCCCGGCTACTGAATTATTGCTTCGGGTTCCCCGATCACGATGACAGGCGTTTCGAAGTATTCAGATGTGCTCGCGGGCGCTTTTACAATTTACCCCTTCTTCGGTTATTGGGTGGGTGTCATAAACATTCGAAATGGTCAGGGGACCGTGCTGTTGCAAGACGTTGGCTGTTGGGCCCCCAACTATTGAAATAACTGACAGCGTATGTTAAAATCAGTGGTTATACTACATTCACTGTTTATTGAATATCGATGTACGATTATATATATCCCTCCGAAGATAGATTGAGTCAAACAGTTTATGATTGGTCAGTAGATAAACTGTTGAGACAGCGAAATACTGGAAGAAAAGGTGGCGATCAATTAGTAGAATCTGCAACGAAACATCGCCTCTTCTATCAATAATATTTTGCCAAAGAAAAGTGTTCTGGAACAACATCACAATGACAAGATTTTACCTTGGAGAAAGAATGAACGAGTATTGGAGAAATTGTCACAGTTACCTCTGTCAAACGAAATTAAACCTTTCTTTACGAATTTCGTCGGTTTACTTGACATTACAACTGCACCGTGTCTGGCACACACTGAATCCAACCAAAGAGTATATAACAGAGACGGCACTCAATTTAAAGGAAAATCCTTATTTGCCCAACTTCCGTCCGCACATTTTCTGGTAATTTCTATTGTTGAACGGACAGCCAATTCGAAAAAGTAACCGGAATAAATTTGAAGTAAACCAGCGACGCGGAACTTTAAAATTTCACTCCCATACTTTCAACGCCTTAATTTATTAAAAAATTCACAATAATAATTATAAGGATTTCATGGAGAAAACAAAAGTCAAATTCAGGTACAAAAATCTAGTTATTTATTGAGCATATTGAATAACAAAATTTCGTAATTTCATTAGAATAACAACTTTGAATTACAGAAAGTAATAAACAGTACACCTGCATAATTGCAACTTAAGCATTTGCTTGTAGATATGCCAAATTAATACTATGGAATACTACATTACAACAAACATTATAATAAACAATAAACAGAATTTGAAAATAAACAAATGAAAATACTACCGCACATTTGCCCAGGTAAAAGAAAATAGTAATTGATTACAAGGGTAAACCCATTTATTTTATCTATTAGTCACATGAACGTATTTTGTTTTCTTTGTTGCTTTCAAATTTTTATCAGAACATTTGAGCATTGTCCCGATAAGTAGTAGTGCAAAAAATTGAGCTTTTACAGCTCTGCATGCCTCGCGTGAAGAACCGCTTTTACTATTGCAACCTACAAATGTTTTTCATTAGTCAATATTTGACATATTTTATTTACCCATGCTACTTCACCACATTCACAGTTCAGAGCCTGGCTTTTTTAAAATAGATCCACTGTGAAAGTACATCACTTTAAAAGAATGATTAACAAACAGTGGAATTCCATCAATGCTTATTGCAATACAATTTAATAAATAATCTGAAAGTGGATTGTCAAAGTGCAAACATTTGATTCACCAGGACCAAGCCTGGGACCTTCTGATAACTGGGCAATCTCTAATAACTGAGATATAAGAATCAAGCATTGCATTCATGACTCACAACAATACATAATCTAATAAGATAAAGCATTCAATCCAGATGTAATTGCATGACGATGAACAAAACACAATATATGCACATACTAGAATATAAATGGAATCAAAATTGTGTTTGTCATGAGAACTATTATTGTCAGAAACAGATATAACAATACATAAGTAACTTATTTCAATACTAATAATTACAATTAATACTAATAAGAAAGAACAAATTGCAGACTATTTAATACCATAAATAAATTCTAAAAATGCATGAAAATAGCCTCTGAAAACAAACTAAAACCTTTGTATTATAATATTCAAATAAAGTGTCTTAACATAGCAAGAGGCATTCCAAAATTGAGAAAATGATCATGCTTTACAGAATTAATTTATCTTTAAATTTTTTTAATTTATAACTTCCAAATCAGATGTGGGAAATATAGTTTATATAATGGATCTGTACCCAATGACAGAAATACACACTGATTTAAAACTCTCGTTGTTCATCCTTATAAACACTGTCAGCGTAAAAGAAATATGTTCAGAAACTTTGTGCACAATGAAGCGCAAGTTATTCACTCATATAACAATAATTCTTTGAAATTATCTCTCTGAGTTCTGATCCTCAAAGTGAACATTAATTTAAAGTCACTTAGGTGCAAACTCGTAGGTCTAATATGCATGCTTCAGAAGCCATCTCTGGAAAGGATCTGAAAAGCAAAAATATGTTAAGAAAGATACTATGTCCTCAAATGAATTTCTGAAAAACAAATCTGTATCAAAAAGAAAGATGTTCTTTTATTCACATCTAGAATTAGGAAATTAGAAAGCACAGGAATATCTTGCACTTACCACACACCGAAGGCGCAGATCATCTCCCAGAATGGCTCTCTGCACCAGTTCAAGTACAAGGATCTTAATCACCAAAAAATAGTTTTTTATTTACTATAATTTCCTTCAATTGGCACTAATAACTGTAAATTGAAAGGACATAACCATGAAAACGTCCATAAAAACTTGATGACACCTCACAGGGTGAAAAAGATCTGAAAATGGAGACAAACTTGAAAGCATCCATCTTCAAAAATGCAACAAGTAATAATTGAGATTCTAAAGATTATAGCAAATATTTACCTTTCACCAAGGCCATAATAAGAGATCTGCTGCACTTGCTGTACAGCATGTTCAACAGCACTGGAACCTGTATAATCAACAACAAATATGCTCAATACATTATGCTTTCAATAGCAACTTCTTTTTGCATTTTACAAACATACAAGAGACTTACCATTTTCAGTTTGAAAAGCTGCCTGTGTACAAGGATCTGAAAATTAAAAAATGTGCGTATCATAGCATCTCATCAACTATATATTCTATTAAAACTATAACAAAAATATCTATTTAAAACTATATTCTAGTAATATTCTATTAAAAAAATCTTACCAATTACACCCATAGCTGCAGTGGGTGTCTACTCGCATGGTCCAAACAAGGGATCTGCAACTGAACATGAACATAAAAGAATTCCACTATTGTTACGCACCCATCATCTTCTCGAAGCCAAAATGCACGCTTCAGACTTCAAACAGCAGTAAATCACTTCATTTCTCTAATTCACTGACTGCGATATGGCGTTAACAGCCCTACGAACAGCAACGTGAATATACAACCATAGGTCGACGTCGTCGACTCGACGAGAAGGAATCCAACGGTAACCAACAGCTCGTTTGCGAAAAAATTTCAAACTGCAAAAAGTAGTTCACCGATTCTCCGCTTGAGCGAGTTGGTGTTGTACAGATGTATATGGCGTCGCTCTGAACTTTGATTGGCTACTGGGCTACTGTATGGAATTTTAATAAGGACCGGATGTGCCCTATCTAGTGTCACCCCACTGAATCGAACCTTGAAAGCGTTCAAAACGTTTTTATTAAAGGTTCTGCACTTCGCCTCTGATTACAATGCGGGCTCGTTAGAAATCGTTGGAAAACGCTAGATTCTCAGAACTCTTGACAATGCTCCAAATGTTTCGAAACGGGGAGTTGCCCAGGAGCTGATGTGATCTTTTGGTGATGCTCCTAACTAACTGGAAACAGATTAAAATCTTCTTGAAGGAACTTTATACGAAAGTAATGAGTCAACAGAGAAGAAATTCGCGCGGCTTGTTAAGAAAAATTGAATCTTCGAAGCGCCAAGTTTGAAATGTATAATCCTTTCCTCTGAAATGCCTTCAAAGAACATCAAAAACGCCCTATTAAAAAACAAGGCGCCAAATTTGAAGCAATTTGGCGGTCAATTGCTAACAGAAGCGGTAAGGAAAATCCAGTAGAAAAAGCGATGCACTTTTTTAGATACACCACCCTATTTGGCGCATTTAGGAAAGTTAAGCACATTGTTTTAATGCCACGAGTGGCATCATCATAGGTAATACCACGAGGCTTTGGAATTTTTCTGAGAGTTTCCAAAGCTTGAGTGGTATTTAATAGGACTCTTCCACGAACTAAATTACGTCTAACAGAGTTTCAAAATGTGCGAAGTATTATATTAATGTACTTTATTCAATTACCTTTCATATTTCACTAGTTTTACCATGGCTATACGATAATGTACCAGATTGGCAAGGTGTTCGGTCTATACGTAATCCAAATTGAGATGAACAAATGAATATATAGGCGATGTATGTTTATTTTGCTTTAAAGTAAACTTTTGATATCACAAATATTAAATTCAAAGTTACAAACATATAATCTTTCAGTGGTTAATGCATTTATTCAACAGGCACGTTTAAAATTAAATGTTGAAGAAACTTCATTTTCATTCACAATCGTGTCGGATTCTGGAACAGATATGTTTGATAATGAATGTCTGTCTTTATTTATTTATGATTACCGAATAGTCTTGATTTTCAGCTAGGGATTTAATGATGGAATAGCATCGTCGCCTATATTATATCAGTAGTATACATACCTTTTGAGGCTCTCACACGTTACCAACCTTTATTAATGAGGTATCAAAAGAAAGAGAATTTCACGGAGAAGTGATGAATTGCACTTCGACTAAAAATATGAAGGAATTCTTTAAAAAACGCATCTACATATTCATGTCAAATATACTTTCTATTCTTCCCCTTTTTTCTGGAGCTTCGGTAATTATTTCATTGATTGGGTCATAAGATGCAGCACAGAATCTCACCATGTTATTGCTATTGAAAATAACTGAAAGCGACGTTAAAATTAGAGAGGACATATTATACAAACGCGGTTTATTTCACACAGCGGTTGATGCATACCGCTTCCTAAGGTACATAGACAGAGATTACAATTGGTGAGCAGGTAGGAGAGGTTAGAAAAGTCGCATAGAAAAAGCAATAAAGTTTTGAGAAACACCGTCCTGATTGGGGTATAATACACTATTGGTTTTAATTTCCCGAGTCAAATAGTCATAAGTAATACCTCGAGTGCTTTGGAAATTATCGTTAATTACCCGACTTCCGAAATGTGGAGGGGATTTATCTGAGTATTTACAAAGAACGAGTGATATTTAGTGTGATTTATTCGAATGAAATTTGAATTTTGGAAGTTGGTTCATTAATACTCGTAACGTACGTCTGCTATGTTTAAATATTTTTAATGATCGTCTCCTACATTATTTTAGTAGTATACATACCATTTGCGGCCTTCACACTCAACCAATCTTGATAAACAAGGTATCAAACGAAAGAGAATTTCACGGAGACGTGGCGAATTGAACTTTGACTTCAAAAGTGTGAAGGATTTGTTTAAAACAAGTATATAAATATTCATGCAAAATGCAACCTGCAACATTTGTCAGAAGTTTTGAATATATATCGTAAAATAACTCCTAAACATAGCTTTATAGGGCCTTAAAACTTGAAATTTTCAGGCGAAAGGCCTCCAAGAAACGTTTCTTACGCCGTTATCTACAGGATACGAAATTCTTGGACATTCTATTACATTTTTTCTGGCCCGGTACTTTATCCGTATTATCCAATACCAACTGTATTACTCGGCCCTGGAGGCCTTGCTCTGCTAGTTGGTGAAAGGAGCGTAGCGAAATTTGTGTGGTCAGACGGAAGAGCGGGCCTGATGGTCTGAGTCTCGCCACGTAACATAAGGCATTAATTCAATTCAATCTTTGTGACGTAACGCTTAGAAGGCTTCTCCAACTTATATGTATGCTTTCTGTGTACACCGCGGTTTGCGTCGACTCATGCGATTTATTTGCATAATCATTAATTTAAGATTATGCAAATAAACCTAAATGATCTCGCAACAACAAGAAGTATTAATAGTTTCTTGATACCAATGCAGATTGCTTTTTATGTGTAGAGTGCGACAGTTCATTTATCGCATGTAAATATTGCCGTTCTTGTTTCTGTGAAAAGTTTGAGATATAGCCTACAGTATCTATGGAATCTGCAGAATCCGTAATAAAGATAATCTGCAACTGTATGTAAAATGAAACTGATTACTTGATATTCTAAACGATGAAATTGCTCGGGTGTACCTCTCAGTTCTGTCATAAAGTAAACTTTTTTTCAAAGAATAGGGTTATCTTGCCCTACCTGTTTTTTCGCACTTTAAAAAGCTTTCTCGAGAGTAGAAAGCTTGTAATAATTCTGTGACTATCGAGGAAAGCGAATAGCTAACTGTCAAGGAAAATTGTATAATTACTTCAAATCCTGTTTTTAAGGAAGTATGGTGAATGGTTTCAGGAACACGTCTATAACAATGAATTCGCGCTTTATTCAATATTTGTTACAAACGTCAATTTCAATTTTCTTTGTTTTAATTTTTAATTCTATAAATACATTTCAAGTTACGTTTTTATTTTTTAAAACAAATAAACACGTTTTGTTAGCATTTTACCCTCTTAATATGAAAAAGGAAAGATAGGGAAAAGGGTGAAATTTTACATGCGAGATTTTTCGCACGAGCACGCTAGTTAAAATTACTATGTTACTACCTCATTCTTTTTTTACTTTCCTGTATACGTAGGTATATATGGAGTAATATACGTAGTATAGGGAAAGTTACGTAATGCTGCGGAAAATCGATTTCGAGATTTCAACGGAAATACATATTTTGGGATACCGAAAAAGTGTTTTTTAACATCCGTCTATCCGTCCGTCTGTCTGTCCGTACGTCTGGTGTCTGTGAACACTACTCGTACTAGCGCCTAAACCATGCGTAAAAGTTTTTCCAAATTGAAGAAACACCGATCCATCTGACTCGAATAAACATTGGCACATAGACAAAATTTGGGGGTACTTTACATTAAGCCCTTCCGATAATTTCAAAATTTTCTCCAAAACGGCCTTAAGTTTTTTCTCTAAATTTCTTGTTAGAATAGAGTAACATACGCTTATAAAGGTAGAGTAAGCCCGATTTTCACGGTTAAATATGAATTTTCAAAGATTTCCGAAGAATAATTGATTTCTAGTGACAGATTAAATGCAGAGATTTTTCCTTAAAATAAAATTTACCCTCCGTAGTGAGTTACGTTCTCAGTTGTGAGTCATGTAAATTTTTTTGAAAATTTTAGTAGCCTTCGCGCAATATTGCGTGCAATATGTGCAATTTAAAAACAAAAAAAAATTTCTTATAAACTGATTCAAATTGTTTCTTCAAACTTTTGGTAGGTAAACGCCATATTGCTCTTTTCTTCTGTTTTTTTTTTCAAAAATTACAAAATTGTAATTTTTTGACTTATCTCTCATGTTTATACTAGCAGTAATTTGTTCATATTATTGCATTTATGAGTGCTTATGCTTTAAATAAAATCATATAAATTGTCTCTAAAACTCAACCGTTCTGTTAATACTAGCTAAAAATTCTAAGTTTTCAGAAACGCTCAAATTTCATTTTCTTGAAATAAGGTTCCAATTTTTTTCTTCAAACATTTCGAAACGTATAGTTGTAATTCCTCTCTTTAATATGACGTTAAGTTCATTTCGATTTTTTTAAATTACACAAATGTAATTTTTTTAAATATCTCTCATTCCGTTGATAAGCACACGTTCAACGATTTGCAAACACTATGGTATTTGTGAGTTAAATTGACTTAAAATGACGCGAAGTTTTCCGAAAACTCAAACATTTTCTGTGAAAGAGCTTCAAATTTCGAATTTAGAGTAGCGCTTAAAGCCCAATTTTTTAAAAACGGCTCCAAATGTTTAAAAAAATTGCAATTAAGGACGATGTGTGTTACTTTTCTCTAATAATCTTAAAATAATATTTTCTCTTTACAAGTAGGAAACCGAAAAATTAAGAAAACGTCAAAAAAATGTACTTTGGGCGACGATAGATGGCTGCTGGAAAGAGAATGTGGCAAGCAGGGGGCTGCCGCTTGTTAGGCTGGGAAATTTCCTTATTTCAGCGACGTGGTGGGGGAGCTGATCCAGGGAAGAGAAAAAAAATTCTTTTTTGGAGGCAAAGACTTGTATTTTTCCCCAATGGTCCCTACCATTCCATTAAATTTATGGCAATTAAAATGGAAGTGAAGAACGACGAACAAATGCGGCATTTCCTTCAAAATCCCCTGGAAAAATCTTCAAAAACCACAAACTGCGAAACGTGGAAAAGCTGAGAGACGGTTTAATGCCCACGTTAAATACATACAACGAATTTCAAATTCCGGAGGCCGTTGGAGGGTCAGTTTTTTCGAGTTTTTGCTCAGAGCTATCGTCCCAGATGGCAGCACTTTTTTGGGGAAGGGCAGACATTCTGTTTGGCAAAAAGTTGCTATAGAGCCGCTCCCACAATGGAGGTTGCATTAAGTGGCGGTCTACCATAAATC
>BOPP01000009.1:16473096-16505669 GCA_017312745.1 Gryllus bimaculatus | reverse complement strand
CGGGAGAAGGACACCTCCCACTCCGACGGAAGCCAACGAATCAGAATGAAGTATCCATAATGGCCCTCGCAGCCAATAAAGCGGTAAGAAGAAGGCGATCTACCAATTGAAAATGGAGGCAGACGATTACCCGGGGCATTTTGAAATTTCTTATCTACCAATTTTCCAATACGGCAGTAATTAAAAGATTTATTCCGTGAAATAAATGCGTAAGATAATGTAGAATCGGTCAGTCTGAAAGGATGTATAATTTGAGGTATGTTGTAAATAAATTGTAAAGATGCAAGTTGAAAATATTTACATATAAATAATTTTTATTTTGCAAAAACATAAATAAACCAAAAACCAAAAAATTGTTTCCGTAAAACCAAAAAAAAACCCCCCCAATTATACATGAAACAAATTCATGTTATATAAAATAAATAAATTCTGTTGCAATCATCATGTGCCACACTAATATTACACAATTTCACTGCAGCCTAAACAAATACAAAAATATAACAAATGTAACGTAAAATACCTACTTAAAATTAATATCTATATGAATTTTTCACCCTTCCCGTCCACCCTTCTTGCGATGCCAAATGTTATGTGACGAATATATATATATATATAATATATGATATATATATAATATATATATATATATATATATAATATATATAGAAGCATAATCAACACACCAAAAAACTGTATTATTTGTCTCGGTACCTCAGTGGTCACAAGAATCTGCGATAAACCCATAAGGCCCAGTTTCGAATCCTGGCCAGGCAACCATTCCTTGAAAAAATTTAAGTATTAAATATATCGTTCATAAGAATTCTTTAAATCGTCATTAGCAGTGTTGAAGAATATGTTTAGAAATAGAGTAAATTTGCTGGTAACAATCCCAAATAGTTGCTACAAAGAGCTATGTATATAGTCACAACACAAACAGTTAGGAAGACTTTTTATTATGAGAACCAAAACACCTTCCAATTTGGACATTTTACGATACAAGTGAAACTATAACTAGTGTTGTTGTCTCGTATAAAAAGTCTTCCTAACTGTTTTCTTCGTGAACTATATTACATTGCCAAGCAGATTTCTACTATTCTTTGCCAGTAAAAATATTTTGATCCTGCGGCTTGGATTATTCAGGAAAAAATCCATTCTTATGGGTAGAAGAAGAATTTATGCCCTATGTGGAAAGATATCGGGAGATTTAATAGAATCTACTTCAAATCGGGAATTTAATCCCAGAAAATACTTTTTAGACTTGTAAATTTCCTTTCTGACAAGATATTAATTGCCCAAAACCACAGAAGTTGCTCAATTACACCCAATATCACATTCATACACTCAGATTATAGTTTCCTTTCAGAAATATTCAATTGATTTTAATTAAAATTAAGAAAATAATTGTCAATATTGTCCATTCCGTCATGACTTTTTTTTAACAGATGCTAAATTAAATTTAGACATTAATGGTGATAACATATAGGTGTTGTGTATTATCGTTGGCCTTTTATGAAATAATTTATAAACGTGTCATTGCCAAACACTAGTTATTTAAAGCCACGTAGCGTATCGTTTTGTGCCTTCCAGTCACAGACAAACTGATGATGATGGCTAAGCCATCGGAACTTCTCTATATTAAACTATTGTTGGCAATGACGTTTATATTATTGCATGGTGATAACATATACAAATATTATCACTTCTCAAACACTGGGCCTAACAATGTTGTGCCATGCGAGACTCCCAAATTATTATTGTCACCCAAATGGAGAATGTTCACAATAATGTATTTAATATAATAAAATTGCAAGAAAAAATGACTTAACTGCCTTTCAAAACATATTTATATGCATCACGTTTGTGCAATTTAGTCGATTGCAGTTTAATTAAGAACAATGAAAGGAAAACAAGCACAGAGATGCAATGTATTCCAAACTTTTTACACAAGATATTATCAAATCTCTATAACATTCTTTTGTAATAAAGACGGGAAGCAATGTAAATCACTCTGTAAAAACGTAATCCCTAACCTCCAACTATAGCACTTGAACTTACAATTTAACACTCCACAATAGCTCACATCCTAGCCTCATTTGTGAAAGAATACATATATTAAGTACTTTATAACATAGTATTAAGTAACTTTAAAGCTGTCAAAAAAATCCTATCAACTTTTTGAACAGAAATATTGGATCTTAATGACCATACGAACAACACTACACACTACGGCATATCAGCTTGAAATCCAAAATTACCATACACAGAAGTAAAAGACGACCCAAAATTACAGTATATATACTGTATCACATATTTAAATAAAATCTCTCTCTTTCCCCTCCATGAAAATAAGGAGCTTCAGAATAACATTGAGTGCCGACTCTGAAATATACTCTCTGGTGGCAAGTCCGAGTAGCTAGACGATAGCAAAGGAAATAGAAAACTAATACGGGAAAGTCTGTGTCATTCTGTAGCACCACTAGTTTGCCTATGCAAGTCCACCTGCAACATTTAAATCAAGTAGGTGCAAGTAAGGATTATTACAGTACATTTATGCACAAATAGAAAATGCACGTAACGAAAACTTGAAACTTACGAGATGATTTCATGAATTGTTTACTTATTAAATACACAACTATCATAATTGAATGTTGTAGAAACATTGCTTTTATAATTATTTAATGCTTTTGTTAATGAAATAGTTGCACTAGTAGATGGTGTTTTTCTTAACTTTTTTTATCACAAACTTGTGATGTTCCTGATGTATTTGCAGATACGGTTAGAGAAAGGAAGGTTATTTTTGAAGTGCGTGCTCTTGAACACCAACGTGAATCTTGTATTTCTTTTTATAATGCATCACCAAATCTTTTCGCCATTTCGTACACTGTTTCAATAAGTTAATGAAAACCGCGCCTAGATGTAAAGAAACACAAGGATCGATACACACCGCCTATTGAGATGGATAAATCGGAGAAAATGATTGGGCACTGAAGTGGAAGTGATATAAAAAAAATTAATAAGAAAAACTACTAACTCTTCTGTGAATCATTGCTCTGATGTGTCAATATCGTATGTATTCTATAACACTATTGGACTCAATTTCTTGGGTGAAATAGTCATTACATTTCCCTTATCGTTCTGCTTTCATCACGTGGGCGACTATACACAATCTAAAATGTAACCGCCAAATAACAAGTTCCAGTAAACATTCTTTTTCGTTGTCTGTATGAAACGTTTTAATATATTTTCTTTAACAATTCACTTAGTCACGTTATTTTCTCCAGGTTCACTCACTGTGCCTTCACCAGTGATTGGATATGCGCACAAATCCAGCTCCCTAAAGACGCGACACTTTCATCCAGGTGCCCGAGTAATAATTCTACTCCGCACCAAGTCTGAAAAACTGTAATCTCTCCCCGCGTACAATAGCGTTGCAACGAAGGATTTGCTGCTAATGTGTCCTATCTTCTAGAACATTTTGTTCTTTTCTATTGTTTGTTGGCTACTTGTCGCGTTTTTAATTCTTTCTCGCTGCGTGCCAGTTTAGAAAGTGGGTCAATGGAGTCATTTGTTCAAAAGGTTGTGCATGGCTATTAACGTAACTTCTATAAGCACGGCGAAGACCCTCGTCTCTTGTTTATATTCTCATGGAGTGGTAGGCAACTGAAAGGGTGGCACGGATGTGCTTCGGGGGCTAATTGACATCTTTTCTTCACGCGATTTGTGCGGGGTTTTCGCGCGACGCGTCGCCTCCGGAACGTGTTTCAACTTTATTGCAATTATTACGATCTCCTGTACGTGGCGTGGCGTTGCTCGCCGGGCTGACTTGGTTTACAAAGAAGTGCTTCAGCATCGAGGCGTCAAACAATATGTGGAAAAGATAACTTTTCTCCCGGGCGAGCGGGGGCCCGTGCCTGCACTAAAGAGGGGTTCATTTACGACTCTCTAGGAGGCGCGTGGGGAGGAAGAACTGCTAAAGAATAGCCTTCTTCTCACGAAGGAGATCTTTTCTAAGATGGTATGATGCAATACGCCTTAAAGTTTTGTTTACCTTCACTTCGTTTTAGGCGAAAATGTATTAACTTAATATCGAAAATCTAAGCTTCTTGGTTATTTAATTTGTTTATTAGTATTAGAGTTATTCATCGACTGAGTGTGATGTACTAGGACTAATCGATAAACAAGTTAAAACTTGAATACAGATCGAAATAAGCGTGTTGATATTAGTGAATAGATATGTTGCCACATAAATGCACATAGTTTTGACAACAGTGTGCTGCGCTGGCACAGTGCGTTGCTCGTTTCTGTATAATTTGCTGCGAATAATTTATCACTCAAATGTATTCCTGATAGTTTCAATTATCAAAGTAAGAAATTATTGATACTCCTGACTATCCAAATGAATGCAGATATGCAACACAGGCGCTTTGTTTAAATTGGTCGTTTACAAATAATAGCTGAGGTGTTAGTATCGCGGTGTTCGGAATCGACGCACTTGTCAAAGTATTAATGGACTGTATGAAGAAATGATAAATGAATTGGGTTTAACAGTGCAGCAGATTCGAACCCTTTGTTAGCTCAAGGACACGGCTGGTACGGGTTGGACCTCTCATCTCATAAAAACAAGCAGTTGGCACACAGTTCTCTTTTTGTTTATTCCAGAAGGCATGTCACAGTAGTACAGTATAACAGTTCGATCGTTGTGACCTTGCTGCATCTTGCACACAACAGATGTAAGTCTTTTCGTGAATACCCACACGAGCGAGACACGTTTAGTTGCACAAGAGCTTAACGTTGGAGTACTAATTAAATAAGATTGTTAATCTGCTTCGCAGTCACCAGGCCGACCCGCGTATGCGTTCGAGTCACTAACGCCCGGTAGTTCTCAAGCGATTAGCACAATTAATTTCAAAAGATACAAAATGCTTCATGCTTCGTAAGTTTCGTTGAATCTTCATCACGGAGTTCGAGTAACGTCTGGCCCGAATGGTGTTTACTCAGGGACTGGCGCGACCGATTCTTGCAGATTGCGACAACATCTCGGGGCATGGAAGGGATGGCGATTAGCCAATCCTGAATCAGAATACTACTGTGTTAAAAATGTTCTCCCGTTGGCGTAGTAAGAGGCGGTGGCAAGGGGTGTACATACTCTCCCCGTGTGGGTTTCATTTCTGAGAATGTCTCGGTGCGCCGGCTGGCGGCTGGCGTGTTGCACAATATTGTGCGCGTGGCAGTTTCTCCCTGCAAAAGCTTGTAACAGATTTACAGAATGATTAGTGGAATACAGCCTATGCAACAATGATCGCTTGCCTTGCGTGGTTCCTATGCAATATTTCTATGTGGGACCGAACACGCGGAAAATGACATATTTCAATTTTACAAAGCAGTTTTCAGTAACGAGAGAATTTATGTGCTGTTGTAGCACCACACATTTTGAATAATGAACATATTTCACTCAATATTGTCCGAACCAAAATTTAACATTTGTTTATGTTTTAAATAATAATGGTAGGTAGGTAGCACTGAAGATATGTGATAAATGCACTATTTAAACTTTATTCATTGTGGTCTAATTACCTCTAATCATACATATGTAATAGATTGCAGCTGGGTAGAGGGTTGAGTAACACCGAAATGCTACATTAGCCTAAAGAGACAAGGAAAGTATCTAGAATGAGAAAATCTGTGCCATTCTGTAGCACCACTAGTCACTCTTTGTGCGCAGAGTCCGGGCTACGGCTGTCCCCGCGCGGCGCGTGTGCTGTGGAGGCGGCGGCATCAGCCCACCCCACCCACCGCGTGTACTTGGTGCACACGTGCGACGTGCAGAGGCGCTCGCTGGCGAAGGGCGCGGCGCCCGCCTACGCGCTGGCCGCCCTTTCGATCCCCAACGTGCGCCTGTGGGCCGTGCCCTACGCGCTCCACTTCGTCGGCACGCCGCTCCAGGGCTGGTTGGCGAGCGGCGCGCTGCGGGCGAGTCGCTGGCCTGTAGTGCACGCTAGTGACGTTCTGCGATTCCTACTGCTCTGGAAGTATGGCGGCACGTACCTCGACCTCGACGTCCTCATGCTACGGTAGGTGCTTTGAACTGCATGGTTAGTTGGCATGTGTGGTTTCAGCATAGTGGGAAAGGTGAACAGAATTGTTGCCCAAAACCAGTATACAAAACTTGTGCACAGTACTTGAAGCAAGAAGTTTACATTACTTGTACAGAGAAACCTCTATCCATTTTCAAAGACCACCTCTCTCAGCAACCGATTTTTCATGGAATGGACACTAAAACCTATACATAGTACAAAAACTATAGCTCTAATTACAGACAAGACACCATTACGTCTTTCGCCCGCCCTCTGAAGCAATTTTCTTAATTTTTCACTTTTATGAGACCACTTTCAGTAAAATTGTAATTACTCAGAACTCCGGAATGTTAGTAGTTAAAATGAAAATTTGCGTGGTTGTAGAAAGAATTCGCGTGAAATGTTCTGTGTGGTCACCGTTAGATTGCATCATGACTGATCGCTCTATTTCAGTATCATTTCTTCTAATGAAACATCTGGTATCGATAAGTGATCTATCGTTTAATATGTTTTAACAGAGTCTTCTATCGTTTCTGGTACAACATCTGATTCGACAGAAAGTGACTTTCCGATGTTATCCACTTGCCCCTTAACTGGCTTGTTGCTATATCTAGTAAAGTATTACCTCTAACACGTTGTGAAGTAAGTATTCGTATTTGGTTGACGGCAAAACGTCCGCACAGACACCAGTCCCTCTTTCAGATCATCTGTCAGTCTGTCCGGCCGTCTGTTCGCCTGTCTATCCGTTTGTCTGTCTTTCTATCTGTCTGTGGTCAACGCCAGCGCCTAAGGTTACATAAAGATTTTCTCCAAAATTGATATTCCCCGGAATGATCTGAACGAAGGCTGGAGGCAAATTCGAAGCCCTAAGAGTTTGAAACGGGTATTTTGATATTCGGTGGTACTTTACTAGAAGCAGTCACATCATTTTCAAAATTTTCTTAAAACCAGCTCTAATTTGTTTTTGTACTGTTATGAACTGATTGACAGTTAAATGGTGACATAGAGTAGCAAGTGTAAAATGTAGTGGTCAGTCAGAACCTGAAATTAGCATAAACATAGGACATTTTTTTCAAATTGAAGAAACTCTTGCCTATCAAGCTCGAGTCGAAACTTTGAGATTTTGGAAACCTTTATTTAAAATTTAGAGATACTATACATGACCCTGAGACATTTCTGAAATTTTCTAAAGAGAGGATAGAAATTTAGCTTCAAATTCTTGTAAGAATAGAGTAAAATACGCTTATAAAGGTCGCATAGGTTCGATTTTTACGGTTAACTCTGAATTTTCGAAAATAGCAAAGGTTTGAATATTTTTGGCCTCCTCCTAGAACTAGAAAACCGAAGATAGATTTTTTACTTCAAATGAAATTTGTTTTCCATAATTAGTTCTTTCATGGAGGTAAAGTATAATTTTTAAAATTTTAATAGTTTCCGCCCATATTGCGTAAAATATTAGCCATTAAAAAATACCAAAACAAAATTTTCTATAAACCGCTCCAAATTGTTTCTTTAAATTTTCTTATAAGAATAGAGAAGTATGCACTTATAAAAGTGGCATAGGACCGATTTTAAGGGTTAACTATGAATTTTCGTAGTTTGAATTATTCCCGCTTCTTTCTACAACTTCAAATTTGAAGATAATTTTTTTTTCAAATAAAATTTGTTGTCAATTTTTAGTTCCTTCATGAAGGTTAGGTACATTCTTTTGCAGATTTTAATACTTTTCACATAATATTGTGTGCAATTTGTGTAATTTAAAAAAATACAAAAGCAAAGTTTTTCTCAAAAACGGTTCCAATTTTTTAAAATCGTTTGGTAGGGATTGTGCAAAATGGACTCTATATGATGACATAAACGCAATATTGTGCTATTCTTTTGTTTTTTTTCAAAAATTACGAGATTGTAATGTTTTTGATTTATTTATCACGTGCCGTTGATATGCAACAGTAATATGTAAATACTCTGGTATATGTGAGCTTAAGTGCTTCAAATAACTTCAAATGAAGTTTTTCGAAAACTCAAAACTTTTCTATGAGAAAATGCTCCAAATTTTGAATTTACTGTAGGGCATATGCACCATTTTCTTACAGAAATGTTCAAAGAAAATTTCCATTTCACACGAGGTTTTAATGTTTCGTTCTACTATCAGGAAAGAAATTAAGAAAATTTCACAAAATATACTTTGGGCAACGAGAGATGGCAGCTGGAAAGAATATGTGGTTCGTGTAGAGATTGGTTATGCTCGTACCTTAAACAACGATCTCGGAGAGTAGAAATACATTATGTTTGGAGTCCCACAGGGATAGATTTTAGGCCTTATTCTCTTCCTACTGTACGTAAATGACATGCCCTCGACGATTAAAAACGGAAGAACAGTTCTCTTTGCGAATGAAACGAATATTCTTTGTAATAAAGAAACCGTAAATAGTACAATATCAGATATTTCAAATTGGTTCCGTATTAACAAATTAATAGTAAATGAAAATAAAACTGTTTCAATGCAGTTTTCCATTTCAAATAAATAGCTCAGCATTTCACTGAAAATGAACGGTGTGTCATTGACTGATGGTAAGGTAACAAAATTTTTAGGTCTTTCAATTCACTTAAATCGTAAATGGAACGTCCATTTAAATAATTTGAACACTAAATTAAGTTCTTTATGCTACGCTTTCAGAATTCGTTCAAATTCAGTCAGCCTACACACTGCTCGTTTATATTTCGCGAATGTTCATTCCCGCCTGAGATATGGCATAATATTCTGCGGAAATACATCTTATAGTTCCCAGGCTTTTAGATTACAAAAACGAATTGTACGAATAATAAGTAAATCCCACCTACGTGATTCTTAAAAGTCTCTCTTTATTTATTAGGTATTTTATCATTACCTTGTTTCTTCATATATGAAGCAGTGATTTTTGTAAAAAATGACGTACTTAAGGGCGGGAATATATATTTTCAGCAAACGCTGTTGTCTATAACTACAATACTCGACGTAGTTTCATATTTTATCAGGTGACAGTATCAACTGCTCACTATAAAAAAGTCACATATAATACATGTACATTATTTTACACCTTGCCAGATGGCATTAAACGATTAAATTTGATACAAAATTTTAAGTCCCAAGTACAATCTTTTCTGCTGCACAACAGTTTCTAAACAATTAGAGACTATATCGAGCATCCAAAAGAAAAGTAATATTAATTTTAACAATGACATGTAATGTATTTTATACCATTTGGATAATAATTGTAAAGAACCTGTAGCAAGTATTGTGCTTCAGCTTCTGAGTCAATGACCCCCATCTCGATCAGGTTTTCGTCCAGTTTCCCTGATCGTCGAGGAAATGCTGAGATGGCCCCTTTGTTTTGCTTCTGGACATAAATGTAACTTCCAACTAACTTCTCTCCATAGAACGTCACACGAAGTTTTTAACTGTTTTTCACGTAAATAAATAAGTATAGCGAGACAAAAGGAAATAGAAAACCAATACGCGAAAGTCTGTGCCATTCTGCAGCCCCACTAGTTTGTTTAAACTTTTGGTAGGGTAGTACTAAATGTACTGTATGAGATGATATAAACATCAGATTGCTCTATCCTTTTGCTTTTTCAAAAAATATATTTTTACTTGTCTCTCACGTTGTTAATTATCGGCGATTTGTTCACATTATATTTATGAGTACATGTGCTTTAAATGATATCATATAAAGTTTCTTGAAAAATCAACATATTTCTACGAAAATGTGCTCGAATTTCCGCATCTTCAGAAAAGCTCAAACGCCATTTTCTAAAAAGTGGTACAATTTTGTTTTTACATTTTTCAACGCTTAGTGCTAATTTCACTGTTTAAGATGACGTTAAATTAATTTTGCTGTATTCTTTTGTTTTCTGAAAATATACAAAAATACATTTTTGTAAGATTTTTCGCGCCGTTAATATGCACATTTCCAGCGATTCGTAAATACTATTTCATTTGTGAGTTAAAGACCTTCAAATGACATAATGACCTTTTTCAAAAACTCGAAATATTCCTATGAGTTATTCCTTGGGTCAATTCTTCACGGGTAACTCTGAATGTTCAAACATTTCAAAATTTTGATTTTTTTCGGTGTCTACCTACAACTACAGATTTAAGATAAGATATTTTTCCTTCTAATGAAATTTGTTCTCCATATTTAGTTCTTGCAATAAGGTTATGTCCATTTCTTGAAAATTTTAGTATTTTTTGCGCAATATTGCTTACAATATGTGCAATATTAAAAAATAACGAAGAAGATTTTTATCGAAAACAGTTCCAATTTATTTTGAACTTTTGGTAAAGATAGTGTACTCTATACGAAGTCATATATGCGATATTGCTCTATTTGTTTTTTTAATTACAAAATGTTAAGGTTTTTGACTTTTCTCACATGTCGTTAATATTTGCATTAGCGGCGTTTTGTTCACATTATTGCATTTACGAGTACATGGGCTTTAAGTGATGTCTGATAATCTTTTCACCCAAACTTAGCATGTGTTTAGGTCGGCAGATTTGAGACAGATCATTCTGCCCTTTCCGCAGAATCACAACTTTCGGAGCCTTACTCATACTTATCGCATTTAATGACTACGGGGCAGTGCCTCTTCAAATGAACAGCGCTAAGACACCAAGCATGAAATATTATTACTCGCGCAACTTTTCTTGAACGATGCCTTTTTCCCCCTCTCTGGTACAATAAACAGATGAAGGCAAAGCTCGCAGCAAGCACTGACCACAACATTCCAAATACATCTTCACTGGCGCGAAATAGAATCAATTTTCTTTTGAAGAAGAGCACTTCTATCTGTTATTCTATTCAAAAATGTAAGGAAATGACCAAAGCAGATAAAGATCTATCGCAAGAGATACTTCTAACTCCTGAACGCAAATTATTGAGAACGTTACGAAGGCGTGACTGATTCTCCAGAGATTGACATTACTCCGAAAAAATCTAGTGGCCAATTTCGTAACTAATACCCCCACTCTACCCGCATTTCTTCAATCCATCGTTCACGAAAAGTTGCGCGAGTAATACTGCACTTTGGTGATTCGTTGCCTCATTGTCTACTCTTTGGATTTTAATGTCTCCGTAATGTAATCTGTATGTTTAATCCCATTGTAAATTCTCGCCTGATGCGAATTTTCCCATTCAAATAAAAACCCGAGGTCTCTGGCGTATCACAATATTAATTATTTTTTCCATGTGCTTGCTGCAAACGGTACTATATCATATTATCCCCAGTATCCCCTACATTTATATTAATTAAAAGCACTTCAGGCAAAATCCGTTAGGTCTTGAAAAATAATTTCGAATGATTTGTTTCGATAAACCCACGGAAGCCAGATTGACTGCAGCACTATCTACCTGCAATAGAGCTCATAAAAACCATATCTACGGAACCATGGTGAAAAGCGACACGTGGGCTCTTGCGCATCATATCCATCTTCAGCCAATGAAGTTTGCGTCACAATATTAGGGGGACTATTAACAAACTGCTATGGCAAAATGTATACGATATACCAGTAATGATGCAACATCTCTTTTCATACTTTTTAAATGAAATTTGAAAGGAAATTAATGTGAAATACACAAGAATGACAAGTTTGGCCATCTTTTGTCCTTTGGCACTGAGGTACATATGTGAACCACGTAGCACTGATGGCAAGATAGGTTACATTGCGCAATTTGAGGTACAAATACTAGTCGCGCAAGTTTTCTGGATACACGGACTCCCTAACTCATGCCCAGCGCTGAATAGCACGGCCCGTTGAAATTCTTAGGTCGACTCGGAACCGCACGTATCAATTTACAGTGCTACCATCTCCCACCTCCTTTACATTTCAAAAACAGTTCGAAGTTATTTTCGTGCAAGTGTGTTAATTAGTGGTTTGTTAATATAATTGTTCCCATTACTTTAACGGACGTTTTCTTGGCTTTTGGTTTGGTTAACGATTACGGTTTCTGTATTTGATTGACTAGTTTATTGCTTCTTCCCTTTTTACGACTTTGGCTTATTTATCTGGTGAAATCTTTATTGGGACAATTTGATCACTGTATCTTTCACAACTTTACGTGAAGATCAAAACAATGGCAGACGCTCAGTCCCAGGGCCCTTCGGGAAATCCGAGAACGCCACCATTCTCGCCGTATCACACTCTTCATAGATGCGGAGAGGAAAATTATGCTAACGTTGGTAGACTGGTGTCAAAGTAGAGAAAGAGAACAAGTCGCTCCTTGCCTCTCTTAACCAAGCCTTAAAAGAGGGCGACCATTTCGCCGGGTACAGGCATTGCATCAGGTCGAATAGAATAAAAAAATTTAAGGTTTTGCACCCAGATTCAGTCCCTGAAACTCCAGCAAAAGGGATACTGTCTTTTATTAAATGATAATACATGACACTTCTTATTGGAAATATTTATTATGTTTTATTTTGTCGCGCAATGGTAAGTGGCAATGGAACCTTTTTTTATTTGTGCCAGAACAAGAACACGCGGGAAAATCCTGATTTTGGATGTTTCGATTAAGAGAGTAATCAAGGGACACTATTCATGATTTTTAACACTGTCCAAAGGTACGTTCCTACAAATAACAAAACTACTACCAGTGCTGAAACAAAAAATCAATTTGGAATTGGAGCTTCATCACTTCGAACCATTTTTGAAATCTATGGGATTCGTTTGGAAGAGAAAGTTCAGAAACAACGAAAATACTTACTGTTTAGGAACGAGGTGATACTTGTTAGATTGGAGATTTCGGATACCTGGTGGAGAATGAAGCATTTTAGAGAGGAAGGAATTGGGGAGATCTTTTATTTAGACGAATCTTGGATAGACAATAATATGACCACAGGGAAAGTGCTATGCCAAAAGGAGATGATATTTTAGGAGTGACTCGTGGGGCACTTCTGCCAAAACGACTCATTATTGTTAGTGCAGGTTCTTCGAAAATTGGTTTTATTGGAGGTGCCTAACCTAATAATGGAAGCAACTACGTCACAAGGCGGGATTACCACGGACAAATGAAACCTCCATTTCAATTGAAAAATGGTTTCAAGTATGCAATTTACTCCCAAATATATCACCCGCCATCCGCCATTAGTTCATGGGATATATGCCCCTTTACCATTCTAGACAAGCCGAAAGAAGTCCCGTCAAGATACGGACACCAAACTGACAATGATAGGAATGCCGTTAAGGAAGAGGGAAGTAATGTGATCACAATCAGCGTAAAGTTATTTGTTCGACCTCATACTGGCCAATTAAACCGAGCGAAAAGGTTATGTATAGACCAAAATGAGCTTCTGAATGGGGTCATACTGTTATTCGTCTTTCCGCCTTACAATTTATGACCTCAATCCCATTAGAGAGTTAGCATGGGCTAAATTAAAAAGAGTGTTTAGGGAACATAATGTCACGGAGAACTTGTCAGTGCAACACCCTCCGTGAACTTACACACTACGCATTCTCCACTGTCACATCTGCAGATGGAAAGGCTTTGCGAACACATACAGAAGCTGTGAAATCGAATATTGGCAAAAAGATGGGATTTTCGAAGTAGCTTCGGACGTTATTTGTCTTAATGTTGACTGGGGGACTCGGCTAGTGAAAGTGAACGCGACAGCTTGATTTCCGATTGACTCGGAGTAATTGCTATAATTTACGTAGTTCATCCTACGCTTTGGCGCGCCCCTATGGTTCATTTTAATAGTTGGTACGCTCTTTTATGCTGTGACGTAAGCAGAGACTTCTCTCCCCGCACCCCCGCTGCGAAATATCAAGAAAAACTTCCGCGACACGCTCAAACAAGCGACCGAGCGGACACTGCAGCTGAAGAAGTTTGACGCCCTCTTCCTGAACGCGATCCACGCCCTTTGGAGAATGCGGAAAGGCCAGTGGCAACCCACCGCCCGCCAAGCTCGATCTATCCAACCATACCGAGAAGCCTCTCAGAAGAGCACTCCAGAGAGCAACAGGCTGGTATTTTGCAACGGCGCGGCTTCCGGCCGCTGCCATCCATTCATGGAAGTGGCCGAATGGAGGTAACAACGCCTACGGACGACGCCCCGCGACATCCGAGCAGGTCTGCGAGACTGGTGCCTCTCGACTCCTCCCCCGACTTCCTCCCAGATAGGTCCACAAAGAACCCCTTGCTGGGTGGACGGCTTTACCAACTTTGTTTAAAAACGGCGCTTAGGCCAAAAATCCCCGACAATCCCTAACCCCACCGAAATTAAGCAATAGATTACCAGACCTTAAGTACCCCAGGACCAACCAATCCACCCTTGCCAATCAAAAGGAACAGACCCAACTCCCCAAGCACCAAAGCCACCAGAACCAAAGGCAAGGGAAGGATCGGACCATTCCGTATTTGACCTGACTTCTATTTCTCCGACCCGACGGAAACTGACAGAGACCTGATGACAGCTTTGCAACAAATCCACATTGACCGCTAATATGCACTAAGACGGAAATCTTATCCAACCTATGACAGTGACTGCCCACCGAAATACGAGACAGACTCGAACAGATATCAACGGACCAACAACTGAAAGACTATTCTTCGTGACTATCTCATACCATTTCAATAGAAGCCACAGAGGAGGCTAGAGACAAAAATTTGTCATAAAAGGATTCCCCCAAGATACAATATTGACAAATCAAAGCAAACCTACAACGACAGAATGTTACTCACTATCACATAACGAAATGCAAGACGCGACAACGACGAGGACATTGACCCCTCTCGGCTATACACCGTCTTAGGACTAACAAGATGGAACATGGACAGACACAAAAGGACGAACTAAGTGTTACATTGACTTACTATAGGATCAGACTTGAGAACTATAAGACCACTGATAGGAATCCCACCAATGTAAACTGCCAGAGACTGTACACACCAAAGCCTACTGCCGACGGGTACTCCGACCTGCGCTCTCTGCGGTTCAAGCCCATTGTCCCAGCAGAACTATGCCCCTCACACACAACCTCTGAACACGCCTCCTTGACCCCAAAATGTCATTAATTCGTTCCATCCCACCAGCTTACGACCCATTCAATGCCCAGCATCATCAAGGCAAAACCCTCAGACAACGTTCCCTGAACCCCTCACACCACTACTCCCCCACAAGTACTTCCCTTCACTACCAGACATAACTCCTACGCGACAGCCACCACCCAGCCCAACCAAACACCGAAACCCACCCCTCGCCGCAAATCTACCGCACAAGACCTCAAGGACCTTTTCTCCCTCCTACCAAAACCCCTCTATTCAAAAGATTTTAGCCAACATCAAACCATCCTAGCAATTCCTGAAAGGCCCAGAGGACATCATTACAAAAAAATGTAATCGCCGCAGGCCTAAAATAGTTGAAAATTCTAAATAATTGGCCCCCTCCCCCCCGAATCCTCACCCTATCCTCATGGAACGCAAGAGGCGGTTTAACCAAAAGATTCCCATCCTTAGCCAATTCCTCAAAGACCACTCCCGTCGAATTCTGTTACTACAAGAGACATGGCTTCTGACTCCCAACTTTTAGCAGTTTCATATCCCCACTATATAACCATTACGCTCCCGACAGAACCACATCCCTCGGAGGCGGTACGGCCATCCTCACCAGACGCTCCATCCCACATACCCACACCCCCTCCTCACCAACAACTGCAACTCGAATGCACTGCCATCGCAATAGGCACACCTCAACTCCCATAAAAACTCATTAATCTCCTGTTTATAAAAGACCAAAGCATCCCCATCCCCCATTCTGATTTCGACGCCATCAATAACCTACCCCCTATCCATTCATACTGGCAGGAGATTCTTAATTGCAAATCTACGAAACTGGGCTCGCGACAAGCAACAGAAACGGACTTCAACTTGAAACTTCCTAAACCAAACACCACATCCATCTAAAATGCCCCCCTGAACCAACACACACCCTCATGGACCTTTCGCCATTGACATTCTTGATATTGTCCTCCCACTCTTCCAACTCCATGTTAACCATCCCCTACCCAAATATGATCTCTACAATATCTCTGACCACCTCCATTGTTTTTTTAATTGCTTCCACAGCCCTCATATTATGCCATCCCCAATCCACCCCCATTCCCTTCCACCAAACTGGAAAACTTCAAGAACATCCTCTCCAGGAAAATCACGTTCCTACAGAAAATCAACTTCACGCTGAATCCATAGATAAGTCCATCCACACCTAACCCACCACATCAAAAAAAAGCCTACAAAAATCGACCACCTACACCCAAAACCTTCCCCTACCCTCCCAAATGAAATCCTTTACCATTGATACGCAGAAAAACGTTAGAATACAAACGCTGTTTCACAAACATAGGACGCGTCGAAGACAAAAGACAACTTAAAACAACTTACAAGACAATACAAACGCTCTACGACACAACGAAGCACACAAATATTGACGACTTTTCTAAAGACCACCGCAGCGCCCAACAAACTACATTAAGTAATATAAAGGCAGTTCGCCACACCCCACCCTATATCCCCACTACTGGTAAACGACACCCTAACTTTTGACCCCTCAAACTCTTACAAACACCTCGCAAAATCCCTCGGCCGACCGTTTCCTTCCCTTCCAACCTCCCCAATTCAGACAATGTTATAATTAAATTATCTCAAGAACTCCGCCCTAACCAACAGGGCAGAAACACAAACCTGGTACGACCAATGACAAAAGAGTACGACAAAGTAATAAAGACAATAGACAGCACCAATCCCAGGGGACCCGACGGAGTATTCCCATCCCAATTAAAAACCTCACCAAAAATGCAATAGACCTCCTCACTCTTGCCTAAACTCTTGCCTCAAACTATCCTACTTCCCCACCGCTGCGAAAACCGCCCGCGTACCATGGGATTCCCAAACCCGGCAGTCCATCGTCTTCCTAAAATTACCGCCCCATAAGTCTTCTTCCAATCTTCAGGGCAAAATCTTTGAGAAAATCCTTCTCCTTCGCCTAACCCCCATCCTAGATCCATCATAATATCTCCAATTTTGGCATTCCGATCGAGGGCTGCTCTGCGTCCTCCAAACACTGAACCTCTCCATTGCAATAGCCCCCCCCCATACAAGACCAAAAGAAATTTTCCTACCATGTTCCACTGGACTCACCCAATGCCTTTAGACACAGTTCTCCGACGAAATCCTTCCTTTATGAAAATCCGACCATACGTTCCCAACCATCTCCAATTCCCTACTCCAAAGTTATTTCAATCACCGCTAACTTCCATGTTCGCCAACCTATCGAATCCTTCACCTAACCACCCAATCCAAGCCGGGCGTCCCAAAGGAGCCGTCTTATCCCAATCTTCTTCTCCATATACATCAACGATATCCCACGACCATGGAGTTACAAACTTCCTTTTTATGCCGATGAAATCTTTGCTTTCCTGTTATCCTTTTCCATTCCCTAAACGCGATCCCCTTATCCCGTCTCCAATCTGCTCTAGACTCATTCACACTCTGGGTTTACAAACGCCATCATTATTAACCCCATCAAATCACAAGCCATTTTTTTCTTCGTACAAACTTACCATCTAACCCCCCCCCTAATCCATTAGCAAACACACCAATCCCTTGGGACAGACGAAATCAAATACCTCGGACTCACTTTTTCCCGACGCCTCTTTTTGGACTAAACCACATCCACAAAACCAGAACAAAAGCCACCCGAATCACAAACGCCCTAATTCCCATCCTTACCCAGCCCCTCCCTTCCTATAAAGAAAAGAAACTCCAAACCTACTATACCTTATATCCGCCCCCATCATCTCATACGCACCACCCGACTTGGTGACTGCCACCTCTCAACAAACCTCTCAACAATTAACCCGAACAGAAAATTTTGCTCCGACTGCTATTCCGCCACACAATGCTACACGCCTTTTAAACCAAACTCAGGATCCCCAACCACAAATCCCTTCACATCCTAACATTTATAATCCACCATTCTGTGAAAAAACAAATTGGAAAAATTCGTCGCTAAATCCTAATTTCCGCCAAAACTCATTATCCCCCCCACCCCATATCTGAAGAAACCCACCCCGCTTCACCGGCAACAGCATTTTCCTCTCGACAATCCTTCAACTCCCGCCCGGTCACCTGAGCCAGAGAGCAAAAACAAAAAAACTAATTAAACGACAAACCAAACTTGACAACTTTTCGACAATCGACAAATCAAAAATCCTGAAAATGACAAAATTTGACAAACGATATGAATGACAAACCGAAACTGACAAAACTAAATACAAATAACGTAAGCATGACTCAGAAGACAAAAAGTTACAACGAAAACCAAAACAACTTAACAAAGCCACCCTTCGCCAAAAAACAAAGAAACACCACTTAACCCAATGAAAAAGTAACCTTTGTTTCCCCCCCTCCACCATTCCCATCCCAACCCAATCCCTTTCCTCCCCCCCCGCCACCCAGCGCGACCCGAACGAAAAAAACCATCTACCCTAACAAAATAAGCCCCATCTACCCCGACCCCCAATCCCCGTCCCCGTTACGGGGGAGAGGAGTCAGAGCAATAACAATCTCAAACACCCAGATACAACAAAACCTGCTCGAAGAGACCCCTCAAGGGACAGGCGAGCAAAATTACCAACACACGGAAGCAGGAAGCAGGACCAGTATGCAGTGGCGGCTCTGGGATTAGGCAACAGGGAGGGCACACAAAATTACAGAATCAAGCAATGTTAGGCATTTCAAAAATTGTTATATTCGGATTGTTTAAGTCACATAAGTAATATTTACAATCGAATTATCTCCCCGGGAGATAGACTAAACACATGATCTATAAATTAAATTGAGTCTTCTGTTGTTACATTCTGTAAATCTATTACTAATTCTTCAAAATTAAATGAGTCTCGTAACAAAAGTCTTTATAAAGAAAACATACAAAGTCCATTCAATCTCTCTTCCGATATGGTATTTCTTAAAAATGTCTATAATCTTTTCAAAGTGAAAACGCTCTCTGATTCTTTTATATAGCACATCCAGCTCAGATTTCAGTTGGCTAGCTCACGAACGGAGAGTACTGTGAAGCGCGATCAACCTGATGTAGAGGGAAATCTTTTTGATATTGTTGGAACGTTTTACAATCAAAGAGAGAACTCAAGGCTGAATTCCTCCTAAAATTAAGATGGCCATTTACCCCTTTGAAATTTCTATACAAAAGAACGATTGCCATTTCTATCAGATTGTAATTTTTTTATATCAGGCCGAGGTGGCCCAATTCTCTTCATGCACAGCCTTGTATCATAATCACATTGACTGTTTTCAGGCATTTTACAGACTTCGAAACCATTCTCAATCTCAATGTACAATACGAACTGGACGCAAAGATCGGAATACAACATTCACATAGTTAATCTACGGATCGGAAAGATGATGCCAATTGCACACTACTGCACTGAATGCTTGTGATAGGGGAGATCAGTTAAACAGAACACCAGCAGATAGCAGAGTCCTGCACGTAAATCAAGCGAAAGGAATATTGTAAGTTTAAAAATCGATCAATAGATAGCGCCAGGCAACGAGGTTGCTACCTCCCCTGTCAGGCTGCTGGGCGGTGTCTGTCATAAGATGCCATTTGCCGAACCCATGAAATACTGATCTCAGTAGGGGGCAGTGTCCCTAGCGCCTCCCTGCCGCAGCCGCCACTGCAAATATGTATCATAGATTTTTATTATTTTAGGAAAGCTTACAACATGGCCATGTTTTTCTTGTTCTCCTTTATTCGTACATATCCTGTTCAAAAGTTAGTGATCCTTGAAGAAACATGTTGTAGCACACATTGCACAATGTTTTCACAAACTTCGCGTGATTGTGCGCTTACGATCTCCCTCGCTGAAAAGCGAGTCTCTGGTAACCCTTTATCTCGAATTCCAAAAACCAGCTTGTGTTGGACCTGTCTTGGAACAGGCACTTGCATATCTTCCTTTTTTGGTAGAACAATAGTTGTTCTCTGAAGGCTGTGATTGGCATCTATTTCCAGTAACTCCTTTGTGGAGTATCTGCACATTTACTACTGAAGTATTCAGCAGAATCTCTATGCCAATCTTCCTTAACCATTTTACAGTCTTTCCCAAGGGATTACTATAGACACTCATTTGATCAGATAAGTCAATATATGACTTCCCAGCAATATTATCGACAACCACTTGTAGCTTTCGTTTCTCACCCCTTCTTCCTCTGACTTCAACCATTGCATCGGTATGATAGGTACTGATCATTAGCACATCCTTGCAATGTTTCCAATTGGGCACCATGACATTATGGTTATTCTTCATAGCAATGATTTCATCGCTTCTCAATTTCGGTTTTGCTACTGAAAATTTTTGTTGGGTTGCAGAGATCCAACAAATGTGTTACTCAATTAATAAGGTCATGGGCTAAATCGACACTTGAATACCATTTGACAAGAGTTAGTACTCGTCCAAAAGGAAGGTAAATTTCTAAAAACTCTAGGTCAACTTTTTTGGGGGAAAACAGACGGTAGTGAACCCACGCATGTTCTATAGTTGCGTTAATTTTCATATTGCGATCCGGTGGTCCAGATCGTTAAGGCAGTAGTGCCGTAGCAATCTCGAACAGAAGAATCGCGGGTTCGAGTCCCGTCTCCGGCATGATTGTATTGTGTTCGTCCTTTCACCCCCTATCATCGTCATCGTGTCATCATCACAGTTACCATGCCGTTACAAGCAATAGAGGTCGCTAATGACCTATAAGTTGATGCGACCTTAAATAAAAAATAACTTTCATATTCAAATTGTAGCAATAATCTGAACACAACCCCAAAATTTTTATTCCGTTTCTTTGTCTCTTGTTGTGCGTTGTGTTTCTTGTGTCTTGTGTTGTGTGTCATGTTGCGAAAGAATAACTGTCTTAAAAAGGAAAATTCGTTTCATCTATTGTAACGTATTAGCCAGCGTGCCTCATGGCATCTATTTGGGGACGCTTGGCAGAGGATTAGCGTTGCCATAGGAAGAAGGGTTTTTCCGTAAAGGGAAGAACGCGGAAACGGGAGACACAAGGCTTTGGGAGTCTTCCGGCTTATAGAAGCTTTTCACTGTTATAACAAGCGAGGGGGAGGCGTGACGTAGTAGGTCACGTGGGCCTCGCCTATATAACAGAGTGTACAGAGCCAGTGGGTGGGTTCTGGAGACAGTGGGAGAACCTCGTGCGTGTGCACAAAACTTGGCGCCATGACGGTGCATATGCGAGCCAGGCTCGCGAGGCTCGAGTCACTAGTTGACGACGCCCGCGGACTTTAGGTCCTTGGGTGACTGCGGTCACGGGGGAGCGATGATGTATGCGTGCTCCGAGGTGAAGAGTGGTTGAGTGCCACGATTCACGCCGATTCTCAATCGGATAAGATCGCTCCTGCGATCGAGGCAAACCAGCCGTTGGTGCGCCAGAACGGACTTTGTGTTCCAGCGTGACATCCGGTCACGGAAGCTAGGCTTTGTGCGCGCTTCAAAAGTAGGAGTGGCGAATGCCACAATCAAAACCATCTTCAATCGGGTTTGGATCGCTCCCGCGATCAGGGGATAGTAGGTCTATCAGAGCTAGGGTGTAAGTAGATTATTAAGTGTATATATTTGTTTTGTTTTCTTTGTTAATAAATATAATTGTTATATGAAAGCTCTGTGTCTGTGGTCGCTGTGAGTATCCATGACGTCACACTATACAAACGATTCTGCCTGGAATTACACATTGCTAGAATATATTAGTAATTAGATCAATAACATTTTGTTTCTTATGCAATCAATTACCCTCAGCTGCAGTTTCATTGTCATTAACATGAAACATGGTGAAAAGTAACTGAAACTTATTAAGACTCATGATTCTCTTGATATTTAATTCCATTATGCCATTGATTTTCCAATAGTCACTGATCTGCGGCATTTCACAAAATTCCATATAGAGGATAATACCTCGCATCTTCAGAATATCTGTTGGTATCCACTGACGCAGTCTACTTTTTGTGAGTAAATTAGTGGAACGCAACTTCTGCTAAGCATCACGATATGTTTCTGTAAATAACAAAATCATAACTTCATCATCTAGAAAAACTTCAAAAAATTAGTTAATTAGGTGCTGCGAAGCAATGGACTGAGAACAAATGAGGGTGTACCCATTGACATATCAACCACTCCGTCTTTTATTAGTTTCTTTTAGCTTACCTTCACGAAGGACCACTGGCTGGATTTGAATGAGTGTCAGCCTCGTGTTAGCCTAAAAGGTAACTATTTCATGCTCCGTTACCATCACTTGGAAATTAGCAGACACGGGGGAAATGAATAACTATAATTTAATCATTAAATAAATTGCAGAAAAACCATCTGGATGTTGCTGCATTAATCAGTCAATGAAAATACATAAATGAATGAGAGCCTAAGACGTCAACGTGATTAATGATCACGTAACATTGTTTCACAATTGCAAAATTGAGAAGTTATTAGGATGTGAGCTTGTAAAGAAGGAACAAACAAAGAATTTAAACTTGTCACGTGAACATAACAGTTGCTGTAACACGATGGGCATTGACGTAAGTAGCGATGGGGAGGGACCACAGCAGACAGCGTCTGGCGAGGATGCCAAAGATCTTGCACAACACTGGCTGGTGCAGTGTTACCACTTATGTAGATCTGAATAGCAAGACACTTTATTACATAGAGGCACAACGACAAAAACATGATGGCATGTGTTTGACAGCACGTAACCACTGTTCATAATTGAAAAGGCACTGTCAACGTTGCTCATACGGAAGCATTGTGAGGTGATTGTTATCGTGTAAATGTTGCGCGAAGAAAACACAGTCACTGAAAGTCATTAGTTCTGCTGCATACGAGTTCACACGCATGGTATGAGATTACAGATGACGATTGTTGCACTATGAATGTTTATGGATGTGAGCACTTAACATGTTCATAGTTAATTGAATTGTAACTGTTTTAATTAGTAAAACACATTAAACAATGATAAGCGGATTGACACTAGTTTTACACACATAAGCACTTAAGATTATAAGGCAATGTGAAATAGAAGATTAGGTAGGTGTAGCAGAGTGGTTACTTGCCGTAATAATGTTTAACGACAAACGTGTTGGGGCAGTATCTGGTTGCACACGTGGTTGCATAACGTGTTCGCAGTTAATAAATGAAGTAGCATTGTTCGAAAATTGATTGGACGAGTCAAAACATGTCTGCCCATTTATCAGTTTGTTAGCATAATCGGACTTGTGCTTTAATAACACCGACTAAACCAATCTATTATAAGTAGAATGTAATAAAATCCGTTGTAAGTTGTCTGTGGAAATGAATTGCAAGTGAATGTGAATTGGGTCCACAAATGTCTAAATGCAAGAGTTCAAGAATATAGTTTGTACTTGCATTATATACACTTCTAAATGAAGATGAAGTAAATTTACCTCAGATACAAGATTCACAATGTTCCGAAGTTGATATTTTTCTTCAAGATCATTATCTGTTTCTTGTGTATACTATTAAGATTTGTCTAGTTTACATGACATAAATGACAATGCCACATATTTGCGATTTCAGTATTATTTGTTTTAAGACATACTTATTTTAATGGTTGAGTAATCGTAGGCGAATCTACGATGTGTTGAGAATATGAAGTTACCTTATCTATTTCCATATTTAAGATAAAATTATACCCATCAAAATTACCTGTGGCTACAAGAGATCCATCTTTGTCATATATTATTTTTACCTTCTCTTTATGGAGAGTAATTCGTTTGCCTTTTCTGACGATACCGAAAGCAAATTGCCATTGATTCTGCGAACATATAACACGCTATCTACTTTTAATTTAAGAGAATCATTCATTGTATCTCGAAGGGCTTCCGGCAAAATTCAATAAAATCTTTCTCTCCTTTTCGGCTGTCATTACTTTTACATTATTTTCGCGCGTGTTATAAAGTACGTCGCAAATAAAGCTGTAACTACTATCATCGTATCTACTATCATAGTGTTTTGGAAGACCATTCCACACGTAATGTGTCAATGCAGCGTCGTCAATACTCGTACCAAGTTCTTGTAGTATCTCGCGTCTTATCCCTTGAACTCGTGTCAAAACATTTGTGATTGTTTCTCCTCTCTATATTTATATTTTGCGAGTTTAAACCTTAAATTAGTTAGTTTACTTTTCTGAATGACTCCGTGATGTTTTGCATAGATGCGCCCATAAACCCTTCTCTATCCATCCCACGGCAAGTTATGAGTTGTTCGTCCGACAAAGTCATAACCAACAAACCCATCGCTTCGTCGTTCTTTCGGTGCCAGTCTTGCTAGACCTTTACGCTCACCTCGTTGTCCGCGGTACATTTCGGTTCATCCGCAATAATTATTTCATCATACAATTGTTTGGAACGTAGTAGACTTGCCATCAGCATACTCCACATCATATAGTTTTTATTGGAATCATTCCGAACGCAATCGTAGCTTTAACCATCTTGATTATGAAGCCACGTTAATGACACAAACACGTAAATCAACGCAACGACACTTGTTGCGAAATAATAATCCAACCGTCAACCTCAGGAGGAGTTCGAATCGGACGGATCGGCGCGTGATCGGACAGCCAAAAGCATTCGCAATGAAATATAACGCCCATTAAAAGTCCCTTCTGAAAATGTCATGTGATTAATACAGATCGGATTTTCATGCAGTTAAACTCTCTTAAACGTGCAGTAAAAGAACCAAAACGTGCAAAACATGCAATAAGAAGATAAAAACTTTGCAAAATGGTGTTATGTAGCCTCAAAACTCCAGTTATTAACTTATTTTTATATTTTAAATGTAGAATTTAAGGTAAATAAAATATTATAATTTTAGAATTTTTATTAATTTAAGTTTGTACATAACAAAATGAGGCAAAAAAGGAAAACTTTGAACACAGAACGACATCAGGTATTTTTCATGAAGTTCCTGCATCATTTTCAAAAAATGGCTCCGAATTTTTTGATTTAATTTTGTTGTTAAATAATGCATAAGACTTTTAAGAGAATGGTGCAGGTCTCATTTTCGTTGACATACCCGATTTTTCGAATTTGGAAAAAAAATTAAAATTCAAAATTTGAGATAGAGTATTTTGTTTCAGGCAGTCTATTGTTCAAAATTAGCTTTTTAAAACGGTCATATATGGTTTTGTTTGAAAAAGAATAGTTTTTGCGTTGGCGATGGAAATGTAATTTTTTTACAAAATCTGTTCCAATTTTCTTCTTTAAATTTTCTTTACTTATGTAACAAGAGACCGTAAAAATATTATGTTAGTTCCTCTTTTGAGTATAGCTCTGATTTTTGAAAATTTAAAACGGTAAAATTGAAGATGGGGATTTTTGTCTCAGACACAGTCTGTTGCCAAAATGGGCTGTTTTAAAAAGGCCATAAACAGTTGTTTTTTTTGAAAAAGCGAGTAGTTTTCGTTTAATTTGTTTGAAATTAATCGAAGTTTCACGCCAACTACGGACCATGAGAAAAAATTAACGAATGATATGAAAATAATTAATTAAATTTTAATTGTAATTTCCTATTGAAAAGTCAATATTAATTCTATTTTTCCTCTCTTGATTTTCTCCGTTTTACTCAATGTGCATTCTTAATGTATTGATATAGTTCATTTTAAGGAATCTGCAAAGTCTAATAGAAATTTCTTCTCAATATTTGAGAAGCACTTATGTAGCATTTGTTTTGTTTATACCGTCTTATCTCTCTTCCGAGAAATCCATGGACGCTGTCTTTGTTGAAAAGCAATAATATTCACCGTACCTGAAGTGTAGATGTTAAAAGTCGGCGATGCAATGAAACGCTATAGGAACTATTACCTTACGACGAAAGGCAACTCGCGAATGAGCAGCCAAAGTTTTCGTAAATATTTTCATGTCAATTGCATATATTATAATTACTGTATTGATAATATTAGCCAAGCTAATGCACATAGTTTTGACAACGCTGCGCTGGCAACAGTGCGTTGCTCGCTTCTTGGTTGAAATGAACGTTTTGAAATAATAGATGAGGTGATAATAGCGCAGAAAATGCAATATTTCAATACTACGTAGCTGTTTCCAATAAAGCGAGAAAGAATGTGCTGTGGCAGCACCTCTAGTTCTTACGTACTCCGATTTTATCTTCCACCATTATCATGTAGTGAGTTGAATCATGCACATTCCTGACTACGATGATATATGTGACTTTGTGCTTAAAGGAGGCGATAAATTGAAGATAAAAATTCTGTTTTTTAAATATACCCTGTTTACCTCATTTTCTTAGGGTTTTTTAAAATGTAAATCTTTCCCATGTTTTTAAGGATTGCAGGATAGCAAGGATTGCTACCTTATGATAGCTATGAAACAGATGTATGCGTTTCAAAACCAAGGATGGTTAAAAGAATCCATAAATTATGCTTTTTCTAGTAAAATTTCCATCTCTGTTCACATTACTATATGAATATATTATTCCTAATTGCAGATCGTTAGAAGATCAAAGGAACTTTGGATGTCCGGAGAACCGCAATTATGTGTCGGTGGGTGCCATCAACTTCGCCTTCGATACGACGGGCCGTCGATTTGCTAAGGCTTGCATTGAAGAAATGCGAGATTTCCACCCGACCCTTTGGGTCCATAATGGAGCAGGAGCCATCACACGCGCCGTGAAAAAAGTCTGCGCCATAAATCAGGTATGGTGCGAAAGTAAAAGAATCGGACATTTGCTAATTATGCATATGAGAGAGTAATAAAAGCATCGCATTACTTCATGGTTAAGTTAAATGACACACTATAACATTTGAAAGACGTTTTGGGTTCTGGCTTTATCAACATCCAATTTGGGAGTTTTAATTCATTTATAAAATCCTTTTTGTCAAGGCAATATGTCATCTTACTGTGCTTAGTTACACTAATTTCTCGAAGACGGCACCATGAGTGGTGTGAGCTGCCGATATACCTCGCGCATCCGTAGAAGTCAATTCGAGCAAATTTTAA
Organism: Gryllus bimaculatus; assembly: GCA_017312745.1. Lineage (NCBI taxonomy): Eukaryota > Metazoa > Arthropoda > Insecta > Orthoptera > Gryllidae > Gryllus > Gryllus bimaculatus. The sequence continues at coordinate 16,478,526 of BOPP01000009.1, read as the reverse complement.
AGTATGTTTTCAACACTCGCGTATGAAGTTTTATATTACGTACTAAGTAAATAAATCGCGAAATATAAAATACAAGATAAAAAATTTACTAAATGATTATCCAATTCTTCATAAATAAACTGTCTTTAACGAGGATGTACTATCATAGTAGAGTAGTAAATCTGAGTCACCAATAAACAAATAGAATCGTTTGTATATTCACTAATGGAAATAAACTAGGGATTTGTATTATTTTCTTTGAAAAAATAATTGTGTTGTATAGAAATTTGTAGCTACATTCAATGTAACTCTTCTTTCACACAGATCAACGAAATTACAAAAGAAAAATGTGGAGGTTTTCATCTTCTTGCCACATCAACTTTCTATTCAATACCATGGATGTCCTGGCAATTACTATTTAAAGAAGAAGGTGCCAAGGAGACAATGAAAATGATTGGTAATAACTTGGCAGTTCATGTGTGGAATGCTAAAAGTCACGATGCAACTGTATACACTTCGTCTATGCAACCATATGCCCAAATTGCTCGTCGAGTGTGTCCCAAGGTAGTTGCTGCAGTTGGCAAGACAATGTAGTGCGGAAGCGTTTTATTAAATCGTGTACACTTTTATGCACTGTTATATAATTTTGTAAAATTTATTCAATTTAAAGAATAAATCATTCCTCTGAAACATTTTTATGAAATGTGGAGTAAAGGATATTTATTAAAAGAATATTTAAAAAAGTCAATACACCGTCCTTATTCAATTTTTTCAATTTCTACAGGAAGGCTAAGGTCACTAGTAGCAAGAAAAATTACAACACACAAACCGTATATATATATATATATATATATATATATATATATATATATATATATATATATATATATATACGGTTTGTGTGTTGTAATTTTATATATATATATGTATATATATATGTATATATATACATATATATGTATATATATATATGTATATATATTTATATATAGACACACACACGGTATGTCGCATAGAGGAGGAACGTGAGTTCTCGAAACTTCCAGTCCTGGCGTCTGATAGGAATTAGAGGAACCCGGCAACCAGCAGACCATATATTTATTTAACAAAGACGTTAATTTTGTTTGTTAATTACGCGATATAATACTGATATACTGAACTGATTACGATATATAATACTGACAATTGCTGCGTAGATCAGACAAGCGCAAGTCGGTGGTGGTTACGCTAAAAGAAATTGAGAGCACGGAAGGCAGTTCTTCGCTCTATATTTTTAATCCGTGGATGACATTGATATGTTATCCAATTGCGAGCACCTCTAAGTGCTGTCCAATACCACAAACTGGAACGATGCATTTTATGTGGTAACATGTTCTCTCGTTGCTCGGGACACTCGTACACATGGCGTGTTTAGTAATGAACGTCCAGGTAGCACGTGGCATTGCCTAGTTGAAGGCGGGCCTTCAATTTTATGGTTTATTTCGTCCACAACTGCTGGCTGAGTCCTAGTCGCATGAACGAGGTGAAAAAGGTGCTCGGTGCTGGCGGTAGTGCTATTCGGGCGAGCGTAATCATTCTGGTCTTCACCCAGTTCCGTTTGGGCGGACATTCTGCGCAGTTTGCAGAATGTTTGCGCATTTGTAACATATTACTGAGCTGTGTGTGTGTGGCTGTTTTTTAACTGCTGGATGAACATGAACCTAACATATTCCACTTGGTATTGCGTCACGCACTGAATTCAAAACAACTGGCAACTTTAGGGAGTTTAGCTAATGTGTAATAATTTGATATTTTGTGTGCACCAAGTTGTCATTTAATGTTTAATTTACAAGATGTCATTTTAGCAAGTCAAAGCCATACTTTCATATGCCAAATCTTCTAATATGTAACAATATAATATTTTATGTGTAACAATATGCCACTTATTTTTTCATTTATTATGTTATTTTTCCAAGTCTCTACCAAGTTTACAAGTTATTTTACCGTTCTTTCAAATGCTAAATACTATTATAGATCCTACCATTTAAATGTTCAAACAAATGTAAATGTATCTTATTATTATTATTATTATTATTATTATTATTATTATTATTATTATTATTATTATTATGATGATGATGATGTAAGTGTACTGCTCACTTTGCACTGCAACATAGTTACCGCATTAACCATTGTACTCCAGTTCATCGCGATGCACACCCTTCTCAGCTTAGCTTCGGGTTTCAGACTGGACTGCCGGCCTCTGGGCAGCTCATTGGCAGACACCGAGACTGGCACTTTGTGGCACTCACGTCCCTCCTCTACACAAATTCCCCGAAACCGTCCGGTTCGGGAGGCACCGACGGACGACACAATCCGCGCAGCAGACTCCCACAGATGATGCAATCCTCGTTACATTATCCCCTCGTTAGATGCGATCTGTCTCAGAGAGCGTTTAGTGAAATGTAGATATTTGCAGCTGGATATCAATGGCAATTGGAGGTTAAGAAGTAACAGTCAATATTGTCTTCCTTGAATATGCAGACATTCCTTTGTGGCAGCTGTAGAATAAGATGTTAACCCCGGAAAAGTACTTCCAACATGCTTACCACGACTGCAGTCTAATTCATCAAAACTACAACCCTGTTTGAGCATGGCAATCTTCTGGACGTCGTCGATCAGTACTTATTCGGAGGAATTCAATTTGAGTTTCGCAAAGGTTTTGATAGAAGGCCTTGCGGTTTGCATTACTTTTTGTGGCGAGGTAATACGCATACCGTCGTTGTGGGTTGAATTGCCAAACTCTATCCCCAGATCAGTAACCTCCTTCTTCGGCTTTGATGTCATAAGCCAGCTATTTCTTCATTGCATTTTCGACCAAACTGCACATCATACGGTAAATGTAGTTATCGACCGAAGAGGATATCAGTGGGTGTCTGACCACTTGTCTTGTAAACAGAGAAGATGTGGGATAGAAAAAAAAGTGTTTGTATTAGTCTCAGTCACGTTGGTCATCAGATACGACCTCCTCTTCATTTCTTTCCATTATTCTGTTCTTGCATTGCAGCATCCCATCTGACTGCGGATGTTGATACGTTGTTCTTTTTCCTTATTCAAGGAAGTTAACATTCCTTGAAACACTTCATATTCAAAGTTCCATCTCTGGTCTGAGGGTAATTGAAGCGATACACCAAATCTGCTCACCAGTTCCTTAACTGGTACTTCGGAGATAGTGATGTCCTTTTGCTTAGGAATGGGATATGTTTCAACCCACTTGCTAAAATAATCCATGGCCATACGTATGTATTTATTTCCATTATTTGACATTGGAAATGAGCCGGCCAGGTCAATGTCAATTCTATCAAAAGGACGTCCAACGTTGTATTGCCTCGACTTCGCTCTTCTCTTTTTATGTGGCTCATTACTAGTGGCAGAAATTTGACCCTTTTTGCACCACGTCTTTACGTCTTGCCTGCTATTAACAGAGTAAAATCGTTCGCACACTTTATCGTTTTCGTTATTCTGAGATGTCTTCCCCAGGTTCTACTAAGACATTCTTTCAATATTTCAGGTACCCTTTTTCTTGGTAACAATAATTGCGTCTTGCGTCTGAGAGCCATCTTCATTTTACAAATTTTGTTTTAAAATACCTTCTTCAGCAATTTAATCCCACTGAGCACATTACCATTTTACTGCTGACGAACAGGGAACTATTTCTTGCCAACTGGTTCTCCGTCCTGCTATTTTCCATTCAAAAACACATTTCAGTTCTTCGTTATCTTTCTGATCTTTCTGGAGTTGTCATTGGCCACTAATGACAGTCACCCTCTTCTCTTCCGCATTACAGCAATTGATGGGTTTAGGTAATAGTTTTGAGGGCACGACCATCTGGAGAGAACAGCGGCATTCTGGTGACAATTTCCCCTCTAATGTTATATAGTAAATGATAATTCTTGCAATCTTTCAATACATTTTGCGAGATGTCCTTCCGGATTCTTGAAGTTCACTAACCATTTCAAAGCTGCATGATTCGTCCTCAAAAGAAATTCTTCGCCGTAGAAAAATTCTCCGATGTAGTGCCCAACGGATTTCACACCAGTAATTATCTTCGATTTACACAATAGTTGTGTCCTGGTTTTAATAGCAGTTTACTATAAAAACCGATGACTTTCTCCCGCCCAGAGGGTATATATCAAAGACGGCACTCAATGTTAAACGGAGAGCCTTTATTTTTCGTGAAGGGAAGAAATTCAAATCGTCCACCTCAACAGAAGCAACGAATCAGAAAGAATTAGCCATTTTTGCCCACCGACAGCCAATAAGCGTCGAAAAGCAGTCTAGCAATTGAAATGGAGGGCGTACGTGAACCGGGTCATTTGAAATGACATTATCTAGCAAATTTTCAATATGGCGGACATATATATACACTAAATAGAATATATATATATATATATATATATATATATATATATATATATTGAAACTAAGAGCGTTTCTGTGTTTGGAAATACTAAAAGCGATACATTCTAAATTAGAACAAAACACATCTTGATTAGCGCAGTAACGCCGCCGCCGCCACCGCCAACGGAGAAATCGGGAGAACCGGTGAGGGGGGCAACGGTCGGCAGTACGAAAAAACGATCAGAAGCGAACGGACGGGTCGCGACGCTCCCGAATAACAAGCGGTAATTAATCAGTGCAGTACGGTGTAAATGAGGTTCGAGAAGGGTAAAATCAAGTGTATTAATGACTCATAGAAAGTTGGATGGTTTTCGTTTTGGAATTAAGATTAAGTACTAGAACTGCAACAGATCAATGAAACCAGTAAATTGCTTAGCCGTTTATGGTTAGTGTAGTGATCCCGTGCTTAAATAAGCGCATAGTAGTGAACAGTGCCGAACGGATGTATTGCGAAGCTCAGGAGGATATCCGAAAATAACAGGAAAACCCGACGGACATCGATCTCGCGTCGTTCCCCCGTCTTTGTGTCATCTTCATAACGGCTGGGACGGAGCCTTGGCGAAGTCATCAACCGTCGCGTAGAGCCGGAGAGGCCAGTTGCCGAGGGAGGGCGAATCTCCGACGGGCTTCGAGGTGAGCCGAAGCCTGCCGCCTCCGCCGCTGCCGCCGTTGCTACTACTGGCTGAGGAAACGTCAGGAGGGAACCGATGACTTTTGAAGACCGAGGTATCATATACATTTTAGCTCATCCGCATGTGTGGTATCAAAACAAAGGTTGTACTGATCGTAAATATTGTTTGTAATGTGTATTATATGATACGTTACGAATAAAACGTTAAGTTGTTTAAAAATCCATAACGGAATTATCTTTCCATGTTATGCCAAAACCCTAGTGGCCCATTCACGAGAAAAAAACCTGTCCCCTTTAAAATTAATTGTGAAAAGTACCGCTTCACAGGTACGTCACAATATATATATATATATATATATATATATATATATATATATATA
>BOPP01000009.1:16371059-16473053 GCA_017312745.1 Gryllus bimaculatus | reverse complement strand
TATATATATATATATATTCTAACACGCCTACCACTCAACGTACCTTCTTCAGCAGCCGCACGTATGTTCAGGAAGCTTGTTAGCGAGAATGCTCGTGAAGCGAGCTTAAAATTCTCAGGAAGCATGATCTTTCGGGTTCGAGAAAGGTCTGTACCCTCGACACAATAAATTGCAAAGATTGTGAACAAACGAGCGTATAATTTAACCATAAAATTCGGTACCACAATTACACAACTAATAATTGAACACACTTTTACACAGAATAAATAAAACAAAAATAGAAAACTGGTCGTTCACTGAAATTAAACAAGAACACTCAGGACAAGTTCTGGCGTCACCTTGACAGCCGAATAATACTCGAGTATGGTTTACACTCTCACTCTCTTATTTCTTACTAAATTTCCTCTATTCAACATTCATTAAATTTTCGTGCACGTATTCTAGCATTCGACATTTACACGCCATAAATAATATTTAAACCTTACAATACACAATTCTAACTCTGCACAAATTACAAAAATACAACAATTAAACAATTAAACCACCTTTCACGTAAAAACAGTACAAGGCATGGCTCTCTTTTTTCAAATGCATAAATAATTCTGGATTGCACTTGCTCTACTATCACGCATAACAAGACAAATGTTTCCCACTTTAAGCGATTTTAGTGAACTGTCGCGTTGCTGCGATCGCTTTTTTTAAACGAAACTGCTGTACAAACGCGCGTATCTCACCGACGCTGCGTTGCTCGCTGGCAGATGACCTCGCCGATTCAAGGTTGTTGCCGCTCCAACATTTCGCCGTACTTGCCACTTGCTGCTTCGACCGTCCCACACTGAACCCAGAACCTTCGCACCTACTCCCTGCCTTCCATCCAAGACCATATCCTTCGCACGTACGCTTGAGCTTTCTGGAGGATGCCTTCTTTTTATCTCTTCTAATTTTCGCTTCACTTTTAGCTTGTGCAGTAATAGGGAGCAATATGACTGTACTGGAATAATTCAGTATTGATGCCGTTGTTGGAGTCCTTCTGCACGAATCTAGGCAATATTAGACTTATTGCTGATTTCAAAATTCACACCACTTTCTCCTATCACTTCGGAATTCTAATTTATACTGCTCTAGCTCCATACGTATTTTAATAGACTCCTACTCTAGCTCGAGAAGACCTGTCCGCTGATCTTGCTGTGATTCAAGAGCTGCCGATGCGTTCGCCGTCGTTGCTGGAATATCAGAGAGCGCTCCCGAAGCGTGTTACAGTATTTATGGCTCGACGCCTGGGGTAATTTCAATAGTGGGGTTGCTTCTCCTCTTTCAACCCTACACGGGGAAAACGACGCTCGCTAGTTCGAGCGATCAACGGGTAACAGGTTGCGCGTTTAAAAGCCACTGATCCGCCCCGTATGCTATCCTCGCTGCTTGTGGTTGTTCACAGGTGCTTAGTCGGTGGCGTTATGTGGCGCCGGTGGAGCACAATCCCATGACGTCACTATATATATATATATATATATATATATATATATATATATATATATTTTCTGATGTACAAGCTGATAATTAATAGGATTTCGAATTCGGAGACAGTAAAGTAATACACAATATAAACAATTTTTAATAAGTAATAATATACACAAATCAACTCTCTTTGCTGTGGATCGAACACATGAATATTGAATTCATGAATTTAGAAACATATATTACATATATTAAGCTACACAATATATAAATTTGTTTGCATAAAATTACTGAGATTAAATAAGTTTACTCTTTAATTTTAATGATTTTAAAAAGGTTTACAAAAAATATTGATTACTGATATAAAATAAGTTTATGCAAAAATTAAAATAGATGTGAGTCTTTTACGGCTCTCAAATAAGCAAATTTTCTCAAAATTCTTAATTAAAAATGTGAATATACCAATATAGTATGAATATACTGAAAGAAATCCTGTTATTTGTAATAAGGGGATATATAATGGCCAATGTGAAACTCATGTTACTTCTGTGAAACATTTAATATAACCAAACTAAACCACTTATCATACAATATTATATCATGTGCACATGAAAAGTAAAACCTTGAAAATCTCTTTGAATTAAATATTAACAGCTCCACAGACAATGAAATTGTTATCTTTCAAAATGACATTTTTTTAGATTCTTGCATTACACACCTGAGATAATTTTCTTGTCCACAAACATTCTGTAAAACACAAATATCAGAATATGTATCATGCTAACACCTATCATATACTACCATTTGTACACATCACCTGTATGCAAGAGAAAACTACCATGCCCCTTTTGGATGTTATTTAATTATTTACATTACTAATTCATATTTTTTCTATCGATTAGCAACATCATTGGGTTCCAGAATTTTGTATATACTAATTTATTGTGAAAAATTACTGGAAAAAAAATCACCTTTAAACCTCATTTTCCCTCTTTTCAAAAGTAATATTGGATATTAAAGCATGTTGCAAGATACTTTATTATTGGAAGTTATAGCATGTTAAAATTTTCTAATTTAGCAAAAGGCAAGTAAAAAAATCATGAACTCAATTTATTTCAACTCGATTTATTTTAGAATACAGTTTTTGGTTGCCGGTTTTACTTGTATTCAGGTATTTCAGATGATATATTGATGTTCAAAGGACAGCAATTTGCTAAATGAACATCACTTGTAAACCGAATGATAGATCATATATCCAGAATTACTTAATAATATTTGTAACAGGTGTTGAATAGGTCTTCAATTATCAAGAAATGATTTTCATGATTGTCCGTTCAGTTATGAAAGTAATTGTTTGATACACATTGATGCCAAACTAAATTGAAGGACATAATTGATGATTAATACATAAAAATTATTCTCATTACTCAAACACTGGTCAACTTGTGCTTATGTCATGATACTCCCTTTTATTCATGTCATTCCACCAAATGGAGAATGTTCACATATGACTGCATTTATGTATAAATGCAAGAAAAGTACTCTTTAAAACTTCATTTTCACAAAATATTGCAGGCTTAATTATGAGTCTTAATTAAGAACCTATTGAAAGAAAACAAAACAACACAGGCTTTTTGAAATTCAGAATTTATGGCATGTCGATTTACATACACGACTTAATTCACACACAAACATATTCTCATTTTTTTCACACTATTTGTATCAATTCTTATAACATTCGTTGTAGTGACGGTATTGGGACAATGTAAATCCCTCGTGAAAGCTATCCCTATCTACCAATTGCACTGAACTCACACTTTGACCCTCGCACAACAGCTCACACTCCAGCCCATGTGGTTGGTGGAAGAATACATTTCACAGTGATACTAACCAGTTTTAAAACCTGCAAAAAATCGTCTACTTTTTGAACAGACGATTATGGATCTGAATGGACCATGAACAACACTGCATTTACTATGGCATACCATTTGAAATACAAAATTACGACGCAATACAATATTAAGAGATTACCAAAATTGACGGTATTATACTTCATATCATTGCTAGAATGAATTCCACTTCCAGCATGTAGTGCACTCTCTTTCCCAACAGGTACGGAGTTTGTAATACAAAAAGTGGAGTTATTGAAATTCAAGGTATGTAGTGATGTCCCATGTTAATAAAACAAGGTTTCTGTACTCACCAGGTCATGCACACACATCCCTTGTTAATGTCCTCCATAGTCAGGGTTTCACTCCTCTAGGTTTGGTTGTAATTGCCATCGGCCATTTCATGAACCTATAATAAAATTTGTAATATACAAGTTGCTAAGTAAAACAAATATTCCATTTAATGTTACTGCAAACAAAAAATTATAACACTATATACAAAATTAGGGAGATATTAGATTAACAGAGAATTAACTGTGGTTAATGAAAGGTTGAGCATGCATTTTTTGTGTTAATGTTCGTAAAACAAAATGTATCATTATGGGGAAAGATAAATTTAGGAAAGAAGTTGAATCAAGACAATAAATTGTGCTTAATAGTGAAAATTTGAAATGGGCTAGGATATACAAATATCTTGCAGTTATTACAGATACCCATGAATGTTTAAAATATCGTGTTCGGTCCCACATAGAAATATTGCTTAAGGAATCAATCACCACGCAAGGCAAGCGATCATTGTAGCTTAGGCTGTATTCCACTAATCATTCTGTAAATCCGTTACAAGCCTTTGCAGGGAGAAACTGCCACGCGCACAATATTGCGCAACACGCCAGCCGCCAGCCGGCGCACCGAGACATTCTCAGAAATGAAACCCACACGGGGAGAGTATGTACACCCCTTGCCACCGCCTCTTACTACGCCAACGGGCGAACAATTTAAACACAGTTGTATTGGGATTCAGGATTGGCTAATCGCCATCTCTTCCGTGCTCCGAGATCTTGTCGCAACCTGCAACACACGGTCGCGCTAGTCTCTGAGTAAACACCATTCGAGTCAGACGTTACTCGAACTCCGTGATGAAGATTCACGTTAAACGAACCTTACGAAGCATGTAGCTTCATTTTGTATCTTTTGAAGTTAATTGTGCTAATCGCTAGAGAATTACCGGGCGGCAGTGACTCGAACGCATACGCGGGTCGGCCTGGTGACTGCGAAGCAGATTAACAATCTTATTTAATTAGTACTCCTAGTTAAGTTCTTGTGCAACTAAACGTGTCTCGCTCCTGTGGGTATTCACGGAAAGACTTACATCTGTTGTGTGCAAGGTGCAACAAGATCACAACGATCGAACTGTTATACTGTACTATTGTGACCTACCTTCTGGAATAAACAAAAGGGGAACTGTGTGCCAACTGCTTGTTTTTATGAGATGAGAGGTCCAACCCATACCAGCAGCCTTGAGCTAACGAAGGGTTCGAATCTGCTGCACTGTTAAACCCAATGCAATTATCAATCCTTCCAACAGTCCACTTATATTTTGAAAAGTGCGGCAATTCCGAACATATTGTTTTCAATACATTAAGAACAAAATAGCCAAGACACTTAATTTCTTATATAAATTGCGGAATCTTATTTCATGACCAGTTGAACTGTAAAATAACATCAGACCTACAACTTTAACTTAAACATCCTTCAGACTATCCATCAACAAAATTTATTCAAAATCGATGTCGTCATTATTTTGAAATTTTTTAAAATGTCCCAGAGGCTTCATGTAAAACATTCCTAAATTAAAATGTTGGATTTAAACTGTAGGGTCATGACATCAGTCATATCGATAGGGGAATGTCAATTTTGGAAAAACTCGGTTTAGCCTCTTGCATTGTTCACACACGGCCGGTCCTACAGACAGTCGTTTTGCCGTCAATCTGTTTTTAGGTATCAAGGACCAAACATGAATTCTGATTACACCACGTGTTAGAGGATTTATTTTTCTAAATTCAGCAACTGGATTGGTCCATTTTTCGTTACCAGGACTCTTTAATAGTTTTTCTGCCGAAAATGCACCGTTCTTTCGCGCAGCATTATAGTATAATTTTCTTTCCACAGCGGTAGCGGTAGTGAGAATGTAAAATGTAAACTTTCTGTTATGTTGCAATTGATTTTGGGGTCGGCTGTTTTCGGATATGATGCAATTTATTTTGGGGTCGGCAGGAGTGATTGGTTGTTTCGGGGCACGTTAACTGCTATGGTTATGGGTCAGGTTTGATAGTGACACCCGAGTGGTCTCTGTAGATGACAATAGTTTAAACAACACCACTTCGGGTGCCGCCGAATGGTACCGAGTGCCACCAGACGAAGTTGAAGTTCCGGAGAGGAGATGACGGTTGGAGAGGGGGCAGCTCTGGAGGCCACTGCTCAACAACGAGTATTCGTGTAACATTGCAATGGAGTAATGTAATGATTAAACCGATATGTATTTGTAAAATTATTAATGGTGATTATCATAGGGTAATTATTCATAGTGATTTCGTTAATAAAGGTTTTCTTTGCAGTGTTGTTACTCTGGAAGTGTTTACATTTCGCTTATTGCACGGTAAGTTACATGCAACCAACAAGATTCCTCCCCCTGCAAAGAACTCCCCGTCCAATATTTAATAAATTTCATCCAGGCGATGAAATAATATGTGGCCATTGATTCACGTATGTCATGAAGGGTGAGGACGGTCACAGTAGTGAATGTTTTATAGCGGGGCGCAGTGGTGTTCGTTCCCCACTGGACGTGGAAATTCCGCGCCGATCTTCACGTCGGCTAGCTGCGGATGACCCCCTCTAGGATAGTCTCTCCCAGCCGGGGCAAGCTGTAAGCTCGCGACTGGTCTCCGGACGTGTGTGGTAGTGTAGTGCATGTTAGTGTGTGAAAGGGGTGAGGTTAGGACCAGGAATGAGGAAACATCGCGCGTGGTCAGGTCAGGTGCCCATGCTAAGGTACTTTTTTTGGCATTCGCCGGGTATTGATCCACGGATAACTAATCCACGGAAATCCTCCGATCGGAACTGAAAGGTGGCAGAACCCTTCTCCAGACAGTGTCTAAGTTCCGTTCTGGCGAGTTTGCTAGTGTCGCCACCGTTGGCACGCAACAATCAGGCCACAGTAACTCTGCAGAGAGTGGTAATGCTAACAGTCGGTGTACCGAAATGAGGTTGTTGTAAGACTAATTTACGTAATAAGGGCGTGAAACTTATGATTCACGCACGAGTGTAGTTTGTAAGGCGAGTACGGGAATCACCTCGCGTCTGTGTTGCATAGACTATTTTTAACACGCTGTGAGGAAAACACATTGCGTCACGTAAAGGAATATAAATCAGATAACTACAAACGCCTTACGTGTAAAAAAATAGTGGACTCCAGCCAGTGTCGTAACACTAACGTTTGTAAATAATAAACAAAGATGTCGTCAAGGAAAATGGCAATTGCGAATCGTTAAGATGTTCGCACACGCTTCGGCATATGAATTCGCTCACTGTGAAACAATTAGCTGTTCCGCACACAAAAAGCAATCCCGAGAAACAGCGTTTCGCGCACGGCGTGTAAAAAATAATTTCAGAAGCGCAACCGCTCGTTTCCCTCAAACACCTCGCCCTTCCGCATGAAGTGTTTGTTCCCATTCCGGAAGAGTTCCGCTCCGAGAGGCGCCCGCGGGGCGTCGCAGGCGCATCTGGCCGGGGGAGCCGGCGGAGCTCGGGCGGCCGGAGAGACGATCTCTGGATGGCCGTTAACGACGCGATAACCGCGTTAAGGCTGCCGTTGGGCCCGCGCGCGCCCACCTGGGCCCAAGGAGCGCGCGTCTGAAGGCGCTTCAAGCCCCACTAAGCGCCATCCACTCGGCACGCTTCCCAGCCTCACCCTGCGTTCGGGATGTACTGCAGTGCCAGCACGCTCGAATATGCTTTACGGAGGCGAAACGAGCCGTGAAACGCAGTAACGGAGACAGCGACGAGCTCTCACTCGATACGACGGGTTTGAAACTGCAAGATTTACGCAAACACGATGGAGTTGTTTGTACGATAAAATACTCCAATAAAAATGTATATGGAAGAAAAATAACAGCAAATATTACCACTAAACAATAATTAACAGTTGAGAGAAATATTAATATTAAAAATGAATTACTGTTATTTCATTGTTTAACCCACGCAAAATCAAAACGCCACAAATCATTATTTGCGTATAATAAGACGCATTATTTCAGTTACTAAGCTTAAATAAAATTTTTGATTGTTTGCTTTTGAATATTAGATCATGCGTATTCACAATTCAAAAAATAACCATCAATTGAAACATTCAATGTCTTAATACTAAATGAAAACTATAGCCTCACAATTATATGTCCTAGTTTATATGGTGCTTTTTTACTTCCTTAATTGAATGCTAAATGGTTGTACAAAAACATTGCAAACATTTCCAAATACGGAGGGTTTTTTACTTATTTAAGGTCGCTTTTCCGCAGGCGGAGCGACCGAGCGCACCGACGGAGACGCACAGAAGATTTACCGCCAATCGATTTTTCGGTATCAAGCGCCCACAAAACATGAATTCGGGCTACACCACGTGTGCGAGGATTCTTTTTTCTAAATTTATCGTCTAGATTTATCCATTTTTCGTTCTCTGGGATCTTTAGTATTTTATTCTACAGAAAATGCGCCGTTTTGTCTCGCAGAATTACGAAGGGAATCCAGGACATAACGATCGTTCGCGCATACCCGCCGCGCAGCTGACTCCTCTTCCTTGTTTGAATTTCAAATGGCTTCTTTTACATGTGTTGTTCTCACAATGTTGTGAGTACTGGTTGCAGCAAGTCGCCATTTTGCATTTCGTGTTACTTCAAAATGAACGACGTGATTGATAATCCCGCCGACTGTGAGGTGAGGAGTGTGATTCGAGTTTTGAATGTCCGACATTTCAAACCTGCAGAAATTTACTGACAACTGAAAGAAGTGTATGGTGATTCTGTAATGAATGAAAGAAATATGCGAAAATGGTGCGAAATGTTCAACAATGGGCGAATGAATGTCCACGATGAAACTCGATTCGGACGACCATCACTCATCACAGAAGACCTGAAGACTAAAGTGAACGACAGAATCTTGCAAGACAGGCGCACATCACTCGACGAATTGAATATTGACTTTCCTGACATTTCTCGTTCTTTGCTTGGTGAAACTGTGTCGCAACGTCTTGGCTACCACAAAATCTGTGCACGATGGGTTCCACGGCAACTGAGTGACCTACACAAAACTCAGGGAATGGCCGCAGCATTGACATTCTCGATGCAATATCACACAGATGGAGACGCCTTTCTTGATCAAATTGTGATTGGTAATGAGACCTGGGTGTGTCACAACGTCCCAGAGACCAAGCGCCAATCACGTGAGTGGCATCGTCCCTCATCACCCAAGAAACCGAGAAAACTCAAACAGACTCTCTCAACACAAAACGTCATCGCATTGGGATCGCAAAGGTGTTATTTTGCTGGATTTCATTCCAAAAGGTACTACGATCAATGCAAATCGTTATTGTGAGACTTTACGAAAACTACAGCGAACCATCCAAAACAAGAGGCGAGGAATGCTTTCGAGAGAAGTTGTGCTTCTTCACGATAACGCCCGCCCGCACACTGCTGCTTGAACTCGAGAAGTGCTGGATGAATTCGGTTCGGAAATCTCTGATCATTCGCCCTTGCTCCGAGCGATTTTCCCCTTTCCCGTCCAGACCTTGCTCCTAGCGATTTTCACCTTGTCACTAAGCTATAAGACATTATAGATGGTACGCGTTTTGGAAGTGATGAAGAGTTGAAGATGACAGTGAACAACTGGCTTAATGAACTGGCGGCGGAGCAGTATAACACGGAAATTCTAAATCTAGTGAACAGATACGACAAATGTTTAAATATAGGTGATGATTTTGTAGAGAAGCATAGGAAGCTTCAGTTATGTAACTGACTTTGTTCTTTACAAATAATTTTTTAAAATTATTACAACAAAATGGTCGTTATTTTCAGGATCCCCCTCGTACATCACTGTTTCTCTACCGCAGTAGCGGTACCGAGAAAATAAAAATTATTTTGCATAACTTTTGAAAAAAGAAACAGGAATGCAGCAAAATAAATTTTATGTCATCTTAAGCAGTGCAATTTCCGTCCAAAATCCGTGCACAAATTTTGAAGAAGAATTTGGAGAGATTTACGAGAAAATATTGTTTCTGAAAGGAGATTATTTAATGCGCGTGTGTACACATAAATACAATATTGAGAACAAATGGCGTTGTTAACGTTAACGACGTGAGAGAGGTTTCAAAAAATACATTTGTGTACTTTTTGAGAATATAAAAGGATAAATCAATATGGCGTTTGTCATTTTATATAGTAGATTGACCACTATCCTCACCAAAAAGTGAAAGAAAATATTTTGAGCCAGTTTTGAAAAAATATGTTTTTTGATATTTTTTATGTTTCACTCAATATTGTGCAAAACTACTAAAATTTTTTAAAAAGTGTATAACCTTAATGAAAGATACTATAATTATGCACAACAAAGTTTATATAAAGGAAAAATCTCTATATTCAATATTGTAGTTGTAGGAAGTCGCCGAAAATATTCAAATTTTTTGTAATTTTCAAAAATTCAAAGACAAAAATTAAAGGAGGATCTATGACACTTTATAAGTGTATTTTACTCTATTCTTTAATAACATGTGGAGCCATTTTTAAGAAAATTGCTAAAACTTTCTTAGGTCATCATGCAAAGTACTTACCCCCAAAATTATTTTACATCCATTCTGTTTTCAAAGTCTCAGAGCTTTTGAGTATGGTAGGCCAAATCAATTGGGGAATATCCATTTTGGAAAAAAATCTTACTGATAGCTAAGGCGGTAGTGTTGTTCACAGACGGACAGACGGTAATAAAAGCTCACAAGTTAGTTTGTAACTGAAGCAATTTTGCCAAATATTTGTTCGCTAATAAATTGCAATTTAAAAATATAACTCTTATATAAATAATAAATATATACTTTTTACTTTATCCCTAAGGAGTTGAAAGAAAGGTGACTAATACTGCGTGAAAAAAATGAAAAATTTTAAGCATAAAATCTTATTACAGGGTCCTGGTAATCAAAAAGTGGATACATCTAGTTTCTACATTTAGAAAAAATCTCTATCACGTGGTGTAGCCTGAATTCATGATTTGTGGGTCCTCTACACCGAAAAATCGAATGTCGGCAAAAATTTCCGTCCGTCTGTCTCTCCGTCTGTCTGTTTGTCTGACCGTCTGTGAACAACGCTGGAAACAAAACCTTTCTGTCGATTTTTTCCAAATTTGATATTCCCCAATCAATCTGGATGATAACGTATCTTCTTGAATTTTAACTGATATATAAATTTTGGGAGGTACTTTACATAGAGCCCCTGGAACATTTTCCAAGTTTTCAAAACAATGGTTTTATCGTGTTTGATTAAATTTTGTTGTTGAATAATCTAAAGGACGTTTAAGACAATGGCACAGGTTTCATGTTTGTTGCGAACCCTGGTTTATCGAAAATGGCAAAACTTCAAAATTTGTGCCGAGTCTTACTGCAACTAAAATATTAAAGATATAAATTTTTCCTTAATGCAATCTGTTTCTTAAAGATATAGTTTGAAATAACGTCAAGTACAATTTTTCAAACATTTACTTAGTTATTCAAGGTCGCATCAACTACTAGGTCACTAGCGACCACTATTGCGTGTGACGGAATGGTAACTATGAGGTTGACACGATATGATGATGATAGAGATGTGAAAGAAGGACCACAACCATGCCCGAGGCGAAACTCGAACCCGCAATCCTTCGGTCCGAGATCGCTACAGCACTACTGCCTGAGCAATCTCGGCCTTCCGGACCGGCTTTTCAAGCATTTGAATCACTTTTTGCGTAAAAATAGGGCGAGAGCGTACGTGCTATTTTAGCATCAATCACTTTTTAAGGAAATATGTTAATATGTCGTTCTTGATTTGGCACGAAGTTTATATGATGGAAAAAACGAAAGCTATTATTTCTAAAACTAGCAGTAATGAACTATTAAGAATCACCTTTAAAACGTAAAGCAGCTCTCAATAAACTTTAATTTGTAGACCAGTGTAATGAACATATTAAAACGTAACTCGAAATATCGTCAACTTACTTAGCAATGTACTAGACTGCTGCAATACGAGTTTTTTTTCAAATTTTTCAATACTATTCAACAGAACTATCAACTCGCAGCTATGCCGTCCAAGAAGATCAAAAGCTTGCGAGCCACATCGCCCGGGGAATATACATTTTGGAAAAAAATCCTACGAATATCAGTGGTTTAGGCACTAGTGTTGTTTAAAGACGGTAATAAAAAACTCACAAGTTGATTTGTAACTCTTATACCCATATCACCCCTAACAAATTCCTCGTGACCATACAAACATATTCTATGGCAATCATTTCGTCACATTATTTCGCAAGTATTTATATTACTTGGGAGGTCGTAACGTAAAAGAAACAAGCCTCTGATCAAGCCTGCTGACCCCCTTTCTTCCTTTCTTTTTGTCTTTTCACTTTGCATCTTCCTTCCCTCCTACATGTTTTATCGTCTCAATCGATAATATGCACTTGTGGCGAAAAACTAATAAACATTTTGATCCGGTATCGATTCTCTCAATATATACTCTTAATTACTAAGAGACTTGTAATGGAATCTTTGAATATGCATGAGAAGGACCCCCACAAACAAGTTCACATCTACCAAAAACGTGCAACTACGCTGCATATGCATTCCGTTTGACTTACAAATTACATCTGAGAATCTTACGTACGTTCCCAAATCACATGAACCTTGGAAAACTCATAATGATCACCTGAGAATACCATTGATTGGCAAAATAATTATTTATATTTTTATAAATTATATCTAGGAATTTTCTTTCACTTTTACTAAACTTTAAAAATGTATGTTAATGAAATTATGTAGAACATTTATGTCTTCAATATGACGCACAATCTACAACACATTATGATGGAATCATACTCCTATTATTCAGATGATATTATTAATCAAAACATTGCAGTACCGCTTAAATCGTTCGAATTTCAAGTTAGGCACAATTTGTATCCACACCTACATTTCATAAAGCTATTATAAATTAGAATTGTAAACTCCGATCTTTATTTTTTCTTTGGAATTATGATCCACATGATTCCCTTTTCCACATTTTCTTTGAATTTAACATCATAAACATATGTTTTCCAGAATTTATTTAGCAAGTTAACACTGAGTTAGGTCAAACATCAAACATTACTCAAGCTCAGATCGACACAAAGACTAAAGCAATCTTTTAGATAGAACTTACGACCTCCTGTAAGTAGACATTATAAAAATACGTTTGGCACATGTTTGTTGTCTTTATTTGGGCTTAAGTAATGAATTCTTTTTTAATGGATAAAGAGTTCAATTTCAACATTTGCATTTAATTCCTGCAGAATTAACTGAAGATGTTTTCTAGTCTTATTTGAAACAATTTATCTTAAGGAGATACGACTTTAGCCTCTAATGTAGAGTTGGTGAAGTAACAGATCGTTCTCAAGGCTGTTGGACATAGTTCTGAGACTGCAATTGTGTTCTTCCCAGTTTGGGTGAATGACGCTAGTGTGTAGCAAACGGAAAGGGAAGTAATCTCTCGCTACCCTGTACGTGATGTTGTTCGGAGAGATGGGCAGGGGAGGGAGGGAGAGAAGAGGGGGAATTTATGGAAATAATTTATTAGAGTTGTTGTACTAAGGTGGAATTTGGTGGCAGATGTCGGTGGGTGAGTGGTGCTATGAGGTGCTGGGCGGAGGAAGTTTTACGATATCAAAAGGGTGTAGAAACACCTTTTGTGGAGGGGCGGTTTGTGGAGAACATTTTGGTGATATCTGGTTTGTAGAAAGGCAGTAAAGTGGGTTTTCTTAAGGGCGTTGTCAATGTCTTTGTGTGCCGTGCCGTGTATGTCTTTGCCAATCGGAGTTAGAGTGTTTATCAGGGCTCGTTGCGGAACGCCGGCGAGGATGGGTCTAAGGGAGGAAGAGGAGTTGAGATGGTTGACGTAAAAAGCTCGGTTAGGTAGTTGGTTATGAGTGGGAGAAGAAAGTGGGGGATATGGGGGGTGATTTTATAAACGAGTGTGTTGGGTTGACACTGTCGAAGGCAGTTGTAAAGTAGACAAAGACTCCTGGTACCGGGTGTCTTTTTTCTCCCTGTAGTCGCGTTGCAATGTCGGTACTGCGCTTGTAGTCGAGTCGATCAATATGCTCGAAAGCCGAATTGTGTCGATCTGAGTCGTTCGGTTTAGTATTGGAGATAGTTTTTGTGGAATAATTCGTTCGAGTGTCTTTCCTAAAATGGGGAGGAGACTGATTGGTCTGTAGTTGTCGGGGTTATGGTGGAACGTGTTGGGTTTGGGGATCATTTTAATTTTGGCAATTTTCCAGGAGATGTAGGAGGTTTTGATGCATGCGTTGAATACTTTTGTAATGAAGTCAGTCACGTTTTCGGTCAGTTTTTTGGGGGCGATGGCTCTGACTTCGTCGGGGCCGGTCGCTTTGCTGCCGTCGAAGGTTTTCAGTTCGTTAGTTACGTCCGTGTTTGTTGTAGCCCAAGGTATTTATTGATGTAACGGGAGATGAGGCGTTTTCATGAAATATAGGATGGTGGATGAGGAGGGGGATGTCGGATGCGGTTTTCTTGTCTGAAGTTTGCGAAATCTTCTCTCATAGCGGATCGTAGGTTTTTGTGCCGTCGGGTCGAAGTAGTGGCGAAATGTTGTGGATAGTTTCTTTAAGGGATTTTATTAAAGTCCAAATGTTGCTGGGATGCTTAGTAAGATTTGCTATTGTTTTTCTTCAGTTTTCGTAGTCTATTAGTGCGTCGTGTAATATCGTGCGTCGTTGTAATACAAGTACGTCATTTTGTCATCATGTCGACGTGTTTTGTAGAAGGTATTTTTAGTCTTGCGTTTGTAGCGTAAAAGTAATAGTATATTGTTTAGTATCTTTTCTTGTGTGTGATTTTCGAAAGGATCGGTTAATTTGGAGAGTCGGATGTTTTATGGCCAGGTCGACTTCATTTGGTTTTTGTAGTGTTTGGAGGTTTGACTTTCTTGGAAATGAGGTATTTGAATTTGAGCCAGTCGGTGGAGATAGATCGGGAATGTATATTAAAGTTGTGGAATGTGATGTCTATGGTGAAGAGGATTGGAAGGTGATCGGTGGTGAGTTCGGTATTTGGATGAGGGGTGCTTATTGTAATGTTGGAGGAGTGAAGAGCGAAATCAGGATGTCGTGAGGGAGGTTGCAGATAAGGTGCGTGGGTTCTACTGGGGCTGAAATGGTTACATGTGTGTTTGTGTCTAGATACGTCAGCAGTATTTGTCCATTGGTATTAGTATGTCTGCATCCCCAGGTAGTTGATTTCGTATTAATGTCACCTGCTAGTAGTTGACGCGTGTGAATTAAGTCACGTCGTCGTCTAGGAGGTGAGGAGGTTTATAGATGGAAGCTATTGTGAGACGTTCGTGAGGGGTGGCAATTTGAATTAATGTGTTCTCAATGTGGGTGGTGGGGGAGGGGAATCTGGCTGTGAGAGATGTCTTTTTTTATGCAAATTGCAGTTTCACCGCCCTGTATGGAACGGTCTGTGCGGCAGGACATGTAGTTAGGGATGTTGAAGGGGCGGGAAGGTCATAAGTGCGTCTCTTGTATAAGTCTCTTGTATACGCGACGGCGTAGTCTGCTGGTATTACTTTATATCAGTCAGCTTTCGAGCAAGTCCGGCATTGGCATTCCAGTAGGAAATGGTGAGACGTCGGTGTCTGGTGAATTTAGAAAAGTTCGCATACTTTGGTAATAATGGTGATGATTTTGGTCTTTTAGTCAGTCGGTGCTGCGCAGATGGTGATAATGTCTTTTATGGTAGCTATAAGTTTGGGTGACAATGCAGGTTTTGAGGAGCGAGATGAGTTCTTTGAAGTCGCTGAAGGGCGGAGGTGGGAATGGGAGTCAAGTTGCTGGTTCGGGAGGAGTAGATTGCCATGGGTTGGTCGAAAATAGAGGTAAACGTTTGTTAGAGTGTGGTGGTATTTGTTTGAGTGTATTTGTTTGTGTGGTGGTATTTGTTTGAGTTTTTGGTGGGTAGCCAGTCCTGCTGGCCAATGTTCGTCATGGTCTCGGCAGGCCTTGTCTAGGTTGTTGGAGTGTCTTTTGTTTGTCTTGTTTTGCTTTTGTCCTAATGCGACAGTCAGGTGAAAAGCAATAGTGGGCTTCTTTACAATTTGCGCAATTTGAAGTTGGGGTTTGTGCAGGTCGAGGTGTGGTTTTCACTACATGTCTATATTGCATATCGTCTATCTGTGGCAGTAGTGTCGAGTGTGAAACAGCAGTTGTTGCATCGCTGGTGGTGGTCGTGGATGGTGATTCTGTGGTGATGTAGGAATCGGGTGGTTGAGTTGATTTGTCCTGTGTTCTGTCTGTTTTTTCTCGATCCCATACGGTCCAAGTCCAAGCAAGGTGTTGTTTTAAGTCCTCTTTTTCATTTCAGAAATGTGCTGAATTGTAAAGTCAAAGAGGGCAGTCGAGGAAGTAACAGATGAGTATCCGTGAATCATGCGTTTCTTTCTCATAATATAATTTTTGCCTGACAAAGAAACGCATTAGACCAAATGAACGTCCCCATAGCGACATACAAACCCCCGATCGTGCGTGGAAAGTAGATAAACGAAGTGATTCCTTTCGGAAATGGCAATTGAGAAGCAGAGATATCAACATTTTGCGCCAGAGAAATGCAAGTATTGCATAGCAATGAAGTGTGGCTCTACGGAGCCACAGGGCCCGGGCCCCACCAATATTTAGTAAATGCACAAAAATTTTATTTATCTCTTCGTGATAATTGAAGTACTTAATTGGAATTGTTTATTCGTGAAGATCGACCGCAGAACTCATTCCAAGCCCAAATAACCAAGAAAGGGCTGTCATAGTTAGTTGACGCTCTCAAAGATAGCGTTAGTAGTGCTCAAGGGGCCCGGCCTGTGTGAGCCCCACAACGGTAACTCCACTCCGTTGACAACTTCAGCGTCCTTTGTACATGGCGTGACCACCGCTTGCTAATTGTGGTAGTCCTAGGGACCCGCACCAGCAGCCCTTACCCCAGAAACGTCAGTCTGGGCGCGCCGGTTTTAAAGTGCATGTGAAAGTTCTGCGCGCTATATGATGAACACAGTCGATTTGTTACACCGTTTTCAATTTTTTTCACTGAGACGTAATGAAAAAATTGATCTTAAACGGTTAGGAGAACATCAACCAAGTGACTTTTCATTTACAAACCTTGATGGAAAGACGAAACGAACATTTTGTAATTACTGGTTTCAGAAAAAATCACGGTTGACTGTGAGTGAAGAAAAAAAAGCAAATTTGCTTTTATATTTTATTGACGTTGTCCAGACGAAATCAAACGTTTCTTTACGAATTTCGTCATTTTTACTTCACGTTACGACCGCATCCAGTGCCTCTGATGACAATGCGAGCTGCTGAAACGTCGTGACGTCTGAGGTGGAAATCGGTGGGTTACCCGAATTTTGACAATTTTACGCGGGGCTACCTTGGAGTTAATGCGATCATTCGGTGACGCTCCGAACTCCCTTGACAATCTACGTCAAGAAACGTAGTCGAAAGAAGTGAGTATTTGGTCAACCAGGAAGCAATTCGCGCGGCTCTATTCAGTAGATTGTTGAAGGCGGGAAGTTTGAAATGTATGATCCTTTCCTCTGAAACGTCTTCAAAGAAAAGTAAAGTTGCCTTATTAGAAATGAGGTGCCAGATTGGGCGGTCAATGTGCCAACAAAAATATATGCCATAAAATTCGAAATCTAGCAAATAGTATCGTACATTATTACCCTTAAACAGTATCCTCTTATTTCCAGTTAAAATTAATTTATCGTCAGTTGTGATAGTCACACAAAAGATACTTTGAAAAGAAAAAGCTTTTAAAGAAAATGTCCCCCGTTACTCTTTCTTACTGTGTTCACATCTTCAGCAAATATAATATATTTCAATCTGCTTATGTTTGGGAAGGTTGTTTTTCCTCTTAGAAGAGTTTCAAACGGAAATGGCCCAGCTGATCACAACTGGACATATCCTCCAGCAGTATTCAAACACTGTTTTGTTAGTGTAGATGAATTCGCAATTAAAATATGGTCTAAATAGAAGTCTACACATTATTCTATTCTGAAAATTTTCAGTGCGATTTTTTCTATTTTTTATTTAATAACTACTTTTGCATAACAGTATGTTTTCTTTAATAAAAACCGCATATAATCATTCTTCTCACTCATCGTTCAGTTATCGATCTTCCAGCAATGATTCCACAAATATTAAATAGAAAACAAAGCAAAAGACAAAAATGAATTAAAACTAATAGCGACACAAATACGTACTTCCTCGCTTCTTACGCTATCTCGCCATCTCTCTTTGCCTCTTTCTCTTTCTTCGTGTCTGTCTGTCTCTTGCCTCTCTCTGTCTGTCTACCTCACTCTTTCCCTGTCACTCTCAGTATCTCTATCTCTTAATTACGCGCGCCGTCACGCACTCTCTGTCTCTCTCTCCTTGTGTAGGTCTGTCTCTATCACTCTACATCTCTCCGTCACCCTCCGCCTCCCTCTGTCTCTGTCACGCACGCCCGTCCGATTCTCCTCGGCCGCACCCTGTGTCACACGGCGACGCAACAATGAAACTCGTGTGAATCGCAATTTAAATGTATTAAAATAGACCTCAGTTTTGTTTTGCAGCTCTATTTATTAGAGTTACAGCAAAAGCACATAAACCTTCTCCCACAAATAACCTCCGTAGGTGTGCCAACTTTCATGGAGATTGGTCACACGGTGTCGGTGTTTACCGGTTTTAAATATACCAAAATCCATTTTTACTTTCTGGCTCTTACTAACGTAAGAAGAGAAATATTGTAATCGTGCTCCGGAAAACCGCGAATTTTCAACACAAAAAACCTTATTGCCGGGCCCTAGCAAGGAAAAGTGAATGAATCCATTTGTTAAATATAGAACAAAAATCCTCTAACACGGGGTGTATCCAGAATCCATATTTTATAGGTCCTTGAAATCAAAAAATCGATTGACATCAAAAGCCTGTCTGTTCGTCTGCACCAAATTGATATTTCCCAATCGTTTTAGCTGATGTCGCGGATCCAGTAATTTGAAACATATTAGTTTAGGGTACTTTACATTCAGCCCCAGGATCATTTTCAAAATTTTCAAAAAATTGCTCCAAATTTTTTGGTAACATTTTGTTGTTGAATAGTGCAAAGGATGTTTAAGAGTAATAGTCGTTGACATTCCCGATTTTTTTGAAAATTGGAAAAAAATTAAAACTTCAACAATGGAGATAAAGGTTTTTCTCTCAAAGTCTGTTGTACAAAATTAGCTCTTTAACATTTTGTAATGAAAATTTTAAAAAAACGAATAGTTTTGCGATTTTTTTGACTAAAATGTACGACATTTTCTTAAAAATAGCTGCAATTTATGCCAATATTTTTACACTCTCGCTTTCATACTTTGCACTCAATTCATATGCTCAATGTATTGATGTATTTCTTTTTATTTAATCTGCGAGGCTTAGTAGAAATATTGCGACAATGCAGGACCGATATTTGATAAGCTAATTTTTGTGGAACAACGAGATGTTGCTAGTGGTAAGATAAAGCTGTTTTATTCAGTCCAGCTTGTACAGGAGTCGAGAGCCAGTTCTTCCGTTCACGATGAATTTCGCAGCATTTTTTATACAGTTCTCAGAATGCCCGGTGAGGTATGTTATACATAATTTAATATCATCTGATCCCTAAAAATACTTAAAAACTACTGATAGAAGAGGCGATGTTTCGTTGCAGCTTCTGCTAATTGCTCTCCCGCCTTATCCTACGAGTATTTCGCCTACTCAACATCTTTGAAAAGTGACAAAAATTTATACAAACATAACACTTTCCATGGTTTCCATTTCCATCCGTTTACCATCTTGTTTGTAAGACAACCTCTACGGAGCGCTCTTCCGCTATCGTTCTTAGAACGATATGCCGTTCCAAGAAATTTGTCAGAACGGATTCGTGGAGGTTTGCTTTCTCTGATGGTGAATTGGGAATTGGAAAAATTGACGTCGGGGAATGTTGTCTGGTAATTCGAAAAAAATAATATTATATATTATTGAATGTCGTCATGCAATAAACGGATCTTAGTTCCGTGCTTTAATAATTTAAAATATTATAGAAGATACCATTAGAATTTTGATTCATCTGTTATCATAAAGTACTCGATAAATGGATTCAGACTTACTTTTTTCGCAGGGACTTTGACTCACAAGCGCTTCAACTTATCATACCATAGAAGTTCTTTTGTTCAATAATCATGAGTTAAAATTAGTAGTCAGTAATATTTACAAACGTTATTCTGATGGTCCCATCGGCAAACAAATGTAATATAAAAAATAGAATATATTACAAAGCTAGTTTTTATCAATCAAAATTGCGAAAGAATGTACTACTAGCACTTAGGATCAAACACGATACTATGTTATTTCAGAACATTGTCCGTAACCGATATACTATGCCAATGTACGAAGAGTGGATTAACTTCGGGCAGTATCTGCATTTATTTATCATTCCCCTTCAGAGGGAACCTGTCCCTCTTGCATTTCCCCTCTTTCGCAGCGCCGGAGCTCCCTATACCGTGTCCAAAAGCCCTGATTCTTTCACCATGTCTAATTATGATAGGTCTGTAAAGAAGCAAGTCGTTGCGTTGGTTGAAAGTGCGAATATCTCTGCTTCGCAGGCCGGGCGTAGATACGGTACGTACCTCCCGTTACTGCGCGTAGATGATGCGGCAGTATCGCGAAACAGGAATTGGGAAGACGTGATGGCACCGGGCTGTGGCGTGTGTCTACCAAAGTCCAGGACGCCGAATTGGTGAACCAGAGTAGGGAGACACCATTCCTCAAATCGGCCTAGTTAAAATGTGCCACCAACTTTCATGGTTGGTTAGAGAACTGCTAGGAGCAGCTTACGGGACAACGTCGTGCAGTGCAGCGGTTAAGGAGGAGCACTCCGAGGACCATAGACACCAGCTGGCATTTGCCGTAGACAACGTTCATCGTGTCGGGCACATCGTGTCGGGAAATGTAATTTTCTTCAAAGAGACGGCTTTTTTCCTCTGCCAATGACGGGCCTGTTCGAGTGTATAGACCGCAGGGGACCCGTGACTATCCGGATTATGTTCATCAATGTAGGTTTTTTTGGGCGAATATCTGTGGTGTGTTGGCGATGGATTTTTGCACGTGGCATTGGAGTTTTCTACAGAATACAAAGTCACCTCAACGGCATCGAATATCTCCATATCTTGCAAGATGTTATTGTTCCGTCGGCGCTACAAGTGTATCCGGATGGAGAAGTAAATTGTTAACATGATAATTTATCGGTTCACGAAAGTAAACTTGGTTCAGGAATGGTTTGCACAGCAGGAGGAACGTCATGTTCTGGACTGGCCTCCTGGTGGTGCTGTCATGAATCTAATTGAAAATTGTGATCCGAGACGAAGCATGTCATGGCAGAAAATTAGCCAGTTCACACCTTTACACAACTGATGCTCTCTGGGACGTGATTAATGCATGGAAGGAGGTAGCCCATTGTCCCAACTATCCAGCTACATTGGTTGCTTCACTTCCTTGTTAATTGCAAGCCGTGATTGCGAACAATGACTTTGTTACTCTTACTGAAGAGAGTAAACGGTCCTTTTAAAGGATACATGAATAATTAAAAATCCACTGCAATGTTAATGCTATCAAAATAGAGTTAAAAGAACTGCTCGTTACTAATTAATGTTGAGTAAAAAAAGAAACATTGGAAATCGATCCAACGAGCTCATGACACAACCTGCGTTACCACTAGCTCAGTGAGCTACCACGCACCTGGAAGTGAAAGGGCATAAAATTGTTTGTGAATTTTGTGGCCCATATTGTTACTTCACGGTACTGTACAATTAAGGGAGAATAAAGTTTTAGGTGTTGTATATAATTTATGAGTTATGTTTCAACTCTATATTCTAGAGAATTGTTACATATACTAGCTGAAATATTATAAATACCGGGTTTCCCACCAATTATAGACAACCTTCATAACTTTTAAATGGTTAGCAATATCGACATGCAGTTTTACCTGCAGTTTTACTGAAGCAAGAGACAAGGAATGTGCGCCGAGACATTGATCGCAATATTTTTAGTTTGGAAGAAATCCAACCACCTTTTTCCACCTAAATTAAATAGAACATGAAAATGAGGAATAAAACGTTTCTTCATTTTTTGATATTTTCAAAGAAATAGAGAGTAAAAAACCTGCAATGAATGTAAAAAATAATTGTAAACTAAAGGTGTGACTTAAAGAAGGTCCGCTTGACAACAGACAAGGGCCCCTCCTATTTAATGTTGAACACAAAATAAAAAAAATGCTAAGTATTTTATATTTGACCTAGTAATAATAATAATAATAATAATAATAATAGAAGATACAATAGAAGTCCAAATAAACAGGGATTTCTTCAATATGGAAAATATACTACGCATGGTTTAGGTGCTAGTGTTGTTCACATGGAGCAGACAGACGAACAGAGGGACGAACGGGCATTTTGAAAAGAAACACTTTCTCGCCATCAGGGAACCCCAAAACGTGTATTTACGTTCAAAACTTTAAATCGATTTTCCGCAGCATTACATAACTTTCCCTATGCTACGTATATTACTCCGTATATCCGTATGTATACGGGAAAGTAAAAATACATTTAGTCATTTTTGAGAAAACAATCCGAAAAATATCTTTTGTCATCTTAAACAGAGTATTTAGCACAACCCCTAGAAAAAAAAGTGTGGAAAGAAAAGAACACCAGATTGAGAGGTGGCGTTGCAGTTTTTAAAACACTCATTTGCGTAGCTCAGGCGCTGGTGTTGTTCCACACCATCAGAAGGACCGTCAGGCAGACGGACAAAGAAGACAAAGTCAAACAGACGGGCGGGGGGACGATTTGAAAAACACAACACTTTGGTGTCAGGGGACCACAAAACGTGTGTTTTCGTTGAAGTCTGAAATGGCATTTTGGCAATTTCACAGCATTAAATACGTTTCTCTATACTACTTATCTCCTTATACAGTAGTTGAGAAATTCCGAGTGTGAGGATGTTTGGGTGTGCGATTTCGTCACTTACGGCTAGACCACTTTCCATGCACTAATAGAGACATAAGGTGCCATTCGACGTGTCTCGGTCTCCAGATGGAAAACTGAAAATTTATTTTCGTATTTGACCAGATGATGCAAAGAAATGTCCAAAAATATGATTTAGCGTGTTTTAGCGCTGCCATCTTCGAATGCTGGGAATTAAACCAAAGCCACCGAAATAGATCTACGTTGGAGGCGTTGATTAAACTTCAGTATCCAAAGGCATTGTTCGCTCAATACCTATAATTTTCATTCACGAAGTTGGCAACACTGGTTTTGACATCTTTAAGTGAACTTGTGAAGTTAATTTGAACAAGTGAATCACGCGGCATATTTTATAATATTTTTTTCGGATGACCCTATACATCTTTTTAAAATTACAAAACCTACGAACAGTATTGCCTTAAGCTTACAAAATTTGAAGAATGTCAAGTGAATACGTAGAAAACAAAAATGTCAGTAATGTTGGAGAATGAATGGCCATACGAAACAGTCGCCATTTAATGTTTAGACAAATTCGCATACAAAACAATTAATAGAGCAATTGTAGAAGAGGAAGTGAACACAATTTAGATTGAATTTGAGGAGTTTTAATCTCTTGAAAAATTAGAGTTGAAAAAATGGAAGTGTTAAGGAAATCCGGGAAAGGGTCAAATGCAATTGTAGAAGATTTTGTGACAGAATTCTCATAACAAATTGAGAATGATCTTATATTAGGATTAAAGAATAACCCAGAAAAACATCTGACAAATTATATTTGTGAATTATTGTGTATATTATCAAAAATAGTAAAAAATGTGGGAGTACCAAACTAACTATTCAGCAATACCTTCAATTTTTTATGGCAATTATAATTTTGAAATTGAAATATTACCAGTTGGTGCAATGCAGTACTGCAATGTTATCATTACCAGGCCATTGAATGTTGGGATCTTTTGGAGGAGAATATAACTATTAGATACTACGATTAGTTTGTAAGTCCAGTACCACTGCAAGAACATATTTGAATGAAGCTACTCATGAAAGAAATGATGAAGCTACTCATGAAAGAAATGAAGAATAAAATAAATTTTCAACACCTGAACATACATTTAAAATAGTTTAGAGTGTCGATGACGCCACATTCAACTTGTTACTCCATATATACCTACGCATATGAGAATATAAAAAGACAGATACTGGACAAATAAATGTTATGATTTTCCCGGAGGTAAGAATGGTACACCGAAAATTCGGTGAAAATTGTGCCATGACATCCTATGAAGAAGTGTAGTTCTCTATTGCAAACGTATTGAGGAAAAACGTATGAGAAAGAAACATTAAGTAAATCAACAATAGATAAGTATATTAACATTGAAAGAATTAAATAAGTAAATAAAACAGGAGTGATTTTATACAGGTGGCTTCAGAATAAAATAATATTAGAAAACTTTGACAGCATATATAGCGGGGAGTAGCAGAAAAGAAGTTTTGCAAATGAACATGTGATTGGACATTTCATATAAAGAAGGTACCCATACCTTGATTGGTCGACAACCCGTCATGCATTAAAAAAAATAGTAAAACGAAAAGCAGAGTAGGATGAACTACGTCCGGGAAAATCTTTCAACGTACAACACTTTATCGGACATTTAGGGGCCGAATACATAGTCGTCACTTACACTGAGTGTTCCCTTAAGTACACGAATCGTATTCATAAACAGCCCGTGACTGAAGTCTTAAGTGCGCACTCAATCCTATTAGCGAGGCAGCCTCCTCCCTTAAGTGTCCCTTATGGCTCTGTCGCATCGTCAGTCGTAACCAGTTTAGGTTATACGCTTACGCGGCGTTCACCGACTATTTAATTCGTTTTGCTGGTGTTCGTATAGTGTAGCCAGTTAAAACGTTTCATTTGTGAAACGTTATGGAAAACAACTTCCAAGATTATTTTGAGTTTTATACTCAAAATATTCTGTAATATTGAAAGAGATATATTAAAGAAATGAGCAACCCATTGGCAATGTACAATGATGAACAATTCTGAAAGCGATTTCGTTTCAATAAAACTACTGTAGTGGATACACTTGTGCCGATGATCGACAAAATGCCAATGACTAAAAGGGGACTGCCAATTTCCCCCTTAACAAAAGTTCTCGTTCCATTAAGATTTTATACAACTTCGTTTCAGACGTTTCCAAAATTTTAAACTTTTATTCATTATTGATTTATAAGACCTAATATAAGTAATTATGAATTTGTAATGTGAAGAACAAGTCAAGTAATTTAAATAGTTGTAGAATAGAATTTATGTTCATACTATACGGGAATGACATTTTCATTACATAATATGTTAATAATCAATTACCAATATTGGCAGACCTATGTTCATACCATTTTTATTAGTTATTCTAGAGCATAAGTTAACGTTGTCGAATCAATTGAAACTAATGTTAAGTATAATAAACACAACAAATGAGAGAGACAAGTGGTGGCAGCGCTCGACGTTGGAGTGTACGCCCCATGTTAAATTGGACGCCCTTTGTACAAAAGATGAAGTGCGTGTGTAAACCATAGAGGAGAGATACTACTAGAGTGCGCGTGAACATACTGCGCAGGTTTCAACATACGGTGGCCACTAGTTACGTGACTTTGAGACACCGGTAGTTGTTTTGCGTTGTGTTGTGTGTACCTTCGCGCACTGTTTGTTATTTCTGGTGCTACAGCGTAATTATTTGGGAGTGTTGTGGAGATTTGGTTACTGCAAACGATCCACACGTGTTTGAGCTTTGTTAAGAACCATGGTTCAGTATTGTTGTTTTGGCTGCCACGAGAAGTACGTGAAAGGATGAGGTGTCACATTTCATACGTAGGATATTAATTTGTTTTAATATTTTTTATACTTTTAGTTGTGGGAAAATTATAAATATCTAGATGATGTTTCTTGCATTTCCAGATATATCGTAAATGATTTTAGTGGATTTGTTTTGTACACTAGTTTTCGTAAAGATGAAGCAAGAAAGAAAGTGTGAGTGCAAAAACTTAGAAGAGAGAATTTTACTCCTGCAAACTTTTCAAAATTTTGTTCAAAACATTTTGAAGAAAACTGATTTGATAGAGAAAACTTTGGAGGTGTTTGGGTTAAAGCTAATACATTACCTACAATATTCAATTTTTCTAAACGTTTGCTTAGTCAATCTACTAGAAGAAAATCCCCAGTAAAAAGAATAACTGATGTTAGTAAGTTTATAGAAATCTTAAAATATTTTCTGAATAGAATTGTAATAATTAATGAGGAGTGATTTTCTGATACATTTGTCTGCTGTTTCAGCAACACACTCTAGTTCAAAGGCTTCTTTATCTGTACCTTGTGCAGATGAGTCACACTGTGAAAGGAGTGTAAATGGTGAAAGTACTTGATCAGCAGAAAAGATTTCTGCAAGCAGAAAGTTTCCTTTGAGGTATGTGCAACTTGACTAATATTCTCTCAACAATAGGACTCCCCACAAAACAAAAAAATAGTCTCCTCACTAAGTTCCTTGTTGTAAATTATTACAAAATTTTCTTTTTCTTTTTAAGAAGTGCAATAACCATTTAACTTTCTGTTAAAAATCTGCAATTGTATTGAGTATATTAACATTTTTGGCCATTGATTTATTTCATAGATATATTGGTGACTTTGTTGATGAAGATATGGAGTCTCCATTCAAAGCCAGACAAGTTTTAAAAATAGCTCGTAAACAAATCTGTGAACAGAAAAAAATATTGTGCATTTACGGTCACAGAATATGAAGTTCAGAAAGAAAATTTCATCTTTGGAAAATCTTCTCACTGAAATCAAAGAAAAAGCACAAATGTCTGTGGATACTCCTCACGTCTTAGAGGTATGAACTTTAATACACAGTCGCAATATGATCTAATTAGGAGGATTTAATTTACAAGATCTTAAATTTCACTTGTTAGTCAGTATCAAATTTCTAGATACCTATAAGAGATGCATAACTAAGAGCGAAAGGCATATTTGTTTAAATATTTTGTTTGTATATGCTGAACAAATTAAATGAAAATTAAAGATATTGTTAATACGTCTTACGCACGTTATCCCTTTGCAAGTCAGAGTGAGGGTACGAATCACAACAAAATACATTTGTATTTGAACATTTTCTTTATTACCCCGCTGAGATGTATTGCAAATGCACTTGGTTATTTTTTGTAAGGTAGTTATTTAATGCCATTTTCTTATCCTCTCATGATACAAGTAAATATCATATATTTTTTCTTTTTAAAAACATTTTTATTAAAAATATCATTTATTGAATATTTTGTATTGATGACTCATTTAATATTACTTTCAGACAACTCTCCCAGGACCCAGTAAGGAATTGGTTAGAGGTCAATGTTGTCTATCTTCTAGACCTTAGGTCATTTGCCATGACACTGCAATTTTATTCATCAGAAGCATATAATTATGTGCGAGAAAATTTTAATTCTACCATCCCTCATGTATCAACATTGAGGAAATGTTATACTGTTGAAAGTGGTTTACCTGACATCACTAAATGAGCATTAATTGCCTTAAAGACAAAAGCAGAAGAGGCAAAAGCTGAAGGGAAAGAAATGTTCTGTTGTTTAATCATTGACGAAATGGTCTTACGCCACATGTTCAATGGGATGGTAGGAAGTTCTTTGGCTATATAGATTATGATAAAGGTCTTGATAACGCCCAATTCCCTGTGGATAAAGAGGCCAGGGTATTTATGCTGAATGCTGTTAATGGACATTGGAAACTACCAAATGGGTATTTTCTAGTTAATGGTTTGGGATCATCAGAGAGGGTTAATTTTATTAGTATCGCTCTGGATTATTTGTTAGAAACAGGGATGAATGTTGTATCACTGCCATTTAATGGCAACTTCGCAATGGCACGATGCTTGGGTGCAAATTTAGATCCAATTAGTGACATAGTTTCCCCATTTTTCAACCAAAGGTCTTCAGGAGGTAACATTTATATTATTTTAGATGCTTGTCACATGATTAAGTTAGTGAAAAACTTGTTAGTAACAAAAGGCATTCTTTTAGATGCAACTGGAAGATGTATAAACTGGAAATACATTCAAAATTTAGCAGAAGTGCAGGAAGAAAAGGGGTTAGTTGCTGCTACGAAACTAAGAGCTAGGCATGTTCAATGGGAGAGGGAACAGATGAAAGTGAAACTAGCATCACTGACTTTTAGCATAAGCGTTGCTAAAGCATTAATGTACATGGAACATGACCTTGTTCATCCTTCTTTTATAGGGGCTGATGCAACAGTCAACTTTGCATTGGTCTTTGATGGGCTATTGATAGCAATTTGATATTGAATAGCAAGAATCTCCTGAGCAAATGTAAAAAGGCTCGTTTAAGACCTGAAAATGGCAGTGCATTATTTGAATTGTTAAGGAGCAGTGAAGAGTATATTTGAGGTCTCTATCTAGAAAATGGGGTTCCTGTTCTAGAATCCAATAGAAAAACTGGTGTAATGGGTTTTATAATTACATTAAGAAGTGTCATGGAGAGGAAAGGAAAGCTCAAGTTCCTCGTAACCTCCAAGTGTAGCCAGGACCATCAGGAAATGTTTTTTAGCTGCATACGAAGCAAAGGCGGATTCAACAATAATCCTACTGCTAAGCAATTTGCTGGGGCTTACAAGCGATTACTGGTGCATCACCAGATTTCGTCTTCTGACTTTGCAAATTGTGTTCCACAGGATGAAACAACTATATTAAATGTTAGTTCACGCCAGGACGCAAGTGTGTCACAAGTGAATGATCCTGAACTGTGCATTGAGGTGCCAATTGACCATATGCACTTGCCATCAGTAGACAATCTTAAAACTAGATTGTCTCCCTACGTTGTGGACATTGTAACGTATATTGGAGGATTTGTAGTAAAAAAGTTGGAAATGTCACTTACTTGTGTTCACTCTAAGATGGTTCTTTGTCGGACTCATAGTGATGAAGGATCATATTCCTTCAGAGATTTATTCAGAGGATGGATGATCATAGGCTAAAATACCCTTCTGCAGATGTGAAAATCTGCAAAAGAGCTGAAGTAGAAGTAAGAATAGTACCTCAAGGGAGAGGTGAAATTTTTAAAAGGGCAGCTTACACTACAAATGTTAATAGATGTTTGAGAGAATTTGTAAATAATTCCGTTTTTATAATTTAACTTATCATATTATTGGTTAAGAAACCATGAATCATAGGATGTATTTGATTAAGGCAGTACTACTTAAATATATTGAAATTAGGTTAAAACATATAGAAAGAGAAAAGACTCAAATTTACCAGAAAAATTGAATTACATCAGTTAATAATAAAACGATTTTATTTAAAGGACATTAATGTGTGTGTATTTATTGGTGTTAGTAGTGTGTATTATGTATTTACTGGTGTAAGTTATGTTGGTAGTGTTAGTAGTATGTTAGTGTTTATAGTTTGTATGATTCTAAGTATTTGATTTTTATTAGTAAATTCTTTGAAAATTATGTATTTAAGCTTCAAAGACCCACATTTCGATCAGGTTTGTGTTCAGTTTCCCTGATCCATTGAGCAAATGCTGAAGTGGACCTTTGTTTTGCCTCTGAACGTAAATGTAGCTTCACTATGCGCACGTTTTGTTGAGCACTCCTTTTGCTTGTAGTGATAGGAGTAAAGCTAATGTTATGTTAGTAATACCAAAAAATAAAACAAAAGCTGCAGTTTGTTTATCGATGGAAATAAGTTTTGCATAACTTGGGAGGGAAAATATCTAATGTCTATAGTTGAAATGTTCGGAAGAGATGTTTGGTCTCCAGAAAATTTGTGCAGATGGTACTTGTCCTCCGTATTTAACACACAGTATTTACTGTTTTTGACTAAATATCACAATAGATATCAAAATAAAAGTTTTTTCCCCCTCTACAAATCCTTGAAGTATTTTGATGACTTGCTGTTATATGTCTTATGTGAATTATCAATAGCAAAATGTCTACCATTGAGTACTAACAGAAACTTGGATTAATGCCTCCCATGGAATTAATCTATTTTACAAATATTTTTATTTATTGTCCTATGTAATAGTACTTGTAAAACAGATGTAGTGGGATATTTGGCTGAGAGTGCCAAGTTTGACAAAAATCAAATTCAATTTTCATGTACTTAATTAAATAGAGCAGAATAACTTAAACTTTTCTTTTATAAGCAAGATTCTTAGGGCTGTGTAATAAATGAGAAAATAACGCTAGTGTGAAGCATGTTGGATACTTATTAAAATAAAACATTTAGTACGAGACTGGTGTATAGCAGATGCCTCCTAGCTGTCCTAAAGTCACGTGACTGGGGCGCGAGAGATGTTGATACCTGACCGGGCCTTCTGCACACCCTGGTGCGCACTCTAATATATCTCTATGGTGTAAACTCGGTTGCCAAGAACTTCGAATCAGCTGCCGTCAATGCCATGTTGCCACATTTCCCTTCCGCTTAAGGGAACACTCATTCTTCGGTCGTACGGGATGTCTATGAAATACGGGCGCCTATAAGTGAACTCTTATTTTGAGAAATCACTTATCACTTACGGGTTCGCTTATCCTACAAGTGACGACTATGAATTTGACCCTTAGATGTATATCAGCCATTAAGAAAAAAAATCAATTCACCTAGCTCGACAGACGAGAAAACGATTTAAGTGTGATACGTAGCAATATGAACGTTTACTTTAAATTTATACACATATCATTAGATCATGCAGATCCTTTTTCATACAGATTTAGCTAGCTGAGTTGCACCAGGGGCTCCGGCTACGCAGTGCATTGCATCAGTTGGGGGATGTTCGTCAAATACGGCGAATTTGGAGCGACTTTGTGCATGTCCTAGAGAACGTAGTCACTCTACACCACCTAATTATCTGATGAATGAAATCACTTTCAAGGAGTAAATACCGGAAGCTGGGGACTCTAATCTGGGTACCGCAGACTCCAACGCACCGGAAACCTACAGCAGCTCCGCAGTCGTGGAAAACCTTCCCGTGTCTCTCTATTACCGCTTGACCTACTAACCTTATCAGCAGCGGAAATATTTAATCATTGAAGAAATGAGTTTGAACGAGACGGACACTGGATTGTTTTTTCCTGGATTTATTTATTATACTGGTATTCAAAAGAGCAAAAGGATCTACATGATCGAAGTAAATGTATAAATTTTAAGTGAACATTCATGTTACGGTGTATCACTATTAAACGTTTTACCAACTCTTCCGAACATTTTTGTTTGTGAACTTGGATTTTTATTTTCTCTCGCTTAAGAAGGAACTCCCTTCCAGAAAGCGGCAGAATTCGAGCTACTCCGTAGGTAACGTCGAAAATTCTCCCCTGTCGGAACTCGAACCCTAACCATCCTGGTGCGTCCGGTCTGAGCCAGGTTGACCGTAAACGGGATCGGGGGAGGGGGCGCGCGGGGCTGGCGACTGGGCTGCGCTTCGTGCCAGGAGAGGCGCGGGCGGGTGGGCGTTGGGACGACATCTGGCTCTGTTTGGCCTGCTCTCCGCCACGCGTCCCTGCGGCAGCCGCCCATTAACGCGCTCACGCCGCCCACGCGCACACACCCGTCACGCGTCCACCCCGCGGGCGTTGCCACGCGGCGCTAGGATGGGAAGGGCCCATCGGATTAGCTTCACATATACGCAAGCACAACCTGCGGCAAATGAAACGAGTGGGGGTGCAATGCCTGTGTAAATACAGATTCATCAGACAAAGATATTTCTATATAATGCTGAATGGCTGGGCGAAAAATTTATATTAA
Source organism: Gryllus bimaculatus (assembly GCA_017312745.1). Lineage (NCBI taxonomy): Eukaryota > Metazoa > Arthropoda > Insecta > Orthoptera > Gryllidae > Gryllus > Gryllus bimaculatus. The sequence goes on along the minus strand of BOPP01000009.1, from coordinate 16,441,505 downwards.
TAATACTTACATTTTATTAGTTAATAATAATAAATATTATTATTATAAGAAATCAAGGTACATTTTAGACTTTTTTCTCTGGTTTATTATTAGCAAAACCAATCATGGAAATATTTAATACAACATTTAAAAAAAATCAATAATAAAAAAAAGAAAATGTCAAAAAATACCTGATAATGTAAAAAAGCATGAAATGCTAATATTACCTTATAAAAATGCTCTTGAGTAATCATAACGCCATGTTCAAGGATTTATATTCTGACAAGGAAATTCTTTGTTGTGAGTCAATTGCAAGATAACACAACGTATTTCGGGTACTACTTATTAGTTATCCGACATAATAACAGAGAAATCCGAACCCGTATTTATCATTATTTACAACTTAGGGGGTGTAAGAAAAATATTAATTTACATTTGAACTAAAAAATGCATTAGAAGGAGGAAACTTCGACACGCAAGGAGTAGGTTCAATGGAATTTACAAGGTACACAGAGTACTATTTTGATTTGCAGCAAAGCGATTTTGTTGTAAAATAAAAGTAAATATTGAACATTTCAACTGAAGTTAATATCTTATTTTTCAGAGTAGCATGCGACCCCCTGAAGTATTCTCCAGTCAATGTTTATTATTTCTTCCTCCTCGAATATTATTTAAGTAATTCAATATTTAAGTGTGAAAATTTTTAACACCATTTTCGGCGGCTTTGTAGCAATTTACTCACTAAGTATTAGTAAATGGTAAATGTATATGTTTCACTGCATAGACCGTGAGAGGTGGCTCAGGGCACCAACTGACATCACTGCAGTTCCTCTGATCGGGAGGTCCTAAATTCGAGTCCTACGGTGGCAGGATTTTCGACACTAGCTTATCAGCTAGATCGAATTCAGTCGCTATGTGGAGGAGAAATCTGGCGGTCGGCTGCTCTGATCGTTAGTTTTCCGTGGTTTCTCGGACTAACACTAGGTGAATAACAGAGCAGAACCTAACAAACGGTCCACGGACCGCACGAGATCTTTCCTTCCTCTTCCTTATCAGATCGGTAGACCGACATGGGAGCTCAGAGCTCGTCCCGGCTGGGGCGGGGCCCGCTGGCGGAAGATACCTGGTTGCTAGCCGACGGTAGGTCGGCGCCGGATCTCAACATCCAGCGGAGGAAGACCACCCCCACCCCCACCCCACGATGTAAACATGCACTACACGTACGGGACTAATGGCCCGGTGAGTAGTTGACGTACCCGGAATCACTAACAATCAATCAAATCATTCATTGAAAAGATCTGCAAAGACGTACAGTTAAGTTCAACTTCATTTGTTAAACAATAATGTTTCCCAAAGTTGCTAAAATCAATAGTTCTGTATAACGACGCTGCACAGTGTTGAACAAACAGTTATATCTGAAACATTAATTCACTTAGAAGCATATGTTATCTGTGGCTACTATGAATTATATTATTTACCCATTTAGGGGCTGGGGACGTCAACTGATATCACTGTACTGTCTGAGACCGAGAAGTTTTAAGATTTGAGACCCCACGGCGGCAGAAGTTTAGACACTAATTAGGCATGTCGAATTCAGCTGCTGAAAGCAATATGGAATAAATAATTAATGCCAGCTGATTGGAAAACAGCAATATGATCCCTAATCTATAAGAATTTCAATATCGGAATGCTATAGCTACAGGGTAATATCCTTACTAAAGATGATATTCAAAATATTAGCAGTAATAATAAATAATAGATCAATAAAATATTACAAAGATACACTTGGAGAATGCCAAAACGGGTTCAGAAAAATACTTCTACGGATAATATATTTGTTAAGAGTCAGTTATATGAAAAATGCTATAAGCATAACATAGATCTACACAATTGATTCAAATTTGGCGCCATCTTTTTAACGGCGTAGTTTCTCTGATCTTTGAAGGCATTTAATAAGAGAAGATCATACATTTCGAACTTCCCTCCTTCAAAATAGCCTAATTTTACTCAAAAAATTCCGCGAGAATTCCTGCCCAGTTGACCAAATACTCATTTCTTTTGTACAAAGTGGCTATGGGGTGAAGGAGGAGGGTAATGTCCTGGGTGCGGTGCGCTGTATACTGCGCCGCCCCGGAAGAGTGCGGTGTGGGGTGGTGTCTAGTAAGAATTTTTGTAGACTGGTTTTTGTTTTCATTCGGTAGGTTATCATTTAATTGAATATGAAGGATTTTTGACGTTAATCTGGAGTGACATTTTCTATTTCCAATATGCAAATATCTGTGTGTAGATTGAATGTGTGGCTTGTTTGGAGTAAATGATTGGCAAAATGAGATTTACAGGATTTAGCGAGATTTACAGGAGTTGGCAAAGTGAGTTTACAGGAGGAGCAAATTTAAAGGCCATAAAAACTTTTTTAATTTATATGAAATATGTAGATTTTTGGAGTGCTGGTTTCAATCAGAGCTCAGTATTATTTCATCACGCAGTATTTTTAAACAACGCACTATAAAGTTTTTTAGCTAACCTTCATTAAATTATCATGTTTATTAAGGGTATATGAAAACAAAACACGTTTTCTAGCAAATAATACACACATTTTTTATTATACAAACCATTTAATTTCTTTTTATTTCCAAAAACATTATTTAAGAGTAATATATTTACTTTTCTGTGTGAAGCTGCGAGTAGTCCTCTTCCTCTTAAGTACGCCCCGTCCGGTCCGTCCCAGAGGAGCATCCAGCGGTAGTCGCCCTTCACGTTTACCTTCTATTGACCCTGATGTCTCTTTTCCATTTCCCTCATAACTTGGTCAAATGTTCTCCTTTCACGTCGCTCATCGCACCTCGATTTTCAGGAAAGAAATCCTAATGTGAATGCTGAAAGTGAATTTTGTAGCTCGGCCAACATCCCAAATTTTTAGTTCTTCGACAAATTTTTTTAACAATGGTTGCATAAACTGGGTCTTTCTTGTTTTCTAGGAAGTTCTTAACCACTCATTCAAATGAAATCTAAGTTTATTTTTCAGCATCTGTGATCGTCTAATGTAATTGATTCATCTAATGTAAGTCTTCTCAAGTCTGGCCCCACGAAAATTCCTTTATCTTGGCTTCTGAGAAGTGTGGAAACTTATCACAGAGATGTTTAAAGGAAGCCCCATTTCTTATTAGAGCTATAGTTCACTGTTTCATGAGTCCTAATTTTATATGTGGTAGCAGTTTTTACTTTGTATCAATAAGACCTTTCCTTAAATATTCGTACTCCGAGGTTCTGAAGTAGTTGTTGAGGGCCATTCCGATTGGTCCCAGTGGTTCTCTTGCCCGGCTGTCCCGTTAACAGAGGAAAAAGGAAACTTTGTATACCCAGAATGTTGCCCAAGAAGCATGCGCAAAATCTTTAGGTCTCCACATATTACCCAGCTGTGATTGTCGTACTGCATTTTAGTAAGGATCAGTGCAAGATCGCGTCGAAAATGTCTTTGCCCCAGATGTCGCTGGCGATGGACATCCCTGTTTGCCGACAGCGCTATCTATGAAGATTAAATTTATTTAATTAAAGAGCGTGTAAATACTTTAACGTCCATTGAGAGCTAAATAGTAGTAGTATAGAGGAAAAAGGACATCATGCCCAACAACTGAATTGACATTGATTTTGTAAATGTAATGTTGCTTTCAAGTTTCGTCAATGTAAAATGTGTTATTATAAGAGGAGTGTTAGAAGAGAGAATGAATGGCTCGAAGTCAAAATTTTATTCCAGAATGTGGGGAGAAGCGAGTTTAATTCCTGGTCTGTGTACATATTTTTTAACCATTCTACCTTTTCAAAAATTCCACTAAATTACATCCTGCATTTTTTGTCAATTTTACGCATATTTTAGGAAAAATTCGCGATCGCGTGTAAAGAATGCAAACAAACAATTCTAAAAAGTGGTAATAGAACGTCTGGACGTGAGGCATTGACACCAAAATAATATGATCTTAAATCGCAAATAAAACGAATAGTGCGCTTTTATTTTCCCTTTCACACACGTTTTTATGCCGTAGAACACAAAAATGACAATAAAATTGCAGTCGTAAAACCTTGAAAAGAGAGTCGATTTTGTATCTTTAAGAAATTAATTAAATCTCGTTTTAACACCACATATTTGCCTTGATATGACTTTTGTAATCTATTATTCTACTATATAGAAATAAAATTGTAATTGCGTGCATAGATTTCCGTATGATCTTGATATATAATGTGAATAAAGATGATGGAAATGTTGGTGTTCTGCAATTACAATAATTGTTTATGTGACAGGGCTTTGAAATTGAAATGTGTACACTGACGTAAATAAGGAGGTTCTGATGATGAATATTTCTAAGATCCCTTGTCTTAATCTGGGAAGCTTTAGTTATATGGGTATTGAGATTTCGCTGCTGTAAAGTAAAATAAAATAATACATTTCTAAATATAATCTGTCGAAAACAAATTTTGCAGGCGAAAATGTTCCTAGACATTGATTATGCTATTGGAAGTCATTACAATATCATACAAACATGTATTTCAAATGCATGTAGAAATCCATTATGAGTATTGCATGTTTTATGCATAACAAATGTAGTACAGGTTGTTATACAGATAATACAGAAATAATTCAATTCAGTACAAAAATATCCGTGTAGGTATTTGCAACAGATAAACATACTGTACCGTAATGTTAAATTCGTTTCAAATAAAACCGACTTTATCGAAGCAGCTCTACAGAGCAAATTAAATCAAATGCATGTTCTTTGCTTTTCAGAAAATTAGTTATTTCATAATGAACTTAGCATTTTCCAAATTTCAAACTTCTACCTCACAGGCAATTATTGTAAAAAAAGAATCGCATTAAGGTCCTGCATATGGGGGTTCTTGAATTTACGTTAGAAATAATATCGATTCTATCACCTTGATGGAATACAATGTGTATTCCATTGAAAATATTGTTTTGTTCCATTGAAAATGTGTCCACAGTTTTTGAAATATATGTAGTTCATCTTCCTAGGCGAAAAATTATATTAATTTGTATTTACAGGCCTCCAACAAAGAAAGCAGTAGATTATATTATATTCGTAAAAAAACTGGAGGTAACACGAAACAAAGTGAACATTGGCTCTTTTGAATCCATTGTTGTATGCATAGATTTTAACATTAATTTTCTGGTCGAATCTTGCGAGAAAGAGACGTTTCTTTACTTATTTCATTCTTTCAGTTTAGAATTTACACTTATGTACACTCTTGGAAACATTAAGTTTCGGGTCGCAAATGCTTTGGTCTAAAAGGTTGATGGCGCTGGACATTCCTGTTTGCCGACAATGCTATCTAACGTTTATTTTCGAAACCAAGTTCTGTACATCGAAATGTGAAGATTAAATTTATTTTATTGGAGAGCTTATAAAATACTTGAGTGTCCTTTAAAAGATAAATAGTAGTAGTAGTACAGAGGAAAAAGACTCGTAATTTCTACCAGTGTGCCTGAATTGACATTAACTTTTGTAAACGTAATGTTTCTTTCAAGTTTCGTTAATATAAAATGTGTTGTTTTATAACAACACATGCTCGCTAACATAACGCTCCTCTTATGAGGCGCATTAAAAGAGCCATAGAGTGCCTGAGTGTCAAAGTGTTCTTCTAGAACTTGCGTGTTCGATTCCCCGTCTAGATATTTTATCCATTGTACAGAGAGATTATCGATTTTTTCTCGTAAGACTCAAATACTACCGACTTGTATCTATCCTCAGTACTTCCGTGTTTTCGACTCCAGATCAAAAGGAGGTAAGGGGCTTGCAGCGTTGCCACTTGGAAAGAAAAGAAAATTCGTGGCGAAGCAAATTGAACTACTTCGTATTCATTATTTGACATGGGTCACCATAGCCAAGCCACATGAAAGCGAATTATCGCATTTGTAGAAAAGGTTCACCTCTCTGTTTCAGAGGTGGCGAGTCGGTATGGCGTGGGGGGCACTATTGGGTTAAACGTTATCGAGAGACGGGACAATCCGGGAGGAATCTATGTACGGGGCTTTGGCGTATATCAGATGCTGACCAAGATGCAGTTTTGATACAAGCAGCGGTGGCAAACTATTTTCAAACTTCTTCACAAGTGCGAAGAACCATAAGTTTTCATGGATCTTCAAGAATCATACGCAACAGAATTTTGGAATATGGTCTGCGATCCAGAAGTGCAGCACAAAAGTCGAAGCTGAGAGAAGAACACTAGCTCTGTCGACTGGTATTTGCGGAGGAAAATTTACATCAAGACTGGGCTGATGTCATTTTCTGTGATGAGAGTATATTCTCCTCTGGAAATGATGAACCCGTGCACGTTTTCAGGCCACAAGGAAGCATCTATGATTCTCGGCACATAAAGCAAGTACCCATGCTAGCTTGTTTCTCAGTAGTAGTTTGGGGCTGTATGTCATCTCGTGGAAAAGGAATGATCCATAGGATTGAAGGCCACGTAAATGCCGCTCAGTACATCCACATACTGAGAGATATCATGATCCCGTCAGTGAGTCAATTGATGATGAACCCTATTGAAATTCTTTGGGAAGAGGTAAGACACACCATGGCCGAGAACTGGCCTGATCCGGGACCTAACAACGTCGAAGCGCTCTCTTAATCCAAGAAGCCTGGAAGTACGTCACTCACAATCAATACTACGCGGCGAGACTTGTGGATTCTCTCCCACGTAGGATGAGAATGATAGTATAATATGAAGGTTTTTCAACTTCTTGTATTTTCTAGAATAATATATTTATGAATAAGCAATTAATGTAAAAATTCTAGAATAAAATTTTTAAAACAAAATTTGGAGAATGAAAAACAAATATTCATAGAAAGAGAAAGATCCCTTTTCAGGGTTATATTGTTATAAAATCAAAATAATAATTTATTTACACTATAGTGAGAATATTGTAATACAGTTAATTTGACAAAAATTCACGAATAAGAAAAACAAATGCTGCCAAGCACCGTATACGATCATGCTGTCCAGATTTCTGGAAGAAATGACTATCACTGAGACAAACGAAAAATTTTGCACTTCAGTTATTTGCATAAATATTATTGTGCAAAATTTCGGACAATGTTTGAAATGACTCCAACATATTTAGACGATTAGAAATAATGTTGGTACATGGCATTTATTATATCAAACGGAATTAAAGCGCATATTACGGAAATACGTTTTCTGATTTTTTAAGATAACCCATATATTTCTCACTCAAAAGATAGATCATAAAAAGAGGAATGCAATTATGTAACAAATGTTAATATTTTGATAGTATTTTGTGTATAAAATTATACTTTCTGACCTGAGATTTTAAATTAAACGTGCAATTTTTCTGTAGTTGTCGAGCTTTTGACAAATTTGATCTTCGCGGCCTCTCCCGTCTCCCCGTAAAAGTGCCGGCGCCGCGAAGGCAACCTTCTACAAATTGAAACAATTGAAAGGGATGCTACAGGAAATCTTGTATATTTAATTTAAAATCACATAAAGGAAAGCTAATTTTATTCTGAAAATACAATCAAAACATTAACATGTTACATCATGGCATATATCTAGTAAAGAACTATCTTCTGCTAGAGAGTTAAATACATGGTTCCATTAAGAAGTTAAAGATTCCTTCGAAACCAAAAAATTTTGAACAATATATCTACGTTACATTACTTTCCCCATGATTCCACTTTGTTGAGCGAAAACTATATTCCGATATCGAGACCCGTTTTGAAGTTTTGGGGGTCTCCCATCGTTGGTGGGAATCCTTGAACACACACAAAATATGTTGAACCGATAACAAATAAAAATAGTAATGCAGTTTTGTGCTCCCCCAACAAAAAATAGAAGTTCGTTTTAGTTCAAATTATGAATATACTGTTGCCTCTCAACGATTGAACTTATCCTGATGAATGGCAATCTGAGAAACTTGAAAAAATCTAGAAATATCAGTCTTATTTTTTTCCATTGTTTTATCTGTAGCAATGGCAGTATCCCACAAGATTTTTGTTCTCTCATTAGACAGAACTTGCTCCGGTAGATATTTGTAATAAGGCAAGCTTTCCTTTATCAGGTCCGAATTTTGGCAAGAACTTAATGGATGATTTTGGCCACATTATTATGATGTTGTAAATAATATGTTTGGGTCAATTGAGAACATCCAATGCAGATGTGTTGATTAGATTCAGTGGCCTTCTTACACAGGCAACACTTGTAACTGATACTCTCTTTCATGATATATCGCCTGTAGTTATTAGTGGTTACTACCTGATCTTGAATGGCCAGCACAAATCCTTTCGTCTCGCCAAAAATCCCAGCAGTTCTCAACCATTTAGTCGATCTCTTCATCTCGATTGGAGTTGAATGAACCTTGAAGCGCTGTAGCAAATCCGCCATGGAGTTCTTTTGACCGCCACTGCTCAATTCGGTCTTCAAATATCGGAAAACTTGGATTATGGTTCTTCTTGTAGCAGCTTAAGAGGTGTATAGCCGTGATATTGTGCACAGATGGCCGTCATGGGTTCGTTGGTGAAATAATTTCTTGCTGGCGGCCAGTACCGTCAAGTCTTAACAGTTCACGTCCTCCATAGTGTCTTGAAAGATATAGCCTTTCAGTGAAACTTCGTGGATGATCCGATATTTTGATAGAAGTGTTCTATCAAAAGCTTGCAAAGCAAATGCATGTGAAGCTGCTGAGAGAGCCCAAGTGTTGATTCCGGTAAATTTGTTTCTCGAACAGGACTTGCTGATTTTCGTAACACGAGAGAGAACCTTTCTTTCCACAGTTTTCATATACTCATTTGCAGTTACTAAGAGCTGCTGGAGACCCAGATACTTATATTAATCGTAATTGAAGAGTTTCTGAATTCTCAAATCTTCAATCAAATGAGGTTTATTCTCTGTATTCCGGACACGACCTCTGTTAACGACATACAAACAACATACAAACGACATACATACAAACAGAGCTGCAGAAGCTTTCAACAAGTGACAGAATGCTGCGAAGTTGTTCTCGTCCTTTAGTACACAGTTTGAGATCATCCGTATATAATTGGTAGGAAATGATCTTATTGGGGTTCTTCAAAGCATTCCATAGGGATCATTGTTAGGCAAACTTAGAGCGGACTTAGGCTATCTCACTTGAATATGCCTCAACAAATTCGCAAAGAATTGTTCTGGTAACTCAATTTCCCGCTCATAAAATGCAGTGTTGTTCGCCAGTTGTTCACGCACGCTGAAAGAAATTTAATGATACGGGGGGGAACCTTGTAAAATTGAAGAATTTGCTGCAACCAAGAATGCGGAATGGAATCAAATGCCTTCCGAAAATCAGTGGAGCCAACTGACGGATTATGTATGCCCTTTTTTACAACCTTGGATACAATATTATCTATTGTCAATAATTCTTTGCATCCTCGAGATGCTTTCCTACAACCAACCTGTTGTGGCAAATGCACCACATTTTCTTTCAGATGCTCGTTAAGTTTGCTGGCAATAATGGAGATAAGAATGTAATAAATTGTAGATAGACATGTAATTGGACTATAATTCTCGAGGGAAGAAGCACTTCCACCTTTCGGTAACATGATTGTCGCGCCTGAGGTTCAAAATTCTGACAGCGTAAATGTTCCTTGCAAAATGTGCAGAATTTACTCGCCAATATACCATTAGATATGTCATGCCAATATACTATGTCAGATATTTCCACCAAAAATTATATGTTCTATCTACTCCTGTAGCTTTCCAATTGTGGTTTCTAATTACAGATCCTTTCACATCCTTTGTTGAAATCCTACTCCATTCATTTCCGGGATATGGTAACAAGCCTCTTCTTCCTGTCGTATCCAATATGCTTCATCAAAATGTTGAATTGACGTGGACCAAATCTGAGTCCAAAAGTTAATGGCAGAAGCGCTTGGGGAGTTTATGTCATTGTAATTGGTACCTTTCGTCTCTAGATATCTATGAAAGCCTTTTTGGTCTTTAGAGAATAGGGAATTTTCTTTCTTGCGTCCGCGGATTCATTATACCTTCTTATTCTAAAATCCTAGAGCTACTACCATTCTTTATCTTCATTATCTCTCATCTTCAACCTTGAATCTACTGTCCAGGTATTTTTGTGTTCTTTTTATGTTCAGTATTCTGAGATTTGAGTGAATAGTTGCGCAAATCTTCTTTGATATCGCTCCTTTGCCTCTGAAATACTCAGCAATATGCGAGATATCTCATCTACCTTGGCAATATGATTTTCTATTTTTTAAATCATTCCGGGGGCTTTTGTCTTTCATAAGGCTTCTCATCACGAGAAGTACCATTTCTCACTCGCACTTGGTAACTTAGGTGTTGACAGGTTGCAATTGCAGCACAGTGAACCAATACGGTTATTCAAGAGAAGAATCTTCTGAGATGTTTGGCCAATAATTTGTTTCATTTCGCCACAATCTCTAAGACATTAGCGCTGTATTCCAGTTATGATATTTTTGGTCTTAAATCTAATGACATTCCTTGGTAATGAAGATTTGTAACCTCATAAATTTCTTAAAGACTTTAGTTCGCCACTTCGTTATCAAGTTGGGGGGATGGAATCCACATCGTGTTGATTGTTCACATGTAGTCTTTGTTCATTTTCATTAACTTATTATTATTATTATTATTATTATTATTATTATTATTATTATTATTATTATTATTATTATTTATCGATGTTAATTTATCTAACACGTTCGCTTTCAATTATTGCAAGTCTCAAAGCATTCAGAAGAATAATCAGGCTATTTGATGAGGCTTGATGATGTTAACTATGATATCTGCCACCAAAATGTGCACGGAAAATCATTCAGAATGTTCTTACTAGCAGCACTGATACGATTGACAATAATAAATTCTATAAACATATCTACAATTTTGGAAAAGTATTGCTTAAAGAGACGAGCCACTGTTGCTGGATCGTTCACATTTATATCGTTATCTTTTAAAACAACATTCTCTACAAGGTTTCAAGTTGTTTTGGTCGAATTTTTTAATATATTCTACATTGATTTTGTTTTGTTATTTGCGTTCATAATATTCTGATCATGTTCCAAGATTTTAGGCTGCTTTATGACTTTTCTTAACAATGATTTTCATTTTTTAAACTAGACGTGGAAATATTGAAATACGTTATGATGCTTAGAAATGAAAAGAAGAATTCGTTTGTTTTACATGATGTCCTAATCTCTTGTGTTATCCAAGAATTGCTTTTCCGTGAAAAATTTAATTTTCTTTTTTGAAGAGAAAAGAAAGTGTTAAAATGAAATGAAAGCATTGAAAAAATTGCATTTATCGTTTGTATCAACTATTGTAAACCGTGTTCCAAGACTCTTGCATTGATTAATAAATTTATTTACTTTTAGTAAACAGTCTACTCATACGTGTATTATTTGTGTCAGTGTTCGCATGTCTTATAATGGAAAGAATTTGTGCATCGTAAACACTGTATCCTAAATATTTTGTTTCAGTTTCATATCGAGTAGTGGTTTTGTTAATTATCATTTAATCGATAGCATTCTTTGAATTTAGTGTAATCCGTATAGGTGCATTTATTGTAATATCTAAACTGAAGAAATGAATTAAGTTGAGAAACTGCTCTTTTTCGCACGATTAGACCAGAAAATCAATCAATGTTTCACTCCAGAGGGCTTCATAATAATGTGTTAATATCAGAACGCGATATTTTCAAAATCTTCATTTCGTTGCAAAGTACTATCTTTCCAATTCAGCAATCAGAGATTCTTGTGGCACTATGTTTTGGCGCCGTCTTATATGAAAATGAAAAATTATCGTTGCATAAAAATCTAACTGTCCTAAGCACTGGTCAAGCTGATACTGAGAATGATGAGTATTGTGAAAGTCAGCACTAAGGGTTGCTGATCTTCGTATTTGATGAAAAATTACACATGAAATAATGAAACCAAAAGGAAATAATTAATACTCTTGTAAAAATATATAATGAAATCAAATTTGTTTTCACGGAAAAAGACGTTTTCACCTTAAGTACAAAATAAATAAATAAAATTTCAAAATGGGACATGTCCAAATGTTTAGCTCAACTTTCTTCATTACGACTAGATATTCTTAAATTATCTTGTACTATTGTTTTTACTTTCTCTAGCCAAAGGCATTAATCCCAAATATTCAGCAACAGAAAGTTTTAAAAAAATGAAATTAGATTTCTTGTTTTTCTAAAAACAAATTAAAAAGGAAAAGTCTCGATTTGAAAGTAGGCGCCTCAATTAAATGTTACTGATTAATTTTTACCTATTTTGTTTGTTCCACGTGAGTTGGGGATTTTTTGTTTAGTTTTTAAATTTAACAAATATTTTGTAATATTTTGGTCCCGCTTATGCCGGCTGAACTACTTTTGAAATCTCCAAAAAACATTGAGTGATGGAAAAAACGCTTTACTAGCTGAATATTTATAAAAAAATTGCAAATGGTGCAGGGTTATCTCCACATTACACAATGAATACTTTTAATTTCAAATACAAGAGATCAATTTCCTAATTTCTTCAGAATTGAAATATTCGCCTTCTTCGCGAAAACTAATTTTGACTGCTTTATGCATAACATTGTCAAGACAAATGCAGGATGATGTAATTTAGTGGATTTTATGGCACTGTAGAATGGATAAAATGAACTACGCAGACTGATTCGAACTAGCTGCTTCACACATTCTAGAACACAGAACTTTTTTCTCTCCCAGACGTAAAAGTACAGTTTGTCTTTGTTATTATTATTATTATTATTATTATTATTATTATTATTATTATTATTATTATCTTTCATTATTCACAGTGTTACTGGTCGGTATGTCAACCACACACAGGAATGATGACCAGGTGTGTGGTTGCTTTACTGAAGGTTCAGATGGCTTCTGACAATACGGCATGTATTCAAAATTACACACTTTTGCATATTATATACATTCGTGGCATCCAAGTGAAGACACTCCAGTGCCCGAAGTGTCATTTTCGGGATCACTCCTAAAGCTGATATTATTATAGGCACAGTTGTCACTTTACTGAAGTTCCACTGAGTTGCGACTTCATGGGCGAAATCGGTATACTTCTGGATCTTCTCTTGATATTTTACCGATATGTTGTGGGTATTGGGTATTGATATATCGATAAGGAAAACCTGCTGATGGCTTCTATCAATGTTACATCGGGTCTATTGCCGCCGACGTGTCTGTCAGTGATAATGGAGCGATCCCAGTAGTGTGTGTGCTTACTACTTTCAAGCATATTCTCAGGCACATACGTATAATACGGCACGGAAGTGGCGAGTAAGCCAGTTTTCAATGCCAATAATTGGTGTATCTGCTTCGCCACTTCATCATGCCTCTTTTTGTATTCCAACTGTGCGTGGCTGCTACATCCACTTGTCACGTTTTGGATAGTTTCGCTTGCAGCCTCACATCTACACGAGTCGGAATGAATGGTAGAATCTCTCATAATGTGTTTTCTGTAGTTCAATATTGGCACCACTTGGTCCTGGATAGCTATCATGAAGGCTTCTGTCTCCGGAAAGAGATCCCCGTGCTGGAGCCATGCGTGCGACCCAGAGATGTCGATTTCTGGTTTACTCAGCTCGCGAGGGCACCTTCCACGCAGTGCCTTCGCTTATTATTATTATTATTATTATTATTATTATTATTATTATTATTATTATTATTATTATTAGAACAATATTTAGAACTGAGCAATTCATACTCTCTCCAAACACTCATTCAACAGTTCTCATAACAACACATTTTATATTAACGACCTTGAAAGCAACATTACGTTTTCAAAAATGACAAATGTCATTAATGTCAAATCAGTTTCATGGGCAGGAATCACGGAAATTATTTTTCCATCTACTACTATAACCACCACCACCACTACTGCCGCTACTGCTACTACTGCTGCTGCTGTTACTACTACTACTACTACTACTACTACTACTACTACTACTACTACTACTATTACTACTACTACTACTACTATTCAGCTCTCAATGGACGTTAAAGTATTTACACGCTCTTCAATATAATACATTTAATCTCCCTAGTTCGATCTGGAAAACAGTTTCGAAAATAAAGCATCGACAAGCAGGGATGTCCACCGCGACGCTAAACGTAATGGTTTCAAGAGTGCACATACTGCCACGTGGAAAGAAAACCTGAGAAAATGCATCTCCAGTTTGTAGATTGCGTGAGTGAAAAGGTACATATTGCTGCCTGGAGGAAAACTTCAAATTCGATTATCAGTTCATAGTTGGAATCATTAAACCGTATTCTAAACACAGAAAGCTTCCAGTGGACAATTAAAGTCAATTTGTGAAAACATTGTGCGGAATGGATCATTTCTAATTACATTTTCGATTTCAGCATACAAAAATACACAAGACACAGTTCAAATTTTCAAAAATGTTTTTTCATCGCGTGTCTGTGTTATTATTAGACACCACTCCCACACCGCACTCTTCCGGGGCGGCACAGTAGACAGCGCACCGCACCCAGGCCATTGCCCTCTTCCACCCCACGGCCGGGTACTTAAGCCCCTCAGCTCGCCCGACCCCGCGTAGTCGTTTTGTGGCTTTCACACAGCAGGAAAGAAAAGGCCCAACTTAAAGTTCATGTTTTTCTCTTACAAAATTTCACGTGTACAATTCAATTTTTAATTCACTTTGTTGTTATATTACATAATTTATTACCCGCTAACGTTAATTCTATTTTAAATTTTTGAATTATTAGTAATCTATTTATCCTAATTTGTTTGTTTTTTGACTCTAGTTTTAATTTGTTTTTATGTTGCCTTGCATTAGAAAACTGATGATAATGGCTTAAGCCATCGAAATTTGTAATATTATAATGAACAATATTGTTGACAATAGCAACTCATAATTATTTCATTGTAAATGCTCTCCACAACACAAATATTATTAAAGTATTTGCTTAGAAGAATCTTAAACATTATCTGCGTCATCGATACTCTCTATCAAGCACAACTTCCGATACCTAATCAGTTACTAGATGAAAACACTAAAATTTGTAAAAAAGTAATTAAAAGCGAATATGCTCATGTAGTGTAGGGGTTTGGAGCACCGACCAAATCTGCGGATCTAATGGCAGCGGTTTCGTGACGCCCGTATGGCAAGGATTTCTTTCACTAAGTGGTTAGAGCCTACTTGAGTTCTGATACCACCACGGATCACATCTGAGTCTCTATTCCATTCATAATCATGAATCTTTTATTATCATTAATCTCTGAGCATCACATTACCAGTATCCATGCAGTAAAATGTAATGGCTCCTGTGACCGTCTGCCGAGAAAGTCCATCAAGACGTAAACTCTTTCTTTGTCCTCGCTCAGGAACGTTATTAGCCAGCGTCAACGAGTAAGGTCCTTAATCCCTTAAGTGCAGGGCATGATTTATGGCGGGAGGAGGCGGTGATAATCTCTCGCTGCGCTGGCGCTGCGCTGGCGAAATATGGCGCTGACCTACGTCGGCTTGCGTGAATTTTCCCTAACCAGCTATCTCCCACATGCGGAGCATCGCCCTATTCGGGGCA
The DNA here is from genome assembly GCA_017312745.1 of Gryllus bimaculatus. Lineage (NCBI taxonomy): Eukaryota > Metazoa > Arthropoda > Insecta > Orthoptera > Gryllidae > Gryllus > Gryllus bimaculatus. The sequence continues at coordinate 16,425,916 of BOPP01000009.1, read as the reverse complement.
AGCTCTAAGCTCCCGACTGGTAGGTGTGAGTAGGCGGCATATGTGGTGGTGGAGTGAATGTAAGTGTAAAAGTATGTACGTAAAGGGGTGGATTAGGACAAGGAAGAGGAAGGAAAAATTGCGCGAAATCCGTGGCCCGATTGTGTTGGTAGGAGTTTGTAGACTCCGAAATTCGCTTGGTGTTGAACGGAGAAACCACGGAAAACTACCGATCATAGCGCCCGGTCGCTACAATTCTCCTCCAGACAGCGACTGAATTCGACAAAGCTATACAGCTAGTGTCGACAATCCTGCCAGGTTTGGGACGCTATCCCTAGGCCCAGTCAGAGGCACTGCAGTGACATTAATGAATTCCCTTATCCACCACAGTTCGTGATCTTGCTCTGGGGCCGCTTATAACGCTCATCGTCAATTTATAGGAAAGAAAATGTTAATGAAGCAAATGAAGTCCAAACAATGTAATTTAGCAATGTCCACAAAATAATGTAACACGTGGAAATTACAATCATATTAAACCGGGAAGGTGTTAGATATTAGATGAACCAATAAACTGCGCGGAAATTGGTGACTCATGTCAACAAAACAGAATTGTGAGCTCAAAACAGCGATTAAGAAGAAAATTGCCTTGTGGAAGATAGTCAATTTTGAGGTGATTATTAAGTTAATTAGTATGATATTAAAATGTTTGTTCACCGGTTCCGAATGCAATATTAATCTTTTATAAAGTCTTCACTAGTAAAGTGTGAATAAAATTATAGTTGGACCAACATTACTCTCTTTTAAAAGTGAAAGTAGCTTCTAACTTGAAATTTGAACGGTTATACTCAGAACAGTGCGTTACAACATTATATATCTGGTACTATAAGTAAGCATTATAATATTGCTTAGCGTTCAGATTAAATAGCACAGAAAACCAAATAAGCACTTCAATTTAATGATGAATTTTATTTCTGTATCAATGTAATGTAATTGTGTATATATTTCGAATTGCTGACTATCAATTCCGCTTTTCAAATTAAACTTTGTGGAGATTATTTCCTTTACAATACCATTGCTGACTATCCACAAGACTCATCTGGTCTACAAACCTCGTACGTGGTTTAGGAAATATCCTTCTTTATGAACTACAATCAACATTTTTGTTTCTTCTTTGATAAAAATATTATATTATTAAATTTATTCATATGTAGTTTCAAATATGCTTTGTCATTCATTTAATCACTTCTTCAAGTAAGAAGATTAAATATAAAAATAATTTACAAAAAAAATTTACACGAGATGATATCAGTTATGTAGCATAAAAAATAACATCAATGAATAGGATTTTATATACAAAACGTATTCATTAATGTTATACACAGGATGTCTAGGGAGGAAACATTAAACCTTCGCCTTAAATCAATTTTAAGGATATTTTTTTCTGATAAACTAGTTGGATAATCTGAATAGCTGAGCCGCAATAAGCACTCAAAAGTTCGTTTGAAAAAATGCACTCTTGGCAAATATTTGAATTACAGAGAAATAAAAACAATTCAGAAACATGTAAATTATTTATTTACTAAAGAAATGAAAATATTTGTTCAGAAATAAAAAAATTCCAGTAATAGAAAAAGCAGATTGATGAAAAATGGGTGAACGAGCAGAATCAAATATTGTAATTGAATATTTAAGGGATAAGCTACAGGCGGAATTGCACAATCAAATATTTTAATTCAATATTTGAATAATTAATTATGGTCATCCATAACTTTTCAAGTCTGATGTTACTCATACTCAGACTCAGTGCGGCGTCGAAAGTCTGAAAAAAGCATCCGTATTCTCGTGTGTCCTTTCAGAAATCCACGATTTACCACGATCCCATTTTCCACTCACTCGATAGCAGCGTTTTTGCTTCTGCAGGCTAGTAGTTGTTAACATTTTTTTTGTTTATACGATTAATACAATTAATAAATGCCAGTGATAGCGCAACTTGGATTAATTGGCTTCCAAGGGGAACATTAAAATTCGTTTAAGTAAAAAGTTCAAATTATTTTCTAACTGCAAACCCGTAATTATTTTAAGTACATACATTGATGTGAACGAAAGAAATATCATACGAAAAGCAGCCATTGCTGGTGGTGTGCGTGGGCGGGTGCGCGCGGGGCAGTGGGCGTTTGCAGGGCGGCGCGCGGCGCTGCGGCCAGGTGCGGGGGCACGCGCGGCACCCCATCAACGCACAATTACCCGGCGATTGCCACCCGGCGATCGCCTACCTGCCCCGACCACGCCCACGCGCCCGCCTCAGTGCCTGCCCGCCCCAGCCCCCGGCCTCGCTCCACAAAATGAGTTTGGCCCCAGAGTAAACCGCTTCTCATCGGATCCTCCTACCTGCCTTGAGCTGGCGCAACCTCTGCCCAACTTCGAGCTCTAGATCAGACGGCGGGTAACGAGTTTTCAATGGTTTCTAATGATTATTATGATTTATTTGAAATTTTTAACACAATTTCGCAGTTTTGTTATTTTGAAAACTAAATTTTAAACTCTTCTATAAAAAAAAGTTTGTAAAATATTTTACACGAATTTCTTCATGCCAATAAATTTTTGCCAGAATATTTGACATGCCAGAATATTTGAGAATGCTGACCAAATAATGTGAGTATATCATAGTACAAATATGTTAATAAGTTTGTATCATTTTTAAAGGATACACTAATAGAATATGTTTATTCCATCAGGTAGCTTAAATGAATTGATTTGATTTATTTTCGTAAAAGAACAGCAAAGATTGCATGCGACGTACGTAAAAAGAAGTGACAGTTAGACGACGTGAAAATATACGCTAGAGAATTGAAAAAATATATTAACTCAATGCAATACTCAAATAGTGGAAGGCTCTGTGAGCTAAGACTTCTGAAACTCACAAGCATGATAGTAAAGTATCCTTAGTAGCATTGAGATGCAAACGACGTGGAATGAGCCACTGACACAGTATAAATATAGAGACCTGATGATCTCTTTACGCATTTTTTACAATAGAAACGGCGGGAAAGTTGTGAGGAATTACGCGGCAGTTGGCGCGCGAATGGAGCAGCCACAGGAACCACGTTGGAGAGAACGGATCAACGGAGAGCGCGCGTGGACAGCGACAATTGGAGAGAACGTGGCGAGCAAATAGGTCGTGCTTTGTGAGCTGTTAGGTGACAAATGCAACAGTGAGAATTAGCAATGCAACCGATGCTTTGATAGTGATCGTGATAGACACAGGGGTAATAAACTGAAGGAATGAGTGAGGTATTCTGATAGTGTTAGAACATGAGAAGTGAATTAATGATGAGGACGGACGTGTAAACAGTAATGCAATAATTCCAAAGTAATCGAGGGGGGCATTAATGCAGCCGTACAAATTGATTGTACCTCGCGAGTTACTAGAATTGATTATTGTTAATAGTGGACATAGAAAAATGAATACCTCGGCATTAATAAAAGTGTAATACTCGCAGTGGCCAGTTACGAGGCTAGGCTGATGGTAAACCGTGAATAGACCAATGGCTATAGACATTCATTATATGAGGACACGTATTTAGAGTGTATTCTATTAGGAAGCCTTGAGCATTGCAGTGGTCGAATTGGACGGTAACTGTGACGAACTCAGCCTCGTAATTGCACGGCTGAGACGGCCGAATTTCAACGGCGCTGGTAGTTACCGCGGTGTATGGCAGCGTGTTTGAAGTGGCAGGGGGATTCTAAGCAGCGAGGAGAGAGACCGGTCAGAGCTATGTCGCCTTTTCCTGGTCGCAACTGTGGACATAGGCGGGAGAGGACATAATTAATGTCGAGTCAGGCTATATAGATAGGTAATATAGATAGATCACGTTTATTAAAGTTTGAGACATCTTCCTTGACGGACAGAGAAACACGGCAGCACCCAGTCAAGTCGGGCGGTAAAAGCAGCGGGCTGAAAGGCAGGCGGCGGCGGGTAAGAGTGTCCTCAGTATCGCCGCGAGAACGTGACCCGGGTTGCTTCGGTTCCGTTAGAGGTTGTCGCCGCGACGCTGGCCCTCCTCCAATGGTACACGAGCACAACCTCCGGCTGGTGGCCGCTTCGGTTCAGACAGTACTTGTTCGTATACGAGTGCGACTCAGACTGGCTTTCCCTTTTTTTGGCGTAGCCAAAGGTCGTTAAAAATTTTGATCTGTGGATCATATTGCAGTGCGCACGCAAATTGGGTTTCACTTTTAATTGTGAGTGGTTAGTGTTGGTTCGCGACGGATCTTAGTCGTTAGTCAGTTTGGCGATTTATTCAATCACTTTTGTGACTGTCATTTAAGCGGGTGTGCTCGCTTTATGCCCGCAGTATGTTGGAGGAGAGAATTTGTCGTTTTTCTCCTATTGTAAGGACATATCGTTGGAACTGTTTTAACGTTGCCGGAACTTAGATTCATTGAAAGGCTTGATAGGCTTCATCAAATGATAGCCGTCTCCAGCATTGAGTGAAGGACTCGATATCAAGTTCTTTCCTCAGTACTTTCAGTCGTTTCCGAAACGGAGGGCAAGCTACGAAACTCAGAACTCTGTTCGGAAGTAACTGAAGTCTATTCATCGTCGCAGTGTAGGTGGCCACAGGCCGACAAATTGTTTTATAGGCCAGGCGAAGATCTAAGGGAAAAGAAGGTTCCTTTAAGAGAGGGTTGCGAAGACTTCCGCGGCCAGAGTTTGTGTTATCTAGGCTATCCGGGACGAACCACGTCACTGACATGGTGACTAACGTTTCGGCCAGCGTGTAATTGCCTTCCTCAGAGCGTACTGCTTTCTCAGAGCGTCCTTTTACAGAGGGTTTAGGAGACAGACCCTTTGCTGAAGTTTCAATCGGATTCGCCTAACATGTAAGTGCCAGCAAATCCTCCGATCGAAAGTGTCGCTCAAGTAAATTTCTGGCGCCCACGTTTTTGCGTTCCGATTGTGATTTGTTTGGGAAGCGTAAACTGCTTGGTGTGTGTGTTTGCGGCGAGAGTAGAAGATTAACTGAGATTTCCACGCTGAGAAATTCAAGTGGTTTTGTTCAGCTCAATTCAGAGTCAGGTTCATCTGTTTTTGTAGTTTTTTAATGTAAGGTTTTGTTTTATTCCTCTCGCTAGGACAACTATGTCGTCAGTATAGAAAGCCAACCATATTCGCGGTATCATTGACATGAAGCGAGAACAGTAATGGGGAGAGCACGATGCCTTGGGGAACTCCGGCAAAAATCCCGTGCTTTGATCATCTCGCTTTTCCAACTCTGAACACTAACGTGCGGTTTGCAATGAAAGATGTATTCATGTTCGTTACATCTTGTGGGAGGCAGCGCACAAGTTCGGAGATCAGTGTTGTGGGTGGCATTATGCCGGAGGCTTGTACCAAGCCCACGCAGACGACTGGTGCATCCTGTGAAAGTAAGAGGTCAGCGGAGATTCTCTGTGCCATACATAGTGCCTGTAATGAGGCTGAATGTCTCGGTTGGAAGGCAAATTGTTCATATCGTATTAGATTTTGCGAGATGACAGTTGGTTGGATTCACACGAGGATTAGTTTTTCAGATACTTTCCCCATGGTAGGAAGAAGGCTGATAGGCGTATGGCTCGTCGCGAGAGTGAGGTCTTTTTCTTGGTTTTGGGAGCGTCATAGAAGGGGCTAGAGTGGACGGGCCCTTCTGCCATTCGGCTTGCGTCAACTGACCTAGGGCAGCTAGTAATAAATACAAACAGATTTACCACACCCTCAACCGACCCGAGTGGGGTCGAGTCGGCGCGATCATCTCTGAAGTTTTCGACCCAGGAGGTATACAAGATTTCAGGCTCAAATGTTCTCAGGGAAAGTGGATCATACCAACTTCACAAAAATCACCTTCCATTCTAACGACATTCATTTAGGAACTATTCGTTGCATTTTAAGTTTGGTAAAGGTCCAGTTCAGGAGAGTCAACTGTCAATGAAACTCTCCATGTGTTAGCATGCATGCTGTAGTAAAATTTGTTTATAACTACGGTTAGCATCTTTTTCATTTGTTTTATTTTCTACCAACATGTTCGAAACTGCACTCAGTGAATTAAAATTGACGTTATAATGAGAAAAGTTATTGATGATACTTTTCTCGAATTCTTTAATTTTCTAATTCTTTAATATTTGAAAGTAGGGCCAAAGCCTGGCTTCATGTACAACTCCGAAATTTGAAGTACCAAATGTTCACCATATTGAAAATAGTTATAGGTCTAGAGACCAAAGCACGCAGAAAACACGTACACCTATGGAGACTGATGTCATATTCGAAAATAGTTATTTATGTAACAAGTTTTCTAAATAAGTCTTTAAGAATGAGACCGGAAGGTTAACTGCGAGGCGGAGCGATAGCGGATCCGAGTGATCAACCTTCTGGCCGAGCTCTTGAAGACTAAGAACGTGTTCCATACAATGATTTTTTGCTTTTGCTAGTTTATCGCATATTCAAAATAAACATTTACCACTTTCGTGAGTTAACATTTGCCATTACTGGGATTTGGATTTTGTTGAAGTAAAACATTGTCAAAAATGATCAATAAAATGCTCTTTAAATGATTTTAAAATGCCCTAAAAGGAAAGAAAAATGACGAAAAATGTTATCAAAACCAGTTTGGATGAAAAATTCAAGCTGTTTGGTACTTTACTGATGTAATTGAAGTTTCTTATATTCATTCAAGTAAAGTCAGCTTGCAAACGTTTGGTTTGGACTATTCTTTACCAAGAAATTTTTCTTTCGTTAACCCGAAATTGGCCGATCTGACGATGGCGCTCATAGGCGTCACAGGAACATTAGATTACACACTCACATTGAAATTACAATTTATTAGAAAAGAAATCGAATAGACTACTCAGGAATTCTGTGGAGATCCGGGAATTCGTATATTTTATTTATTTAGTGGTGAGTGTTATAATATTTGGTAATTTTTACATCGTGTTGAATTAACGTTGGTGTAATGAGAAATGAGGTCGCAAACAAGGTTTGGTTAGTAGCGATGAATTCGCGTCCTTTTAGGTGATTGTAGAATAGATACCTATTAATCAGTGGTCAGGGTGTAGATTTTCACACACTGCATCATTTGCCCTTCCGGCACTCATGCATATAATTAATTTCTCATTAACAACGGGACCCTTTCCTCATGCCTAGAAGGTTGCACATGTTCTACCCCTGCAAAAATCTTAACTGACCTCGGCGTCTTACAATTATCGCCCAATTAGTATATTGCCGACAGTGTCAAGGTCTGGAAAAAAATTGTTCGAAAACAGATTATAAAACAAGTAACTGATTCAGATCTGCTAAATAACCTTCAATCCGACTTTAAGGAGGTAGCAGCACACAAAAATGTTTAATGAAAACAACGGGACATAAGAAAAACGCTTGATGATGGTCTCATAACTGTATTAACTCTTCTATACTTTAGAAAAGCATTCGATTCTGTAGATTATTACATCTTAATAGCGAAATGCAAAAATACACGTTTTTCTGATTCCACCATCTCTTGGATTGCAAGCTATCCCTACAATATGCAACAAATTGTAGTAGCTGACGATCCACACTCCAATCCAAAACCTCTTCACCGAGGAGTAACTCAGGAATCAGGGTAAGGGCCACTGTTCTCAATTAACGTGAATGACCTCTCAAATGAACTTAGTGATTGCAGTCATCATATGTACGCGGACGACCTGCAAATTTATATCTCCGGAAAACCATCACAGGTAGAAATGCTAATAAATAAATTAAATAATGAACTCTTACCTGTAGTGAAATGTACAAGGAGAAAAGACATTAATTTAAATCCTACAAAATCACAAACCCTCATAATTGACTCTTCTCAAATGGATACAAACGTGAAGGTTCACATGACCTTATGTGCTTTTAGACAATGTTGCAGTGACTCGTCATTCACAAGTGAACAACTTAAGCTTAATACTTGATGGCCATCTAATCTGGGAATATCAGATCCGAAATGTCTGTCGCAAAGTGTATGCTTCTTTGCAATTCCTTAGATGTTTCGATAAATGTCTCCCTACTAATAAGAAAGCAATGTTAGTAAAAACTCTGCTATGTCCTCATTTCGAATACGGTTACCTTGCATACAACAATTTGAAAGATTCACTCACTCAAACCCTGCAGAGAGCTCTAAGTACCTGTATTCGTTTCATTTAGAGCAAGTTTTAAAACGTAAGGATAGGCGTTTGTATCACAGCCGTTGTCTTTTATTTAGGCTGTAAATGAGTTCCCCGTCATATTTAACGAATTATTTTGTACATATTAAGTCTTCTGTATTTCAGAAATCTCAGTTATTCTGTACTCCAAAAACCAATACCAAATACTACAATAAATCGTTCGTATTAATGTAGGCCGGGAATGAAATAAATTACCTTCCAATATTAAAACTGTTACTCTTGATCATCTTTTAAAACGCACCTGAATGACTTTCTTACAATAAAGAATACAGCATTTCACAATTTAAATCTAAGTAGATTACCGTTCAAATCAAACCAATTACTTAAGACAGTTTAGAAATGATTAATATGTTTTAGAAATAGCATTAATGTACTTTTGTGAAACATTTTACTTTGTTGCGACTTGATGCTACCAGAACTGTATTTTTAACCGTAGAAGAGGCGGATTTAAACAAGAAAACGGCCCTGTAATGCATGGACCGCAGCTGAGGACACCATTTCAAAGACCCTTTACTGTATGTTAGCTTAGTTTCCATTATATTAGGACGAATCTCGCCCGGTGGATTTTCTCTGACTAGCGGGTTTTCCTCCAGGATCGAGCGGTGGGTAGGGCGGTGTCTTTCTGTATTAATAGATCACAGACGCTCGGGGTGAACATCCCGAGCGTCTGTGCGGGTTGTCGCGTTGGGCGCAGATATGTGGAGCACAATATGTTATTCAATTTAAAATGTTTCCTATCTCCGTCTCTGAATTATAAACTATTTATCTATTTGTATGTTGCGTTAAAGTATGCTTGTTTCCCACTAACTACTTACCACTTTGAAGATTATAATACATTCACATTTGTCGATTACATTACTTTATTAGACTAATTTGTATATTTCTGGCTTGTGGTTAAGTGGAAGAGCGGGCCTGATGGCCCGAGCCTCACCATATCAATAAAGGCATATTATTAATTCATTATTAGTAGTAGTAGCATCAGCAGTAGCGGTAGAGGTAGCAGTAATAGTAATAGTAGTAGTAGTAGTAATATTTACTTTTATAGAATATATAGAATATATATATATATATATATATATATAATTTTTGTGTAAATTATTGAGTTTGTGAACACAAGTTCTTCAAATGATTTCTAATCAAGTTCTTCAAAAACTCGATACTTTTCTGTGAAAACGAAAATTTGCATTTGCATATGTTTTACTCTTGTGTAATATTCTCTAAGACATGTTTCAATTACACTATTTTGGAGCCGAAAATTGAGGAAATGTGAAAAAAGTCGTTTGGGTGCCGATAAACAGCAGTTGAAAATCGGGTGGGGCAATATCGAAAAGCTAGTCTAGATAAAAGTAATTAGAAAACTAACTAGTGGGAAGATGTCTGTCCCATTCTTTAGCACCACTAGTTAAATTTTAATTTACACACCGCCAAATACTTATTTCCACAACATCCGTATTCATATTCAAATAATTTATTTTGAAAAAAACCGAGTGCCTGGAGAGACTGTCACAACACTAAACCAAGTGTGATATAATCTCTTTAACATATATGAAACAACTAACGTACGTTTAATCAGCTGTGTTTCGTAAAATAGGTCCTGGTCTTACTGGCTGATAACAATCAAGCCACCATATCATCGAGAAATGAAAAACAAGCGAATTTCGATCCTCTTCAAACGAAGTTTCTTGCCCCGTTCGATGAAGAGGTAGTAGTTGGCGGTGGGGCCGGGAGGGGCCGGGAGTGGCCGGGAGGGGACGGTGAAGAACGACTGCGCTAGAGGACGCCGCTCGACGCCCGATGTGGGCCGAACACGTGGTGGAGATCGCCGCCGGCTGTGGTGGGCGCTGAATGCCGGCTGTTTGCCTGCCGTGTTTGAGTTGGGAATGAAGTGGTTGATGATCGTCGGCGGGGCTTCGCTTGCCGACATCGTCTACCGCAAGCAGCAGAGATGGAGGCGGGAGGCACAAGGTATCTGGCGAACCGATGTCGTGGCGTTTGACAGGGCATAATTTCGCTTTCTCCAGAGCATTGCGAATGATTGTCGACGCTCCTAGTGCCCGGCCGTGGCTTGCTAAAGCACAGATATCTAATCCCTATCTCCGTAGAAAAAGTAACCTCCGTAAGTTTTAAAAAGCTATTTTAGCAGTGAAAGACCTACACCCCGTATTAATAACTGAAAAAGCTATATTTTATTAAAATGTGGAAAACGATTTTCTAAATATTAAAAAACTAGAATACATAAATACTAATCGCGAATAGGTCGGTCCGGATAGCCGAGGTCGCTGCGTTTGAAGAGCCGTAGCTCCAAAAAATCACGTACACTTACCCCTCGATGGGCACATTTCCACGTTCGCGTTGTCCTAAGACGACAGCTTCGTGACAAAAAATTCAATTTATTAATTATACTTACATATTTCTAAATATGAGGAAAATTATTTCTAGCTGGGGTAAAGTTAACGTATTTTGATGAAAATTGAATGGAAATATTTTGATTTTCGTCATCATTTTCTTACACACGGCTTCGAATTTTTTCATCAAACTCTTCGAAATAATTTTTCTGTATTATGAAGTTTTTTCACAAATAACACTAATGTAATATTTAAAAAATATTATCTTACGCCTTTAATATGCACATTTTCAGCGATTTGTAAACATTTTTCCATTTGTGAGGACAAGTGTTTCAAATGACTTCCAATGAAGTTTTTCCAAAACTCTTCAAAGTTTTCTGTGAAAAAGAGCTTCACATTTGCAATGATGATTCAATTTCGTTGAAAACGGCTCCATATGTTTCAACGAAAATTTGTATGTAATACAAAGTTTTACTCTTCTTTAATATTCTTAAAGTAATATATCAGTTGTAGCATTAGAAAAAACGAAAAATTGAGATAATTTGAAAAAAAAACTAGCTAAACCCTTGCTATTACATTACACAGAAATTATTTTTAACTATCAAAATCTTTAAGGCCGTTAAATGTACATGGTACATTTTTAGTGCAAATTAGACGTACAGGAAACGTGCAGACCAGACTACATGATTTCTTCCTGAAACCTTTTGAAAATTGTCCTAATATTTTTCATGCAAAACACTTAGTTTGTCTCATGCACCTCTAGCTACTTTACCCGTCGCGACGGTAATCGGCCATTTCGATTTTGTAGTTAGGTGTGTCAAGGTACAATTTTGTCAAGTGATATTGTGATAAACTATCAGTTTCCCTATTCCTGTCTTCTTACTTTTCTTCTGCATGCTCCTCATGGTTATTTAACAGTTTATAAAGATCACAGAAAGAACGCGCACACAAAAACGCCGCCACTGAAAGGACTTGGTCAATTGTTTTCCGGCAGATCACGTAGCAGCGTCTGGTGGCGATTCGTACAGAAATCGTACATGATTACATATCATGATTGCACAATGTTTGGCTTTCATTTTTATAGTTTGAGATATTGTAAGAAAATGCACGAAAGCTGTACCGTGTTACAGGCTTTTACATGAATACATGGATATGGTTTTGGCTTATTACAGCAAATACTGCTACCAGCCTCACTTCAATATAAGAAACAGAATGTATAAAATAAAATTTTCAAATAATAGAATAATAATTTCAGAATACCCTCACCTCTTTGACGTTTTCCGTAGATATCATGAGAAGGTACATTGAATACTTACAATTGATAATCACAAACAATCGTTTTAACGATCACATCACATTGTACTTTAAGCAAGAGCAACTGCTAATGCATTTCCCGCGCACATGAGGCCATCTTCTCGCTTCCATTCTAGCCGCGCATATCAAACAACGCAAATTTCGTACCTTCATTATTATTAATAATAATAGTAATAATAATAATAATAATAATAATAATAATAAAGGAAAGTTACGATCTACTCAATGTATAATGTCCTTCACTCCTCATTTTTTCTCCTGTTTTTAGTACGTTACTTATTTTAAAATGTTCACTGGGAGCCAATTAAAAGCGGCATCAAAATTGGCCTCTATAACTTTATCCTGGTACGTGAGGCAAAACTACCTGTCAGCCTCACGTCATGCGCTGCTCGTCTTCAAAAGACACACCAAATACACAGAAGTAATGCATTCGAAGACCTTCGGGCGATGATAGAAAATAATTGCATCGTTTTACCTAAAACTCTGTCTCTGGACGTTTTTAATTGGAATTCAAGAATTAATATTTCGCACAAATTAAAAATTCATACAGTTGCGTTTCACAATTCATTTTTTAAAACGACAGATTTTGACATTTTGAAAAAAGGAAAGCATTTCCCCCGTCTGAAGCAGTATTAATATTGTGTAGTGTCCAGCAGTGCGGGCACTCCAGAAAGTTTGCCGGCGTCGCTAAGGGCCAGAGAGTGGCCCGGACTGCCGTCAGAGGGGAGTTCCCGCCCCGTCACCACCCCTCGAGCGAACGGACGGCGGAGAACACCCTCCCCCTTCTCCTCCTCCAGCAGGAGAAGGAGACAGAGCAGCCGTGGAACGCCCATGGCCCCGCTCTCTCAAGAATCAGCTCTTTGTAGTAGATTTTAGAATTCTCGTATGTGACGGTTAGTGACAAACTATGATTGATAAGATAATAACACAATACTGTCTGAGTGACCAAACAAGAACTTTCCGGAATTCTGTATGCGGCATTTGAGTCTTCCTTGGACGGAGTCATCTTTCGGCAAAATTACTACCCAAGATAGTAGTTGCATTGTGCTCAAATAAATGAGTGTGTTTGTCTGAAGGACTGACTCGCGACGTTCGACATATAGTTAGCAGAAAAGCTCGAATGGAAAATCGCTGCTTCAGTGGAAAAATACGTTACATATCAAATCATTTTTTCTTAAAACGATTCGCTTAAATACGAAAATGTAAACATATTTTAAATAATTTTTTTAATCCCATTGCGATAGGATAAAATTTAACGTAGGTTTTCATTAAAATAACAGTTATCGTTATATTTTCGTAGTAAAAATAGTGCAAAGACGAAGTATGCTGTAAACACGTAGCCCCTGTTTAAGCAATAGACCGTTCAAACGGCATCTTCGTACACTATATGATCAAAAGTATCCGGACACGAGGCTGAAAATGGCTTACCAGTTCGTGGCTCCCTCCATCGGTAATGCTGGAATTCAATAGTGTTGGGCCACCGTTAGCCTTGATGACAGCTTCCACTCTCGCAGGCATACTTTTAATCAGGTGTTGGAAGATTTCTTGGGAAATGGCAGCTCATTCTTCACGGAGTGCTTCACTGAGGAGAGGTATTAATGTAGGTCGGTGAGGCCTGGCACGAAATCGGCGTTTCAAAACATCCCAAAGGTGTTCAGTAGAATTCAAGTAAGGATTCTGTTCAGACCAGTCCATTTCAGGAATATTAATATCGTTTAACCATTCAAATACAGGCCGTGCAGTATGAACAGATGCTCGATTCTGTTTAAAGATGCTATCATCATACCCGAATTGCTCTTCAACAGTGGGAAGCAAGCAGGTGTTTAAAACATCAACGTAATCCTGTTCTGTGATAGTGCCACACAAAACATCAAGTGGTACAAGCCCCTCCCATGAAACCCTACCAAACCATAACACCATTTTGGACGTGTCCGGAGACTTTTGATCTTATAGTGTATATTGCACGGTTGACGATACACTAGGCATGTTTTCACTCAGTTGTTCCAGCCTGTAATACATCTCATATCGAAGTACTTATCTTGTATGCTGCTGAGGGACAATGGCCAAGATAGAATATTTTTTTAAAACGACTCCAAATATTTTCTTTTAATTTCTTGTAAGAATAGAGTAAACTACACTTATAAATGTGGAATATGTCCGATTTTCACGGTTAACTGATTTTTCGAAAATTTAAAAAGTTTGAATTATTTTGTCTTCATACAACTTAAAGATAGAGATTTTTGTTTCAAATGAAATTGGTTGTGCTTAATGAATTCTTACATTACGTTCATGTAGAGATTTTTGAAACTTTTGGAAGTTTTGGCGCAGAATTGCGTGCAATAAGTACAACATTAAAAAATAACAAAAACAAAATTTCCTCTAAAACAGCTGCAAATATTTTCTTTCAACTTTTGGAAAGAATATTGTAGTACTAAATGTACTCTATAAGGTGTAATACACGCCATTTTGCTCTTTTCTTTTGTTTATGCAAAAATTACAAGAATGTATTTTTTCTAGCCTCTCATGTCACTCGTATTTGCATTAGTCACATTTTGTTTATATTATTTCGTTTAAGAGTACATTTGCATTAAATGATTAATAAAGTTTCTTGAAAATTCGATAGTTTTCTGCGAAAACGGGTTCAAAATTTTGCATTTTCAGACCCGCTCAAACACCATTTTCTCAAAAATGGCACCAAATTCTTTATTCAAACTTTTCCTACGGATAATCTCTATTGCACAGTTTGAGATGACATCTCACGCCGTTAATGTGCATATTTCCAGCGAAGTGTATTCATGATTGCTTTTGTGAGTGAACGTTCTTAAAAAAATGTTAAATGATATTTCGGGAAAACAAAGATTCTTGTGCTTTAAATTTTGCATTGGCACTAGAGCGTAAACGATATTTTCTAAAAATGGTCCCATATTTGTCTACAAAAATTTCCGTATAGGATAAGGCTATATTTATCTTTAATATTTTCAAAGTAATATTTCGGTTTAGTAATTAAGAAACTGAAAAATTGAGAAAATATTTTAAAAAAATATATTCAGGGCGACGATAGATGGCAGCCGCCAAGAGGATGGGAGAAGACCATGAAGCCAGCCCACACCAAGGCAAATATAAAAATTTTACAAGAAAGTCTATCATTCTGTTGCACCACTACTTCTGTGTATTCTTCTGTGCTAAACAGTACCGCCTAAACCTTTCAGCCAATTTTATCCACAATTGATGTTCATCGATCGATTTGAACGAACGCCAGACTTTAAGAGTATCAAAATGATATTTTCATTATCGGGAGTATTTTACGTAAAGCCACAACATTTTCAAAATTTTCTCAAAAATGGCACCAACGTTTTTTATTAAATTTTGTCCTCGGATAGCGTAAAGGACGCTTGTAAAATAGTGTAGGTTTCATGTTCTTTGAAATCCTCTGGATCTCTCGAAATGTGCAATATTTTTAGGCGTCTTCCTTCAGTTATAATATTGAAGATAAAGATTTTTTCTTTACTAAAATCTGTTCTCCAAAGACAGAACTTAAAATTAGGTCAAGTTCAAGGTTTCGAAAATATAAGTACTTTTCGAGTAATTTTGCGCGAAATGTGATGAATTTTAATTTTTGGTAATAATTTTTTCTTGAAAACCGCTGTAATTTTTTATTTAATTTTTTTCTCGCATGTATCAACGAACGGTAAAAATATGGTATAATCTCAATTTTAGCAAACTCTCAGTATTTTCGAAACTGTTTTAAAAAATCAGCTCTTTAACAAAGGCCATGTACATTTAAAAAAGGAAAATATTTAGCGTAATCTGTGTCTGAAATTTATTCAATTATTTCTAAAACAATTTTTTTCAAAAACCGCTCCTATTTTTTCTTTGAAATTTCCTCTTCTTATGTATCAAGTAGAGGTAAAATATGGTGCTACTTCCTTATTTCGTCGAACTTTCCGTAAATTCGAAAATTGCAAAAAGGGCGTCGGAAATATATATTTAGACAAGTACATTTTTAAGCGTCATCTGTTGTTCGAAACTCACTGTGTTTCTGAAACATGGAGGTATAACTCGGTGAGATAGCTCTGAAAACGAGCATTCGGGACTTGGCGCGGAAAAAAATTGCTAGTTGCAAATCACTTCCACAGGGGTATGAAGAATTGTAATATAGCGAAGGGATTAGGAATAAATGCGAGAAAATATGTGCTGTTGTAACCCCACTAGTTTTTTACACGTCTAATCGATTTTCTTTTACAAAAAAAAAAAAAAAAAAAAAAACAGCTACCGGAATTCTCAGATACCGTGGAGATAGCATGTCCATACGGCTTTCTTTGCACAGGCTAGAGAGGAAGGCTCGAATGAGCTAAAAGCCGGGGAAGTCGTGGGCGTGTCAGGGGCAGGCGATATGGACATAATGCGCGACGCCTCTCGTGTGTGATCAGCTCTCCAGGGCGCACACTAGGCGGAAGAGGTGAACGAGGTGCACGGTAGCGTGCGCTCCGCCGATGACCCTTTTTCAGCCAAAGCTTACAATTGTTGAGTTCTCAAGTAAAGAACCCTCAAAAATCAAAATATCTGTTTGAAACACCCAAAACCCTAAAGTTAATTCAGTTGCAAGTAGAAATATCTATTTTAGCGAAAATTGGCTGAACGGTTTACGGGCTAGCGTTTACCTCGTTAGGACAGGCAGACAGACTTTACCGTTAATCGACCTTTCCGTAACAACATGGATTCACGCTACAATACGTGAATAGAGGAAGTAATTTACTATATATAGGAAGAGTATTTATCTAATTATTCGTTACCAGGACCCGCAAATAAGATTTTTTTGAAACTTCACCGTTCTTCGGCGCACGATTATAACACCTTTTTTCTTACATAAGTAAAGGTGAGAAAGTAAAGAAATAATAGGACGGAAATCGGGGGGAATGAATTGCTTAAAATAATGATTGAAAACTGTCCTATATAACAAGTTAATAATAATAATATATTATTATTATTATTATTATTATTATTATTATTATTATCTTACATTATTCATAGTATCTACTGGTCGGTATGATGACCAGGGGTGTGGTTGCTTTACTGAAGGTTCAGATGGCTTCTGACAATACGGCATGTATTCAAAATTACTGTCTTTTGCATATTATATACACTCCTGGTATTCAAGTGAATACACTCCAGTGCCCGAAGTGTCATTTTCGGGATCACTCCCGTAGCTGATATTATTATAGGCACAGTTGTCACTTTACTGAAGTTCCACTGAGTTGCGACTTCATAAGCGAGATCGGTATACTTCTGGATCTTCTCTTGATATTTTCCCGATATGTTGTGGGTGTTGGTTATTGATATATCGATAAGGAAAACCTGCTGTTGGTTTCTATCAGTGTACGTCATATCGGGTCTATTGCTGCCGACAAGTCTGTCAGTGATAATGGAACGATCCCAATAGAGTATGTGCTCACTACTTTCAAGAACATTCTGAGGCACATATTTATAATACGGCACGGAAGTGGCGAGTAAGCCAGTTTTTCAATGCCAATTAATGTTGTGGATCTGCTTCGCCACTTCATCATGCCTCTTTTTGTATTCCAACTGTGCGTGGCTGCTACATCCACTGTTCACGTGTTGGATATTTTCGCGTGCAGCCTCACATCTTCTACACGAGTCGAATGAATGGTTGAATCTCTCAGAATGTGTTTTCTGTATTTCAATGTTGGTACCACTTGGTCCTGGATAGCTATCATGAACGCTTCTGTCTCCGGAAAGAAGATCCCCTACTGGGCCATGCGTGCGACGCAGATGTCGGCTTCTGGTTTACTCAGCTCGTGAGGGTACCTTCCATGCAGTGCATTTGCTTTCCATAAGGTTATCTTCTCTTCCGTTTCAATGATTGGTTGAACAGGCGGATCAAGCTTTTTTCAAGTTCAGAGGACTATAGTTATGATCAACTGCGCTCACTGCTTGCTGAACTCTTCCACAATGTTCCAAGAAGTATCTTCTGAGTGAAGCAATTTGAGATCTGTGTAGATAATGATATCTACAATACCTCGCCCTCCTTGCGACCTTGGAAGGGTAAACGCTCAGTACTTGAATGGGGATGATGTTTTTCGGTGGCGAGTCATAGCGGTTCGAAATTGTTCTCTGGGGTTGTCGAGGTCGGTATTGCTCCATTTAATAACGCCAAAGGAGTATGTCAGTACTGGAATACAAATTAATTGGATGGCCTGCACAAGGTTTCTAGCAGAGAGTTGAGTTTTTAAGGAGGCCCCATGGCAATCGTTTAACACACTTCATTTGTTAGTAAATAGTTCTTAGTAACAGTGTGTTGATTCGGAGTGACCTGTTGGAAACCCAGTATTTGTAAGTTTCATGGGGTTCCATGAAGGTATCTTTGGTTCATTATCAGTTTCCAAATTTTATAACTGCCATATGACCCCCGAATGATATTCACTCTCCTGTACTTATCCAAACCGAATTTCATTTAATGTCCGTCAGTGAACTTCTCCGACACGTTTATTAGTTGCCGCATATGAACTCTCAGTGTCTGCATAGAGCTTCAGGTCATCCATGTAGACGGAGATGTGAGACACGGAAGAGAGTTGAGTTCCCTTTTTTAAGAGCGCTTCCATAATTAGATGAATTAAATAGAGTATAGAGGGGACTCAAATTCTAAAAGAACAATAAAGGGGCTTATAGAGTTGCCCTGGAAATCCCTCGGCCGGATGTGTATAGTATCTGTGTTGGGGATCGATTGGTTTTCCATTTAGAGAGATACAGTTTTGTATTCCAATCGGAGTTCCCACGCAGTTTTTCAGGAAGTTTGGATACCGGGGTGGACTTGTACACATCCAAACATTGAAGGAGCCTAAGAATGGGGGCACGGTGTGAATGCTTTAGCGTATCTATGTTAGCATGCGTACAAGTTTCTTTGTTTTTCAAGCCTTGCCCCATAATTACAGAGTCTATAATGAGTTGCTCCTTGCATTTTCCTGAGATCCAGGTCTACATCCCTTTCTGTTTCATTTGCTAAGTGTTCTGTTCCTCAATGTGTTGTCATCATCATTTGGTGAAACACAAGATGTTTATGAGATTGTAGAAAGTTTTGACAGGCGGTTTTAGGCCTTACTTCGAGGGGTCTTTATTCAACGCCTCCTTTTGGTAACAAAAATGTTTCTTACCTTCAGTGAGGAAGTGAGGTAAATTTTTCTGGATTGTGAAGAAAGTATTGAATTATTGCTATATGATGGTGCAGTGCTGGTAAATTTTTTGAAGCGCAATAATTTGTGGAGGCCATCACTGCCTTGGTGCCTTCCCAGTTATGTGCTTTGTTCAAAAGCTGATTGCAATTTTCCACGGAGATGAATTGGTTTCACCCATTAGAGGGATATCTCGGTGTCTGTCCATATTCCATTTCAATCACGTCATATCTGGGTTGTGGGACACAGCAGATGACCAGATAGGCTTCCAAAAGTCCTGCTATTTGTGCCTTTGAGGGAGCTTTGACTCTCCATATCATTTTACAAGCCCTTTGCCCCTGTGACAATATTCCTGTAGAATGCTTTTCTGGTTTTCCCTGTTAAAAAGAGAATTATGTTGCTTCCTCGTAGTGCAATTCCTGTAGCGTCGAAGGCGTTTTGTTAACGCAATAAGCTTTTGGTCGTAGGGTGTCAAGATGTTTCTGTTATTGTTGAATTTCAAGGGCTCGTGCTTTTCGTATGTATTTTTTTGTAATTGAAAGGATGTTATTCACCTTTCTTCTCAGTTTTTCTGAGATATTTCCATTTTTAAATTGTGTGAGTCTCCCAATATCCCTCCTAGTGCTTTCTATACGATTCACCAGCCGTCCTTCCCAAGGTGACATTCTTTTTTCACTTCGATCATAAATGGGCAGTTGCTACGCGGCTGAAACCGCTTGGAACCGTTACATCTTGAAGCCACAACCGCAGCACAATAAATTGCTGTGTGTACTTCTGCGAAAGATGGCCTTTGTTGTAGATGTTGTGGCAGTACTTTCTCATTCAAGACGCTGATTGCTCTTGCTAATTTCTTCGAGCAGTTTTGTCTGGGAATGAGATAGCGGTTCAGTGGGTCAGTTCCTTCAAATTCCGCAAGTGCGACTGCAAATTAATTGTGAATTTGCACCTCTTCACTACTCTTATCATCCATACTTTCTGACATGCTTGTCCCATTGTTATCAGATTACTAGGTTCTGAGGAGTCAAGCATGTTTCTCACTTCCTCCTTAATTGCTTACAAAACTGGTGCAGAGAGGAGATTTTTCAGAACAATTGCTCGACGCTGGTCCGCTATTCTTTGCTCACTAACTTCAGGGAAACGTTGAAGAAATCTTTGATGTAACTTTTGTCGGTAGACCCTAGTGTCAGTCTCCATTTTGGTAATGGTGTAGTATTCACGTATGATGAAGGTGTTTATTTCTATAGTCCACTTCATCGTTCTGCGTTGCAGTGGTCTCTGGAAGCAATAGATTGCTTCTCTGGGAAGCACTTGCGGCAGGTGCAGCTATAAGTGGAGATGGATGGGTGCTGGAGTGCTGCTATGTTCGGCTGAGAGAGAGAGAGAGACAGACAGACAGAGACAGACAGAGAGAGACAGACAAAGAGAGACAGAGAGACAGACAGAGAGAGACAGACAGAGAGAGACAGAGAGAGAGAAAGAGAGAGAGAAAGAGAGAGAGAGACAGAGAGAGACAGACAGAGAGAGACAGACAGAGAGAGAGACAGACAGAGAGAGACAGACAGAGAGAGAAGGAGAGAGAGAAAGAGAGAGAGAAAGAGAGAGAGAGAGAGAGAGAGAGAGAGAGACCAATCCTTCTTTTTACTTTTTTTGTTCTTGTGAACAACTGTTTACCTGTTCTTGATCAACTATCTAGGTAACTATCTGATTCACTATCAAATAAAAGAACTCCAAGACAATTACAATATTTCACCCTTTCTATTTTGAAGGGTGTGAGAATTATCATTGAAATACAGTTAATTTGTCAGCTATGTAATTTACATTCTTTCTTTTCAATTCTGGTTTAATTCACTTGCTTTTAGGTGGAAATGGTGTTCTGTTTTAACAATGTTTATGTCCTACACCAAGGAATTGAGTATCAAGAACTCAAAATATCAACTCTTTAGGTTTCAATAAGTTACTATCCCCCCCTCTCACTCTCATTCTAATTTAACCAAAATTTTTGAGCAGCTTATTTTTTTTTCCTCTAAGCTACCACTTGAAAAAATTATCTCCTCGCGGAGTTGCTGTCGCGTCTACGCGCTGCGAAATGTTATATTTTAGCCTATCTTTAATGATTATACTCAATATGAAATTAATGACACACGATTCAATAGCAGAGTCCCTCAGGCGCATGTGAAATACCTATCACCCAATTAATTTTGAAATTTTGAATGGCTATTGTCCGGGATCAAGTGCAGAGCGATTTTCTTCACAGAGCGTTATATTACAACCACAGCACATTGATTCTACCTGGGTCTTCCCGGATGTCATTATGGGGATTTTTCCACCTCCGGAGTTCCTTATCATTGGGTTGTGCTGTCCCATGCCTCGTTCTGTAGGCTGCACCACGCGCTGTCCGTGCTCAGGTGTCATTTTTTCAATTATTCACCAGGAGTATTGCGACGCGATTTTACCAAATCCACGAAATATCCTATATTGAAAGTATTCTATTCCAGAAGTAAAATAATGTAACAAAAGTAATTAATAATTAGAAAAAGCTGAAACGAAGTAGTTTATTACTTGTGTGCTCCATTAACATATTTATTTTTCTTTCCCTTCATTTTCTCATATAATAATTGACCGCATCTAAATACCACTCTTCATGAGTTGTATTTAATTTTAAATCAAAACTGCTGGTATGATCCATTAGTATTTTTCCACTATATCACGTTCCAACATTGATGGTCACTTGCCTCGTTCTCTTACCTCTCCCGACTGATCTCTACCACATAGGTCGGCACAGACGCTACATTTCAACTCTCTATGTGTATTTACATCAATCGCCAATCCCAACCTCTTGGAGTGGGTTCTGCATGTTTGGGTATCGTGTCAACCTTTGATAGGTAAAGGTTACAATATATACTATTTATATCAGAGCTGTATTCTCAACAGGCACATTTTATTTTATGTACTCGTATATTTATTCTATGCTAACAATTAAATTTCTATTTCAGAAATATGCATATGGTCTGACGTGAAATGGCTCCTCTCCTTGAAATACTCGAATGATCCTACCCTGCGACTATGCTTTAGAACCGCCGTATAGCGATGTATATTCAGTATCTTAAGCTAATATGAAACCGAGAGAAATCGAATATGAAATTGAAAATGAACGGAAAACAAAACAAAAAAGTTGAACAAACATAGAAAAGTTGTAAGAAAATATACAGATGGTGACTGCTTAAATTCAGACATAAGAAAATATTGGTAAAGGAAATTACATGTATCCGAAATGTTATCTTAGTATTGTGTGAGATTTTCTAATGAAATTGAAATTAAGATTCTACTAATGTAACTTCGAAATTTCAGCAAATTTTGAGTAGCGCTTCTACTCGAGAATACCGATGAAGCAATATTTTAAATTTTCATTACGAATGTAACAATAATCGCATGTTTCGTTTTGAAATTGTCAATTTACGGATATTTTCTTTTCCATACACAGAAGATATTTCGCACTTTTTACACACACCACAGAAAACAAAAATATATCAGAAATGGATAATTAAATACTCGTACTTATTTATGTAGAAATAGAATTCGTCACAAATATCTCTGTTGTTAAAAATTCCAGTAACGCATTTTCATGACAAATTACTTTTCCATAGTAAAATCGGCATAAGACGACTAACTTTATATTTTTATTAGCATTTAATTTAAAAGGAGCTTAATTTTTGCATTAACAATATATACTATAATATGAAGTAAACTATATTTCGAATAGTAAAATTTATTTCATATATAATATGAAGTAAACTATATTTGGAATTAACATTAAATTCACACAGCATCTTTCCTTTTGAGTACTTTGTGTATGCTATCTGCACGACACTTGCCTTTCGTTGTGACCGTTGAATTTCCTCCTCCGCCTGTGTATTTGGATATAGAGGAGTCACTAGCAGCAACAATGTTTCCATGAAGCATAGAAACAGTGATATTGAAAGCAATTCGCATGCTTTATTGCATCTTGTTCATTCTTCTCTATTGTCTTTCTCAAAGAAATGATCAAGCAATGTTCCAGTCCTAATAAATATTTAATATTTGTCGGGAATGGTACAATGCAGACGAACAAATATCTCTCGAATTTATCAATCCTATACAACATGAATGACAATCGTAGTTTCTTTATTTTTAACTTCAATTTTCTGAATTGTCGTGAGACAAATGAATATGTTTGCACCCATCAAAACTTTAAAGCTGTAGATTACGCCAAAGCTTATTGAATACACGACAAAATCATTCCTATCAACACGATCATTCATGCTATCTGAAAGAAAATTGTGCAACCTTGCCAACACTCCAGCTACACAACAAGCAATTTACGAATTCAAACACAGCTCGACGTCGAAACAAATTCAATCGCGTCGCATTCAATTTGCGAGTTGCCCGAGAAGAACAAGACCGTGCGGGCAGGCAGATCGATGCGCGGGATTGCGAGTAAAGCGCCCCCCTCCCCATTTCCTCGTCTCTCCCCCGCCTCTTCCCCGTACTCCCCGCCACTTCTCCGCTCCTGCTCCGCCCCTCCCCGCACCCTCCCGATAGGGGTGAAGTTGCCTTCACTGGCGAACTTGTAACGCCCTTGAAGTTCCATACTCATGCTCCAAGTGGTACAAACACTCACCAAAACCAGTAACGTCTGTTGGACGGTGAACAATATTGTACGACAATATTGTTCACTCGTAGTGCCCCGAAATTCTTTACAATAAGAGTAGAATCAACATTCTACCCCAAGACGTTCCCGCGCTACCCTAATCTAAATTTCTGTACAAATCTAATTCGAGATTACCAAGCGCTTTGGCCTAGATGCTTGCGGTGACCTTACAGGGAAACCAAACAATATCTAACTCGGCAACGAATGAGTGAGTATGGTCTGTGAGACCCGGATTAGTATAGAACAATTACATATACTGTGTTTATTTCTTTGATAGAAGAATGCGTTATGTTAGTAAGGTATGAAACAATGCATTTTTGTTAATATAACGTTATTATTTTTATACAAAAGTGTTTCTGAAATTTATCAAAGAAATGTAATGAGGTTTTTCAACATCAGCCTTTTTCAGGTAACCAAATGTATTAATATTTGACATTTACATTTTACCTTTTTCGCAATGTAGCTACAGTACACATTATATTACATATTAGGACATTTCTCCTTTTTTGTAATTTGAAATACTCATAGGTCTAAAAACAAAAATTAGTACGAATGTGATCGCAGTTACACCAAACCAACAGGTGGGTTAAGTCTCAGAGACCAAACATGGAACAAAATACTTATAAAAGCACTTATACAAACTTGACTACAATAATTGGGGCACTTAAATTTACATTTGCAAAAAACAAAGGGAGAGGAAAGGTAACTCACGTCGTTTGTTTGACACACGTAATACTCTTGAGTGTGAAGTGTTTCCTTGTAGATTTTACAGACCAACCCATCAGTCGCAGGCGCGAAGCGTTGAAAGACCACCCACTTTTCTCGCAATATTAATCTCGCGATAAGCGATTCAAACGTTTCACTATTTTGACGCAAAACTTGCCAACACTGCAGCAATGGAAAACAAATTTTCCACGTCAAAATTCTTACATGTTTGTTTCTTGATGTGTTCACCAAAACACGTAAAGCAACAACCTAACATGTAAGATAATATAACATGTATCTGTAGTACCTCGATATTTAAATACAGAGTGATACTTATGTGCTATAGTATATTAAGTTGGAAGAACCACCACCAGGGAACGTCGCGCGGTTCGTTAGCAACAGGAAGGGCACGTCCTTTCCGCTACACAATTTCTGTCTAGTTCAAGAAGACGAATCTCACTGCAAGGCCCTCAGAGGACCTCCGGCTTCCGCAATGCCAGTGAGTGGCAGTTCTGGAAGCCACTCTTCTGGACGTTTATGGCTCTTAAATGTTGAAAGGTTGACATACAGGCACAAACTTTTTCTTGACAGTTACTATAGTATTTTTACAGGAAGAAATTTAAAACGCATTTGACAACAAAACGGATGGAAGACACTATAAATAAGAACTGAAATATTTTGCTTTATTTTAACTTACTGGGAAAATTAGTGATGCTTCAGCGACAATAATTACTCTTAATATTGGTAAAAAGTATAAGATATTATAATTAGGAGAATCCGAAATTTCCAGAATTTATCGTCTGCCTGTGCAGTATCAAATTCAGTTAAAGTGTCTACAATTACAAATGTTACCACTGATAATCTATATCCATGCGAATATACAGGATGCCCTGGGAGGAAACGTCGATACTTCGCAAAGAAGTTCGTAAAACAATATTAAGCACATTTTGTCCAATAAACTACTGGGATATTTCGAATAGTTCAGCCACAATAAGATCTCAAAAAGTTGAATTGAAAAAATTATTTTGTGGCATAAATTTGCTTTGCAGAAGCATAGAATCACTCCAGAAATATGTATGTTGTTCATTATTTACAAAAGAAATGAATATATTTGTTCAGAAAGAAAAAATAACTGAGAAATAAAAAAAACCAGTCGAAATGCGTAAATTATGTGTTTTTTACATTCCCGTATACGTACGTATATAAGGAGTAATATACGTAGTATAGGGAAAGTTATGAAATCCTACGGAAAATTGATTTCGATATTTCGACGGACATACACGTTTTGGGATCCATGATACCGAAGGAGTGTTTTTTTCAAAACGTCCGTCCGTTAGTCCATTTGTCTGGTGTATGTGAACATCGCTAGCAGCTAAACCATGCGTAGGATTTTTTCCAAATTGAAGAAACTCCTGCCCATTTGGCCTGTTCTGCGATTTTGCGATTTGCGAAAATATTTTTTGATTGCAAAGGTGATGGAGCCGGTCCGGATGTCCGAGATCGTTAAGACAGTAGTGCTATAGCGATCTCGGACCGAAGGATCGCGGGCTCGATTCCGACCTCTTGCACGGTTGTATTTGTGTTCGTTCTTTCACCCCCTCTCTTGTCATCTTCACAGTTACCATACCGTTAAATGCAATAGAGATTTCTAATGACTTAAATGTTAATGCGTCCTTAACCAACAAAGCAACAAAACAAATTATGGCGCAGGTGGTAGTGTGAAATTCTAGCACGAGGTCAAATGAACTAATGATGTTACAGCAGCTATTTTATGTAACAGTCTATAAATTAGAAAAAAAATCGTGAAAATGGAATCTTCGCCGTTTTTATTAGCGTTCTTTTGTATATTAGAGAAAAATTTTAAAGAAAAATGTGGAGCCGTTTTTGATCACATATCCCATCTATAATACGCAAAGGATAGGTAACGGATATTCCCTTATATGAGAAACCGTGAGCAAAAAACTCATCAGCATTACTGACGGATACGGAATTGCCCACTCCCTTCCCCCAGGACTGCACCAAAACGATTTAAGACAAGATGGACGTTTCCAGAGAAAGGTTTATTTAAATTATCAGAAACATATGAAACCCACAAAACACATTGAGCCTCAACACCCTGTACCATCCTGTATAACTCGGAAACGATTCGTTTCAGAGCTTTAAAACCAGTTTTATGTGTCCCTCCAAACAACATTATTTATGATTTCTAACCGTTATCTACTAGATGAGACGTTTTTGGAAGTTCAATGACATTTTTGATAATCCCGTCACCTTATAGCATGAATTGTCAGAAATTTTGAAAGTGAGGTCCTAGTGTGAATTATTTCTTATTTTTTGAAACAACGAATTAAAAACTCCTTATTTTTGGCGACTAAATTTTTTTAAAACTCTTTAAAACCCCTCTATTATATTTTTGGGAGTTTCAATCTTCTGGATAATCTAGCAATTCAGAACTTCCCGTTTCTGCGAGACACTGTACTACTAGTCCTTGGTAATCTCCTATTCACGAATGAAACAATACATTTTATATTTTACGAGCTTGTCTCCAGAGTTGCAATTCCCGCCATTATACAATAACTCTACAACTCCGCTTATTAAAAGTTCGTTGTCGACAAAATAAGAAACTTGTACGCCTGGTAACTTAGTTCACCACAACATGCCTTTGTGTGACGTCATACCAGCCACCTATTACACTGAACAAGCGAATGGAAAATGCTCTTATTAAAGACAAACTCCACATTGCGAATATATCATTGCGCATCACTAGTAACAACACAGAAATGAGTGGCCAGAAGTGATATTGTCAGGTTTGCCAGGCGGCTTAAATTCGGGATGTAGTGTCTTAAGAGTGAGAAATAAAGTACAAAAAGTAAAAAGAGAGGGAGAAGGACAGGAAAGAAAACAAGGGTAAGAAGAATAAGATGGAGCCGGCTCCAGTGCGAGGCCGCTGTCCTGTCCTAGAGACGGAACCAAGTGTTGGACTCGAAGCGGAATAGATGGCTCGGAGCAGGGCGGCCAGAAGAAGACTGGCCTGAGAGAGAGCGCGAGAGCAGCAGTCGCTGTCGGAGAGGAAGCCCCCTCCCAGGAGTCAGTGAGCACCCACAGAATCGCGCTGCCAGAGCGGAGGCACAGGCGGTGACTTCCTCGGGTCCCTTTCCAACGGGACAGCTGCCTCACTAGCGAGTGTCTACCAATAACTACATAGGGTGCCTGGAGAGAGTATAGTGTGTTACATCATAAGCAAGAAAGTCGAACTTCTCATGATGAAACAGGAGAATCCACCCGCCGGGACCGGGAGACCGAGACGGAGAATCATGTCGAGTCATGAAAAGGGTTTTTTGCCATGTGATGTGCAAGGTTTCATTAGAGATCCTCTTTATGCATGTTTTCCTGTAATTAAATAATATATCTGACAAGAAATGTAGTGCGCTAATCACTATCATTTGCTCTGCTAGCATGGCCACATTCTTCTTGGTAGTTTCACTAACACATTTTTTATTGGTAACGAGAATGTTGGGTTATATCGTTGTAATAGATCGTGAAATTGAACAATATTTAGAAATAATGGAATCTCGATTAGAAGAAGCAAGAGCCGCAACTATTAACATGTTTCCATCAAAATATTGCTTTGTGAAAGAATATATGGAATTGTGTAAGATTAGATATGCGAGAGGAGTAAGAGGTGTCACAGAAAAAGTGATTATCCTATTCCTTTGAGAAATAACTGGAAAATATCATAAAACAACTCTTTGATACATTGTTCAACTATAATTAATGTAAATAGTTTCAAATAAAATATCACTTGATAAGGGTTTTGAATGTATTGAAATATAACTAAATACTCCTATATTTTGGCATGAAACCGTTGCTATGTAGCTTGCAGAAGTTTGCCTTTTGGTTAGATGAAGCCCTGACTAATGCCACAAGTAAAACTCTGTATGCGTTGACAAACGAGATCTGCGAACTTTTAATTCAATGCAAGGCTCTTTGGTTCTTCGTGGGAAGCAGTTACATGGTGAGAAGTTGGTGACAATGGAGTCGCAAAATTCATTACATGACGCTTTCATCGGAATCGTCCTGTAATGAACAATTTTCGAGCACAACAATAAGCTACTTTCCAGACAGTCTCAAATGAAGGTGTTTTATCGGCATGCGACTAACCTACCCAGTTGTGCCAGAAATTCTACTACCTTGCGAGCACCTGGAAATTTTGCCTTTAGACAAAAACCTCGCTAGTTACCTGGTACATTCTTTTGCATAATTCAATAATTTGATACAAAAGTGGCTTCCTTCTCATCAATTTCTCCCAACCCCACATGAGAAAAAGAAGCGAAAATGAACAGTAAAGAATGAGAAACTAGTAGTACTAGAAATGGCACATACTGTCCCGTATTCGTTTTATATTTCCTATTGTCTCGATTAGCTATTCGAACTTGCCACATATTCTTGCCAGCTGTCATCTATCGTCACCCAGAGTACATTTTTTTGAACTTTTATTAATTTTTCGGCTTCTTAATAGTAGAGTAGAAATATTATTTTAAAATTTTTAAAGAACAGTAAAATATCGTCATAAATAGCAATTTTCTTTGCAAAATTTGGCGTTCAAGCGCAACTGTTCGAAATATGAAGCTCCTTTTCACAGAAAATTTTTGAATTTTCGATAAACTTCATTTGTACTTATTTGATGTACTTTAACTCCCAAATACAATTGTGTTTACATATTGCTTGATATGTTCGTACTAACGGCATGGGAGATTACATTTGTGTAATTTTTGAAACAACAAAAAATACCTCTAAATGAACTTTGTCATATTAAAGAGTGCAATTAGCACTATCCCTTCGAAAAGTTTGAAAAAAAGTCGTTTTTGAGAAAATTGCGTGTGAGCGATTCTGAAATTGCAAAATTTTAAGCTGGTTTGGCAGAAAACGGTAGAGTTTGTGTGACATTATTTAAAGCACATGTAATATATAAATAAATATAATAATACATATAGTAATACATAAATATAATAATGCGAACAAATTGTCTCTAGTTAACGACGAGACAGATTAAAAATTCACGACGAAAGAGATAAGTCAATATTTTTTTTCCTTTTTGAAAAAACAAAAGAATAACGCAATATTGCGTTTATGCCATCTTGTAGATATCATTTTTCACAATCCCTACCAACCGTTTAAAAAAATTGGAACCATTTTTGAGAAAATCTTGTTTATGTATTTTTTGCACGCAATATTGTGTGAAAACTACAAAAAATTTCAAAAAATGCACATGAACTTAATGAAGGAACTAAATATGGAGAACAAATTTCTTTTGAAAGAAAACTTTTTGCCTTCAAATTTGTAGTTGTACAAAGACGCGGGAAAAATTTAAACTACGAAAATTCAGAGTTAACTCTTAAAATCGGTCCTGTGCCACCTTTATAAGTGTATTTTACTCTAATTTTACAAGAAATTTAAAGAAAATTTTTGGAGCCGTTTTTGAGAAAAGTTTGAAAGTGTCCCCGGGGCTACATGTAAAATACCCCCAAAAACTTCTTTAAATGATTTTCAAAATAGCAGAACTTCTATTCTGGCCAAATGGATAAGGGTTTCTTCAATTGGAAAGAATCCTACGGTTTAGGCGTTAGTGTGTTCACATATACCAGAAAGACGGACGGACGGACGTTTTGAAAAAAATAATTTTTTCGGTGTTAGGGGACCCTAAAACGTGTATTTCTGTTGAAATATCGAAATCGATTTTCCGAAGCATTACATAACTTTCCCTATACTATGTATATTACTTTGAGTATGCGGAGTGAGTATACGATTACGTATATGGGAAAGTAAAAACAGTGCAGGACAAGAAGAAAAAAATAGGAAAAAAGGAAATGGATAAAAATGAAAAGGAGTAAAAAGGTAAAGGAGGAGAAATGGTAAAGGAAATGAAAAATTAAAGGGGGAGGAAACGAAAAAAAGGAGGAAAGGAGGAGGAGGAAAGAAAAAGATAGAAAGTAAGAGGATGTAAAGAAGGAAGAGAGGGAGGTTGTGTGCCTCTTTGCTCTTCCCTGTCCAGTGAGAGGCGCTGCGCTGCTATTTCGCGGGCGCGCGCATCCACCTGCGTCGAGGCAGCGGGCGCTCTCCGCGCTCGCTGGGGCGGGCGGCCGGCGCCCATTCAGTGCCACCGGGACAAAAGCGGCTTCCAGCCCTGCGCGTCGGCTCGCCAGCCAGCCTCCGCCCCTCCGACGGGCACACGCGCCGATGATTAAAATGGCGCCAAATGATCGGTTCGCGAATACACTCTGCGGCCTTTTCGCGCACGTTTTCCATGACAGAATGCGGCTATTGAAAAAAATCGCTCAAGTGCGCATCCGTTCGTGGTACTGATTTGATTGCGCCAATTCAACTTTGGTTTCTCGTCGTTTCATAGCCTCTTTGTAATTCTTTTGTGCCGGATATATTTTGCAAGAGGTTCACTGGAAAGGATCTTGCCTCTAGAACATTACTTTTCAAACCTACACCATCCAAATGATTTAAAAAGGAGATTCCAGCGTTTCAAAACTAGTATTAGCGGTTTGCATCAACTTGGGTGCTCTGCAGCGAGAGGATTTACTTACGTGAAGCCTACTTTGCATGGAAATCGTCCAGTACTTCAAAAAATTTCTTTAAGTCAGTTCCTAATTTTAGAAAATGTTCCGTTTTCTTTACGATATTTGAGTTCTTGATAAGAAGACGCGCTTTTTAATAAAAATAAATATTTAAACAGCCAGTTGTGAATATCAAGAAAAGGCTTCTGACTTTTGTCCGGAAATGACAAAATTCATATTATGTTATTCCTCCATACCATAATTTATTCTTATGCCATACTTTCAACTTTTTTTAGATGAACAATTACAATGGCAAAAATGTATTTTCATTTTCGTTAATATAAATATAGTGCAGGTCATCAGACGTACGACCCGCATGGCACTCGGAATGAATAGCCACAGATGATTAATTCCTTTATAATAGCTCTAACGCACAGGAGTCATTATTTCTTTAGCACTGATGAGATAATACCTCGTGATCTTCTTTGTGACCTCTTTAATACGCAACATGCAAAATGAGCGGCACATTCAAAATCCGAATTATTTCCGTAATTGTTAAATCTAGTTTATTAATTCAAAACCCCCTTCCTGATGATCATTCAAACCATTTATCATTTGCAACTATGCTGAATCTAGTAGCTTTAATAATCTTACATCCATAAGGGATTAACCAGTAATTAGAGATGAATGAAATAGCCTTTAATGAGGTAATGTAATTACTTTACATAGAAGATCTCCCAATACGACTCTTATTTTCTGCGTCTGATAACTAAAGCAATTCATTTTATTATCAGAGTGTGATACGCCCAACAAAATGCCACATGCGTGCCCCACGCCACCCACGCACAAGGCCACATTGCGAAACATTTCCTGCTCGCGCCCAATGGCCACATTAACAAGAGAAAATGGCGCGATGAGAGCATGTGGCTTCATTTCTTTTTTCTCTAATTGAGATTAATGAAGTAGATTTACATGGGTATCAAATTTCGTTTTATCTTCTGTTAGGAAAAAAACAAATTCCGAAATAGAAATTAATTCTCGAAAATAATTATGTTTTATAGATTCATTAATTTGATTAAATGAAGACTGCCAAACGGAAGATAAAGCCAATCTGTACATATTGGAGGGCTTGAGTTCAAAACTAAAAATAATACTACACGTTCCTTCCGACTGGGAAAATGTGATGAAACCAATGCCAGGCCGAATCCCTTGAAAATAGTTTTTCCAGATCGGGATACAGCATACAAAATGCCATCCAAAGGGAAGAACGTACCAGAAAGATATAAGGTTAGGAACGATCAAACGCCAATGCAACCTATAACCTAAAAGAGCTTCACAAGGAACTAGAAAACCGGCGAAAAGAGTACATCAATCTGCAGATTAGGGTGGTAAGAGGAGAGCCGGAAATTGTTATTATCAGGGAAAGAGCAGAGGCAGTAGAATGCGTACATGAACATCTACCAAACAAATCTTCCTTTTCACCAGTATGTCCCTCCTTCCTCTGTACAAATCTCTTCATTGATGGCAATTTTTTATTTATTACTGCTAGAAATGGAACAATGGATACCACATGATTACAGAGTAATAATTATTAAAGAGTATTGAAAAGTAATATTACCGATTACAAATCTCTGGTTATTCGAGCTACCACTAAGACAGACACGACACGTGTGGCAACTCTCTGGTTGAAAGTGAAAATCGGAGCATTACATTTTATCGTTAAAGGTGTATACAGACTCTCTCACTTGAAAGTTGAGCGACTTCAGGGAACTGATTGGCCACTAACTTTCCGATGATATACTCCAGTTTGAAGGCACGAACAGCAACGGAATGCGATTTCCTGGATACGTTTATTGACTCCAACCTGGTATAGATGATTCTCCTGTCAACAAGATACCGGGAATGTCAAAACCCTAATATTTTGGATTTGATCTTAAAGAATGACGAACACGTTATTACTTTCCCACTTCTTTCAGCTGGAATTGGCCTAAGCGATCACATCATGATTGAGACTAAAATACAGGCCGACCAATGTACCGAGTTAGAAGTTACACCCAGAACGATAAGAAAAATTTCAACTTTGCCGACTTTACTGTGATCAAACGAGAACTTAAACATCTGCCAAACCTGAACCTGGTAATTGATGCCATCGAAAACTTCTACTTGACTATCGTAGATAACACAATTGACTTCCTATCATCCCACTCACCGGCGTATAAAACCAGTAATTGGCATGGTTCAATAGGAATATGAAAGACATGTCATGGAGAAAAGCACGGTTGTCGTGTATCAACTCAATATCAAATACACCAGAGGACAAAAATTACAGTATCGTTATCAATAATTTGTGCAGCTACTCAAGAGAACAGAGAACTCACAAACAATTATCGTTGAGAAAGGGGTTAATTGTTACTTTCCCATATACGTTCGTTTATACGGAGTAATATACGTATTATACGGAAAGTTATATTTTGCTGCAGAAAATCGATTTCGAGATTCCAACGGAAATATACGTTTTGGGATCTCTTGATACCGAAACAGTGTTTTTTTTCAAAACGTCCATCTGTCCGGCCGTCTCTGAACACCACTAGCGCTTAAACCATACGTAGTCTTTTTTTCCAAATTGAAGAAATCCATCTGGGTCGATTCGAAACTGTCAGATTTTGAAAAAACATTCTTGAAAATTTGGAGCAATTTACATGAAGCTCACAGAACATTTTCAATATTTTCTCAAAAACTGCTCCAAATATTTTCTTTGGATTTCTTGTGAGAACCGCGTAAAAAGCACTTACAAAGGTGACATAGGTCTGATTTGCATAGTTAACTCTGATATTTTGAAAATTTAGTAAAAAGTATGAATTTTTCGGTGACTTCCTACTACTACAAAATTAAATATAGAGATTTTTTCTTAAAATGCAATATGTTCTTTATAGTGACTTTTTTCATGATGGTTCTGTACATTTTTTGAACATTTTAGTACTTTACGCGGAATATTGTATGAAATACGTGCAATTTTAAAAAAAAATTATTCAAAAACAAGATTATCTCCAACTCTCATTACCGCTCCAACTATCTCCAGACTATCATTACCGCTCCAAATATTTTCTTTATACATTTGGTAGTGTTAGAGCTAAATGTACTCTATAAGATGACATAAACACCATATCTTTTTATTATTTTGTTTTTCAAAAAGGACAAAAACTTATTTTTTAGGACTTGTATGTCATGTCGTTAATATTTATACTAGTGGCAATTTATACACATTATTTTATTTCTGAGTACATGTGCTTAAAATAATGTCAGATAAAGTTTCGAGAAAACTCAAGCTTTTTATATCCAACGTAGGTCAAAATGGTGCATTTTAAGAAATGCTCAAACGCCATTTTCTCAAAAAACGGCTCCAAATTTTTCCTTCAAACGTTACGAAAGGATAGTGCTAATTGCTCTCTTTAATATGTCGTAGAGTTCATTTTGGGAAATATTTTTTTCAAATTACACCAGTGTAATCTAAATAATCTAATAAAGATCTCTCGCGCCGTTGATAATCCCATTTTCCAGCCATTTGTAAATACTATTGTATTTGTGAGTTAAAGTATTTAAAGTATTTAAAGAGATGGTTAGATCAAGGAGGCGCAACGGACAACCGGTCTAATGCTTGAGGAAGAAGAAGAAGAAGAAGAAGAAGAAGAAGAAGAAGAAGAAGAAGAAGAAGAAGAAGAAGAAGTATTTAACATGACTTCAAATAAAATTTTTCGAAAACTCAAAACTTTTCTGTGAAATGGAGCATCAAATTTCAAATGTACAGTAGCGCTTAAACGCCAGTTTTTTTTTAGAAAATTGCCATTTAGGACGATTTTTTACTATTCTTTAAGAACTTTAAAATAATATTTCCATTTTATTATTACTGAACCGATATATTAAGACATTTTTAAAAACAAATGTACTTTCTATGGTTATATATGCCTACAGGCAAGAGTATATGGCGAGTCCATAGCTCGGCGAGGCCAAAGGAAACAGAAGACTAATACGGGAAAGTCTGTGCCATTATGTAGCGCCACTAGTTTTACTGTTATATTCGTGAGCAATTGTCCTCAAAGACGGACATTTCGAAAGTCATCCTGGATGGCAACGGAGAGAGTATCACGGAAGCAGAGAATATTGCTGAAACTTTTGCAAGGGAATTCCATAACGTATATACGACCGAACGGGAGCTGGATCTTGAAGATGACACCGGATATGGTGCATCGATAGGATATTCCCTAGAGGTCGTTGATTTCGACCATAAAGAAATTGCTCAGACTTTCTGTGGTTTAAACGCAAATAGCCGCTGGACCAGATGGCATGCCAACAAACTTTCTGAAAAACTGTGCAATGCAAGTTGCATATACACTGACACGGCTGTTCCAATGGTCCATACAACCAAGGAAGGATCCCTTCGATATGGAAGAGTGCAATGGTGATGTCCATTTTCAAAAAATGGCGTTAACAACTTCCCAAGAACTATAGACCGATTAGTCTGACTAGAATAGTGGGGAAATTCATGGAGCGAGTGTTCGGGAACCGGATCCGGGACTACACAGTAATAATGGACATTGTGTCATATGGACATAACAATGAATCGTATATCCACTTCGATTAACTTGCTGAGATTGCTGCTCTGGGCGAAGTTCTCGGATGCGGGCAACCCTTGAAATGTATGTTAATTTTATTACCGCAAACCTTCGATAAGGTCCCAAATGAACTCCTGTTGTGGAAGCTGTCAACACTGGGTATTATAGGTAAGCTATTGGTGTGGTTGAGAGAATACTTGACAGGGAGATCAATCCGTGTTAGAATTAGAGACGTGCTGTCTGCCTCAAAACCAGTTACCTGTGGAGTTCCACAGTTTTCAGTGTAGGTCTCGATACTGTTTATCTTATACACAAACGATCTTGGCTCACATACAAAAATTGGACCTGACTTTTAGATGATACAAAGATCTTTTCGAATTCTTACTTCCTACTATGATTTGCCGTATAATAAGTAAGTAAATAAATAAATACATAAATAAATATATGTAATGGTATATATACCAATCCCAGTGAAGAACATTCCACTACAAAGAAAAATACTATTTTGTGTACCTTAATTTTTCTGAGCAATAGGTACAGTTACAAATTCATTTTATGTTGTCTTAGAGAAAAAATTGACGGCTTTGAACAGCCCCCGGGCAGTCGCGAATTGATGGTAAAATGTACTTCCAGGCGTTGTTTTGATTGAGTCCTGCGACCGAGTTGATGTGCGGCCGTCTATTGATTTTCAGTGCCTGTTTGACGCGTCTGGGTCAGTACCGGTTTTCTCTGTGCAGGAGCCGGATCTTGTCAAATTCAATGGCATGACCAGTAACCTTGAAATGGTGTGCTATAGCCGAACGGTTGGTGTGGTTCTTGTTGTAATGGCTGATAGTTACCCGAGACGTTCAGACACCGCGCGCCCGTTCTCACCGACGTACGTTCTGCCTACAGCTGCAGGGAACTTCGTATACGCCTGCCAACTGGAGAGGTAGTATCGCGTCTTAGTGCATACCAGGGCGTTGTAAAGTTTGTCGGAAGACGTGAAAACTGTCCGAATGTTGTTCTTCCGTAGTAGTTTTTCCACGTGGTCTGTGACACTGCGGATGTAAGGAAGCAAATCTAATCGAGACCTACAGGTCTCCTCCGTCTCCGATTTAGCGTGGCGATCTTCGTCGTTGCCGCGACCTTCGGAACCACCGCGCTCTTCGAATTTCCTAGATTGCCATGTCTTGGTCTCCTCCTGCTGCTGAGCAGCTCGTTTCGAGGACATGTTATCCAGGGTGTTACAGTCATCGCATTTGAGGGAGCGGGTGAGACGCAGATGCAGATGGTACAATGTACTTTCCGTGTTTACACGGTCCGTTCTGGTTTGGTGAATCCGTTCTCGTACTAAGACCGAACCAGCACTCCGCAAAATGCGAGTGGCAGCCGGAGACTGTATGTGGTGATTTATGGTTACGAATTTGGGGATATCTTTATCCCTGTTCCTCAGAAAGAAGGCCAGTTAGCACAGGAGGCGTGCCCCTTTGGTAGGCCGAATATGGTTTGGACGTGTGGCTTGATCAGTTGAGTCCCAATTTCACTTGCTAAAACCTGGTGGTAGTGTTCGAGGGAGGCGCAGACATCACGAAGCCATGAACCCAAGTTGTCAACAACGCACAGTGTAAACTGATGGTGTCTCCATAATGGTGTGGGCTGCTTTTACACGGAATGGACTGGGTTCTCTAGTCCTACTCAATCGACCGTTGATTGGAAATGGTTTCGTTCAGCTACCTGGAATTTTTATGAATGGCAATGCGCCATGTCAGCGGGTCACAGCTCTTCACGATTGCTTTGGAAACATTCTGGAAAATTTGAGAGAATTATTTGGTCACCCAGATCATATAAGAAATCCAGCTCGATGTGAATCACATCGAACACTTATGGACATAATTGAGGGGTCAGTCCGTTAACAAAATTCTGCGCCGGGAGCACTTGCGCAATTATAGTAAGATACGATAGTAAATATTCTGAGCTTGTCATTTTTTGTCGCTTTAATGTTCACTATCAAAACAGAACCTTCCTCTTTCCCGTCGTTGATGCACAAGTTGTACAATCCGACACGTCTACAAGCACCAAATATGCAACAAATAGCAGCAACCTGAAAATCATACCAGTTATTAATACAATACACCAGTTAATAAATAAAATTTAACTATTATTGCCATTGTCATTATTATTCCTTTTTTTAGAGAAAAGTTTCATCAGCTTTTCTAAGAAATATTTTTACATCTTGTTGGGAAAATACCATGCTTTTATAGGCTGATATCCCACATTTGCTTGTTTCGTAAGTAAACTTACTTTATGAAAAATTGTGGACTTAATGTTCAAAGAAGCATGCATTAAATTAACAAAAATCTTTATTCTAGCATGTGCATTATTCTAACTTAACCAACCTGCTCCGACAGATACGAAGGAACAACAGCTTCGCATAATAAATTTTCATGTTTTTCATTCATCCATTTCCTATACTTTGAGTACTCTTTCTCATAAAGTTTGCAAGACTTTTACGGTATCAAAGCATTTTCTGATTTTGCATCTTCTTCCACAATTTCTCTGGGCATCCATTATGTTTGAATCCATTATGTTTGAATAGTGACTTTCAAACTAATTGCCATTTGTAAACAAATAAGTTGCTTAGGTAGCATTCATGATGTCATAACATGAATTCGAGAACTACTACAATTACAACTTAACATCCAAATTAATTTTGCTTCCTTAAATCTTTATAATACTGTTATACAAAAAATAGTGTATGCAACTCGTTTATAATGTTACTTTTTTGCACTCATAAGAAGATATTACCGATCTCACTTCTAACGTCGTTTGTTTGATAATATCTTCTTATTCGTGCCAAAAAGGACAACATTATAAACTAATTACATACTATTACTATTATTAATATGATTGTAAACATGAAACGCCCGTGACCCAACTGGAGCACTGTGCCGTTTCGTCTTAGCTAAGGCTATTTGACTTACTGTCTTTGTCTTCCTACGGAAGTCTTCATTAACATCACAAACTTTTAACCCCCTTCTTCATCCATTTTAAAAATTTAGATTCAGAACCACAAACTTTTAATTGCACTATATAAAACATCACAACATATCAAACACGATCTCAAACAAAAGAACAACAAACCTTAACCATGTGCTTCAGATATAGAATGTCATATGACAAAACTGAAGCCCTCCAATTCATTAAACGGACATGTTGTTCTCTGATTAAAACTCACCCGTGTACATGGTCGTTTTAGCTTTGAAACTCTTATTTTCAGCAATAAACTTTTCACGTTACTTGATTTTATTTGCCAGAAATGGAATAATACTGTAGGAACCATCCTTTATATTATAAAACCTCCACCAACTCATTTTTTTGATGTGGACTGAAGTGAACTGGATCTTTTATTCTCCCTGGGTTATTATATCTCAACTCCAACCATTGTTATTGAATTTAAATAAAACACACATTGTTTAGAATATGATTGTCTAGTTGTTTATAATATTGTCAACATTTTCTTAATTTCTTTGTCTAATCAACCTAACTTACTTCAATGGTTTCTGAAAAAAAAGAAATCAGAGAGACAAAATTCAGTTTTTTCTTAACATGACACAAACCCAATTCAATTTCATTATAAATCATTTGGTATAGAAACTGGAACGAAAACTATAGTTTCTTTGTAAGTCATTGGCCATGTGTTATCTAATCAAATAACAGTCAGTGAAGGAACACTCAGGTGTTAAAATATGCCCCATGTCGACATTAACTCTTCTCTTCCCTACGCAACCCTATTTTATCTTTGGGATACACACATTTCCTCTTTAATTTTCCAAGCTCTAGATTTCCCTCCAGGCAAAGTATTGCGAATAGCGAAAACTGAATTGTTTGAAAACATTTTAGCATTAAACAAGTTCTCAGAGGATAAAGACTTCACAAACCCCGGGTGCAACCTTTTCCAATTTTCGTCTAATGACCGGAGAGCCGTGCAGACCACTAAAAAGCACTCGCTCAGAGCAGCGACAGGCGTGAGGGGGACAAGAGAAACTGGCGATGCTCCACAAAACAGTGAAAATGAGGTAGATGGAAAGATCCTGGATGTCGAAATGAGGTCGAATATTAACGAAGAATAAAAAGGGAAAGAAGGAAGAAAGAAAATGGCTTAAAAAAAGTTCAGAGAACTGAACGTGGAGGATAGATGAGCAAAGTGAGCAATTGATAAGCATGTGGGGGAGGAAGTGCCGGGAAGCGAGAGGTGCGGGGTTCGCGAGATAAGCAGGGATGAAGAAAAATGGGATCGAGAGAGGAGTAGGAACCGAGAGAGGACCGAGACCCGAAAGTAGGGTGTCGATTGATAGAGGGGCGTGGCTCGAGAGGGATAGAAATCGAAAAGGTCGGGGATGGGGAGAGGCGGAGACCGAGGGGGGGCTTGATTCAAGAGGGATGGCAATCGACAGGGGCGGGGATTGCGAGTGGTGAGGAAAGTCGATAGTAAAATCCAGGGAAGAGAGGCATGGGAAAAGGTCGGGGAGGAGAGAGGCGGGATGGGTGCGGCAATGGACAGAGCAAGGCAGCGACGGGGGTGGCGAGCGTCGTGCCTCGCGGAGGCGGGGAGATTGTGGTTCCTAAATCCGCTTGCAGCTCTCCAACGCAATCCGCCGCCTGTTCCCGCGCTGCCCGCCGGAAAGCCGCCCCCGTCGCACGGCGCCCAACCCACTACCCTGCAGCGCTGCGCTGCCCGTGGGTGGATGAGCGCCACCCATCTGCCTGCCTGCAGGGCTGCGCCTCTTTCCCTCCCCGTCCCTCATCCCCCCACTCCCTCCCCTCCCCTCCGCCCCGCCCCGCTCCGCCTTTTCGGCAGCGCCCACCGCGCATTTTGCCCGCCAGCCTGCGCTGTGGCGGCGGCTGAGCTGCGGCCAAAATCAAGGACATAAATCCCGCGGCTAAACTTGAGCTCGCGTTTTTTCATTTATGACATTTATGTGGGCTTCTCTGCAGCACATGCAGTTTTGTGAGAACTCTGGTGTTGGATACACGAGATAATGGGTTGCAACAGCGTGCTAAACATGAGTTAGGTTGAGAATCAAATTAATGTTGGGAATGTGTTATTGAAACTGACAGAACTAGCAATATTTATATTTGTCTTCCAAATGAACCCAGATATTTATTGCGTAATGCAAGTCAATCTCTATGTAAACGTCATAAAAAAGCTTCTACTCTAACACATAGATCCGACTCCATTACATCAAAATAACTAGTTTCTCTTGCTGTTATTCCTGTTCTATGTACTGTTTTGATCAGCGCGCTAACTGATTGATCCCATGTCGCAAATGGCTTTGTACTTTGCTTAAATCATTTGTCAAATTTGCGCCACACGAACCTAATATCTTTCCACATTGCGTCTATGACGTCCTTAACCAACTGCGACTATGGCGTCCGTAACCAATTTCCTGTATACTCGATGACAAATTGTTTATGTGTACATTTTTGGCATTTGTTTTTGATTTATTTAAAAATAAATGTTTTATACTTAGACTTAATAATTGCTTTACCTAATTTGTCACTAATGTTCTGCATGATAATGCATTCTTTAATCGTGAACAAGGAGGATGCTCTTTGCGCACACACTGGCTTATTATGGTTCCCAACCGTATCAAAATTATATAAAATATTTTATAAAAGTAAAGCACGCAATCTTGAAACGCTCTCGAACACAGCTCGCCACCTTACAACACAGGAGATGGAAACGCATGCACCGCCACCAGTACGCATCTCACATTCAAGACTCGGTTTTAAAATAAACATCACACAAAATGTAAACTCAATGTAAAGTTTATAAGAAAAATAATTTTTGCAGAAGAGCACATATCACTGCAATTCCTAATTTCAATTATTTCTCTTGGCGCATTACATTTTCATCGGACGAGGACATCACAAAAGCGTCGAAGCCATTTACAAGTTTGCCAAATGAAAACGAACTGAATGGAGGAAGGAGAGTGTAAAAGGCTCAAGTACACAACGACCACAGAACCTTCAGGTGTGTTGCCAGCACTAGCTGTCAAAACATCCCATTCTAACAAAAATTGCTCTTTAGTAATAGCTGTAGTAGTTGTAGTGGTAGTGTCAGTAGTTGTAGAAGTGGTAGTTGTAGTGCTAGTGATAGTAGTAGTAGTGGAAGTTCTAGTAGTAATGCTTGTTTAGTGCTAGTAGTAGTGCTAGTGCTAGAGCTAGTGCTAATGATAGTAGTAGAAGTAGTAGTAGTAGTAGTAGCAGCAGTTGTAATAGTAGTAGCAGTATCAGTAGTAGTAGTAGCAGCAGTAGTAGTAGTAGTAGTAGAAGTAGTAGTAGTAGTAGTAGTAGTAGTAGTAGTAGTAGTAGTAGTAGTAGTAGTAGTAGTAGTATACAAAATATTCACTCTTTTATCTTTTTAATTTATACAAAATTTTCACTCTTTCTCTTTCCTGGTTTCTTTTTGCTTCTATAAGTCTCAAAATGGGTTCACCCTTTTCTCCTTTATCTAGTATTTGCTAGCATTGCTTATTTTATTTTAGTTTGTTGTTCCATCTTGTACACATTTAATCACATGTTCCATTGTTTCTTCTGCTTGTCAGCAGATTCTTCAGATTTTGCTGTCTTTTAAAAGAGGTTTCCTAATATCCCATTTCCACACTGGAATTTTGCTCTGATGATCTGTTTTTTATTGTGTCCTGGATTTGAGATATTTTGGTTTGTCTCTGTGTGTTTTGATTACTTTGTAATACTTGAAGCATCGAATATTTTGAATTCTGCTATACTGTATTTGTATCTGAATTTGTTTGTCTCTCTGCCTTCATTGTTTTATTTTTTGCCCTTCCTCCCATTTTCTCAAAACTTTCTGCCATACCGTTCTACTGCCATACCGTTTCTCTAGAACTATTCATTTCTTGTTTCATCCATTTTGTATTATCGATTGCTGCTATCAATTTCTCTTATACAGTCTTTCGCAATACTGTTTCATGTTTCTTGCCTTATTTTCTTTTCGAACGTCACTGCTCTACTTCCAGCTTCTATTCGTATCTTCTCCCAGTTACTATGATCTAATACTATGTACCCCGGTGTGTGTCTATTTAGTTACAGTGTCAACTTGATATACTGTAGTTGTGTCCCCCCCCCCCAGAAAATGCTGTTCTCTTCATCTCCAGGTTTCTGCCGCAAACAACATGATGCTTCTCACAAGATATATATACATCATCCACCGGTCAAAGTCATCAAATTTTCTTTCCCCTACGCCTCATACTTGTTTTGATGCAATTACTGCTCTTCTATAATTTTCTGTCATGTGTCTCTCCGTTCCTACGTTGTAAGAAAATGTATAGCCTAAGTATTTTTCTCACTTCTAATTCCATTCCCTTTCACTTTTCTTCTTCTTTCCTGCTTTATGGAACGCTATCATCTTGGTTTGGGAAATAATTAACGTTAGTTTTTCTCTTCAACAATTTCTTCAAATAATTAATGATTTTTATTTCTTATTCTGTTGTTGCTAACAACACAATGTCATCTGCGTACGATAACCTATTTATGGTTTTACTTTTTTCCTTTGACGTTCCTGATTTTATTTTCTAAATCTGCTATATACAAATAGAAGAGTGTCGGACTTAAGGCACATTCTTATCTTACTACT
This sequence comes from Gryllus bimaculatus, assembly GCA_017312745.1. Taxonomy (NCBI): domain Eukaryota; kingdom Metazoa; phylum Arthropoda; class Insecta; order Orthoptera; family Gryllidae; genus Gryllus; species Gryllus bimaculatus. Next base: position 16,382,670 of record BOPP01000009.1, on the reverse strand, counting down.
TCTTCCACCCAAAATTCTTCCGACTCCTCTCTATGTTCTGTTACTACTCACTTATTTCCTCGTATATCTCTTGTATTCTGTTTATGAAGCATTCCTTATTTTCAATTTCTCATACTTTTCCATAAAATCCCTCTCTTTATTATGTAGTATGCTGCTTCCAAATCTGCAATAAATCTTCCCTCTTTTCTTACATGTTTACTGACCAAATGGTTTAGAATATAAATGCTGTCTATTACACTTCTTCCTCTTCTGAAGCCCGATTGCGAGTCAGAGAATTTTCTGACTTTCTATTAATTGTTTAAAAGTATCTTTTAAAACCATACATTTAAAACATTAAACATTATACATTAAAAACATACCACACTTTATAGTGTGGCGACACAAAGATTGTGGGATTATTTAATATGAAATTATAAGCCGTTCTTGCTAAATTTATCTTAACATTTCGTAACATTAGGAAACGCTTAGTTCTTTGCGTGTGGAGCGCGCTGTTCCGAGGACAGCCAAGGCCCTTTCCCCTCCCCCCTCCGGCCCAAGGAACTGTTCGAGACGCGTGCCCGTTGCCGCAACCCGCCGCTTCCTCTGCTTACGTGCTGATGGCCCGAACCTACTTCCGTTCTCACTTCTCATCCCCGTCGACCCTCCATGACGTTCCGGACGGGCGTGGACAGTGTTGCGTAAATGAAAAGCCCCGACTGCGATGGACAAGAATTGTGACTTGAAAAAATAAATAGGCCCACCTGCGTAGTACTCAGTACTCGGATGCGGAGTTCGATACTTCCATCAGAATTTTCGGAGTGACAGAGAGGGCAATAGAAAACATTCCACTCCGGAACATTCGAGACGCCTGCATTGAGCGGCCAAGAAAACTTAAATGCACATTTATGTTTGAGCATTGACAGCGCCTAACCTCTTCTAACCCGCAAGGGAAGGGAGAACAAGGGACTACACACTTCGATAAGGAAGGCAGAAGAGGAAGTCAAGGATGGTACACGACTACAGAGTGGAGCGAATCCCAGACGAGAAGACTGTCCGGCGATGGTCGGATATTTGAGCGGATTTGCGAGACAAAGATCGCGTTCGTACGCAGTGTGAGTGCTGCTCGGAACTTGTGATTTTTAACCGCATTGGAGATGGGTCTTCAGTCAAGCAGAGCAGGGACCGAGAGGTCACATCTCATTCTCATGCGCGATAGTTGTGTGCGATTTGATCTTGGACTTGAGTAGAGATCGCTTTGCCGATCGGACCTCGGGAAACGCTGAGGCGTCCAAGAGTTTAATGAACACGATAAAGTCGGGATTAGGCACCCACTTGTTCTAAATTTGACAGCCAGACGTGTTGCTTTTCGCCACCATAAAGCGATTACCGTTATTCACGAAACAAAGTTCCGTGAATTATTCAAAACCTGCCTCCACAATTAAAGACAGAGAGATGAAGAGAGCAATAAAGACTTTGGTGTGGATCTGGAATCGACCGCGCACCGCTGTTTGTAGTCAATGGCCGATGTTGCTGGGTCTATCAAAATGCCACCCCGGCCTTGTCATTGTATGGGACGCAGCTGAGCCCAGACCTGTCTCCCCCAGTGCAAAACAGATGTTAGATCAACGACCGTCCGCAGTGGTAAGTCTTTCGATATGAAACCATACAAAGGTTTAATAAATAGCTATTAAAGCAATGTAAGGAAACAAAAGACTCTCGGTCACTCCTGAATGAACAGGAAAATTTGAAAACATTTAACGTATAACTTCGCGAAGCTAAATTATGAGATTTTGAAAAACATTCTTCAAAATTTGTGGGTACTTTGCATGAAGCCCTTCGGACATTTTCAAAATATTCTCGAAAACGTATCAAAAATTTCTAAAGTATGAATTTGTTTCGGTGTCATAAGGTTCCTTGGCTCCAAGTCATCCCATTTTACGGCATGCTCCTTTTAGACTTTTGGGAGAACACGAAATTTAAGGAAATTAAATCATTTGAAAAATTCTTAAGAAATGAAGCATGAAAAATTAATATATTTTTTAAATCCAAATGTATTTATGAAAACAGCTTTCTGCTATAGAATTCAGTGTACTCAAGTTCTACATAAATGTACCAATGACACACGATGCGTTTAGGCGTAAATAAAAATACTAGTTTATATTAACGCGACAGCAAAGGCAGCAGTCATTACCGTCTCGTGATCAGTGCACCAACAACGGGTTACAAGCAACAATAAACGCTAATTAGTATAGATACACATTTTGCCAATTACCGTCTTATTAAGAAAAGCGAAATCATCTATTTCATTTCATATTTAACTCAATTAAAGAACGCATTTAACTGCTACATAAAAATCCCTCTAAAATTACGTTAAGAAAGCGCATGAAATAAAGAGTGGGCTTCTATGTTTGACGTCAAATTACTCAAAAAGTCATCTTATTTGAAGATGTTTTTGATTACCATTTCATTTAGAAAAAATGAATATTCTTAGTTGCAATAATAGGCGGAAAATTTTGAATTTTTTTCAATTTTCGACAAATTAGGGTTTTTAACCAACATGAGACATATACCAAGATCTTAAACGTCCTTCTGACTATTCAACAACAAAATTTCATCAAAAACGATGGAGCCGATGGAATAAAATATAATTTTAAAAGATCAGATTTTCTTAAGAGATAATATCTCTATCTTTAATACAAGTTTTTTAGTTGTAGGAAGAAGCCGAAAAAAATTTGAACTTTTTCACTTTTCGAAAAAGCGGAGTTTTCAACGAAAATGAGACCTGGGCCATTCTCTCAAACGTCCTTTACCTATCAAACAACACAATTTAATTAAAAACGATGGAGCCATTTTTTCGAAATTATTGAAAATGTCCCAGGAGTTTCATGTTAAGTAGCCTCCAAATTTAAAATATCGTTTTAAAATACAAGGGTCCGCCACATCAGCCAGTTCGATTGGGGAATATAAATTTCAGAGAAAATTGACTGAACAGTTCAGCCACTAGTGTTGTTCACACACGGACGGATACATAGAATTTTGCAGTCATTCAATTTTTCGGCATCAAGGATTCACAAAACAGGGATTTCGACCACACCACGTGTAGAGGATTTCTTTTCTAAATTGAACAAATGGATTTATCCACATTTTCATTGCCAGGGGCCTGTGATAAGAGCTTTTGCCGAAAGTTTTTGCGCAGCATTACTTGGCTTCCTCTTCTTAAGAAACTCCTTCAGCGCGAGAAAGTAAAAATGTTGGAGGACATTTGGGCTGAAGGAGTAAAAATGACAAGAAGGTCGACGTCCTCTCCAAAGACAACCACACAATCTCTACTGAGTACTGAGCAACTACAACTTCAAAGTATAGGTCACAATTAAGACATCCACGGCAGTCTGCTTGAAGTGCTCAGCTTCAAGTCGGAGAATCAATAAAGAGATGAGGCGCTGTTTGCTTTCTTCATTTCAAGAAAACTTCTTTTGTAGTGGTTACTGACAGTGTTTCATCTTACATGGTATTTGGTACACTTTTTGTGGTACTGGTCCTACTCAACCAACGGCTAAATTAGTTTTCCTGACACTTGTTTAATCAGGGTACCCATTAAAAACAACCCCGCCTATTTTGCAGTGCTTGAAGCAATCTTCATATTTTGCTAATATAGAAACATTGTCTATACATCTAGGCAATAAAATGATTGATCCTTAAGTTGAATAAACCTGGGATGTTTGTAATACTCGTCTTTTATTGTAGCAAATTAAGATTCATGCTAGAGCAAATTTAACACATTGGTAGCAGTGTTTGTTTTAGCTGCATCGTATGTGATTGAGCCATATGAAACAAATTGTCAACGCAAGTCGTAATAAGCTTCATTAAAGTGCACGAAGAATTGGTGATAAATGGAGAATGAAACTTTTTTTAAAAAGCTATGGTAGGTCATTGGATAAAATAGTGTAATGTTTTCTGATTTTATTGGTTCCAAATTATGCCCTGCTTGATTCACTAGTTCAATTCACGTGGGTTCGATTCGTATTTTACTCACCCTGCCACCTCTGCAATTGTTGACGTGTCATTCGTGTGAATGGGCAAGTTTTTCTGGAAATGCCCTTTGTTTAATATCTACTATTAAAACATTGGACGTAATTATTGATAATCAGCATTTCAACCAACATTTCAATCAACGTGTGGTATTTTATTTCAATTACTCTATATAATTTGATTTGAGCTCGTAATTTTTTAATTCGTTATACGTCACTGATCTTCGGGTGCTCTTTATCTTCTCGGGTGGCGGTCACCACGAATATGTTCTTTCGTCGTGTTTTGTCCGCTCCCATGTCCTAATATTTCTATTGCGCGTCCAACGCCGGCAATAGGGGAACTTGCTCCTCACTACCCCGCGTAGCTGTTAACAATCGTACTTGTTTCTCCGACAAAAAAATCCACCATGAATAATCCTTCCATTCTTTTAGACTCGACCGACGCTATCTGCTACGCACATCCCTCAATAGTCTTCTCTACGGCACCCTTCTACTCTCATGTTATCTAATTTTACCACGCCCTCGTTCCCATGGTTACCTATTTCAAAAGGGTTCATGTATCAATTGTCTGTTCCCAATTTAATAAAAGTCCCCAAATATTCCGATTATTTTCGGTATGCCACAATATACGAATACGAATTACAATTTACGGGGTTTCATATGACGACATTAATTAAATTCAAACATTTGTTTGATGTTATTTGAAAAGAAGAACCTAATCCTACCGATAATGAAGAAGCTAGTATGAAAATATTGGAAGAATGAAATTATAAGAATAATGAATAAGATTAATTACAATGTCATTGTAAAAAGAACAAGTACTGGCTAGCAGTGGGCTTACTAAAGCAAATTATTTATTAGAGACATTAAAAAACGTCATGAAGGTGCTGAAAAATATTTCTTGACTATATCGAAAACAAAACTTGCAAAATCTAGTAACAGATCTTACCAAGAATATTTTGCGTCCACGGCGACGTGAACTGCAACAACACTGACAATGGTACACTGACTAGCAAAAGAGAAAAGTGAGTCTGTAAATATGAACGGATGTTAAACTAAGTATTATGGTAGAGGTACACCTTAAAGGATAAAAAATTGCAATTTCAATTTTTTTCTTTGTAAAATAGAGGTTTAACTTCAATGTGGTGAAAGAATTTTTCAGTTATCTTTTCTCATTCTCGAGATATGTCTCTCTAAATTCTGATATGACATTCTCGAGCATGTCACTTGTTTTTTCCCTTTAAATTCAGCTCTTCCCCGTCCACTACAATACTTTTCCTTTCTGAAGTAGAAAATTCTCTCGTATTTGAGTTTAACGCTCTTGCGCGCAATACAAGATTTATTTTGCAAAGAGTTTGCAATATATAGCTCTGGAAGTTCACAGACAAGCAATAGTATACACATGTTTTGTTTTCTTTATTGTTTATAAGAGGCAGTGAATATGGTTTTTGATTTGTGATTGTTCGTGCTTGTGTATCCGTGAATAATATTATAGTACAACTGTAATAGATAAGCGCAACAGATGTAAAAATAAAACTAGTGCTTGAAACAGAACACAAGGAAGTGCTTCGTCAAGAAAGGTTGGTAGTGATACCAATTTAAGCTCTTGTACAGATGATGCCAACATTACAATAATGTCAATAATTTGTAGTACATTATAATAATGTAATACATTTACTTAATATTTACATTATAACATAATAATGTAAATAATTTGTATTACATTATAATAATGTAAATAGTATATATATATATATATATATATATATATATATATATATATATATATATAGAGAGAGAGAGAGAGAGAATTAGAAATGCGTCTTCCTGGTGAATGTGTGTGTGGGTCTACTGTAAAGTATTAGTCTAAATGAATTAGTGGGGTTAGGTAGGTTAGGAGTGTTCGAGTGTTGTGTAATAAATGTAAACTGTTAGTTTATTTGACAAGTATTAAAAATTAGGTAAAAATAATAAGCCTAGAAACAACAAAAAGAATCAGAAAATCTAGAAAGAAGTTGAGACTGGAAGAAGAAGCAAGAAAAAAACAGAATGAGTGTCTAGTTTATGTACTCGGACAATTCAAATGTGAACCAAGTGCTTTTCTACTTCAAAGCTCATTTCCCGTGAGCTTGATTTTTTGAAATGATTTGCATAATAACTCAAAAACTACTTCAGATATATGTGTGAAATGTTGCCTACTAATGTACATCTATTATATAAACACCATTCACTAGAACTCACATTAGTAATACATTAAACTAAAATTATAAAGGACATTATTTGTAAAAATTGAGTTCATGAAATTAATTGCGAAAAAATATTTTCTTTACACAGAAATTACAAATTCTAATGAATGTCGTAGATATAAGTCTTTCCAACAAACTTATGTACAATTAGATGACAATGTTAAAAAATGAAGCAGAGGAGAAGCAGGAGCAAAAGGTGGAGCATTAGTAGGAACAAAAGTATCAGTGGACGGAGTTTGAGTAGGAGAAAGAGTTTGAGTCAACGTAGAAATTAAAGTCACCATTCCAAGCATTAGTAGACTAGTTAGCAACAGTAGATGAAAAAATGTTAATCGTCGAAGAAGTTTAAGCTGAAGTGGACGTAGGAGTCGCAATAGAATACAAAGTCGAAGCAGGAAAAGAAGTAGGACTCGCAGTAGGAGTAGGAATTGCAGAAGCAGAAGTAAAAAGAGAAGTAGAGGTCTCTGAAGAAGTCGGAGCAATATGAAATGTCGAAATAAAGGAAGAAGTCGAAGTAAAGAGAGTCGTAAAAAATGAAAAAGAGATCGTTGACTTGAAAAATCCTCAAATAATGATGAAATTGCTGACAAAGTTCAAACATTTTAAAATAAAAATAGCATGCAAGTTACTAATATTGGGAGTATTTCTGCTGAATGAAATATAACGAACAAAGCTACTGAGGCTTTGAGAAGACATACACAATTATTGATTCTTTTTCAATTGCGTAATGTGATAATACGAAAGAGGGGATATTTTTGTCATGATGTAATATAGATTTCATGCGATTATATTTGTCATATTATCTAGGCAATAAGAGTGGTTAAATAAGCCATCTATGTTTGAAATACGTCTTTTATTGAAGAAAATTAAGATTCACGCTAAATAACATTTAGCAAGATTTTGATATTTTTCACATATAAATGTCATCAGACGCAAGGCTACTCATACTCATACTTATCTATTCATTGCTTAAGCTCCACATTGGACTTCTTGTAAAACGCAATTCGGGAGTTTTTCTGTCGCAAACTTTTCCAAAGCATTACAATACTCTCTATTTACTACGTACGTAGTAAGGTAATACAATAAAATACTATTTTTTTGGATGAATGTATGTTGTTACGGATGAATGTTGGTGCATGTGTATTTTCTTTTTAATTTTTTTGTTGATGTTATGCTTAAAATGATCTCATCTAGCACCTCTTGACTTTGATAAGTAAATAGATACCAAAGGCATCTTATAGCAGCGACATGACTTTCTTTCTTCCTCCCCAAGAGATCCTCCGCTCAATGGCGGGGCGTGGGCGGGGCGTGGGCGGGGCGTGGGCGGGTGTGGGTGCGCTGGAGTCCGCCTCAAAAGCGAGAGTGCCCAGGAGAGGAGCGCGCGAGGGAGCAGTTAGGTGCACGGCGGCCGAATACGAAAGAGCTCCCGAGGGCCCTCCAATGAGGCGGCTCGGGTACAGAGAGCGTTTGGGAAGCACTGGGGACCAAGGAGCATGGACATCATCTAATAAAGCGAAGCAGGCGTGCCACCAGCTGAACTCACAATCAGAATTGTTCTCTCGGCTCAACAGTATGTATTATATTGTCAACAACGATACCAAGCGGATACGGAGAATAGACACTTATCTCTAGTTTAGTTCAGTTTTAAGACATACACCAACTAATAAACAAAACATTAGATGTATTTACTGACTCTCTAAGACGCGTGTAAACAGCAAAAGTTAAGGAATCAATTAATTTAATGTACTCGTTGTACTAGACATGACTAGAAATTCTCGTAAATAGTCAGTAATTATTACCTTAGTTGACGTACTACTTATTTATATGTACATATAACCCAGATAAAATAAATTAGAAAACGAACTAGTACGAGAAAGACTTCGACATTCTCTGACCCCACCTGTGAGAGCTATCAGAGATATTGTTTATACGAATGCCAAACCAATGGATGAAGTGAATAATCGCATTGTTAATGCTGTAATGAAGATTTTTCAAGAAATAAAATTCGTATTTGAATTGAATTTGCCTATGAAATAGTTGGGTAACGTATGACGAAAGGAGGACATATAGAATATTTTCAATCTTAAGATAGAAACATTGAAACTTTTCAATTCAGCTTCTTTAATGTATTTTGTAGTCTCACTCATCGTTTCTGAAATATAAGATTTTAAAATAAGATGAATAATTTGTGATTATCCTGTAAATATTTTCATTAATTTTGGTAATGAGTGCACCTATAGCCGACTCACCAAAATAATAATTATCCAAACGCTGACTCAGAACTGTTTCAAAAGATCACACTCCGAGATTTGTCCAAATGGAATATTTACAAAATTAAATGTTTTACTTTGATTTTTGCCCTTAAGAAAAAGTTTAATATAAAAGATACTAACCCAAATTCACATTTCTGAAGATACCATTGAGTACACCAGTTCAAGGATAATGTTCTACTTTAACTGCAAAGCAATGCTTGCAGAAAATATTTTCATCATTATGATTTTAATGCAAATAATATTAATTTCGAATTTGATTGCATACAGTAGCAAAATACGAAGAATTCAGGAATATGGATGAATTACATAATGCATTATTAATTTAAAACTTAATATTATTTATGTTTAAACTAATTATTTAACGACATATCTTGATATTTATTTTTTTAAACGCGTCTATGTTCGCGTCATTCTTGTGTGAGAAAATGGTTCTACTTTTATAATTTCGTATTATCCGTTGCTCTACTGTAACTTATTTGTTAATTTACAGCCTATAGTGTCCAGGAACGTTGGTGAAGATGGCACAATTAACATAAATAATTAATATAATAATATAATAATTATAATAAGATAAATAATTCATCTTTCTGCTTTTAACCACAAAACTAGGCAATAGTACTGATGCCGCAAGACTTCTCGTAATGTGTGGGATCCATGTTCAACAAGGGGAAAAAAGACAAGTGGCGGATAGGAAATTGATCTCAAAAGAACAATTACAAGATACAATATTTCAAAAAATACAAGTTACGAATTGCAAGCTACAAATTACAAGTTACTCTAAATTACAAGTTAATCTACCTTGAAATTTCTGAAATATAAATGTAAATTCTTGTCAAAATTAAAATAAAAAGTAATAATAAACTCGTTAACTTTCAAGAACCAGAACAAAATTAAAACTTTTGTTTGAATTGAAATACGTACATTTTCTTTAAAGGTATAAAATACGCTCTCTAATATTTCTGTTCGGGTGCCCGAATTCTTGGGAAGTTCGCGTGCCTGTCGTGTCCGCACGCTTCCGCGGCCACTCCAGGACCCCACTCCTTCGTATTTTGGACACGTCCCGCCATTTTGCCAACTACCAGCCGTGAAACTCCCAAAGAACTGCCAACCAATAGGATTATTTCACAAATAATCAAATAAACATTGTAAACAATATAAAATTATTCTCTCTAGCTTAAGTATTTAGCAATCTGATTAAAACTTTTAGACTAATAATATTTTAATAATCAAAAGAATATTGTTCCTACTGCATCAAACTTGTACGATTTTAATCAAACTAATTTCATACAGTAGCATAAATTGAGAAAAGAAACATAATCGTGAATTACAGTCAATTAACATCAGCATACTCGTCTTCTTTGCCTTACTTTTCTTTCACCTGTTTAATATTGATTTTCTCAATTTCACTTCCGAGAACATTTTGCGATCAAGTTTTAGCAAGAATAATTCAGTAAGGCTTCTAAAATAGCGTGATAGAGTTGAGAGAACATTTGAGAGCATATATGGATGCGAAAGGTCGACCTGTAAAGATGATTCACTTATTCGCAGCAACTCAACTTCGTGAATACGGAGCATGGACAATTCGGCCCAACAAGGAATGTTGTCAGCTCATAAAAAACGTTAAAAATAGTGTCATAAGTACTAGAAAGTTAATAATAGGTTGAGATATCACCTGTCCATAGTTCACTGCTTCATACAAACTTCGTACACTACTTTTTGTGGTACCGATGATGGTTGCATATCGATGAATTGGCATTTATTAGTATAGATTAACTATTTGAGTTATAATTTCGTTTCGAGGCTGCGGTGCGGGTCCTTCTGCTCGTTTCACGCGGCAGTGAATAGCACAAAGGAAGCAATTCTGCCTTTCTGGATTTTAAATACATACGAATATTTGAAAAACGCTCATGGAGTAAAAATAAATCGTTTGCCGCAGAGAGAAACATCTTCTGTATCAAAACACTTGCAAAGGTTTGCTTCGTATTTTCACCATTCAACGAAGCCTTGAGAAAGGAACATTATGATTTATGACTTTCGGGAATTTGTAAAGGTCTGAGAATAAAAAGCCTAATGCTCCGAACAGCCTTCTTTCAGTCAAGTGTCGAAACATATATATTGCATTGTTTGAGTTTAAGCTTCGTTGGTCCGGGTTTTAAGTATTAATTGCGGAAGCGCAAAAATCAAAAGCGCACATCCTTGGATTCGATTAGTCCCACGGAGGACTTATAATCGGTGGATGAGAGATTTCGCACAAAATTCACAAACGTGAAATGCTTAGTATCTGTAATCAAACATTCTACATGTACTTCTTATGAGCGCAGTACTTAATTCTATTTCCCGGACGTGCATTTTTCAATGGTTTCAGTAAGGTGCAAGTATGTCAGATTGATTTCCTTGAGTTAATATATCTTAGAATATAGTATAGGATTAAAATTACAATGTGTTGTACATTTCTTAGTGGTTGTAACAAGGATCGCATTTCATGTGATACATTCTACGTGCACAAATAAATTCACAAAATATTTCTTCGAAACTTCAAAATTTGTCTCGTACTCTTTAGCAATTCAATTACCTTTCGGGGAGATCGATGAGCCTGTGACAATAATTAGATTCTTGCATTCCGATGCCAAGAATATTCTGTTAATATTAATAATATAAAATAATTAATTAATTCAAAATAATATTTAAATTTTAAAACTCTAATAATCGTCAGCCGTTTATTTTTTAATTAATCACTGAAAGAAACCGCAATGAAGCATTCTGAAAGCGAAGCGACTCACTGCCATAAGTACTTCCCTGAGTTCCAACTCATATCTTAGAACTCACTGATATTCTCCGAATTCCCTCTTACTGGCCTTAAACACAATTTACGCCCGAACGAATGAAAGTAGAAATGAAGAATCGCAGGTGGGAAACGCTCAGTGGTTTTTCGAGCGCTACCCCGTGCGTAGCGGCTGAACCACGCCTCCGGGCTTCCCCGTGCCAACGCATGTGGCCGCGACCTCCTGTCGACCGAGGTGGATAATGGGGCGAGATGATATATGATTTCCCCAGGTGGCGTTTATTAATTTACGGCGCCGCCCGG
>BOPP01000009.1:16325695-16371034 GCA_017312745.1 Gryllus bimaculatus | reverse complement strand
ACGGGCGCGCAGTTGACGGTAGCCCGGACGGTAGTATTGTGATGAAAAGCAGTCGTGTAACCTATTTTGAATACATTCATTTCTTACTCTTCTAATTCGACTTTTAACTCATTGTGGCGTAAACCAAAAGTTTCTAGATGGCAAACATGAAGTCGGTAAACATGAGTTCAACAGTGGATTTTGACTACCGACGTGCGCAACGAAACGGGAGGGCCAGGGTGAAGCTTCGCGGAAGCAACAGGTTCTCTCTCACGATGCCAGCGCCGCAGGCGGTGATCCGGTGCAACAGGTGAGCAGTGAGTCCATTGTTGGTTCCGCGAAGTTCCACCCCAGCTCAGAGTTCTCGATCCTTCTGCATAGTAGGATCTTTTGTAAAGAGGAAAATGTTTACTAGAGAAATACTAACATTCACCTGTTATTGTTACTTGGGCGATCTGATAATATCTCACAAATAGTTATTCTTATCAATTACTGTATAAGAGGATCACTGTCTTACTCGCGTATAACACGCCAATTACGAGCTTACTGAAAAACAGCAGAACATAGACTTATTGATTTTAACTTACCTAATGAAGTGTTCACACGCTGCAAAAACAGCGAAACGTATTGCTCTTCCTCTCATATTTCACTGTAACGTATACACTAGAGGTGCAGCCAAAGCACATAGTTTCTTCAATGTTTCTAAACTCTCCGCAATATTATATTGATGCGCATTTTATATTCAACAGTTGATTTGATGTGATATGTTTTACAAATAAAACAGAGTTGTACAGTAGTTTAAAATTTCGAAATAGGAAAATGGCAAACAGATACTTTGAGTTTATTTAGAATCATAACATATTGTATATGCGAGTAGAATTGCTTCAAATAATTTTTAATAAAATTTCTGAAATTCTCAATAGTTTTCTGTAGAACAGAGAGCTGTAACAAATAAATATCCCTGAGTCAGGCTCAAACCAACGGTCCTTCTCTTTGATACGCTAAGTCCAAACACGAAATTTAGCCACTTCGGCAACCCGATTTATTCAGAGAATTGCCACTTCGATAATAGTCGTACGCGCCGAAAGACAACAAACTTCCTAGATTCCTTTGCTGCAAAATTCTGTATGGGTTCCAACATATCGCGCCATATTCTAATATGGGTCACACTAATGACATATATGCTAGTTCTTTGACTCTCACTGTACACTTTTTCAGAATCCGCATAATAAAATGTAAAGAATTCCAGGCTTTACCAACAACGAAATTTACTTAATTTTCACAGCTCAATTTACTGTCTACCTGTATTACTAAATCTTTGCAAGACGTGACTCGGGGATAACATTATTTTTATATTTGTACGCAGATTCATTGTAAGTTCGACCCCTACCAAAGATGATGGACTTGCTCTATGAACGGTGTATTTCCATGCCGTTTGTTTCCACCCATGTGTAATTTGTCTAAGTCTCGCTGCAAAATATCCTCGTTCTTTTCCAAGTTGATAATCCTATAAATTACGTAGTCATCAGCAAAGAGTCGTACATTTGAAGCTAAATTTGTCGGCAATTCATTCACGAAGGCAAGAAAAATGAGTGGTCTGATTACACTTTCTTGTATTCGTGACGTTTTCCTGACGTGAAATTCCTGACGTTTCTCGAGGTTGGTAAGTAACTTTCGATTCGCACCTTCTGTTTCCTGTTCATTTATCCACGCTACCACTCTAGTAACTAAACCCGAATCTATTAATTTCTTTATAAGACGATCGTGTGGAACAACATCAAAAGCTTTGGAAAAATCTATTACTATCGCGGCTACCCTTTTCCCTTCATCAACTATGTCGGCTAGGTCCTGTTGAAGTGACTAGCTGTCTTTCGCATGAGAAACAATTTCTGAAACCGTGCTGACCCTGATAAAGCCACTCCCTTCCCTCCCATTCTTTCTTGATGTAGGTAGAAATTAGATGTTCCATAAGTTTGCATACGACTGATGTAAGGCTAACAGGTCTACAGTTACTAAGTATTGTCTTGTCGCCACTTCTAAAAATATGTGCTACGAGAGCCAGCTTCCAGTCTTCCGGTACCCAAGCGTTGTCTATTGATACATCAAATAACTTAATTAAATATTCTAGAATAGCCTCTCCATCTAATTTAATGATGACCGAGGAAATACAATCTGAGTCTCGGTTTCCTCTCTTCATTAATTTTATTCTTTTCCGCAAAGTATTTACATCAATATGAAAAATACTTCTATCTGCCCGAGTTTGTATCTGAATACTGTTAGATTTCTACTTTTAAACCGAGCTAAAATATACGTTAAAAGCTTTTGCTTTTTTTCTCTCTTCCGTTATAGGCGAATTATTAACACGAACAACTGGAATCTGAACTTTACTTACCTTCCTTCTACAAACGTATTTAAAAAAATACCGACCAATTATTACTGATTTTCGCATCAAGAATATGTTTTTAAATGACGTTCCTCTGCCATTTTGTTTTACTTACTTATCAGTTTTGAATAATATTGAATTAATGGCACAAGATTTTCACTACGGTGTTTGTTTCTAAATGCTTCTCTGTTTTTCTTTTCAATCGTCGAATCTATGCATTATAATATTACGATTTGCAGTTAGTTTTTAATAACTTACTGAGTCCAAAAATCTGCTCAGTATTTACTAGTATATTTTTAAACGCTTCTCATATTCCTTCCATTCCTCCTCCTATTCTATGAAACTCGCCATATCGTAATCTTAAGCAATTAAGTAACCGTTACTTAACTAGGATCCCTAATTTAATTAGGAAGCCGAAAATCGAGAAAAAGGGAAAAAATATGTCATAACAAAGACGATATTTGAAAAGAGAATCAGTCACAACTGAAATACTAGTTCAGACTAAAGAGATTTGAAAACATAGTCACGCAAAACTACTCGTTATTTTCAAAAAATTGAACATGACAATTTTTAAAAGCAAACTTTTTTTAAAGAACAAACTTTGCCCGAGAGCAAAACTTCAATCTTCAATTTTGCACTTTTAAAGTTGTTTTTTTGTAATTTTTGGAAAAAAAGTACAATACTCAAAAATAGGACTAGCGCCATATTTTTTACCGTCCATACATTTGTGGAGAAAATTTAAAGAAAATTTTGGAGCGGTATTTGAGAAAAAATTCGAAAGTTTCAAGCGCAATTTACACAAAATCTACTAACTCAAAAACTGTACATGACCTTTTTTAAATACCTAAATTTGTACAACAGACTTTGTCTCAGCCAAAAACCTCTATCTTCAATTTTCTAGTTTTAAAATGTCTATTTACAATTTTCGAAATATCGGAGAAGCCATCAAATATGAGATCTGAACCAATCTCTTAAACGTTCTTTACACTATTCGACGCCAAAATTTAATCAAAAAAATTGGAGCCATTCTGAGAAAATTTTGAAAATGTGTTTGAACCTTCATGTGAAGTACCCTCAAAAATCAAAATATCCGTTTGAAACTCCGAAAGCCATGAGTTCATTCCAATCTATTTAGGACCATCAATATCAAAGAAAATCGGATGATCGGTTTAGGCGCTAGCATTGACCACAGACGGACAGACAGACGGACGTTTTCCCGTCAAACGATTTTTCAATAAAACGGATTCCGGATACATTGCTAGTTAAAGGATTTTTTACCTAAATTAGCAACAGGATTTACCTACTTCTTCATTACCTAACCCGGAAACGAGATTTTTTTCTGGTGAATTATCGGTCTTTTTTGACACGATTACATAACTTTTTTCTTACGAAGAATTGGTAGGGCGAGAAAGTAAAATTAAATAAGCCGAATTTGTGCTTTTATGGTCTTTTCTTGGAAAACTCTATTAAAACTCTAATTTTGACGTTTTAATTCATTTTTAAAAAGTATTTTTCAACATGCTAAAGGATGATAAAAATACATTGAGTATGTTTTGTTTAATCATAAATTACTGAGGAGAATATCTTCAAATACTAGGGATTTAACCACAATATTTTCAGATGTGCAGCTTCTTGCTTACAATCTTTTTCCGGCAGCGCAACAAGCTGGAGTTCACTTTATATTAGAATAGTAATATCTGTTGCTCTGAAGATAATGAAAAACATCATGACGATGTAATAAAACTAGCGGTGCTACAGAATGGCACAAACTTTCTCGTACAAGTTAGTTTTGTAATATCTTTGATTTGGCCTATCTATTTTTTGCCGTGTAACATACTTTTGCAAGGTGACATCTATCGCCTCTTAAAGTATATATTTTTTAATTTTCTTAATTTTTCAGTTTACTAATAGTAGAACCAAAATATTACTTTGTAGATATCAAAGAAGACTAAAACATCGTCCAATATGAAAATTTTCATTGCAAGATTAAGAGCCGTTTTTAAGAAATGGCGTTTAAGGGTTACAGTGAATGCGAAATTTGAAGCTTCTTACTTTCCTGTAAACGTACTTTCATACGGAGTAATATATGCAGTATAGGGAAGTTTTATTTCGAGATTTCAACAGAAAAACACGTTTTGGGGTCCCCTGATACCGAAAATGCGTTGTTTTTTAAAATATGCGTCCGTCCGTCTGCCTGTTTGTCCATCTGTCTGGTGTATGTGAACAACACTAGCGCCTAAACCATGCGTAGGATTTCTTCCAAATTGAAGAAACCCCAGTCCGTTTGGCCTGAATTGCAGCTCTGCGGTTTTGAAAATCATTCTTTAGTTTTGGGGGTACTTAAATGAAGCCCCCGACATTTTCAAAATTTTCTCAATAATGGCTTCCAATTTGTTTTTACATTTCTTCTAATACTTTATTGAAATATATTTATAAAGGTAATATATGTCTGCTTTTCACTGTACATTCTGAGCTTAAGAAAATTTTAAAAAAGAGTTTAAATATTTTTCAGCCTCTTCCTACAACTACAAAATTGGAATAGAGATTTTATCTTCAAGTACAAATTGTTCTCCATATTTAGTGCTTTCATTAAATTCATGTACACTTTTTAAACATTTTAGTACAAATTTAGTAGCTCGCAATATTGAGAGCAATATTTTCAATTTAGAAAAATTACAAAGACAACATTTTCTCAAAAACCGATCTAATGTTTTAGTAGGGAAATTTATAAATGCGATAAAGACCATACTGCTCTATTCTTTTTTTTCAAAAATTACTAAAATTTAATTCTTTACTTGTCTCTCATGTCGTTAATATTGATATTAGAGGCAATTTGTTCACATTATTACATTTATGAGTACATGTTCTTTAAATAATGTCCAATAAAGCTTCTCAACCGTTTTTTCTCCAAACTAGGTCAAAATATCGCATTTTCAGAAATACTCAAACGCCATTTCCTCAAAAATTACTTTAAATTTTCCCTTTAAACGTTCCGAACTGATGGTGCTAATTGCACTCTTTATTACGGTGTTACGTTCATTTCAAAGTATTTTTTGTTTTTTGAAAAATTACAAAAATGTAATTTTTTGAAAGATCTCTCTCGCCGTTAGTACGCACACCATTTAAACGTTAACACTATTGAATTGATGAGTTAAAGTGCTTCAAATAATTTCTAATGAAGGTTGTCAAAAAATCAAGTATTTTTTTAAAGTAGAGCTTCAAATTTCGCATTTCTAGTACTGCTTAAACACCATTTTCTTAAAAACGGCTCCAATTTTATAATTAAAATTGCCATTTAAGACGAGGCTTCATTGATTTATAATAGGCTTAAAATAATATTTCTTACCTACTAATAGGAAACCGAAAAATTGAAAAAATGTAAAAAAAAATATTGTACGTCGATAGATGGCAGCTGGCAAGAGTATGTAGCAAGACAGAATAGCTCGTATAGATCAAAGAAAATAGTAAAAGAATAGGGTAAGTTTGTACCATTTTGTAGCATCATTAGTTTACAGATAATTTTGAGTTTTCGAAAAACGTAATAGGAAGCCATTTGAAACACTTCCACTCACAAATGCAATAGTGTTTACAAATCGCTGGAAATGTGCTTACTAACCGCGTGAGAATATTTAAAAAAATACATTTGTGTAAATTTTGAAAAAGAAAAGATTAAACAAAATGAATCTTATGTCATTAGCATTAGCACTATGTTTGAAGAAAAACTTTGGAACCGTTTCAGAAATAATGACGGGTGAACATTTCTGAAAATACGGAATTATAAGTTCGATTTCACAGAAAACTTGAGTTTTCGAGAAACTTTATATAACATTATTTAAAGCAGATGTACTCATGAATCCAATAATGGAACAAATCGCCGCTAATATAAATTTTAGTGAGAGACAAGTAAAAGAAATACATATATGTAATTTTTTTTAGAAAAACAGATGGAATTTTTGTCATCTTATATGGTACATTTAGCACTATCCCTAACAAAAGCTTAAAGAAAAATTATTATGTTTACAATCAACAGTAAGCGTTGCTGAACGATGGATGCGCATGTCGTAGTATGACACTTTGACAAGAAGATTGGTGTCGATTCGAGAAAGATTTACACTTCGATCCATCAGGGAGGGTATTTGTACATTTAGATAGGGGAATATCACACGTAGATGACCTCCTTCCAGCTGCTTCTTCAGCCTTCGGCATCGTCACCAGAACAATCGCTAACACTGCGCCACATTTGCTGTCACGTCATCTCCTCTTTCGGATCGATACTCACCCTCGCTGAGAAGCCAAGGTGTGTCGTGTTGTTAATTAAAGAAAATTAGAGCCATTTCTCGGAAGTTCTTCGGTAATTCCTATTTGGCATCTGTAGTTGGAATTGAAAACCTTTCTAAGCATTTTCTTTTCTTTTACATGATAGCATCAGCAGAATTCCAAGTTTCTAACTATTAATTACCTACATGAATACTTGTATAGTTATATTTCCGATTTCCACTTTTTCAATTAAATTAAGTAATCACAGGGGTGCGGCGCCATTGAAGGGTTGCCAAATTCTTCGTACAAATAACCACCGTTAGATGGATGTAAATCCTCCCATTTCCGCCCAATAAGAATTATTCAACATTCCAAGCGGGGTATTTGAATTTGCATTACTATAATTTTATTAGAAGGTTTGTTGAGACAGTGATCCTACGAAATGCTTGGTTAGTTTTATTTTTTTGTTTGTGAACATTGTAATTAATAGGAGGTGGATTTTAACCAAATGCCATTTTTTTCTTTTTACTTTAGAACAGTGACGTTTAGTATAGCTATTCATTTCATATTATGACAAAACGAAATAATCCATTTTTATGTCATTTGTTTTCATTTTTTGTCAATTTTAACATATAATATATTTTTCACTTTTCCTTCATTTTTAATGCATTTGTCGCTGATTTCATTGATTTTTATATAAATTTAATGGTACTTCCTTCAAACAATACTCTTTCTAGGTGCTACAAACGTTCACCACACAATTCCTGAGTCTATTCTATTCCATACCTATTCGATTTTGTCGATCGTATATTGTAAAGTCATTGTGACTACTATGTAATCTAAGGTTCCTGTGACGCTTGTTGGCGCCATTGTCAGTTCCACTGATTTCGCAATAAATGAAGGCAGATATTGTCTTTTAGGGAACAGTTCAAACCAAAAGTTTGGAGGCTGAGTTCACTTGAACAAAAGGAAGAATCCTCGATTACATCAGTAACATACCCAACTGCTTGAGTTGTTCACCTGAAGTGGTTTTAATCCAATTTTTTACTTCATTTGTTTTTTCTTTTTAGGGCGTTCTTAGGGCATTTTAAGAGCATTTTATTGATCATTTTTCAGCAATGTTTTAGGTCATCAAAATCCGCCCCTTATAATTATTAATATTATATCTTGATATTTAAATATTAGTTCTGACTATTCTTGACTGCAGCAGATGGGAGGAATACTTTAAGAGCTAAAATAATTTCCCCATTTTCCAATTTTCACTCCCCTTGTTCCACTTAAATATCCGCGCTTAAAAATATTAGCCCAGAAATGCTTACATATGTATGCTTATTCCCTATGGCTAAACGGAATATGCTGGCAATGAAACTGTACTTCCAAAAGCTGACTAATTTTTAATGACATGTTTTAAAATTAAGCTCTAAGTACTGACAATGAGATATATTATACACTCATGTTGGTCACGACAAATGAGAATGACGTTTAGAACACATTCTGTACTAGAGGTCTAAGAACTAACGTTACTCACTTCTCAAAGTAAATTTGAAGGAATTAACAAATTATTATTGAAATAGCATGTATAATCTAATAAACTAAAAAAAACACACTGTCAACATTGTTAGGGTTGTTTTTTTGAAAATTTATTTGAATATGAAAATTATTTTGAATATATTTTAATACATTTTTGCCCGTTGGGCAGTATTTCGCAAAAACAAATTTTTGTCCTGCGAGAGAGAACCGTTTTCCAGCCCAAAAAGCAGAAATCCGCCCAATCTGGCAACTCTGCACCATGATCAGTCATTTAATGGAATTATCATAATTATGTATATTTAGTGATCTACTATCCCCCTCAATATTTCAGAGAAATCATTTCTTTATAATGCTAAAATCAAGCTAAATCATACTTTCAGTCTTTAAAAACTATTACGAGGATTTTTAAAATGCATCATTCACCCAGGAATGCATTATCGCATGCATCAATGATTAAAATACTTTCTCTAGTTTCTAGATTAATTGATTGATGATTCCGGACAAGTTAAGTGATAACGTAAGTGTAGTGCATGCTTTATCACCGAATGATATTCTCCCGCTGCGTAACGAAGTCCAGCCCAGACCTACTTGGGCCGGGTGCGGGGTTTACTCCACCGGGAAGGTCCCACCCGCGCCTCACCACCCCAGCGCGGAAGAAGCTCTAAGCTCGTGCCTGGCCACCCGAGATGTGCGGGACTGTAGTGCACGTAAGTGTAAGTGCGTGCAAGTAAGGGAGAGAATAGGAGCAGAAGAGGAATTAAGATCGTCCCCTGTCCGCGGCCACTTTGTAAAGATACTGCTCGGGAATTCACCTCGTTTTGAAAAACCGGAAAACTACCGACCAGAATAGCCACGCGCTACAATTATTCTCCAAACAGCGGCTGAATTCCACCTAGTGACCTGGTGTCGAAAATTCTGTCACCGTCAGGACTCAAATTTCAAGACTTATTGTCAGAGGCACTGTAGTGACATCCATTCATGCTCCGAGCCAACTAAGCCGGGCTAGTTCCTAGAGAGTGTTTCGAAAATTATTTTCCTTTCTTACTTTTACAAAGAAATTCTACAAAGAGACGACGATTGGTTTAAGATGTGAAAGTCAATTTTCAGTTTTTTGTTTCAAACGTTAAACACACCAGTAGAACCTGTTATTACCTGATTGTGCAAAAAGATTGTCATTTTCTCTTTCTGGCATACGTACGTATATACTGAGAAAATTTTTTTACCATGCGTGAAAAAAGAGCAAATTTTAGGCAGAAAAATTCATTGCCAGTCCCTGATGACAAACAAGTGGATAAATCCATTTGCTAAATTAAGAAAAAAACAGTAGTGGTACAGAATAACACGGTCTTTCTCGTATTAAATTTCTATTTTCTTTGATCTCGGCTAGTTGTTCGGACTTGCCACATTCTCTTGCCAACTTCTATTTATCGCCGCCTAAAGTACATTTTTTTGACATTTTCGGTTTCCTAATAGTAAAACGAATATATTTTAAGAATATTAAATATATCTTTTATCTTATGAATGAATTCTTAGACATGAATCATATTTTTACAGAACCCAAGCTATCCACGAAAGTTTACTGTGAAAGTTACGATTCCATTGTCTACCACTTTGTTTTAAACCACATAGGTTTTTTAAGAGAACATAATCTATTACCTTCTTTAATATTTTGATACATAATTTGGGATTTCCTCTGGACTTTTAGACCATAATTATTATTAAGTTGTTTTAATGTATCCTCGGTCATTTTTGGTATCTCCGTAAAAAATATTTTCATGAAGTTTCCCAATTAAATTTGAGGTTTAACATCAAGCTGATATGTATGCGCAATTTGCTGTGTTAGCATACTCTGTATACCAAAGAGTCCTAAGAGTCAATCATCTTACAACCTTGCATAAGGTCCTAAGCAATACACTTCATACCTAGAGTGAATCTCTTTGCAACTATTCTAGCTTTTCTACGATGAAGAGTTCCATCTGCATTGTATTTCTTTTTTAAATAGTACGACAACCAATGATTTTCTGCCTTATTATTTCAGGATGTTTCACCATTTCCCGTGTATCTTTTTTTAATAAAGATGAAAATTCATTGAAAATGCCATTTCCCTATTCATTTGACTCAGGTCCTTTCAGAGTTTCTTTGAGTGTTAGTTCAGATAACCAGTTATATTTATTTCATCATATATTTTTCTTTACTACTCTTATGCGATTTGTTTTCTCTAGTTACTTTGTGTTCCCCATGTTCTATGAGCTACTGGTTCATACATTAAGTCATTTTGTTTGAAGTAACTTCTGGTTCCATTTGGGGAATATTTTGTGAAGCTTGTTAATCGTGTTTTTCATATATATTGTCATCTGATTAATTTCTTTCATAGTTTTTTGAAACTAAATAGTGAAAATTAGGTTCTTTACTATCCCTTGTAGTTTATTATCATTCCCTTATTATTATTATTATTATTATTATTATTATTATTATTATTATTATTATTATTATTATATCATTGTTTTCAATATTATTATGAGTATTCTTGTATGAATTAATTTCTTTATTTTTAAAATTAATAAAACTGTTTTTCTCACGTGTGCCACTTTCACCTTTTGTAAACATCGCGAGCGACATATAAATATTGGTTTCTTTTATAGATTCATATTCTTCTGATATCTTTACTTTCAAAATATCTAATTTAAATAATTCATCACGACATTCAATTGCACATTTAAAATTATCTAATTCGTCGGGTAGACTGTTCTGTAAAGTTACAACTGAAATGTATGAAATACGATGGAGGCTGAGATTTCGTATAGTACACTTTATTCCATTGTACAATTTACATAGCAATATTTTCTGAAGAACATACAAAGAAATTCTAAAGTTCCATTGCCCATAAGAAAGTACCTAATTTGTTGGTGAATTTCGTGCCGTCAGAAGATCGATCGAAACCAATTCACAGTATATCCAGGAATAATCACAGAACATAGGCGCGGTAACGTAACAGTATGCTAAACACGTAACGTAACTGTCACTTAAACACGCACTTGATGAAGTAGCTCGGACTCAATCACTTCTATCCGGATACTGAACCGCCCGTCCTACAGGTGTCCTGGAAGTCCTACAGGTGTAAACAAACGTCGAAACTTTAAAACTTTACTTT
The DNA here is from genome assembly GCA_017312745.1 of Gryllus bimaculatus. Classification (NCBI taxonomy): domain Eukaryota; kingdom Metazoa; phylum Arthropoda; class Insecta; order Orthoptera; family Gryllidae; genus Gryllus; species Gryllus bimaculatus. The sequence continues at coordinate 16,359,734 of BOPP01000009.1, read as the reverse complement.
TCAAGGATTTTTTGAGTAAAATGTCTTCTATAAACATGTAGTCAATTCTCCCTAGTCTAGTCATTTCCTCTATTAGCGATATTCGCATGGTTAATTTTGTGGAGTGTTGAAGTGAAGTGGTTGGTAATCACCATGTGCGCGAAAACAGCCCGCCAGATTCGAATGCGGCACGTTAATCAGCGCCCTATTAGGGCCTATTCGAGATTCTCTGAAACAGTGTTTAATACGGGTTTACTTATCAGTCTACTTTTGACTACGGAGATGTAATTAATGTTTAATGTTTTTGTGACGGCATTGCGTAAAGACCGGTACATGAGTATCACAGACGATTTCCTAAACGTATTGTACCGGATAAAAGCGTATTTATTAACACCTTCAGAAGTTGGTTCATGAGAAACTGGTTCATGATTTACGACCTCTGAAAGCGGCCTTTCTCGAGCTACGGAACGAGCAAGTGGCTTTGTTGTGATAGAAGCTGAAGAAAGTCCAACCAATATAAGAAGGGTATCTTCTTGGTTGAGTGATGCTAATAGTGGAAGTGTAGAGTAGAGTGTGGAAATTCATTGAAAGAAGATTTGTATCCTTACAAATTTTGCAATGTGCAACACTTACAACCACAAGACAGAGAATTCCGTATACAGTTTTGTGTCTGGCTTCTTCAATGATCTGACATTTGCAGGCAGAAATTTGTAACAGGCAAGGCACAGTTGAAGAAAAGTTGAATAATTAACCCTAGAAAAGTCATTTTTGGACACTTTGTAATCCACATGAAGCACATGAAAGGTGATCCCAATTAGAATTTTCCTTAAATGTGATGTATGGAATTGTTGAAAATCAAATTAAAGGTCCTTACGTCACCTTTAATTGGAGGCATGTATTTGATGTTCGTAGAACATGAATTACTGTCCCTTCTAGATGATGTGCCTCTCTCAGTGCGTCCCTCGAAGTATTTTTGCACAATGGAGCGCCGCCACATTTTAAAAGAAATGTACAAAACTATCACCATAAGAAGTGTTCAGGAAGATGGATTGGTCGCGGTGGACCTCAAAACTGGCCAGCAAGAACTCCCGTCCTTACTCCACTCGATTTTTATTTTTAGGGTCACTTTATGAGTCTAGGATACATTCAAAATTTTGACAACAGAGCTGCTCCTGTAACGCGAATTTGTGATGTTCTTGATAAAATCGGGAGTAACCGGGAAGTATTGGAGTCAGTAATGGCATCCGTATTATGACGGGCTGAGTTGCATCAAAGAAAGATGAGGACATTTTGATTATTTTTAAGTACAATTTAAAGTCACCCCAAAGAAGAAAAAGTGATTTCAGTGCTGCCAAATGCTTCGGAAAGATCCAATTTGCATAATTCTATTGTATTTTTATTTTTGTTATAATATTTCTTTGTAAACAAATGTATTCATTCCTTTCATAAATATTAAACCATTTATACTTTTTTGGAGTGTTTCTATTCTTCTGCAATGCAAATTATAGCTTAGAAAGCATGTTTTAAACCAACTTGTGAGTGCTTATTGTGGCTGAGCAATTCAGAATATCCAAGTAGTTTATTAGACAAAATATACTTAAAATTGTCTTAAGAGCTTATTTTTGATTGTGGCTTTTCCTCCACGGACACCTGTATACCAGTGCCCTTGACTGTCCAAGACTCGTTCCCACAGCTCTCTGCTTGTTGAAGTGGTTACAGACTTGCTGCTTTGCGCCTTTCGAATGCAGCTGTGCACATAGCACCCTCCCCTCTTGAATGGGTAGCCTACGGTGCTAAGCGCACCGCCCTGCGTGACCTTCTCCTACAGGTCAATCTTGTTTCTTCCGGTCGGATGCTGAGTTGCTGTGATGTACTGCACCCCAGCTGTGCTGCTGCAAATGAAAAGGTTTCATTTGTGTCAGTTATTGCAACGCTCTTTCCATTACATTACATATCTCTTGCTCATTATCAGCCTCTTGACTGTCAACAATGGTCTCTTGAAACCTTGGGCGCAACTGCCACTGGTGGCGCACCACAATTCTAGCTTCCATTTTTAATTAATACATCCTCGTCCCCAAAAGCTTTGGGATAACTCAAGGAATCCATGCCAATTTTTCTTTAATTATGCAGGGAAATTATTGTCTCCTACCTTATATTTGGGTTGAGTACATTCCGATGCGTACTCCCTGTTGGGTGCCAATAGTGACAAGAGCGTCCTCGGCTGCCTCCCATGCAGGATCCCTGCTGGGCTGCACCACTCTACGTTGAGCAGGGTGCGATATGTGGCTAGGACTCGCGGCAGCGCCTTCTCCCGTGGAGTGCCGGCGCCCCTCGCCTTGCTCATAGCTGCCTTGAAAGTGCGGACGCACCTCTCTGCTTCACCGTTGGACTCTGGGTGGAAGAGAGGTGCACATACGTGGTTGATGCCATTAACTATGCAAAACTGAAAAGAGTCCGAGGATGTGAATTGTGGGCCATTCTCCGAAACTATAGCCCGCTTCTGTCACGAAAAACTGTTCGAGAGCCTGTACCGGTGCACTAGCAGTTGTTGTGTTCATTTGCACTATGTATGGGAAATTTGATAGCTAATAGCTGAAAATTGTTTTCTATTCACAATTCCCCAATGTTCCTCATGCAACATATCCAATACCTGTTTCTTTAAACTTTTCGGAATTACCGCTCTTGCTTGCTACTCACAATGTATAATAAGACTCCTGCCTTAACTGATAGCCCGACTTTCTGATTACACTATTTAGTATTGCTCCTGAGCAACCTGGGCGGCCAACCATTTCTGATATAGTTTCTCACTGCACTTAATTCTGCGACTTTGTCGGGGGCTGTCGCTATTTCTGACGCTGTCAGAGGAAAATCCTATAATGGTCACCAATCTTCTTCATCCAGAAGTTGACATTTCTCTTCCGACTCGTCGATACCTACATCTGATCCTGCCGAATAACTGGATGATGTATCGCATTGGCATGTTGAGAAGTACCACTGTATGTATCTTATAATTGTAAACTGATATGTTCCTTCTGGCAGTTTTAGCTATGTGTAATAGTTGTACAGTAAAACAGTTTGTGATCCGTTATAATGTGAAATTTAGATTTGTACATATACTCATGAACTTAATGGGCTTCCATAGGCTTCTCAATAAATTACCCACAAAATTTAAAGAATTATTTTAAAAAGGCAGGGCCCCGATTCGCCGAGATCGTTTACGGAAAATTCAATTTGACGAACATTCTATGAATAGTTTAAGCACTAGTGTGGTTCACAGACAGACTGATCGACAGAACAATTGTTGGACGGACAGACGGACGTTCTGAAACGTTTGTTACTCCGTACATTTTTGAGAGAATAAAACTAAATAAATAAATAAATAAATAAATAAATAAATAAATAAATAAATAAATAAATAAATAAATAAAAAATAAATAAATAAATAAATAAATAAATAAATACACTTCCACGCACCACAGGAGAGGTTATGTGCCAAAATTGAACACCAATTACAGTAACCGAAAACCTGCCCGTTAGAATGTAGTTGTAATATTATTTCATACATAACACAAACATTAGAAATCCTATGTATCATGATTGATGATTAATCAAAGTAGTTACTGTATTCTGTGCGAATAAATAAGGAGGTGAACATTTTGTCGTAGAGGAAACCTTGTAATGTTTACTGTCATAGCGTCTAATTCAGCTTGCAATATTTTCTTAATTAAAACCCAAATATACAAGGACATATTTCATATTCAATAAATCTAAAATTTCATTGCCCAATAATACTGTCCAGATATGATTGTCTACAATTATAAGGAGATGTGAACTTCATCATAAATTAGATGCTTCGTTGTTAAAATGACAAATTATTTCCTATGTTCACAGATTTTTTGTTTCATTAAGATGACCTCGGCATTTACTTATTTAGAACATTTGTCAGAACTCATGTTTCCATGATAAACGATGTCCACAAGCAGTTTTCTAGAATTCTGAGGGTAGTATCTAAAAGCATTGACGTGTCAGTGTCGAATGGAAAAGAATGCATTTAGAAATTTTTCTGAACTTGGGATAATTGAATTTTTAAAATATATTGGAATTGCGAACTAAACCTTCCTAACCTTCATTGAAATTTACTTAACTGCTTACGTAACTTCACATTTCTTCAATTACAAATGTCCATAAATAAACGTATGCCAATACGCTACTATAACGATATTATTACTTTTTCGCATAGTCCATGCTGATGCTATCTGCTTCTAAAGGCGGACCAACTGGTTCGAATGAAATTGTTAATGTTATAACAAAGTGTTTACATTTTTGAAACGGGGGAATGATGATATATTTATATGTATATAACAATTTATGCAAAACTACTGTTTTCTTCTTTCTTCTTCTTAGGCTGTAGCCTGTCTTTTAAAAAAATGGAAATATATTTTAAAACATCTGACATTTCACGAGTACACATTCTACGTAATTAGAGATGCCAGAAATTCACATAGTTTCTTTGCATGGTGATCGATTCCATTTACTTACATATTTAATCTGAATTATTTTTCACAATTTCATACACAATTTTTTATATGAAGAATTGACTTTCGTGAGAAGGTTCCCGAGCAAGCGAATGTATAGTAAAATGAATAGTATGGTATGTGTAATAAATGTATGCAATGTATTGTAAAATGAATATTTGATAAAATAACAACTGTTTAAGCAAACTAGCACGACGAGCTGACCCTCTGGATTGGAAAATTTTATGTATTTTTAACCACAGCTCATGTGATGTTTTGCAATCTTTAAATCTAATAAGGTCACTAGCGGCGGTTGCACGAAATGTGTTCTGTAACATTTTATTCCGTCGTTAGTAAACGGATCTTTAAAACTATTTGGTCCTTTAAAGACTAGATCGTTGCAAGAGAGATATTTAATGATCCGTTTACTAATTATTCTTTAAAGAGGAATACATGAAATAGACTTTAGGTTTCAAGGTTTGTAAACGTTCTTTAACGAATTCCAAAGCCTCCTACTCCTTCCACATGACTGTCTTTGTCTCCAAAAATTTCCTTCAAATGCTCTCGTTCGTGGTGATCTGAATCTTCTGCCCTGTGTACTGCGTCGGTTGGTGATGCAACTTCATAATTATGAAAAAATAGAGTGACATTTTTCAGAAAGAGGAAAAGCTATTTCTTTTGAATATTATTTGCAAGTATTCAAATTCAATTGAAAGTAGGAATATCAACCATTAAAAAAACGACTGCAGGCAAAACGTATGCCACAGCTTTAAAACAAGAAAATCTTCTATGGTGGAGCAATTGAGAAATATTATCGTTAGGTCTGCTGTTCACACAACTTTGACATTAATAGGAAAATAACTTGTTTGTAGTAACGTAGGCAATATTATAGCGGAGCCTAGTTTAATGAATAGTTAACAATTTACAGGTCCGATTTTCAATCTATAATTTAAAGAGTATTTTAACTAATCGGTTAACTTAAAGTTCTTGCAACGCTTTCTTCCATCAAGAAAATGCTTACAGGACCAATAGCGTTTATCGAATCTTTAAATAGGTTTATGCAACCCAGGGTAGGCTGCATAGATCAAATAATTTTGAACCCAGCTTTGCTGTCAACTGTAGTTTCCATGATTCAAAATTTTCTTTTCCTATTGGAACCAGAGAGAATCGATGAGAGAAGGAGAAAGGAGTGGTAAGAGAGAAAGAGAGAGAGAACGGAAGAGAAAAATATAGAAAGAAACGAAGACAGATAAATAGAGAGATGAACAGAGAGAGAATGAAGTAGAAAGATAGAGAGGCGGAGGAAGACAAAAAGAGAGAGGGAGAGACAGAAAAAGAACATGAGACAAAAAGAGAAAGAAAGAGAGAAAGAGGGAGAAATATAAAAAAGAGAGAAAGGGTGAAGATATATAGAAAGAAAAAGAGAGAAAGAGTGGTAGAAAGAGATAGAACGATAGAGAAAATAATAGAGAGAGGGAGAGAGAGAAATAGAAATCATGTGAGGGAAAAAGATAGAGAGAGAGAGGGAGACATAAAAGAGAGAAAGAGAGAAAAGAGAGAGGAAAAGATAGAGTAAAGAAAAAATAGAGAGAGGGAAAGACAGAACGAGAGTTCATAATAAAGAGAGGGAAAAGAGATAGGTAGAGAGAAAGATGGAATAAAGAAGATATTAGAGGGTCAGAAAGAGCGAGTATGAGAAAGAGTGAGACAGAAAGAGAGAGAAATAGAAAAAGAAAGAGACAGTGAGGGAGAGATAGAAAGAGAGAGAGAAAGATATAGATAAAGAAAAAACATAGAGGGAAGGTGAGAGAAAGAGAGAGAGAGAGAATGAAATAAAGAGAAAGATGGAGGAATAGAGGGATACTGAAAGAGAGGAAGAGAATATGAGAGAGAGAGAGAGAGAGTAAAAAACAGAGAAAGAGAAAGAAAGACAGAAAAAGGAAAAACAGAGAGAGAGAGAGAGAGAAAGAGAGAGAAAAGGAAAGAGAAAGATAGAGGGAAACAGAGAGAAGCATACAGAGAAACATAGCGAGATATAGAGAGAGAGAGGCACAGAAAGAGAGAAAGAGAAACAATAAGAAAGAGAGATAACAGAGAAAGGAAACAATGAAAGAAAGAAATAGATAGTGAAAGAAACAAGAGAAAGAGATAGAGAGTGAGAGAAACAATGAGAGAAAGATATAGGTGAGAAAAGGAAGAAAGAAAGGGGAAAAGTAAGGTATAAAACAGATAACGGGGAAAGAGAGAAAGAGAGAGAAATATCTTGAAAGAAAGAGAGAGAAATAGAAAAAAGAGAGAAAGAGTGAGAAATAGATAGAAAGGGAAAACAATATGATAGAGAGGTAGAGAGAGAAAAAGAGGGAAATAGAGAAAAAATGAGAGAAAGAAAGAAGAGAGAAAATTTGAGAGAGAGAGAGAGAGAGTTAGTAAGAGTAATGGAGAGAGAGACATGAATAGAGAAGATAGAAATAAAAATAGAGAGAAAGAGAGCGAAGGAAAGAGAAAAATAGAGAGAGAAAGAAAGGAAGAAAGAGAGAGAAAGAAAGGAAGAAGGAGAGAGAAAAAAAAGAGAACCAGAGGAAGTGAGAGGTATAGAGAGAGAATGATAAGAGAGGAAGGTAGACTGAAACAAAAAGAGAAAGTTAGAAAAAACAGAGAGAAAGAGAGAGAGGGGTAGGAGAGAGAGAAAGATATAAAGAGAGAAAATAAAAAATAAAGAGCGAGGAAAAAAGAGAAAGAAAACAAAGCAGAGAGAGATGGAAAGAGAAAAAAAAGAGAGAATAAAAAGGGAGGGAAATAAAGAGAAAAATATAAAGAGAGAATAAAGTGACCGAGGAAGAGATAAGCAATGAGATAAAGAGATAGAGAGGAATAGAGAGAAGTAAAGAGGGAGAAGGAATAGTAGAAATAGAAAGAGAGAAAAAGTGAGAGATGGAGAGAGAGAAAGAGATAAATGGAAGTAGATAGAGAGAGAAAAGAGATAAATAGATAGATATGTAGAGAAAGAGAGAATGGGAGATACCAATATAAAGAGAAAGAGAGATTAAGAGTTAGAGAAATAGGGATATAGAGAGATTGAGAGTAGAAGAGATTGTGAGGACAGATTGAGAGAAGGGGAAATTGCAAAGGGACATTGAAAGTAGAGATATAGAGAGAAAAAGAGAAAAAAGAGATTGCAGAAGAGAAATAAATAAAGAAATAAGGAGAAACTGAAAATGAGAGGGGGAGAGAGATAGAGTGAAAGTGAGAAAAATAAAGATAGAGAGTGGGAGTCACCTGGAGAACACTGCGGAGTCTACAGCACATCAAGCCTGTGTATTCATGATCACTTTTTACCGGTATACTTTTCAACACACCTGCAAGTGGGGATTCATCCGACTCATTTCTGTTTGCTCGATTCATCCGTTTTTTCTGTTTATGTCAATTTCCACGCATCATTGAGCAAATACTGAGGCAGCCTCTGATTCTTCTGGATATGAAATGCAGATTTTCTCCCTTCCAAATGTAACTATTGTTTGTTTATTTTTCATGTTAACAACGTAAAGCAAATTAATGACACCTTAATATAAAGATCTGCCTCTACCCTCATTTCGACCAGTATACCCTTTAATCATATTGTTAATATCAAATGCCTGTATATTGAAAACAAACAAATATTTTTATCCATCCCAATGGTGTAAGTACCGAAATTATTGACACTTTTTGACAATTTACGTAGTTATATGAATTGCATGTAATTGTATAATATGTCTAATCTTGTGTAATTCCTAAATTGATGCTTATGACCCTGTTGTTAAAAAGCGACCTTAAATGAAATAGAAAATAAAGCACATAAAAACTAAGCAAATTAATTTTTGTTACGTATTTGAATGAGTCACCTTCCAAGCCTGCCTTAAATTACATAAACGATTTCGTTTTAGCGCAGTATACCCTCCCCTCCACACCCATTACATGACGAATTAAAACAATTTAATTTCTTACTGCATTCTCATTTATTACAAGGGCGTTCTCTCTTTCGAAACGACTGACGTATACGATCACTGTTTGATATTTGATTCAATACAACGGCGGCCGTTACGGAAGAACCGATTCGTTCGACGCCGCCGCCTCCGCGCTTCGGGCGCCCACGCAGGCGACGCGGCGCTCGGCGCGGCGCGGGGCGGCGCGAGGCGGCCCGGGGCGGCGCGGGGGCGGCGCGGGGCGGCGGGGGAAATTGGCGCGGGCCTTGCAATATCCTGCGTGCGGTTCTTCCGCAAATGTAATTCGCGAACGATGGGCGAGCTAACGTTCCTGGTCACTGGAAAGCAGCCGACGCGCCCCTCTCCGTCCGCACGTGACACCCCGCCCCGAAGAAAAGCAAAGGAACGAAATGCCGGCGCTGGAAAGCAATTGCCTCGTCTGGTACACAAAACCTGCCAAATTAAATTAGAATTTTAATCCCCTACTGTTGCCAGCTACATTTTTCTAATTACTCTTTCCTGGAATACTCAGAATAGGCAGTTTTACTTTTGCCCTTTGCTGGATTTAGCAACGAACATTTTTATTTGACACCAGTGTTAAATATTGATATAAATCTTTAATGTCAATGTAATAGGATATTTCCTGGAAATTGATGATGTGCAGAAGCAAATGTCGGACACAGGAGCATTAGTATGACATCTTCCCCATTCTCGAAGCGTTCGCGGTCTTTTGTCATCTGAAAGTAACGATTACGAAGGAAGCAATGATGGATACGACTTTAAGAACATAATTAATTTATTTTGAGTTTACTGTTTAAGTAGCGTAGTCGAAGTAACGTAGCCACCTAATCTTTATGTTCAGTCAGCTGAGCATATTTTGAAGCAGTAATATACCGTGTGGCCTACCTAAGAAGTTCCCTTCAATTTTCACCTGAACCGTTGCAGATACTGAGATGCGGCTTTGTGAGATGTTGGCTATTTGTACGTTTTGTGAGTAAGTTTGCATCTAAAGATTGTAACGAATCCATTGTCAGCGTGTTTCGTGTTTGCGTGTGTAGTGATGTGAATTGATTGCGAAACTCATTCCAGTCAGTGGGTTGTGAGACCCACTGCCTAGAGCCGTAGAACTCGCGGATTCTACCGACTGCGAAGGTAATGGGGATATGGTCAGAAAGGGAGGGATTTGGGAGTAATGACTCGAATATTCCCAGATGTGAGTGCCACATCGAGGACTTCGAATTGTAGGCGAGTCTCAGTGGGCGAAGCGGTAGGTGTGGACGACGGGATGAGTGTCATAGTGTTGTGTGATAGCAGGAAACTTTACGTTGCTGTTTCTTGTGTTGCAGTCCCATTCTTGGACTCGGCGTTTAGTTCTCCCGCCATGGTCGTAGGAGGTGCTACGGAGAACACTGAATCGAAATTGTCATCAATGAGAAGACGATTCGGTGCTAGGTATGTTGACATCAGCGCATTTGCCTTCCGTAGTGTTTGCCACAATTGCTACCGCTGCAAGCCTGGCAAGGCGAAGTAAAGCTGCGGGATATGTCGTACCGAGCGACGTACGGGCAACCGCTACACCGCCTCCGCAAAGATGAGCACCGCGGTCAGACAGCCATGTAATTGAGCTCCAGGTTGTCGGAGATTATAAGTTTTGTTCCCTGTAATAACAGAACATTGATGCGATGTCCCTTACAGACCTCTGGGTGCGTGTGGCCGGAACGGCCGTTCACGTACTAGGCAGCTAACGCGAGAGGGCGGGTCTTCGTGTTTCCTTGTGTTTGGTGTTCAGCCTTTGTGAGCTGTCAGTTGAGCGCAAAGAGTTGTGGCAGTGCCGGGGGGGATGTGACCTGTTTCAGCTCAAGAGACCTATCGGAGTTGCTCTGCCTGCGATTTAGCATTAGGCAAGTATGTGGAGGTGCCTTAGGCGTGGAGGTGTCAGAGCGAGCGGTTCTCTCTTGAATGCCCTTTCGGACTTTGAGTTTGTTGCTACCTTCACGGCGAGCGCTGTTTGCGCAGGTTGTTGTTTTGGTGAGTGCGCCGCTTTCTCAAACGTTGTGATCTTTTCTACCTCGCGTGCGTGTTGTGTTTCTCTGCGTCGGCTCTACATTTTTGTTCTTGGCTGCTAAGGCTTTGCGTATCTTGCAGCCATCGTCGTTCTCGTTGACAGCAAAGTGGTTAGCTTTGGAGTTCCAACAGACAGCAGTTTTGTTGTTGTTGTTATTGCAATACTTTGTCAGATGGCCTTCGCCGCAGGGAGTGCAGGGTGGGTTTATCTGATAATAGGCACGCGTGTGCTACCAGCTGTAGCAACTTTCGCAGAAAAGTGAGCTGTCAGTGCGCTACGCAACGTACGCGTGTCTGAGAGTGACAGATCACCTTCACGGATAACAGCCACTTGCCGACATCACCTGGGCTGAAGTTGACGAAGCAGACACCTAACTGTATTAATTTCCCATTTCGGCGCCTCCTCAGCTGGTGTACTTCCGGCCTGGGTTTCCCCGGGCACTGCGCGGCGATGTCGTCAGCAACTTCAACCGCTGACACTTTGGTGGTGTGCTGTTCACGTAGAGCTTAAGGCCTCGTGCCTCCTTACGTGCGTGCGTGAAGTGCGACGCTTGTAGTTTTTGCAACGCAGCCGCGACCTTCTCATAGTCGGTGGCGTTCCGTGCTTGCAGCGAGAAGAATTCCCCGCAGTGGTTTCCCACATCTGGGTGTTCGCAATCGTGTGTCGCCGTTTTGAACTAGCGGCTAAAGCCGCCATCGGAAGGTACCGAGGCGTTCGCGAATGATGGGCGGGTCGCGCGTAGAAGCTTTCTTGGACTCAGAACCGGTCGTAGGCTGTGAGGCAGGCGTAGGTAGCGGCAGAGAGGTGGCAGAGGAGGCGACTTCGCCCTGGCACTGCCGCGAGGGTGGAAGAGGTGACACGGTGCCGGGAGGCGCGAGCTCAACCGCGAGGGCCCCCGCCTTCCGGATAACCTTCCGGATAAGCGACAGCGGCGGCTCCGGCGCCCCGACGGGCACATTGTCCACGTGCATTTCCTCGCTCGCAGGTAGAGCTAGAAAGCTACCAGATGGAAGGCGTGAGGCGGTGGCGTCGGCGGCCGGTGAATCGCCTGAAAGGCGACGCTTCTGGCCTTTGCTGGAGGTCTCGTCGATGGTGGCGGCGTCGGCGGGCAGTGGCTGTGCGTAAGATGGATTGGAGTAAAATTTCGTAAGCACGTTCTTGGCGGCGGCTTACTGAACAACTTTGTTGAACTGCCTGTTCAGCAGGCGTCAGCTTGGCTGCAAAGAGCGCGACCAGATAGATCGTCATCTGCGCAAGGCATTCTTCCTCATCGGCCTGCATGAAGGCGTTGAGATCATTAGCAACGCATGAGGCATTGCTCTTTCTATTATTTTGTTGGCTCCTAAAAGGACTGTTTAAATGGCAGACAAATCCTGCTGGTTTATGGCGTCTGGTATTTCTCCTGGCGTAATGGTGGCCAAAGCGGCGGCGGGTACTGCTGCTGCGGTGGTGTTAGTTGTGGCATGGAACGCTGCAAGGCCCTCGGGCGCTATCACAACCGAGAAGACCAAGGCGAATTCGAAGGCGCGCAGGACCACTTTCGTTGTACGCCATAGCCATTCGCCATCTGTGAAATGAAAACGGCAATTTTGCTCTTTCCGAAGAAAGTCGCTGCTCTAAAAGGAACTGAAGTCTAAGTCCTGAAAAGGTCTGATTGTCCTGAAAGTCCTGAAAAGGACTGGTGGCGATTTTTGCTCAAGCCCTAAAAAGAGCTAGTGTGTGAAAATTTTCAAAGTCTTGCAAGCGGTACTTCGGAAAATTTCAGACTTTATGTCCCGGGAGGAATTGACGATAATATTTCTTGGTCCGAAAAATAATATTTGAACTTCGAAATATTCAGCGCAATGTAGAGGCAGCCCGGTCCGGCAGAGTCAGCACAGCAAGCGGCGGCTCAGGAACTCCGATGTTCACTGCTCAGCGTCAGCAGTCAGTGAGCACGAGTGGGGGCCCTAAGACAACGCTGCCCGCCGCCAGCGAACGGGTTTCTCCTGCGTCCTTTCTGCGATACCCTCTTTACAGTAACCGAAGAGGTTGCTGATTGCATTCTTTTGACAGTTTTGCTTTCCAGTGGGTCTTGTTAAAGTAATAAGTTGGCAACGGCAAAATAGTCTTAAAAGGCCATCCCTTGATGGTCGTATTGGTCTAAAATTCTATATCTCTTGCTTACTAACCTGTAACCTCTTGGGGTACATATGAATTCAGGCAAGTAAATGATATATTTTCTCGCAAACGTATTAATCCATTCACGAACCAGCGACCAGTACACATCTTCCTCCGCACAGCTCAGGACGTTTCGATTTGAATCTGTGTAGTATCAGTGACAAAGTTTTTGTATTGTTCGAGGCGTTTTCACGTATTTGAGATTTGGATTGGATGAACTGATAGATTGACTGAAGCGCAGCAGTCCTCGAATCCCTTTGATAGCCTGCAGGTAACAGAATGTGCTTCCGGTTTCACAGAAACAACGTATTGCACAAACAAATTTATTCAAAGTCACTTCACTGACATTCATACATAAATACGCAGAACAATTATTACACTTGTTACACAGTTAAGTTCAGTTAACACAACATTTCCCTACAGAACATTAAAGATTTATGTGAAGCAGCTCTTGCTTCGTTTTAATCTGAGGTGGCATACACTGCCGTATACAACTCAGTTTAGAATTCAAACTCATAATTAAGTATGCGCAATTAATTGTTGCTCATTACGAGACCTTTTGTCTACTCGTGACAACTTGTTTGGGCGACATTCCCGTGTACCGAAGATAATTCTAAACCAAATTGTTTCTAATAGTCACATATGGTATTTATTACACAAAGGGGAAAATATTAGTTTTATTTTTTTCTCGGAATTGAATCTCTTGAGGTATGCAAGAACGCATAAAATAATCAAATACTCACCTCAGCATGCTGGAGTCCTACCCCTCCAAAATCTCTTCTGTTCCTCATAACAAATGCAGGAAAGCTAAATAATATTGTAAAGAGTAGGATTGTACTAGCCAGATCTTGAATTTTTGCATGGAAAACTTTACTTTGCTTCCTCAAGAGTAAAAACGTTGTCTTATATTTTTGTGACTATCGAGGAAAGCGAAAATATAACTGTCAAGAAAGATTGAATAAATATATCGATTTTTTTTAAGAAGTGTGAATTGTTCGAAGAACATATGTATATAATACTGAATAAACCTTTATTGAAAATTAGTTTCCAACATTATTTGCATTGTTCTTATTTTTGTTTCATATTCTGTGAGTACAAAGTTACATTTATACATTTGGTAACAAATAAACACGTTTCATTAACAACTTTCCTTCTTAATGGAAAGGATAGGGACATGAATAGAGAAAGTGTGGGCATTGGAACTCGAGGGTTCTCGCACGGCTACGCTAGTTCGTCGTCATATATCTGCAAAACCGCAACATGATACATCCGATAGTAGCCAGGAAATAAACAAATCAAAATTGGCAAAAAAGATACGTCTCGGCAAGAGTCAATTACAAGATTCCAATGACCAACCACATATTATGAATATAAAACTCGCGAAAACACTTTCACGCTTAACACATGTTACAATGTAGAGTAAAGTATCACCTATTTCAAACAATGAGGTTGAGTGCATTTCAAATAATATACGTCACACTCTTTTTAGGATTTGTGATGGAAATTAATATTTAAAACAATGTGATGAAAATTGATTAATGTATTTTGTTTTTGCAGAAATACTTAGACAATATGCTATATATGTAATGCACTTTTTGTCCCTGGATAACAGTTCTGAATCGAATACAGTAGTGGCAATGTTCTCTTTTCCTTGTCCTAAATTAATCATGTTCCATATAATCGTCCATGCTTTCTCCCTTGCGTAGGACGCCACTCCTTGCGTTGCGAAGGAAGCATCAATCATTTTGATCGATTCTGCTGGCCATCTGCTATTCATGAGCTTCGACGCTCGAGAGGTTCGAACGTCCGGCAAAGGCATGCGACCAGGAATGGCGCAGGAATGCTCATATTGCCGCTGAGTGTTTAACGCTTCACGGGTGACAAGGTGTGCGTGCCCTCACAGACACTACATTATTCATCTTAATCCTCATACTAAACTGTAGGCCAAACCGAGATGCTTGGTTCACAAACATTGTATGTTCACTAATGGTCATTTTTGAGTTAGTATCATTTTTGGAGACCTCTCGTTCATATTTAACTAGTGTTCAAAGATGATATGTCCGTATAAGAATGATCAAATTTTTCCCGGGAAGCAAACATTTTCGCTTCATACGTAACTGCCCCAATACTAACTTTCATGCTTGATTTTCTCAACAATCAGAATTTTGGTCATGCAATACATGGGTTTTAATCCATCGAAATGAGTATTAAAAGAATAGAATATATCAGAAATACTAATTTTGCAGTCACAATGGCTATATATTGTGGTGGACAGCATAAGGGTTACTCCAGCTAACTGAGGTTTATAGCATTCGTCACCTCGTTACTTACCTGTCTCTTCATAGTTTTCCTGTAATGTTGAATGTTTGCTCTAAAGGGATATCATTGGGCGCCAACAGGAAACTACTTGAGCAGAGAACAATTTGTAATTAACGAAAGTACGAGTAACTCGAAATAACGTACACCATAGACAGATTTAAATGAACATGTTTAATTAAAACTAGTCTTTATACTAAACAAATGAAATACAAGACCCTTTACAGGCGCCATTGATTGTCATTTGCGATAAACTGAATCTAACTTTTACTTTCATGAGTTATACACGGCTTTGCTGCTGTTAATAGTCTATTTCTTCTGAACCAAAATCTGGCAGATATAAGGGCCGTCAGCCATACAAAGTTTATTTTCCACCACTACTCAGCTCAGCTGGGCCAATGTCGGCCTGACGCAGGTAGTCGTCGCGGTCGGGTCGGCGGCACTCGCCAGACTCAAGGGGCGGAAGGGGCGGCGTGTGAGTGTCCTTAGCTGCTGAAGACAATCTGCCTCCACGCCCTGTTGCGTATTTCACACGGCGAGCTTATCTCGGCAGTGGAGGCGTTCAGACTCGAACACGCGTTCACAGCAGGGACGGACTTGTATATTAATTCGCGATAGCAGGCATGTCAGACGTAACACGCGTAATTGGCTGACGAGAAAGAAACTACATCGAATTTGATGCACGGCACGTGAACTGCAGGTACTCGCAGCCACTCTTCGTGGTATGCTGCGAGCAAACGTTCGTTCGTGAGCCCAGCTCCGTGCTAAGATAGTACGCAATTGCATTTGCGCGAAAACTCCAAGTCCCGCGATCTTGTGACGTTGTTGAAGTCCCCGTGTGGAGACTCGCAATGGCACATTCGCCCACCACGGAAGCAAGACAGCAAGGGAATTTTCGCCCCCAGAGCAAATTTCAAGTTCATTTCCGACTGCAGCCTGATTGGTTTACTAAATTTGGAAGAGCTGTGCCAAACAAAAGCTCAAATCAAATTCATGTTTGGGTGACGCTACTCTCAATTCGTTGATTCGAAATATGTTCGTGGCGTGCTCGTGTGGGAGGCTGGCAACGATCGCCTGCTCACCAACAAAGACGTATTCGGACCGCCGGAAGTTGCCTATGTCTTTCTGGTTCATAACAAAGCACGGCAGCCGTCTCGACTAGCCACTTGTTGGTAGAAAAATAATCAATAAAACTTTCTAACCGGACTGGCGTGCAGTTGCACGGGGTTGGCAAAAATCAAAATAGTGTCCTTTGAGCACCCGACAAGTGTATCCGGCTCCATGAGGCTGCAGTTTCCGTCACTTCTCGCGGGACAGAGTTACGTTATATATACTAATATACTTCGTACGTAGTAGTATTGTAATGGTAAATGCACCTACGTACATATGAAGTACGCATTGCTTAAGAAGAGCAATGAATATTTCTTTCAAACTGTACGTGAAAGAAATATCACCCTTCAGACATGTTTAAATTAGGGTCGTGTCTGGAGCAGGCGCCCTGCCTGAGGTCATGGGTGATTGGGCACCCCAAACCGCCGTCAACGTTAACACGATCCAGACGTGGAAACAGGAATGTTTGGGATCTTGTGAGTTTTCAAAAGGGCAAAAGTCCTCTGACAGTTATGTCAGTTTATTGCGTCCAGGGCGTGCCGAGTTCTGGCGGGGGTGGCGTAATGGCCTCGTAAATCTCCCTGTTTCCCATATAAGGATCCTGTAGCGTTGATATCGGACAGACAGCCTACAGACTTTGCTGTGTCAACTTCACGCTGCTCTGCAGCTCTACTTCTTCAATTAAACTTATTTTCATACTTCATCGGACTTGGTCTCTGTACTTGAAACCTCGCTCACCACCACGCTCCTCCAGGGAACTTAGCTTCCCTGCGAACTCAACTTTTTTGCATCCTATACTGGAAGCATTTGTAATTGCCTGCAATCGCTGCTAGTAGCACGGCACCTACAGCGAAAGGCATTACAGTATACACAGAACAAAAAAAATGTAATATGAAAAATTACTTTCGAGATTGCAACAGAAATTCACATTTTGGGGACACTTGATACCGAATAAGGTATTTTGTTTTTGTTTTTTCAAAACGTTTGTCGGTCCGTTTGTCTGTAAACACCACTAGCGCCTAAATCATACGTAGAACGTTTTTCAAAATAGATATTCCGAGGTCGATCTAACCCGACACAAAGCGCTGAGATTTTGAAAAAAATAATTTCGGAGTACTACACATGAAGCATCTAGCATATTTTCAATTTTTTTTGTTGAACGGCTCCAATTCCATTTCAATCAAGTTTTTGAAAGAACAGAGTAAAATACACTGATAAAGAAGGCATACTTATGTTTTTCACTGTTATCTCTGTATTTTCGAAATTTTCAAAAGTTTGGCATCTATCAACAACTATAAAATTGAAGATAGAGAGTTTTCCTCAGGTAAATTTTTTCTCCATAGTTCTTTTAGTAAGATTTTTTTAAAATTTTAGTAGTTTTCGCGCAATATGTGCATTATTAAAGGCGTGGCAATTATGTGGCACGAGACGCACGCGCGATGTCTCGTTGCCACCGCCGGTATTCTTCGGACGGTTCCGCATTGGCCTTTGCTGCCTCGGAGCACTGCCGCGTGCCACCCACAACAGAATAAAGGAATTGCTCTTTCAAACACAGTTCGACACAGCCACTTCCATGTTTCCCATTGAGTCTCAGTTGGTAACTTCCGAATGATTGCTAGAACACAATTACATTCGTCCAATTGTTGTTGCATACCTGCTCGTCGCATACCATCAGCATTTATTGTTTTGATTCTTCTTGAACCTAAATCACCAAAGAGCGCCGAAAACACCGAAAATAAACCGTGGACTTTATTTAGACGCGCACCTGGGGCCGTAACCCTTAGGCAATAGGTGTTGATGATTAAAGAGAAGCTGTCATGGTAAAACACAAGAAAACTGTCGTGTACATCGAATAGTCACAAAAAGTGTAACTGTATTTGGTTTTACAAGGAGAACAAGTCACTTCACTGCCCTTGTTTTACAACGTTGGTAACATCCGAATTATAAAAATTAATTTATTATGTACTTTAGCGGTACAGAATTATTAAGATAAATTAAATTGAGTAAAGTAGACCTAAGAAATTTTTTACTGAAGAAAAACATACGGCGTTACGCGCGCAGCCCCCCTTCTTGCAACAGCCACGATCCCCTGACCCATTTCGAATGTTTATGACACCCCACCCAACAGCCGAAGAAAGGGTAACTTGTAAGGCGCCCACATCTGGAATACTTCCGAAACGCCTGTCATCGTGATCGGGGAAACCCGAAGCAATAATTCAGTAGCCGGGAAGCCCCTTTCAGAGACGTGGCCTACTTTCGAGACGGTAGAGCAGGACACCCATGTTCCGACGGAAACAGAGAGAATGGAAAATTCCTATACTCCGCCGGAGCTTATTGGCCCAATTTAGTGTAAAACGCCATCACCTTTAGCCAATAGCGACGCGATCGTTGTAGGGAGCAAGAACATATGAGGAGAAAGGGTGCGGATAAAAGTTAACTTCGTGCATTTATGAGGAACACAATTTCAGTTGGTAGAGAGACTTCTCTGGGGTGGGAGCCAGTCGCGGGGAGAGGCGAGTGAGCCTCTGAAGGCACTTGGTTGAAGGCACTTGGTTGAGAAACTTCTCTGGGGTGGGAGCTATTTGCGGGGAGAGGCGAGTGCGCCTCTGAAAGCACTTGGTTGAAATTACTGGGGTGATAGATTGGAATTCTCGGTGAGAATTTTAGAGGAATTGCAAAAGCACTTCAATAGTAACTTGGCGAATCCTTTGTAATTGCGTATTCGCTACAGGATTTCGCAACTTCTAAATTTGTATTTGAGAGGATTCGCATAGTTCAGAGGGAAACACTGTTGTGTGCTACGCAACTGCGACCGGGGGCAATACACCCCGACGACATCTACCTACTCCGCCAGGCAGCCTCCAGACGGCCACCCTGCTGACGTCACGAACTGCCGCAGACGCCGTGAGCCGCTGCCAGCCGCCCTGCTGTTGAGGGGACGCGACCGATTGCATTCCAGCGAAGGTCGCCTACAAGCTCCGCCGTGCCCGCCCGGATCTATTGAGCGAACCTGCCACGGAAGGCTCTCAGGCAATGTAACTGGGGGCAATAAACCTTTTGAAGTATTGTCAAAGCGGTGCCGCGCCAAGGCACAGGAAAGGTTCTCAGGGACAACTCTGTAAATCTAACTATAAAATAACGTTGTACTCTTCTCTAGTTATAAGCTTTCCTTTTAATTTTAGTCTTTATTTTTTCTTTTTATTCAATCTTTCCTTTCTTTTATTTTATTAATGTAAATTCCCTGGTACAGTTTATCCAGGAATAAACTTTGTTTTTTTACCAGTGATCAAATTGTTTATTTTAAATGTCCATTAATTTCGTTAACAATTCCTTCCATCGCCTAATTTTTAAATGAGCAAAGGAAATTGTTACAATTGGCTAGTTTTTAAACGAGTAAAGGGAATAGGACCGACTCAGCTATAACCGGGCCGCTAACCGCGCATTTACCGACGATCCCACGTCGCCGGGAGATGAGTGGAGGTGTTACAGTACTTCAACAATAATACTGTTATTTTCATTTTTTAAATATATATTTTTCCTTGTTCGACATAAAAATTTCTTTCAAGGATTTGACGATACTTTACATAAATTACATTAGCTTTGTGGTATAAATGTAAATAACCATAAAACATAATTAACAGTCTTAGAGGAAGTTCCAGAAAGGGTCCTCTGAACGGTTATTTTAATTTTCGTGATTTGTTAGTATTGAATATATTATCAGTGAAATTAAGGAGGATGTAATAACTATTTCGAATGCGAGATTTAATTCGGGGCAAAGGGTGAGCTGACTGTCGTAATTGGAAAGCATCGCTGGGAAAGAGGGAAATGAAGAGTAGAAACTTTAATAATTTATTTGTCATTGTTTGAAGAGGTTTAACAGAAATTCCTCTCTAAATTTGATAATTTCTAATAACACGGAAAATTTAAAACACGTCTAAAGAATCAATTTTGAATAACTTTAATTTTGAGAAAATTGTTTTTTGTTGTGGCATCCCATATTGGTCATGCATATGTGAGGATAGAGCGGATTATTTATTTGTATATTGTGATAGCTGTTTCAATTTTGTTGGAAGATTTTTTATTTATAAATGGGTAAAGTTTAAGTATTTTAATATTTGTTTTATTTGCCGTATGTATTAGATGATCTTTGCAAGTGAACTTTTTATCTATGTTTGAGGCAAGATATTTAACAGCAGTATTTGAAGATGACCATTGAATTGTTGTGTTCTTAATTTTCAGTGGATTCATATTTTTAATTCGTCTTATTCAAAATACATGTGGTTGAAATTTTGAAGGGTTAATATTTATTTACCAATTTTTAAACCAATTTGTTAAGATTTGGAACTCATGTTGTATGTTGTTTTGACTTTGTAAAAGGTCACGATGTGAAGTGTATAAAGTTGTGTCATGGGAAAATAATGTAAATTCTGAAGTTTCAAATAATGGTATGTCAGAAATAAAGGTATTCAAGAGCAAAGGAAAAAGTGGGGATCCTTGGGGTACTCCGGCTGAAATTGGATATTCATGGGTTAATTTGACGCCGATAAATAATTCACTTATTCGATTTTTGATAAATCAGGTTTTCAACGATCGTCAAGTCTGTACCAGTTTTGTAAACATTCCTTCTGCTATCCGACAACAAAATTTAATAAAAAAGGTTGTACCTGTTTTTGGAAAATTTTGAAAATATCCCAAAGGCTTCTTGTATATACCCCCTTTAATTAAAATAATGGTTTCCAATTAAACGAGCCGCGATATCACAGAGTTCGATAAGTGAATATCATTTTTGGAGAAAATTGACTGAATAGTTTAGGTGCTAGCATAGAGCACAGACGGACGGACGGCCAGACTTTTTGCTGTCAATCGATTCGTTTTTTGTTTGTCTGTCAATCGAGTCAATCGTATCAGGGGTCCATTGCAATCTGCATTCTTCCTTGATGCATTCTGCCCGTAACATCGTGTTAAAGGAAATAATTTATTACACATAAGAACAAGATTTATACATTTTTTTCGTCACCAGGGCCCGGCAATAAGCGTTTTTATGTCGAAAATTCGCTGTTTTCTCGCATTGTTATAATAATGTATCTATTGTGAGTAAGCTGTAGAGAGAAAGTAAAACTGTCAAAGGTAATAAATAACATAATTTTCAGTACCATTTGTCATAAATTAAAAAACTCGCAGATTTACTTGCCAAGCTCAATTTTAAAAATTAATTAGACCTTTTGGAGTAGAAATAATTCAAAATTGAATGTACGTGTCGATAAAACAATATTTGTAATAATACTAATATTGTTTTTAAACTGAAAATATCTTAATACTGGAGCCCATCTGCATTAGCATAGGCCTTAAAGTGAGTTGCATGTAAATAAATCCGACCCTACATTACATGGGTAAATATTCTAATATTGCTGTGTGTTTGTTTACAACTTCAGTGCTAATAAATTGCACGGAATATGAAGAAGACAATTTAATTTTACGTAATGTTTGGGATTCTGATAACTTTTTCTACGAAATTAGGGAGGCATATAGAAAAGCTATACATAAAAATATGTGAGAGAAATTAATGTATGGTGTAACGCAATTTGTGTTGCTGGTAGTTCGGGCATGAGCTGATTTTTTATATTGTAATATATAAAATGCTATTATTTCATTCGAAAACTGTTTGAAGCGGTCCTAGGTGATAATTATTTATGCATCAGTTGTGCATTCATAGAGTGTTGTGCCTATAGTGTCTTGAAAAGTGTAAACCTTCCTTTGCGTGTAGTATATAGAAAGGATTACAATATGATTTTACACACCTATAATACAACTTGCATTATATTAGAGGGAGTTCTCACGAAGAGGACAATAATTACCGAATTTTGGTATGTGAAAATTAACACGTGTGTCTCTCGTTGCAAACCATCGTTTTCTTCAAAAATGAGTTGGATAATATAATAATGATCATTGACTGAAAATGCTCACTGATCAAAGAACGTCAAAACTCTGCCAACTTCAATGTTGAGAATGGGCATGCAACTATTAGTGAAATAAGTGGGTATGGCCATGCCAGTATGATAGTAATTACCACTGAGAAATACTAGAGAGTGAAGTTAAGGAAGCTTATGTTTTAGCTCACTGTAGTGTGTATTATGCGTTAGTTTCTTTTTTTACCATCTACTCTGTTGAAAAGAGCGAGCGAATCATTTTCAAAAGAATACCACATGAAAAGGTGCTATTCATTAAAAGTACTTTTGTAACATAAATGTATATAAGATAATCTTGTATTAAAATACAAGAGTGAATATCTACTTAATATTCTTTTTTGTAAATAATTTTCTAAATATTGAAGGCAAGATAGGTTGAATGATTTTCGAACTGTTGACATTTTTGCACACCATTACACGTGATAATTTTATAATGAGTTTGTAATCAGTAAGTGCCGCTATACACAAAATCGTTAGTATGCTGTTTTAGAGAGAAATTGAAAACTCAAACTAGACCAAATGGCCTCGGTCTTCCCTATTCAACCATGATAGTGTCCTTAAAGATACATATAGTATTGTTATAAACTAGAAATATTGTTTTTGACATACAAAACTTAATCGAAAATATACATTTCGATTTCTTAGCAAAATTGCCGTGAATTAATTCAAATATTTGTGCAGTTAGTTTATTTTATATTTAAATTTCGACATATATAGAGTACATTAATGGTACTAAATTATGAAAATTATTCATTAACTAGTTTCTTGCACTATATTTCCCTAACATATCTCAATCTCTGTTCCCTGGCATAAATCGTTCACTACAATGGACACAAAGTGCCAAAACAAAAATACGTAACATCGTAGTCAAACCTTAATAGTCAGATCATCCGGTCAAAAAACTACTTTACATTTCGGGATCATTTTCAAGTTTGCCTAAAAAAGTGAAGAGCTGAGTTAAATTGAGAATGGACAAAAGTAGGAGAACGTAATGTTGCAAATCCATGGCAAAAAAGGAAAAGAGAAATGGGAAAAGTTACTGCGAGCCAAATATTCCCTAATGTGCAAGGCAGTCATTAGAATTCAAAATCCCATGACACGTCGGCTGGGAGGAAAATATGTCCCGCTGGTGCGCGTTTGGAATGCAGGACAAAGCTCCGCCGGGCGAGTCCGCGCTAATTCCACGGATTAGCGTGCCGCGCGGAGCTCATTTGTTTTTAAACAGAGGCGGATCACCTAGCTACATCTGGCGCGCGCCAGGACGTTGCATCCCTTCATCCTGACGCGGTCTACGCTCGTAGCACGGTCTGACGTTTCTCCGGCATGCCGCATTCTTTTGGCACTGCTTAACCTCTGCCCCCTCAATTTTATATGAAATATATCATTGGGCCGAAGAGATATTCTCGTGGATGTACTCCATCCGATGGATCATTTTCCCGTTAAAACGCGTCACTCTTGCAATGCATCTTTACGAGTTGGTTATTCATATGAAACTAAAATTGATCAAGCAATATCGTTGGCCAAAGAGTAATACTAGTTTGGGAGTCGAGATCAAATAATACTTTAAGTGAAAACAGAAACAAAAGAATCACCGAGAGAATATAAACATTGTATTAAGATAACTATCATTAAAAACTTATATTGGCTGAGAATTCTATAACAAAAAAGAAATAAATGCGAACATTCACACTCACTTACTGACGCTAAGTAACATTTTCTGATTTGTGACAAGTGTATGTGAATCCTTTTTGGGGCAATAAGTATTTTTTCACCCGTCAGGGTTGCTAGCTCTGCGAGAAAGGGATATGAAATGATGATGATAATTAAGGATGTAAGTCGTGCACATGTGCGTATACACACATTATCTATCTACCTATCTCTCTCTCTCTCTCTCTCTCTCTCTATATATATATATATATATATATATATATATATATATATATATATAAATGAACGACTCAAAACTATACATGTACACAAACACATCCATGCCCGAAGCGGGACTCGAACCCGCGATCCTTCCGTCCGAGATCGACACGGCATTTCTGCATCAGTGATCTTGGCTATGCGGATCAGTATTATTATTATTATTATTATTATTATTATTATTATTATTATTATTATTATTATTACTTAGTTACTTTCTTACTCCTTAGACCCGACTTTGTAGGAGAAATTATTTATCAAAGCTTTTATTAAAAATAAAAATTCGCCATTTTCTGCACACAATTACATAACTTTCTCTTCTTACAAAGTATTAGTTAGGCGAGAAAGTAAAAAGAAATTGATTTTACCCTTTGCGTTACTTAGAAGTAACTTCATCTACATTCTCATTTCTCTCTTGATACTGCCTGCCCCGCCCTCCAGCCCTCCGCCCATTCGTCCATCACCACCACTCCGTTTCGCCCGGACTCGCACCACCATGATCGCCTGTCATGATGTCTATATATCCATTTTCTAGATGTTCTAAGGATTGTATTAATTTAAGTATTTTTTAGTTTTATAAAACAACAATAATTTGGGAGGTAACATTTTGAATCGGTTGATTAGTTTTTAACAGACGATAAATTTTACACGAATAAAATTTGTGTTGCAAAACCTCAGAGAGATGATTTTGTGTGACACGCACCATTTTCATACAGATTTGCATCAAATATTTATGCAAATGGTCTGAATATTCTAGCATTAAAATGTTTTCTGCAAACTCAAAAATGTTAAAACAATAACAAATGCCTATTGCTTTATTAAAATATATAATTAGCTACAGTTCAAATTAGCATTGCCTATCGTTAGTCTAGGTCGTGTCTTGGATGAGTTAAAACATAAAAACCATAAACTGCTGATGTTTTTATCGCATTTTTAAGAAAAGTACGTTTAAGCGCTGCTATAAATGCGAAATTTGAACATCTTTTCACAGAAAACTACTGAGATTTAGAAAATCTTCAGATGAAGTCATTTCAAGCACTTATAGACACAAATAAAATAGTGTTTATAAATCGCTGGAAACGTGAATATTAAAGGTGCGAGAGATCATTTAAATTAATTACGTTTGTGTAGTTTTTGGAAAAGCAAAAGGATTTCGCGACTTAGCGATTATATCAACTTAGAGAAGGCATTTAGCACTATCCCTACTATGACCAACTGGCGGGCTGGAGGGTTATACCACCTTACAGTTTAAGAGCTGAGGCGATTTCTACTTGACAATTGTCATATAAAAACTAGTGGTATTACAGAAAGACGCAGACGTTCCCGTATTAGTTATCTATTCCCTATGGACTCGGCTAGGTATGCGAACTTGCCACATATTCTTGTCAGCTGTCATCTATTGCTGCACAAAGTACATTTTTTTTTAAATTATCTTATTTTTAGATTTCTTAGTAGTGGAACGGAAATATTATTTTAAGAATATTAGAGAATAATAAAACTTCGTCATAAATGGCAATTTCCTTTGACAAATTTGGAGCTTGTTTAAAAAAAAAATGGCGATTTAGTGGTACTGTAAATTCAAAATTTGAAGCTGGTTTTCACAGACAATATTTGAGTTTTCGAAATACTTCATTAGATGTAATTTGAAGCACATTAATTCACAAATACAATAGTGTTTACAAATTTCCGGAAATATGCATATGAACGGGTCTTACTAACACACATTCTTCTTCTAACGTATTAAGAGACCTTTCAAAAAAATACATTACTGCAATATTTAAAAATGAAAGAAATACTCCGAAATGAACTCTACGTCATATTAAAATGTGCAATTAATAATATCTGTTCCAAAAGTTTGAAGAAGAAAATTGGAGTCGTTTGTGAAAATGGCGTTTGTGCGTTTCTGAAAATGCAGAATTTTGAGCTAGTTAGCACACAAAATTGTTGAGTTTTCGAGAAACTATATATGACATTATTTGAAGCACATGTACTTTTAAATACCTAATGTGAACAAATCGCTGCTAGTGTAAGTATGAACAATGTGAATGGCAAGTCAAAAAATCCGTTTTTATAATTTTTCAAAATACAATAGAATATAGCCATATGGTGTTTATGTCATCCTCTACAGTGCATTTATCACTATCCCTACCATAAGTTTAAAGAAAAAATTTGGAGCCGTTTCTGAGAGACATTTGTTTTTGTATTTTTTTTTAAATTGCACATATTGTTCGCAACATTGCGCGAAAATTATTAAAATGTTCAAAAAAATGTACATGACCTTAATGAAAGAACTAATCCTGGACAACAAATTGTATTTGAAGAGAAAAAGAGAAAACCCTTATCTTTAATTTGGAAGGCGCCGAAAATAATTCAAATTTTTGAAATTGGAATGTAACAGTGAAAGTCGGAACTATGCTACCGTTTTAGGTATATTTTATTCTATTCTTACAAAAAATTTGAAGAAAAAAATTGGAGCCGTTTAAAAAAAAAATTTGAAAATGTTTCAGGAACTTCATGTAAAGAACCCTCCATTTTTAAGGACTTTTTCCAAATCTCAAAAGCTTCGACTCAAGCCAGATGCTTTATTTGGATTTGCAAAAACTCCTACGCATGATTTAGGCGCCAATGGTGTCCACAGACGGACGGTCGTACGTTTGGATAATAACAACTTTTTCGCTATCAGGGGCACACAAATAGTGTATTTCCGTCCAAATCTCGAAATTGATTTTCCGCAGCATCACATAACTTTTACTATACTACTATGTATATTTCTCAGAATACGGAAAAGTAATATCTTGAAATAAGTGAATAGATAATAAATAATAAAAAATATTTTCCTAATGCACGTTTTCTTCACCAGAAAAGGACATTCTCTTCAGAAAAAAACAAAAATTATAAGTCAATATTTTTTGGAATGACCTTTCGCACGATTAACAGCCTCTAGTCTGGCAGGCATAGATTTTACTAGCCTTCTTGTAAATAAGGAGATTTTCGTCCATCCTTCAGCGAGATCCCTCTTGAGCGCTTTTTTCTTAGAAACTTTATGCTTCTGCACACGTTTTCCCAATTCCTACCACTAGTTCTCAATAGAATTGAGATCGGAAGATTGTGGTGGGGCCCCCGTTTCAAGGCCTTTTGTTACATTATATGCGACCATAAAATCACGGTACGCGGTGTGTGAATGGGCGCGTTGTCCTGGTGGATATAATGTCTGCCACAGACCAAGATTCGCTGAACTTTGATATTTCTTCTTAAAATTGACAAATATCCAAATTTGTCAACAGTGAAATCAATTAAATGGAGATTTCCGACATCAAACGCAGACATACAGCCCCATACCATTACGGAACCCTAGCCTTGCTTTACTGTTTCACGCAATGTTTTATCTTTTAAGGCTGCGTGAACCTTCCTTCACACGAACTGTTGCCTGTCTGATCCAAATATCTTGAATTTATTTTCATCGCTGAAAATCTGTTTCCCAGAACTCTGAAGGATGGTTTCTACAATATTTCAATAACTGTAGTATATTGCGCCGATAACAAAAAGGAAAAAAATATGCTCTCAAATTGCACTAGTGTTTCAAGAAAACCTAAATTATCAAAATTACATGTTTTATCTTCAGGTATATTCATATGAGAATAATTCATGGTACCATTAAAGGTGTACTTTCAATTGTGAGAGCCGCTGACTATGTTCTGAGTAATAATTGCAATAAAAGCTTTATTAATAATAATGTGTTATGATTTAAACAAAAGCTGTAGATTTGTACTGATTTTCATCTCAACGAAGACTTTGTACAAGCCAAATCACTGGATCGTATTGGATCGTATATGATCAATTTTAAATCGTTAACATGATAGAAAGAAGGTAATGTATTCTATTGTCGTAAGTAAATGTAAGTAAATGAAAAGTAAGTAAAATTAAAAGTTAAATCCCATTATACGAATGTATATTATAGAGGTACTAGAAAATAAACATTTTCGGTACGACTGAAGTGGTACATGCTGCAAATTGTTCAGTTCAACTGCCAGGATGACCGTGATTTAAAATAGAGACCAGCCGGAGAGCATCCGATCCGTGACCAGTTTCCCAGTCCAGGAGAAAAAGCTGGGTGGAATGGGGAAAGCAAAATCTTATGCTCGCCGGGCGATCGCGGCTTTCTAAGGCAAACAGTTTCCAGAAGAGAACATTCCAAGAAAGCAAAAGGTCTCCCGCCCACGCGCAACAAGCGAGGTTTTTCTCGTTGGCGGAACACACCGGCTCTTGTGGAAATATGCGTGGGGGAGGCGGAAGCATAATGAAGTCACAACAGGGCAAACGCAAGGTCCAGTGGGCAGAGCAAACAGGACCGCGACCGCCGTCTCGAGGGGCTTCAACAACGGGCGGGGGAGGAGAGCCCTTTTGGGAAGGGCTGCGCGCTCTGTCCACGCTCGGGGCTGCGATTGATTAATCTTCCTTCCGATCTGCAAAATACAGTTCCGTTTAGTAATCCTAGAGAAACGCGCTGAAGCTATTTTTAAGCGTTATTGTTACTTTTGCGTACGTGCGTATATACAGATTAATATACAAAGTAATATCCGTACATAATGCAGAGAAAGGTATACAATGCTGCGGCAAAAACGTCAATTTTTCGACAGAAAAACTCGCT
The DNA here is from genome assembly GCA_017312745.1 of Gryllus bimaculatus. NCBI lineage: Eukaryota > Metazoa > Arthropoda > Insecta > Orthoptera > Gryllidae > Gryllus > Gryllus bimaculatus. Next base: position 16,331,091 of record BOPP01000009.1, on the reverse strand, counting down.
TTGTAATGCGTTGTAGATAAATCATGTTCAATGTGTAGTAAATTACTTGCTCTATGAGCTAGTGCAGTCAGATTCCATCCGATAGAAGACGAGGGCCGAGCTTTCATTCTTGAACGCTTGAGCCTTATGGTTATCTCACTCAGATGCGGTGGCGCCCAGCGAACGCCGAGGACGGCGACCTATTCGGGATCATAATCCGTATGAGCTTGTGTAGTCAGATTCCACGATTTCTGGGGTCGTGATACCCAAAAATTGGTTTACGGCAAAACTCCGTCCGTCTGTGAATTATACTTGCGCATACACTATTCGTAGAATAGTTTACAGAATGAATATTCCCCGGTCGGTCTGGCTTGACTCGGAGCTTTGTGATTTTGAAAATCTTTCTTTAAATTTTGGAGGTACTTTGCATGAATATCCTGGGACATATTCAAAATTTTCTCACAAATTGCTCCAAACTTTTTCTTTAAATATCTAGTAATAATAGAGTAAAATACACTTATAAATATGGCATAGAATGCACTTTTACACTTAACTATGAATTTTCGTAAATTGCAAAAGTTTTAATTTCTTTTGACATCTTCTTGAAACTACCATATTGAAGATAGCGATTTTTTCTTCAAATGAAATTTGTTCTCTACAATTAGTTCTTTCGCCAGGTAGGTTGTTTGAAAATCCAGTAGATTTCGTTTAATTTTGAGAGACATTTGATTACCCAAATTGTAGAAAATATCAAAAACAAGAATTTCTAAACACCACTCCAATTTTTTTCTTCATACTTTTGGTAAGGTGAGTGTTAAATATACTATATAAGATGACATAAATGCCATTTTGCTGTTTATTTTGTTTTTAACAAAATACACAAATGTAATTTTGTGACAGCTCTCACATCGTTATCACTTAAGTTACCTGCAATTTGTTTACATTACTGAATGTATGAGAACATGTGCTTTACGTTATACCATATTCAGTTTCAGTAAAACTTCCAGAAAGCTTCCTTCCCTTCAGTTTCCTACGATAATTAACTCGAAATATTATATTTTCAGAACCACTTAAACGCTATTTTCTTGAAAGCTACGACCATTTTTTCTTAAATTTTGCGGAGTGTTCTAAAAAGACGGATGTCTTCTAAAAAGACGGTTGTTTTCTTCAAAAAATACACAAAGGTATATTTTTAAATATCTCTCGTGGCGTTATTACCTACATTACGGACATTTCTTATGTCTTGTAATTGGAAGTGTTTGAAATGCTTTCCAAAAACACAAACATTTCCTGTGAAAAATAACTTTAAATTTTGCATTTATAGAAATGCTTAAAACCATTTCTCTAAAACGGCCCCAAGTTTTTCAACGCAAATTTTCATACAGGATGAGGGTTTACTCTTCTATAATATTCTTAGCCTTATTTCAGTTCTATCATTTGGGGACCAAAAAAATGAGAAAATTTGAAAAGTGTAGTTTGGGTGGTGATAGATGGTAGCTTTGACGATGTGAGGCAAACCCGAAAAGTTAGTCCTGACCAACGAAATTTGAAACAATTTAGTACGAGAAAGTCAGTGCCATTCTGTTCCACCACTAATTATTTACGTGTCTTTTCGTTCACTTTTCAATGTGTTTGCTTCTCGCCGTAGGCCTTTGGTAAAGAAGGAGGGTAAGTGACACACTATTCCCATCATTGGGGAAGATGGGAAGGGAAGAAGGCGCGCGGTGCGTAGTCTATAGTGTTCCTAGTTACAGGGAGTATCACAACCTGAACGGCTGGCGTCATTTAATATCCTCTTAACCGTCAGTTCCGTCAGACATCAAGCAGGAGATTAGAAGAAATCATATAAGACGGCATTACTCAAGAAATAAAATCATTACTTACAAAAAATTCAGCTAATAAATATCCAGAAGAATGTTAGAATTTGTAATGAAACAATCACAATTGCTTGGTCAGACCTTTTTGCACTATATCTGTTCTGTCGATTACACTTCCAATATACGAACGTTTAAAATTTCCAGTGTCGTGCGTAACTCAAAATTTTACAAGCGTCAATACCAAAAATCTAGATTTTTAAAGTAAATACCAAAGTTTATGATGTTGTGGAAGAATGTGACAGAAGAAACAATTTTTAAGTACAGCTATTTAAAACACGAAGCCATACATTTTTTGTTATATTCTCATTTGTAAATACATAAAATTCAATGTGTTTAATTTAATTTCTCTCTCAACAGATGTTATAGGTAATAGCTAGATAAGGTAAATAACAGTTTCATTATCATTTTGGGCATATATTGTAACACCTCCCGGCGTAAGGAAACGCGCGGTTAGCGGCCCGGTTCTAGCTCAGTCGGTCCTACTCCCTTACTTCATATGAAAACTTAGCCAATGTGTACAACCTTACGTCGTGTGAAAACTAGCCAATTGTACCAATTTCCTGAACTTAAGATTCCCAGTGATGGAAGCATTGTAAGCTTTAAAGATGGCATGGCACTCAAAATAAACAATTTGATTACTGGATGTAAAGACAACGTTATATTCCGACAGGTCTGTACCAGAAGTACATAGATTGAAAAAGAAAATATGTGAATAAATAAATAAAAATTAGAAATTCAAGAAGCAACTTACACCTAAAGAAGATCGGCTACAAAATTATTCTATAGCTACAATTACCAAATTTGTACCCTGGATGCTTCCTGTGGCCTCAGCGCGGCACCGCTTTAACAATAGTTTCTAAGGTTTATTGACCCTTGATACGTTGCCTGGAAACCTCTGTGGCAGATGGGTCAGTAGGCCCGTGCGAGCGCGACGGAGTTGTGGGCGGGCCGGGTGTCCTTCCCGAGAATGCGTCGGGGCACCTCAGCAGGGCGATCGGCGCAGGCTGGCGGCGGCTGCGGCGCGTCCGTGACTGTCAGCGAAGGGCCGGTCTGGAGCAGCTTCGGCGGGTTGTAGATGCCGGGGTGTATTGACCCATACAAGTGCGCGGAGCACACAAAATTGTCTCCGAGCGTTCTGCGGTTCTCTCGACAAATATTTCAGCGAATTGCGAATTTGTAGCTAATAAGCAGTGGCAAGGATTCCGCTATCCCCCCGTTAAGTGCCTTTGCACTTCCTCTCTAATAAAAACTTCAAAGTGATGCCAGTCCTAGAGGTGCGCCCACCTCTGTCCGCAGAATGCAGTCCTTGGGGTGCACTCACCTCTCTCCGCGACCGCTCCCACCCCAGAGAAGTCTCTCTCTCCTCATGTCATTTATTTCCCTACACGCACGAGGTTAACTTTTATCCCACCCTTTCTCCTCATATGTTCTTCACTTCCCTACAAAAGATCGCTTTCCTTATTGACTGAAGGTGATGGCTCTGTACACTACATTTGGCCAATTGGCTCCGTCGCGAGTATAGGATTTTTCCGTTCTCTGTTCAAAAGTAGGCTCACGTCTCTGAGGGGCTTATCGGCTTTACCTGAATTATTGCTTCGAGTTCCCGATCACGATGACAGGCGTTTCGGAAGTATTCCAGATGTCGGGCTCCCGCTGGGCGCTTTACAGTTCTAATACCCCTTTGTCGGTTGTTGCGATGGGGTGTCATTAAACCTTCGAAATGGTGACAGGGACCCGTGGCTGTTGCAAAAGGGGCTGCGCGCTGACCCGTATGTTTTTTTCTCAGTACAAAATTTCTTAGGTCTACTTTACTCAATTTAATTTATCTGAATAATTCTGTACCGCTACAATATATTACAGCGTCCCGTCCATGTACGAGTTGCCGTGGGCGATTGTCGCACTGGATTGCGTGATAGAGTGGATAGAGTGATTCTCTATGACCTCAAAGCTCCGATAAGCGAAGGCGCGGCCTGGAAGAGGGCGAGAAAGTCGAAGGCAGCCGACAGGTAGACAAGGAAAGAGATAGATGGCGGCGAGATAGAGACATTTTGGCGAGAACTTGAGCTGGCGTGGTAGTGCACGCGGATGTTGGGGTTTGTTAGTGACGATTGCTGAAGTAAAGATTTCCGAAACTGTTAAAACTTGTGAAAGTAATAATGACGTTTCGCAAATTGGCGAGACAGGAAGAATTGAAACTAACTCCGATATGAACGAATCGAGTTAGAAGACGTTCTGGTGATTGGTCAGTGGACGGGGGCGAGTGGAAGGTTTTTTTTCTTCATTAAACTAACGTACGAACTTGGCAGCCAAGATGAACCATTTTTGCAGGATTTCTGCTTTACTGCTCCCCGGAGCATTTATAACTATTTAATTTCTTAATGAATAATGAAGAGACTAATTATGCTTTCGTTTGGTTGTATGTCTTCACTTAAAATAAAATAAAGCATTTAAAAATGAACTTTAAATATCTTGGGGATATTATTGGAGGAGAAGCAGCAAATAAAAGGTTTAAAACAGACACTTTCCTTTCGGAGTCTTCCAATGCTTACTGGAATTCCATTCGTGAGCTCCATTTCATTCCATTAGAAAAACCATGTGTCAGTTCATTTCATATTCATATTTGTGTCTCCTGCACATTTCAACGTCCGCCATTTGCACCATTTTATACACCACGTGCTTCCCCACTTGTTACCTCGGCCAACCTTTTGCTCCGTCTCACCACTACGTTTTTCTCCTCGACTAACTTTTTAGGACCAAAAAGAAAAGAAAAAACCCATAGTTCGCTTTCACTTGTTGCGGACCACTTCCTAAAAAAATCGTTTTTTTTCAAGTTCTTTCTCATATTTAAACGTTTACTGTTTGTAAATTAAAATTCCAAGATCGCGTGATTCTGCTGTGTTCAATAATTTCTTTTACACTAGTTTTTTTCGAAATTACACGAAATTCCCTTTGCACTTACCTCACCTGTCGATGCTCATTTGTTTCCTGAATATGTACATTACAATTTTATAAAGTATTCTATCACAAACTTATCGTACGCTCGTTTCGTTCATTTTTGCTTGTTCTCAGTTATTTACTTCTTCAAGTGTATTAGTTCCAGAGGCTAAAATAATTAAAATGTTCGCCGCACGCGATCAGTCAATTGTTTTTTACAGGTTCATGCTTTCAATGGCCAAACAACTATTTAAACAACGTGCGACTATAGTTACGAGGTGCCTCTGAACCGTCACTAAAAATATAATATCATTGTTTTTACTAAATTTTTCTCATAATGACTGCATATTATTCATAGCGAATAAATTAATTAGATTGTAGAATTCTGTAAAATGTGTACGTTATCACAATTCAGTAGCTATATTACAGTAAATACTTATCAGATAGAAAAATAGCTAGCAAAACTTTAATAGGTTTTAATTAATTGTAAAAATAGTTTTATGTTATATGAATCTGAAGTAATAATCATTTAAGTGTTTCCTTCCACTATCTCTCTCTCTCTCTCTCTCTCTCTCTCTCTCTATATATATATATATATATATATAT
>BOPP01000009.1:16309170-16325670 GCA_017312745.1 Gryllus bimaculatus | reverse complement strand
CTCTCGTATTTGCTACGAATTTTCTACAGGATGAGGTTTACTCTTCTATAATATTCTTAGCCTATATTTCAGTTCTATCATATTTGACCAAAAAAAAATGAGAAAAATTGAAAAGTGATAGTTGGTGGTGTAGATGTAGCTTTTGAGATTGTGAGGCAAACCCGAAAAGTTAATTAGTCCTGACCAACGAAATTTGAAACAATTTAGTACGAGAAATCAGTGCCATTCTGTTCCACCAATAATTATTTACGTGTCTTTTCCGTTCACTTTTTTCAATGTGTTTGCTTCTCGCCGTGGCCTATTGGTTTAAAGGAAGCGGGGGTAAGTGACACACTATTCCCATTACATTGGGAGAAGATGGGAAGGGAAGAAGGCCGCGCGTTGCGTACGTCTATAGTGTCCTAGTACAGAGTAATCACACCTTGAACGGCTGGCGTCATTTAATCTCCTCTTAACTTCAGTTCCGTCAGACATCCAAGCAGCAGATTAGAAGAAAATCATATAAGGACGGCATTACTCAAGAATAAAATCATTACTTACAAAAATTCAGCTAATAAATATCCAAAGAAATGTTAGAATTTGTAATGAAACAATCCACAATTGCTTGGGTGCGGACCTTTTTGCACTATATCTGTTCTGTCGATTAACACTTCCCAATATACGAACGGTTTAAAATTTCCAGTGTCTGCCGTAACTCAAAATTTACAGCGTAATAACCAAAAAATCTAATTTTTAAGTAAATACCAAAGTTTATGATGTTGTTGGGAAGAATTACAGAAGAAACAATATGTTTAAGTACAGCTAAAAATTTTAAAACACGAAGCCATACATTTTTTTGTTATATTCTCATTTGTAAATACATTAAAATTAATGTGTTTAAATTTAATTTCTCTCTCAACAGCATGTCTATAGTAATAGCTAGATAATGGAATAAACAGTTTCATTATAATTTTGGCGCATATATTGTACACCTCCCGGCGTAGGAAACGCGCGCGTTAGCGGCCCGGTTCTAGTCAGTCGGTCATACTCCTTACTTCATATGAAAACTTAGCCAATGTGTACAACCTTACGTCGTGTGAAAACTAGCCAATTGTACCAATTTCCTGAACTTAAGATTCCCAGTGATGGAAGCATTGTAAGCTTTAAAGATGGCATGGCACTCAAAATAAACAATTTGATTACTGGATGTAAAGACAACGTTATATTCCGACAGGTCTGTACCAGAAGTACATAGATTGAAAAAGAAAATATGTGAATAAATAAATAAAAATTAGAAATTCAAGAAGCAACTTACACCTAAAGAAGATCGGCTACAAAATTATTCTATAGCTACAATTACCAAATTTGTACCCTGGATGCTTCCTGTGGCCTCAGCGCGGCACCGCTTTAACAATAGTTTCTAAGGTTTATTGACCCTTGATACGTTGCCTGGAAACCTCTGTGGCAGATGGGTCAGTAGGCCCGTGCGAGCGCGACGGAGTTGTGGGCGGGCCGGGTGTCCTTCCCGAGAATGCGTCGGGGCACCTCAGCAGGGCGATCGGCGCAGGCTGGCGGCGGCTGCGGCGCGTCCGTGACTGTCAGCGAAGGGCCGGTCTGGAGCAGCTTCGGCGGGTTGTAGATGCCGGGGTGTATTGACCCATACAAGTGCGCGGAGCACACAAAATTGTCTCCGAGCGTTCTGCGGTTCTCTCGACAAATATTTCAGCGAATTGCGAATTTGTAGCTAATAAGCAGTGGCAAGGATTCCGCTATCCCCCCGTTAAGTGCCTTTGCACTTCCTCTCTAATAAAAACTTCAAAGTGATGCCAGTCCTAGAGGTGCGCCCACCTCTGTCCGCAGAATGCAGTCCTTGGGGTGCACTCACCTCTCTCCGCGACCGCTCCCACCCCAGAGAAGTCTCTCTCTCCTCATGTCATTTATTTCCCTACACGCACGAGGTTAACTTTTATCCCACCCTTTCTCCTCATATGTTCTTCACTTCCCTACAAAAGATCGCTTTCCTTATTGACTGAAGGTGATGGCTCTGTACACTACATTTGGCCAATTGGCTCCGTCGCGAGTATAGGATTTTTCCGTTCTCTGTTCAAAAGTAGGCTCACGTCTCTGAGGGGCTTATCGGCTTTACCTGAATTATTGCTTCGAGTTCCCGATCACGATGACAGGCGTTTCGGAAGTATTCCAGATGTCGGGCTCCCGCTGGGCGCTTTACAGTTCTAATACCCCTTTGTCGGTTGTTGCGATGGGGTGTCATTAAACCTTCGAAATGGTGACAGGGACCCGTGGCTGTTGCAAAAGGGGCTGCGCGCTGACCCGTATGTTTTTTTCTCAGTACAAAATTTCTTAGACGTCTACTTTACTCAATTTAATTTATACTGAATAAATTCTGTACCGCTACAATATTATTTACAGCGTTCCCCGTCCATGTACGACGTGCCGTGGGCATTGTCGCACTGGATTGCAGTGATAGAAGTGGATAGAGTGATTCTCTATGACCTCCAAAAGCTTATCCGATAACGAGGCGCGGCCTGGAAGACGGGCGAGAAAGTCGAAGACAGCCGGCAGGTGAGACAAGGAAAGAGATAGATGGCGGCCGAGATAGAGACATTTTGGCGGAGAACTTGAGCTGGAGTGGTAGTGCACCGGATGTTGGGGTTTGTTAGTGACGATTGCCTGAAGTAAGATTTCCGAAACTGTTAAAACTTGTGAAAGTAATAATTCGACGTTTCGCAAATTGGGCGAAGACAGGAAGAATTGAAACTAACTCCGATATTGAACGAATTCGAGTTAGAAGACGTTCTGGTGATTGGTCAGTGGACGGGGCAGTGGAGGTTTTGTTCTCTTAAACTACGTCGAACTGGCACCAAGATGAACCATTTGTGCAGGATTTCTGCTTTACTGCCCCCACGAGAGCGATTTATTAACTATTTAATTTCTTAATGAATAATGAAGAGACTAATTATGCTCTCGTTTGGTGTATGTCTTTCACTTAAAAATAAATAAAGCATTTTAAATGACTTTAAAATATCTTGGGATATTATTGGAGGAGAAGCAGCAAATAAAAGGTTTAAAACAGACACTTTTCCTTTCGGAGTTTCCAATGCTTACATGGAATTCCATCGTGAGCTCCATTTCATTCCCATTAGAAAAAACCATGTGTCAGTTCATTTTCATATTCATATTTGTGTTCCTGCCACATTTCAACGTCGCATTTGCACATTTTTTACACACGTGCTTCCCCACTTGTTACCCTCGGCCAACCTTTCTTGTCTCCGTCTCACCCACTACGTTTTCGTCCTCGACTAACTTTTAGGACCAAAAGAAAAGAAAACCCATTAGTTGCGCTTTCACTTGTTGCGGACACTTCCTAAAAAAATCGGTTTTTTTTTAGTTCTTTCTCATACTTTTAAACGTTTACTGTTTGTAAATTAAAATTCCAACATCGCGTGATTCTGCTGGTTCAAATAATTTCTGTTTACATAGGTTTTTTTCCGAATTACACGAAATTCCCATTTGCACTTACCTCACCTGTCGATGCTCAGTTGTTTCCTGAATATGTACATTACAATTTATAAATTATTCTATTCACAAACTTATCGTACGCTTCGTTTCGGCATTTTTGCTTTTTCTCAGTTATTTACTTCTTCAAGGTATTAGTTCCAGAGGCTAAATAATTAAAATGTTCGGGCCGCCCGCGGATCAGTCAATTGTTTTTTACAGGTTCATGGCTTTCAATGCCAAACAACTATTTAAACACGTGCGAACTATAGTTACGGAGGCTGCCTCTGAACCTTACAACTAAAAATATAATATCATTGTCTTTACTTAAATTTAATCTCATAATGACTGCATAATTATCATAGCGAATAAATTAATCTAGATGTCAGAATTCTGAAAAATGTGTACGTATATCACAATTCATAGCTATATTACAAGTAAATACTTATCAGATAGAAAAATAGCTTAGCAAAAGCTTTATAGGTTTTAATTAATTGTAAAAATACGTTTGTTGTTTATATGAATTGAAGTGAATAATCATTATAAGTGTTTCCTTCCACTATCTCTCCTCTCTGCTCTCTCTCTCTCTCTCTTCTATAATATATATATTATATATAGTATATTATATATATAATATTAATTATATATACATATATAATGTGAATAGAGGTGTCTCATCATTTAGTACACCAGTAAAATGGTAACGCTGAAACTGGAAGTTTCGTGTTCTTGCATTTGTTTGGGAGCGCATGACCTCACCATAGCAACTGATTCTGCATTTCGTTACGTGAGGTGAATGCATAAACAGCAAATTGGCCTTTAATGAGATTCAATGAATGCAACAATTATGATTTATCAGTGTGTGATAGAACTTGCTTTCCCAACACGAAAGGAATGTCCATAATAGGAAGGGAAAATCATTTGCTTCCCTTTGAACAGTTTTGTAGTGTATCACGGGGCGTACTATTTAAAGTTATTTGGCAAGTGGGAAACTTGTAGGCAGTTCAGGGAGCCTCTCTCAGTTGTTTCAATTAATAAACTAAAATAAACATAAGAGATGGGTGTCATAACTAGCTTCATTTCATTCATTAACAATATTTTTTTATCCTCCTTAACTGTTCTCATCAACAATAAAGCTCACCTACAGCAAATTAATTTAATTTAATTTTCATACGATGCATTAGCTACATTTTGGTTCTCCTTCAATTTTTCAACCCTCAAATAAATTGTATATTTTTTAACCTTCTACTAAAAGCCTCACAGATTAATGCATGTGAATATTAAATAAAACTGGTGGTGCTACAGAATGGCACCGACTTTCTGTAGGGGACCAAATCACCGAAGTTTTGTAGGGAAGCATTTTATTATAGAGGGGTGTGAAACGTGTCTTTTGGTGGTGAACGAGAGATTATTAAAATTAATGAACGTTTGGCAAGAAGTATAATTGAAGATAAACAGTAATGGTAAAAGGGTATTTAGAGGAATTGAATGTGTGTCAACACTGATTATTAACGTTGTTGAAAACAGAGATATAATTACCTTATTTTATATAATATAAACATTTTATTCAAGCCGGGATCCACTGTGTTTGGGAGATATTATATTTGTTCACCTTTCCGTTTATGTAAATTATATATAAAATCCCACAGAAATGGGTGGGTACATGTACGTACTTTATTTTTTGTTTGGATTTGTTTATTATTTTGAATTGTAAAGAGAGTGAAGTTTGGAGATGCGGCCCCCATTTAAAGAAAATATAAACATTTTTAGTCAGAAAGTAAGCGAGGAAAATATAGAATTTTGGGTTGGAGCATGGCAGAGAGAAGTTGAGCTAGACGGAGTGGGAATAAAAGAAGGCTCCGCGGTAGGGAGGGAATAGATGGAGTACCTCTTCCTGTAGAAGAAATTATTGTGATAAATACCCCGGCAACGAGGGTTACTTCAGCTTGAATTTACTAAAGCGAGACAATTAACAGACGACACCAGCGCCCCAGCCGACAATCACCAGGGCACTAGCGCCAAAAACAAATGTGTCAGTCACCAGTCAGTCACCATTATGTAGGAACCACTTCGTCATTGAGAATATCTGCCGCAATGCAGACGAAACGTCTGCTAAAAGGATTTCCTCTAGACCACGGCGGAGATATATGGTTTGAAAGAAAACAAAATAAAACTGTTTTTAAATATTATTCTCTAAATACTTGCCAAAAGTGATAAAATTCAATTATACTAAACTTGTCATCTATTTTCTTTTTTTAGTTGCGGAAAATCTGTAGTTTAAACGAGAATTTTACAAGAACAATATTATTTCTTGATCATAAATATACACTTTTGTATGAATGGAAACTTTTCTGAGGATTTCCTTTAAAAGAGTCAAGATATGATGAAAAAATGTATTTATCATATTAATTTAAAGTTGATAAAATATAATAGCAATAACTTATACTTTTCATTTAATTTTAAATACTAAGCCTCAACATATTTAAAAACATTTTTAATGTATTTATTCTTCATAATGACAGTCTAGTGCAAACAAGTGACACTAGAATTTTTGAACTTAGTTTTACAAGTTAACTAATCATGTGCAGCTAGAGCATAAATGCGATTTATATCGTTTCAAACACACTTCACAGTTGGTCTTCTCGAATATCTGCAAAAATGTGTATTCAAATAATAACTTCTTAGAAGCAGCGTTGGAAGATCAACATGATATTTCTAGCATATCCTCTCAAATAACTTATTTCTATTTACATAATCTCCCTCGAGACAGGAACGTGTCTGCCACCTAATCGACGCGTCCCTCCTCTTTGTCCTTCCTTTTTGTCAACGAGCGAAATGAAATGAAAGAGAACCGAAAAACGTAACGTGGGAAAACAATGAGAACGTCGAGGAGAGCCTTAGAAAAACAAAAGGCTATTGCGCCGCCGTATTGCCAATTACCTCTGGAAAAAGAAAACCCTTGGGCCTGGTAGCACTCTTTCCATTCGCCCCAGGACTCCGTTTGTGGAAGCCGTAATAAAAAGGCTACTCCTCGTTTTACTTTACACCGTTAACGCTTAAGTAAACTGTCCGGCCTGTTTATCTGCATGCGAGGGCGGAAAAGGTGTAGTAAAATCTTGGATTTGAAAGCTTAAGAGCACAATTTGTTATATCTACTTTATATTTTTTCTTATCTTAACGAACACTGTCGGGAACTACAAGTATAATTAGTTCTTAATGGAAAAGATCACTCATGAAAATTCAATGATAAATATATTCCCTGAAAGTTGAAACGAAACAAAATAACCGTTGAGGATCCATTGTTTAATCTATTAAAGCTATTACTAGTATATCTTAAGCAGAAGTCATGAAAGTCGTAATTTGATAATAGAGAAATTAATGAAAATAAATAAAGTGATGTGTACAAGTTAAATTATTTTAAGAACGTGATATTTAAGAATTACTTTATCTACACAAGATCAAATTGAAAATGAGTTGGTACTTTTGGATCAGTTCTAAATAGTTGAGCATGAAAACACTGGTCTTAAGTTAGAAATGTCCAGCAGAGTTAAATAATTACAAATACAATGTAGCATCATTTAAAGGTAATGGGTGGGCATTAATCTATATGTTAATCATGTGAGAGCAATGTTTAACATTATTTAATCACTTTTTAAATATTGCAGATAGGTGGATGCATCTTCTATAAATATCACAATTTAAATAATAAATAACTTGTTTCAATTCATTAGTACATTATTTTAACTCACTGTCTGCATGAAAGACTTTTTAACACTTTCTGAAACTTGAAAGATGCCAATTCGAGATAGAACCAAACGTTGAATAACAATTTACATCTTTCCTTTTGTAAAACTCATTATAAAATTATTTTACAAGAAGAAAAGAAGTTGGAGTGACGGTGCATTTTCTGATTGTAGCATGTAATTAAAATCGCCTCAAGAAATTTTACAGGAATGTTAACGACCGAATTTCTAAAAGTTTGGTCGAGTTCTCACGAAATGAAAGGCTGCCTCGAGGCAAAGGAGCAGGTGTTGCATCACATGGGAAAAGAGGATTCTCCTCTTTCAAGAGCCTCTTTCGAGAGAGCCGAGGACTTACTTTCCTTATCTTCATTGTCAAATAAAGTTCTCCATATTAATTAATGAATGCTCTAGGTAGAGTTTTTTCACTTTCTCGTTACTGTTTAGCCAATATAGAGAATGCATTGTAATGCTGCAGGAAAAACGGCAAATTTTGCCAAAAAAAATAATCTAGCTGGCTCAGGAAGAAGTGGATAAATCATCTTTCTGTATAAATGAAATTAACGTTGTTTAGTAACGACGCGTTGTGTAGTCAAACCCATGTTCTGTGAGTCCTTTCCGAAAAATTGATTGACGGTTATATGTCTCTCTCTGAACCACACTATCGGCTAAAGAGTAAGCTGGAATTTCACCAATATTGAATCCTTATTGAATGCCTTATTAAATTTGAAACAGATATTTTAATTTTGGGGGTTCTTTTCATGAAGCATCTGGAACACTTTCCAAATTTTCAAATAAATGTAGGTAGCAAATTGCAAAAATGGAACATTTTTTCGGTCTCTACCTACAACTAGAATTTTTTTCAGAATTTTTTCTGAATGAAAAGTATTTATCAAAAACAGATCTTGCAATAGTGTTCGAGTTTTAGTGCTAGTCCCATTTTAGGCGTACTATTTGTATTTTTGAATATTGAAAAAAATTCGAAATGGTAAATTCGAATTTCTTGTTCTTCAATGAACGTGTCAAAATGTTTACAAAATTGCAACAGGGCGGCTGCAATTTCTTGGGGTTTTTAATCACAAAAATCAATCAATCGAGGTCAATCCAACAGTACGATGAATATAACATTCTTTTCAAAAGAAAATACTTTTAAGAAATACGTTGAATATTTAACGTAGACTTAACAAATACATTTATTTTACTTACGAAGTTTTGATCGCAGATCACGATATTCAGACATTGCTAGCTCACTTGAATGTAATTAAGGTAAGCTTGTATGAAATATTATTCTTTCTTTTCTATATGTGCTTCAAATACTGTAATACCTTTATTAATATTAGCTTAATTTGTAAAAGTTAAAAATTATTACTGTTCCTGGCACAGGCCCTTCGTTTGAATTGTACTTTTTCAAGTTACAACTAAATTTTTTAAATAACAGAAATTATATTTCATTATTATGTAACTATAATTATTATAGTTACAGGAAATCTGTTTTCTCAATACAGATTTCCAATACAGAGAGAAAGTGTGTGCTGTTGTAACCCCTCTAGTTTCATAAAAGTGTAAAAGTAGTTGTAAATTAGTTCTTGATCGTAAAATCATGCTTAAACTGTCAACTTTTAAATCAAATTGTAGTTTATTACAAGGGAATGATGTCCTAGTCCAATATAATATTTCTGTTTTAAAAACAATGTAACTTTCTAAAATATATTGCACGACAACAGATGAGACTGGGAGCATTATTCTCCATCAGCTTCTACCTTTTCAACATATATTATCAAGAGTTCATTCTCAAAGGCATTCCGGTTTAATATATTACGTTTCTTCTTCTCACATTTAACATTAGTTTTGATTACTACGTACTTTCTTATTTTACTTAACACGTGTTATCTATGGGCAATGTCTTCCCGGGAGAATGTAAATATAACACTGCTTCACAAAACAAAATAGTTATTTGCAGAAGTTGTAAAGTATTTCTTATTTTCATATAAATATACCTGATAAAGTATGAATGAAAAGTACTCTCACACTGAAAGATCTCGGCCGGAAAATGTTAAAAAAATTAATGGCTGAGAGAGAAAGATAAAAATATGAAGAATATTTTCTCTTCCATGCATTAAAAGAGCAACTGACAAGCGGTCATTTATTAAGACGTTTACTCTATTTCTTCGAACAGTGACGTTTGCTATGAACAGTAAAGAAAAGTAAACCCAACATTAATACCAACTATCCGAAAACATTGGCATTGCTGCCAACGTTTGAAAATACATTACTCGTCACAGAGATTACAGTGATATTTAGTATTCCGGTAGTTGACCCGTGCACTTGCTTCCTGGTTCCAAACGCATTCTTCGAAGGATCAGATTTAAGTAGAACTAACAGAACGATAGACTTGGGTCTTCAGTGTGGCTGAAAAATATTAGACGTGAGCACTTTACGGTGCAATCCTGTCTCTGTTTCGATGGGAAGAGAAAACACAATCGCTCGTTTCCGGTTGCATTGTTAGCGCGCTTGAAGATGAAGGGGAAAGACTCCATGCGGCGCATCTTGTTTCATATCAACTTCGACACGACCGGATCCTTCATTCAGTCGCATGGATTTCTCACACAGCCGAGTCAAGACATCCCCTGCAATGTAAGATGAGAAAAGCCTCCAGTAATCTAACAAATAAGTGTGATTTCCATCTCTATACAATATTTTATTACACATAAAACGCTAGAACACTTTTTTACATTACATATTCATGACTTTTTCTTCCATACCGCGCCAGTAACTTTTGAACATTTTTTGTCGAAATTCGCAATAAAAAATTGATACAATTTTAGCCTAATGTTTTAGCTATTACTTTTCGAACATTACCTGCTTATTTTGTAGATGAATATCTTCTAGATACGGCGTACAAAAGCCATAATTGTTTAGAATGTAATTTCTTTCCAGAATTAGTACTTTTTTCAATTTACTTCAGTTATTTTGAATGGCTATCCCAACATTGTTGCAACCAGCTTCAAGAGGAAACATTTTCAGTTACAGAGCCAAGGCGACGCTTTCAGAAGAAACACGAAGCAGACGGAAACGTGTCTTTGTCTTTCCTGTACAAGTACGAGGAAAGCATTTGAAGTTGCAGTTTGTCTTTTCGAACTGCATCTTCTATTCAGGCGTAAACGAACTTCTAGACTGAACGATTCTGTCGACAGTGGAACGTTTCATCACAGGAAGCTCTCATACTGTTACAAAGTCTTGTAAATTTTCTATGGACGTTAAGCACTGAAAAAAATTTCCAATTCTCCTGCACTTTCTCTACGTTATCTTTATTACTTATTGATAAAAAGAGTTAAATTAATATTTTCAATTAAAAGAAATAATTAACAGGACAATTTTGTGTATTCCATGCATATAAATTGAGACTTGTTTTGATACGAATATGACCGTTAATCACAAGAAAGATCAATACTTTAGGCATAAAATATTTTTGAAATATTAATATAGATTGAATTAAGTACACTAATAATGATACATCCATAATGTCGCATAGACTAGCAAATATCGGGACATAGTAGTTTAACCTATAAATTTGAGAAGTAATCGAGTATGAAACATGCCAAGTATTCAGGACAATAACAGTCAGTAGAAATAAAAGTAGTCACAATACCCTATCTTACCGTGTCACTCCATATTGCCCAGTAAAATTAAACTAAAAAATGGCGATCTGGGAAAAACTCGCGAGTTTTGAAACTTGGCATGATAGTTTGTTGGTATCTACCCCATAACATACTAAAACCCGGGAAGTGTGGAGGGTGATCTGGGGGCGGGGTGGCTATTTGAAAGTGTTTACGACATTTATGTATGTATCTCCATAACTATAAATCCTACATAAAATTAAAGAAGAAACAATTTCCTTCAAAATATTTACTGTAAGGTTTTTTTGAAAAAATTAACCATTTTAGAGTTATATGCTTGAACAGTTATTTTCTTAATTTACAACACCTTAGTTATCTCTCTCATATAAAAATGATGTTATAGTAAGTTTAAAGCATGGAAGTATTTTTCTTTAACATTTAGAAACATTACGTATTTTCATATTTTGCCTCAAAAGCAGGAACATTCGACATCTTCAGTAGAAAGCTTCAATACAAAGCTTATTTTATAAATAGATGTGCGAGTATCCGTAGTCATTGGGGTTCGAAGTTACTTCGGGCACAAAAAAGATAAACCATAGTTTATTTGATAAGTATCGAGTAAAAATAGTCGGTAACGAATTGTGTACACTGTCAACAAACAAATTACATAAAACAATACGAAAGGAATAATCATGTTCACCGTGAAAATTGAGAGACAACTAAAACTGAGTGACGAACAACCCACGACGAACGACACGAACATCAATGTTCGGCGTGGAGATCCAATTATTAATGAATTAGGAGGAAACCCCAACGCTCCTAGAATTACTAGCAGCTTCAACAGTTTCGCAATGTGTTATGTTGTGTTCTTAATGACTGCCTTGGTGAATCGGGCCATTTGTATTGTTTTACGTAATTTGAATGTTGACAGCGTACACAATTATTTATCGAATATTTGTACTTAATATCTATCAAATACACTACGGTTTATCATTTTTCGAACGCGATGTAATCTCGAATTCCCATGAATACGGATACTCGATGGCTATATAGAAAATAAGATTTTTAAAGTTGTAAAAAATTCCTGTTTTTTGCGCAAAATATGCAAATACATATTGGCGATATATGATAAACAAAAATTAAATTATTTCCATACACAGTATATATCAAAACATTTTTATAAGGGGGATACCTAGGACCTTGTCGTACACAAAAGCAAGAATTTTCATCCCTATACCTCTAAAATTGTAAATTACAATAGTGTGACGTCATGGATACTCACAGCGAATATAGACACAGAGCTTTCATAACAAAAATTTATTTACAAAGAAAACACAACAAATATTTACAACGAATTTACACTTTACACCCTAGCTCTGATAGAGCCTGATCGCGGGAGCGATCCCAACTCGATTGATGATAGGTTTCAATTATGGTACTCACAACTCCTACATCTGAAGCGCACACAAAGCCAAGCTTCCGTGACCGGATGTCACACTGGAACACAAAGTCCGTACAGGCGTACCAATTGATGGTTTGCCTCGATCGCAGGAGCGATCTTACCCGAGTGAGAATCGACCGCAAGTCATGGCACTCAACCACTCCTCACCTCGGAGCACGCACACATCGCTCCCACGTAACCGCAGTCACCCAAGAACACAAAGTCCTCCTCAGACTCGGCAACACGTGACTTGCCTCGCGAGCCCTGCCCGCCGCTGCACCGAGGCTCATGTGACCTACTACGTCACGCCGCCCCCGCAACGCCCTTCTCCTCGCCATGAGGTCCGTTGCTTAAGACCGCTGCAAAGCCTCGGGTCTCCCTTTGCCGCGTGCTGGCTATTAGAAAAGAACCTTCTCTCCCTCCTGTCGCAAGGCGATTTCCAGTTACTAATCCCTTACCACGCGTCCCCAAATAGATGCCACGAGATTCGTTTGCTAGTACGTTACAATAGAACCTTATGGAAACGTGTTTATAGGAAATTGTACCTACTTTAATTTTGTTTAGAACATAATATTCTGTGTGATTGATAGTTAAGGAGATTTATGCAAAAAACGTCGTTAAGGCACTTTCAAACGGTTGTCCCGTATGTTATGCAAACAATCGTGCAAAGTTACAAAACTCCGGGACTTTTGACACATGGTTTCTCTAATTTTACTGGGATAGTAATGAAATAAAAGAGAATAAAACATTCATAGCATAGCATTCGTTCATAGCATGAATGGGTTTCAGGAACTCTTTCGTTAAATGTAGAGAACTCAGTTGCAGAGAGCAAATAATAATTACATGAACGTGCCATTGAAGCTATCCCGATACAAAGTATTGGTCGTATTTATAAAGAAGGTTAATATATCTGATAAATGCTTTGTAAATATACGAAGCTATACCGTGTCGTGAGTTTCATATACCATTTAATATACCAAACATGTCCGAAGCTACTCTCTTAAAATAGTTTTCTTAGTCCAAGACTACTACTTTTATGCTGTCACAATTCATCTGATGACCAGTATAAAGCCAATGATTTGAAATAACAGTATGGTTAACATGATGTAAACTGATATTACATTATTTAATTCGTTGTTTCAGTTCTTTTTGTTCTTCCGACATAGATTCATAGTTTTGGTTCCCACAATTAATTTTATAGACAACATTATTTTTATATTCATCTGATCCCTTCATTTCAAAATAAAAAATGTTTAAATTTCATTCTGAGCTCAGTTTTCAAATTGAAAACATCCAATAATGGCTGAAGTTCTGTAGTCGAAAGATAGAGATAACAAAAAATGTTAGAGAAATCGTGTTGAGACAAACCACTCTACGAACAATTTCTAATAAGAATGGACACGGTGCGGATAAATAAAGATAAATCATT
Organism: Gryllus bimaculatus; assembly: GCA_017312745.1. NCBI lineage: Eukaryota > Metazoa > Arthropoda > Insecta > Orthoptera > Gryllidae > Gryllus > Gryllus bimaculatus. The sequence continues at coordinate 16,311,948 of BOPP01000009.1, read as the reverse complement.
TATGTTGCTTAGAAAGGGAAGAATTAAGCCAGAATCAGAAGCAGTTGCAATAGCTGCCCAAAATCAGGCGTTTAGAGAACGACATTATGATAAAGCGGATCCCAAAATTCTCCATGATGATAAAAGGATTTTTAAATTTATATCGTTAAATAACTTCTAAACTGAGCATTTTAGAGCCTTACAACTTGAAATTTTGAAGCCAAACGCCTCAATGAAACGTTTCTTACACCGTAATATACAGAATATGATATTCTTGGACATTCTATTACAATTTTGCAAATCCGGCACTTATCGGTATTATCCAATATCAACTATATTACTCAGCGCTGGACGCAATCTTTGTCTGTGACGTTACGCTTAGAAGGCGTATATTTCTCTATCTTATATGTATGCTTTCTGTGTACACCGCGGTTTGAGCCGACTGATGAGGTTTATTTGCATCATTATTAAAAGATTATGCAAATAAACCTACATGCTCTCACAGCAACAAGAAGTATTAATAGTTGCTTCTTACTGATAAAGATTGCTTTTCATGTGTCTAGTGTGACCGTTCATTTATCGAATGTAAGTATTGAGATACGTGTTTCTCTGAAAAGTTTGTGATATTACCTACAGTATCCTGAGAATCTGCAGAATCTACAGAATCAGAAATAAACAGAATCTGGAAGTGTATGTAAAATGAAACTAATTACTTGATATTATAAGCGATTAAATTGCACGGATGTACCTCCCAGTTCGGTAATAAAGTTAAATAATATTCCGAAGAGTAGGGTTAGGCTTGCCCGATTCTGTATTTTCGTATGGACAACTTTAAGTATAGCTTTCTCGGAAGTAAAAAGCTCTTCGAATATTTTTGTGACTATCAAGGAAATCCAAAATCTGAGTGACGAGGAAAATTGTATATTTACTTCAAGTGCTGTTTTTAACGAAGTGTTGTGAATTGTTTCATGAACATGACTGTAATACTGGATAATCTTTATTCAAAATTTGTTCCAAACGTCAATTTCAATGTTCTTTATTATTAATTAAAATTCTTAAAGTAAATTGGAAGTTACGTTTTAATTTTTTTAAAATAAATAAACACGTCTCATTAACAAATTCCTCTCTTGACATGTAAAAGGAATGATAGGAAAGAGGGTGGAATTTAACATGCAATATTTCTCCCACGGGTACGCTAATATTATCATCGGTCTTCAAAAGTTAGTTATCATCAGTACGGGCTCAAAAAATTTTAGTTTCGTAGGAAGACATGTGATATTTTGAAGAGTTTAATTAACTGTTAAAATAGTACAATTATTTATAGAAACTCTGACATTTTGTGTTAATGAGCATAGCATTAATATATCAGTTTATCTTGTGATGTTACGTAGATTTCAAATATGCCAATTTTACCATCCGTTGATACTGTATGTGTGAGACCAAAAAGTTGAGATAGAACAAACTAATAATAATCGCGACGTGCAAATGAGGGAGCGCTTTGGTACCAGAGGCGATGGCACGCTCGTTGCGCCCTGGGAGTCCCTCCGTTCCCCCGAGGAGCGTAAGGGCGCGGCCGCGCGTTCGGGGCTGAAAGAGACTCTTTTCGCCTTGAGCGCTCCAAGGAGGCCACGCGCTGCGAGCGGCGCTCCTCCGGGGAAGTTAATGAAGAGTGGGGCCCCGGGCGCCAATGCTGCCAACGATCCACGAGGAATCCAACGATCCACGAAGTTGGCCGGCGCGCCCGCGCCCGCTCCGCCCCCACCCCTCGGCTCGCCCGAAGAGCGCGCGAGCTGCAGACGTTAATTGGTGATGAGCTTCCTCTGCCACGGAGCCCTGCAGTCGCGCACCGCAATTCCGCGCAGGTAAATAATTTAAAACTCGATTTGAGTTCAGAGTGCAAATCTACGGGAAGAGTGAACCTGCAACTCTAAAACGTTTCGATGGGTGTGTTTCATTCGTTTATTGAACTGTCATATTTGTTGTACTAGTGGTGGTCATCTGACGCAAGAAGAATTATGTTGAACACGTAGCTTTAAAAAATAGAATATTAAATGTTCCAATATGTGTATGTTCCTTATATGTGTTATTAAATAATCTTCCATTATCACTACAGCTATTTGTAAGTCTTGGCTTTCAGGACTATATCGTTTGTTTTTTCCTGTCCATTACTCTCTCCACTTTTTTTAATTAAGCATCTCGTGATGCTGGCACATGTCATCCATCCAGTTAATGTACTTCCTTTCTTTCGTCGACCTGGTACTGTCCATTCCATAATATTCTTTCGGAGCCTATTGCCATGCATTCTTTGCGTATGGGCTATCTATTTTATTTCCTGGCCTTAATAAATCGTATTATATCGTCATCGTTTATAACCCTTTCGATTTTTTAGATGGTTCTTATTCTCCATACGTCTGGAGGCACTTGGGTTGAACATGAATATTTTACGCAATATTTGCCTCTTGAATATCCTAACTTTATTGATACTGTATTGTAACATTACTACTACTACTACTACTTCTACTACTACTACTACTACTACTACTACTACTACTACTACTACTACTAATAATAATAATAATAATAATAATAATATAAAGATAATGATGAATCCTGCATAACAGTACGATTTTATTACACTAGTTGAGTAGGTTGCATGTAAAGTACTAAATTACTTCCGTTTAAAATAATAGTGAACTTTTGAATACTTTGAAGCTTTTCTTATCTCTTTAATTATATATATATATATATATACATACATATATATATATATATATATATATATATATATATATATATATT
>BOPP01000009.1:16282715-16308283 GCA_017312745.1 Gryllus bimaculatus | reverse complement strand
GTTTCGATGGGTGTGTTTCATTCGTTTATTGAACTGTTCATATTTGTTTACTAGTGGTGTCATCTGACGCAAGAAGAATTATGTTGAAACAGTAGCTTAAAAAAAAGAATATTAAATGTTCCAATATGTGTATGTTCCTTATATGTGTTATTAAATAATCTTCCATTATCACTACGCTATTTGTAAGTCTTGGCTTCAGACTATATCGTTTGTTTTTTTCCTGTCATTACTCTCTCCACTTTTTTTAATTAAGCATTCGTGATGCCTGGGCCACATGTCATCCATCCAGTAATGTACTTCCCTTTCTTTCGTCGACTGTACTGTTCCATTCCATAATATTCTTCGGGCTATTGCCATGCATTCTTTGCGTATGGGCTATCTATTTTATTTCCTGCCTTAATAAATCGTATTATATCGTCATCGTTTATAACCTTTCGATTTTTAGATGGTTCTTATTCTCCATACGGCTGGAGGCACTTGGGTTGAACATGAATATTTTACGCAATATTTTGCCTCTTGAATATCTAACTTTATTGATACTGTATTGTAACATTACTACTACTACTACTACTCTACTACTACTTACTACTACTACTACTACTACTACTACTACTACTACTAATAATAATTAATAATAATAATAATAATAAAAGATAATGATGAATCCTGCATAACAGTACGATTTATTTACACTAGTGAGTAGGTTGCATGTAAAGTACTAAATTACTCCCGTTTAAAATAATAGTGAACTTTTGAATACTTTGAAGCTTTTCTTATTCTCTTTAATTATATAATAATATATATACATACATATATATATATATATAATATATAGATATATATATATCTAACCAACTCACCAACACCCAAACTTACCACCTTCACAGCAGCTCACATGAACCGTAGACGGGGTTATCAAGATTTTGCTCGTGAAGCGAGCTTTAAAAATCTAGGGAGCAGGATCTTCAGGGTGCGAGAAACGTTTGAACCCTTGACACAATAAAATCACACAAATTGCACACAAAGGAGCGTATAATTTACCATAAACCCTTAGTGGCATAAGTTAATGACAACAAACCAAGAATATAAAATCACACTTTTACAAAGAATGATTCAAAACACAAATAGAAACCTTTACAACACACACTCATATGAATGAACACTTAATCTTTCCAAAATTGATACTTTTGAAATAATTACCCTAATCTACATTGGAATTCCTTTGAAAATTAATTATATCTAAATTATGCTATTCTAATTACATTGAACATGAAACCAAAATTTCAATTTAAAATCTCCTGCTTCAAAAATATTACATGCAAAGAACAAAATGTGTGCAAGTGCAATACTCTCATTTACAATTTAACAGTGTCTGAAAAATGGCAGAATAATGAATGACCTAAGTAGAATGTTTTATGCAGGCAACAGCGCATCAAAATGTCTCCTACTATAATACTGCAATTTGTTGCACCCGTGTCCTCAAATTCTTAACACTTTCCTCTACTAGTTTTCCCTGCGACGTGAACTTGGACCTATTTTCCCCGCGCCTAACTGTTACCTTGTGGACTTCCCACTTTGACCTTGATGGTCGTGCGCTGGTCTCTGCGTCGACATCGCTCGGTCCCATCTTCTGCGTTTGTGAGAAACGGGATTCGCGTCTGCCGTCTACGCTGTTTTCTGCGTCCTTTCCGTTCTTCTTCGTAGAGTCGATCCGTCTTCTTCCTCGTCGCCGTGGTCCTCGGCCTTTCTCTCTTCCTCGTCTGCTACCGGCGGCCTCTGACTACGCCCACGTTACGAAAATTGCCCTTGCACTTTACCGAATACTCGTGCAAGTTCCTCGCTCGTTGCTACTTCTACTTTGCTAAGGCAGAACTTTCATGCTTCTCTCACAATGGGTAACTTTTACTCCCGTGTCATTAATTGAGAAACACTTTACTTAATCTGCACTATCTTGCGGACGACGATATGATAGAAACGTCTGTTCGACGCCGAATACTCCTACCTAGCAGTCGTTGCAGCGGCAAACAATATCTAACAACTAATGTTAACGAAAGGTGTTGGTGTGAATGAAAGTGACTCGGCGAGCGGTGATCAAAATTCTACTGGCTCCGGCGATCGGTGATCAAAATGCTGCTTACTTGACGAGTGGTGGCGAAAAAGAGAGCTTCCGCTGCGGGTCGCGTATTTATCGTCCGACATCAGGGGAAATTCTCAGTGATGGGGCTACTTCCTCTCTCTCAACCCTTCACAAAGAAAACATTGCTCGCTAGTTCGCCTTCGTTTAGTACGGCAACGGATACCAGGCCGCGCGTTAAGAACCTCTGCCTTACGCGCCTGTTATCCTCGCTATCTCGGAGGTGTTCACACATATGAGACGTGGTGCTAATGGGTTGCACAATCTCATAACGTCACAAATATATATATTATATATAATATATATGATATATATATTATATATATTATGATGAAACGAAGTAACGTTCTGCATTGTACAATCAAAATTGTTACTAATTCTAATTAAAATAAGTACTGGATTGATCAGAGCAGTAAACCCGCCGCTGCCACCAACGGTCAAATCGGGGGGTTGACGGAGAGACGAGCGACGGTTGGAACAGTGTGGCGCAGAGAAGCCGGAGTGCAACACGGACGGGGCAGTGGTGCATCAAACAAGTTTATGGCGGTGTTAAGACAAGTTTGGATTGACTGTAGCTGTTAAGTGGAGAGACTAGATTTGATGAAAGTTGATAATCAGGTGATTAGGGAAAGTGGAAGCTGCGCACCAGGACGAGATAAAAAACATTAATACAGGAATTCGTGTGGCCGACGGACACGTGTTATATTTCCCCGCGGTGTAAATGGCAAGCAGGCGGCGTACTGTGCAGACATTCGCGCGAGATTGAGAAGAATTGCTGAGACCGAACTGCCGACGGGCCGCAATCGCGCGTCGTGCGTGTTAGTATATGTGAGACATTGCTATACCGGCTGGGGTTGGAGGGGGGGGGGCCGAGCGAGTTCGTTGTCGTTGCGCTGGGACCAGCGGAGTGATCGCCGAGGGAGAGCGAATTCCCGACGGACTTCGGGGTGGACCGGAGGATTGCCGAAGACGCCGCCGCCGCTGCACGGCGGCCCGCTCGTATCCAACCAGCAGGTGGCTCTTAAAAGCATCAAGGTAGCGTTGATTGTGCACCTTATTACCAAAGGCCTTTCGCATTGCGTTTTGTAAATAATCTTTGTAAAGAGTGTTTCAATTATTAAAATATTTAAATGCCACAAGAATTTCTGATGGATCATCTTTCAAATGCAGCGCAAACCCCTGGAAACCCATTCACGAAAATGTACCCGTCCTTTGTATAATTTATTTTGTCGAGTACCGCCTTCCCAAGTACGTCACTATTGAGTTATATATATATATATATATATATATATATATATATATATAAATTCTAATGCATTGTCTAGTTACTTCCGATCAAATGGTTCTGATCTTATCGAACTTTGTGATCTCAGGGGGCAGGATCTTTAGGTTATGAGAAAGTTTTACCCAAGACGCATAATTAGGCATATGAGTGCTTATATTCTTCCTAGAATACAACCATAGACAATAGGAACTGAACAAATACAAAGAAAACAAATGGCAAATAACACATTAAAATGGCAAATTACAGACTTCGTTAATATTTATCTAATTATTCCTTCCTAATTAATTCCTTTCTAGAAATTCCCGTGCACGGTAATTACTGCTTGCCCAGCACCATTTGAAAAAAAACAAAATATTAATTTACTTGGTTCAATTATCCCAACATACAGTAAAATTATTTCTTCTTTCTACAAAATTTCTTTGACTTTAAACACAAATAAAATGTATTACCTGGCTTGCAAGATTCTCTTTTCCCGTTTCCTCTTGCAATATAATCCACAGCGAAATCTACGCGATTATGCAAATATTTGGTCAGATTTCAGTCTTTTTTCCGCTGCGGCATCATACTCGCAGCTCCGACTGCTCTAGACTCGCGTTATCAAATTTGTTACCTTAGCAGTAGCGCTCACAGTAATGGATAGCGCCGATCTCGCTTCTCCTTTGACCAAATTACGGCCACACCGTCACTCCTCTGCCGTTCAGCCGTGCCACGTTGTCGCACGAACACCGCTGTTTTCGCTCAACTGTCCACGGAATCGGCGCCTGCGCTTCTTTCTTCGCTCGACATCTCTCGTCCCCGTCTGCTTCTCTCTTCGCTATTCTTGAGTCACAGCACACCGAAGCGTAATACATAGTCTTTACGCGTTTTGCAAACGGCGTAGTTTCGGCGTCTTTCAACACTTTTCGCTTGTGTTGCGAAGTTCAAAGTCTAATGAACGCCTCGTGATAATTCGTGCTCCTCTTTCTCGCAAATACTACTATTCCTCGCACAAAGTATTTCTACTAATTCACCCAGTTCGATTAACTGCCGAATAAATGTTGATTACTCACTAACTTCGCAGATCTACAGTTCACTCCTGCATAATTCTATTCTCACAAGAACACTCTCTCTCTCTCAACAAGATGTCGACTATGCTCTCGACTAACGTCTCGCTCTCCTCACCCGTTTGCACACCTCGACGTTTCGTTGAAGAAGGGGTGAGTGTTCAACTGCTCTTCTTCTCCTGGAGGGGTGGCATGACGCCTCCCCCCCCCCCCGCGCTTGCCGTGGATCGCAAGTCCGGCGGTCGAGCCGTGGGCCACAGATAACAGATCGCGCTGTTTCGTATGCTTGTTATGTGCGCGCCTATGTTATGACAAACACGTCTTGGTGTTGTCAAAGCAGTGTGGGTGTTGTGGGGTTCTGAGAATGGCTGAAACGCATTATAATTAAAAGATGAACATCAGAACTTAGGCCTTGGGCGTCAAACTCTTCCATTTGGTAATTCGAGTAAGAATGCTTGATGTTAATAACGAACATTAATTTTCCTCTCAAAAGAGAAGAACAGAATACATTTTGAACGAAAGGAATTACTTTTTATTATAGAGTTTAATGCCTTCCCTTTTCAACTTTTGAAAATAACAAATGAAGTAATTCACACTATTCATCTGTATTGGACAGATACTTCGAAATTACTTATAGTAATTAACAAAGCCAATGTACAAAGAAGGGTAAAACTGCACTAGTAGTATATTCAAGAACAAGAGCGAAGATGGGAGACAAATTTCTTATTTACCTCGAGTGCAATTACCACGAATGGAATCCTCGTGTTACTTTCAATGTTTTGGCCTTCTATTCTACTTAAGAATAAATTTAATTTTTAGAAATAGATTTTTGCTAGTTGAGTCATTCATTCGATGATATATTAGCTGTGAATGCGGTAAACGTTCTGAACAAGAACATATTTGACTAGTTCTTGTATTGGGTCTTTATGATCACCGTCGTGACTTATAGGATATCTAGTGGTGCTACAGAATGGCACAGATATTGCCGTAATAGTTTTAGTCTCGAAGACTCTTAGCTATTCGAACTTGACAAATATTCTTGCCTGTGACCATTTATCGCCGCCCAAAGTACATTCTTTTATCCGTTCCTAATTTTTAGGTTTCCTAATTATAGAGCGGGAATATTATTTTAAGATTATTAAAGAACAGTAAAACCTCATTCTAAATAGCAATTTTCTTTGAAAAATTTGAAGCCGTTTTCAAGAAACTGGCGTTTAAGCGCTCTAGTAAATTCAAAATTTGAATCTATTTTGAACAGAAAATTTTTGAGTTATCGTAAAACTTAATTTGTTATTTTAAGTTCTTTAACTTACAAATACAATAGTGTTTATAGATTGCAGAAAATGTGCATATCAGCGGTGTGAGTCATCTTACAAAAACATTATGTTTGTAATTTTTGAAAAAACAAAAAAATACACCGAAATTAACTTACCATCATATTAACGAGACTAATTACCACTATTTGTTCGAAATGATTTGAGAAAAAATCTGGAGCTGTTGTTGAGAAAATGACGTTTGGACGTTTCTGGAAATGCAGACATTTGAGCTAGTTTCCTTAGAAAACGGAAGAATTTTCGAGACACACTATTTGAGAGTATTTAAAGCGCATATACACATAAATTCAACACCTCATCTACGGTAGCAAATTAAGTTTATGCTGGGACTGAGTACGGAAAGCGATGACATTAGAACATAATAATTAATTTCTCACTTCATAACCACTTCTCATTACAATTCAACACATCAGACGCTCTCGAAACTGTACTACAAAATTAATAAATCGCACCACATAATAATAACAAAATAGAGAAAGTTTTGAAAAGTGACGCCGGAATCGAGATAGTCAAACTGAATGGAGTCTGTACCAAAAAATTGTTATGAATGTGAAAAATAATAATGAAAGTGAAACATGTTTTTTTTCGAACAAATTACATCCAATGTGGTCTGTCGCTTTTCTGTGCCGGCGAAAAATGATGAAAATTATCGCGTAAAACAAGCTTTAAAAAGCTTTTAAGTAAATTGAAAAAAATATATTATATTCCATTGCATGCCATTGCTATTTATAAAGTAATATTTTGTAAATAGAATCAAGAAATAACATTAGTAAATGATGGATGGTGTTCGCCCACCCTTAGCCGTGATGACAGCTTCCACTCTCGCAGGCATGCATAATCACGTGCTGGAGAGTTTCTTGCGGAATGACAGCCCATTCTACACGAAGTGCTGCACTGAGGTGAGATATCGATGTAGGTCGGTGAGGCTTGACTCGAAATCGGCATTCCAAAACATCTCAAATGTGTTCAGTAGGATTCAAGTCAGGACTCTGAGCAGACCAGTCCATTTCAGAAATATAAATATCGTGTAACCATTCCGCCACAGGTCGTGCAGTATGAACAGATGCTCGATCGTGTTGAAAGATGAAATCGTAATCCCCGAATTGCTCTTCAACAGTGGGAAGCAAGGTGTTTTACATCAATGTAGGTCTGTGACATGAATAACTTGACCACACCATAACACCATTTTGTACGTGTTCGGATACTTTAAATCATTTAGTGTATATACTTTCAAGGATTATTATAATTTAAAATTGGTTTGTCCAATGTGGGGCAAATAGTATTAATAAACACTATGATAAGACAGTTTAATACGGCCCACAAAAAATCACTTTCTGGGAATGTGTGCAAAGGTATAAAGCACAAGAGTCAAATCTTTGAGGTTCTCTTAAAATCACTTCCATCAGACACTGAACATTTCATGTATTCGAGCAGGTAATATTTATATCATAATGATTATTCAGCTAATTAATAAATAACACAATACATTTATTAGTATCTTATATACATTCAATTATTTATTCAGACTGATAAGAAATTAAATCTACCGCATTGTAAGTGGGGATACGTTGAAATCACGAAATATTTCTTTAAGGTTGACTTTTAACTCTTCTTTACATTTCTGCTTTGTTCCAGTGTTGCTCCCTAGCCCAGAAAGTTTAAAATAAAAAATTGTAAAAAAAGTTTAATATAAAAAATAATGGAGGAAATATGTAAACGTTTATTGCACTTTTCTCAAACTTTTGAATATTAATGAAAGAACTTTTTTTCAACGGTGCAATGTCAGTTGCAAAAACTCTAAGCTCTCCGAAGCAGTTTGAATCTGCACCATTATTTTTAACGACGCTTCTCATTAATACCAAAGGGAAATTTAATACTTTTAAGGTATATTTTTTTCTTATTGAAACATATTGCGATTTTTTAATTGTTGTAAGGGTCACAAAAACCAGTACCCTATAGTATCATGCTTACCTAACACTAAGCAATACCAAAGAAACTGAAAATACATTGGAGAGTTCATTTAAAAGGTTAGGGAGCGGGACAATATTTTAATTTTCGTATTTAAGAGTAAACAAGTACATTCTTCATTTTAGTTACTTTTAATTAAAGGTTAAAATGTATTCAATAAATATTACCCACAGTTTTGTTTCATTTCTTCACAGAATGTTGACCTTAACTTTCTTTTTCTTGTAGTATTAAAACTAGCTGAATGTTTGCATTCAATCACTTTTTACTTTCTTGCTATGGAGTAGGGAGGAAGTTAAGTAATGCTGCACCAAAAACAGCGAATTTTTGGCAGAAAAACTCTTGTTACAGGGCCCTAGTAACGAAAAAGAGGATACATCCAGTTGCCAAATTTAGAAAGGAAATTCCTCTAACACTCGGTGTAGCCAAAATCCATGATTTGTAAGTCCTTGATGTCAAATACTAGAATGACGGAAAAACATTCGCCTGTCTGTCCGTCTGGAAACAACGCTAGCGGCTAAACGGTTCAGTCTATTTTCTTCACAATTGTATTCTCCAATCGATTTGGCTAATGTTGTGGTACCTTCAATTTGAAACCCATATTTTAATTTTGAAGGGTGCTTTACATGGCGCTCCTGGGACATTTTCTACATTTTCAAAACATGGCTCCATCGTTTTTGATTAAATTTTGTTATTGGATAGTGTGAAATACGTTTAAGAGAGTGGTGAAGGTCATTGAAAACTCTGATTTTTCGAAAATGGGAAACGTTTAAATGTTTTTGGAGTCTTTCTGACACTAAATTGAAGATATAGATTTTACCTTTAATGAAATGTTTACCTTAAAGATAGATTTTGAAATTTGATCATGTACAATCTTTCAAAAATTTGAATACTTTCCGCCAGCTCCGAATTGCGCTTCGTGAAATGAAATTCAAGGCAGTTGGATTCATCGAAAGTTAGAATTTGTATATTTTTCGTGTTTCTTTGTTTGTTTCTTACAAATTAATTTTTTAGAAGTTATTTAAAACCTATTTGAAATATAAGAAATAATAATTGTTAGCTCTCAGGGAATATCATATCGGAATGCTACAGTGACTCTGCACTAATGACACGGGCGTTTCTTTCTGTGAATTACGTCTTATTGTTCGGACATGATTTACCTCTATTGTTAATTGTTAGTTACAATTGTCAAATTTGAGTTGATATTTGATTGAAAATATTAGGTTTACAATGAGTTTTACAAGAAAAGAAGACTGATATGTGTTAATTCGGAGAGAAATGCATTATATTACATAACTATTACAAAAGGCGAGAAAGTACGGGCTGTTTCATCACTAGTTTATCATATATATATATATATATATATATATATATATATATATATATATATATATATATATATATATTGGATAATTTAATCTTGAACCAGAATCCTTACAATATTGATTGCATGTCCAACGGCAGTTTAAACACTGTCAACATGCAGCATATCTCGTTAGTTGTAAACACGAATTATCGAAAGATAAATCGACATGAAAGTTTGTACATAAAAAGACTCTAACAAGAACAGAAAAGAGACTCTAACAAGACACTAACAAGATAGTGGGATTCTTTTGAAACGCATATTAGAGGAGAACCATGAGAAGTAATAAACCTTAATTAGTACGAATGTGTTGTATATGCACACTGAAATTTTGCAGTGTTCTACCTAGAAACACGATCATAGGTCAGAAACCATCATGTCTGTTGCGAGGTACTTTTTTCCCTGTTCGCAACCCACGCCTCGGGCCGCGCGAGGGGGAGTGATATGCAACACAATGCGATTAGCCCACCCCATTACGTTAATGTCGGCTAACAGCATTACCGTATTACGCGTACGATTCCGGTAATACAGATCAAAGCCCAGCACTGCGCGCATAAACGGCGTTCTACCGATGGCACTGAGGAATTGAAGTAGAGCGCCGAGTACTGCGTTTCGGTGGGTAACAAGACATCAATTAAAGCAATCTTCAGACAGAAAATGAGCAGATCGATTTCTAATCTCGTTTGAGTGGAGTGAAAGTACGATTACGATCTCTCGCTCGCTGGTTAGCTCAGGTGCGGGCGGATCACGGTTTCTCCGGTTCCCAAGTGCTCGTTGCTAGGGGCGAAGGCAGAAAACAATTACACGCACCGCCGGGTGCTTAAAATACATCGATCCGCGGAGCTCCTTCGGGCTAAAAATCAGAAAATGTGATGAATTTGCGGAGAGAAAGGTTAATTCAAGATTGATCGCATTTACGCATTATAGAGTAGTTTAACCCATTTTTGCAAAGTGTAATAAGTAATGTGTTCTCTTTCAGCTGTTCCAATGACAGTATCAATCCATATGCGAGAGTTCAATATTTTCCAATCTAGTCTGTTTTGCGAAAATGTAATTTCATTTGTTTAAAACGTTCTTCTGCTAAATGTTTAGGATTCATGCTATTGAATAGTGAAAGTAAAAATAATATTATAAGATATTTCAAGAATATCTAGACATTATGAAGAAAGTTGGGCTAAAAATTTGGAAAAGTCTCATTTTTAAATTTAATTGATATAATTTGTTTGTATTTGTGGTGAAAATGTATTTTTTTCAATGAAAACCAATATCTTGGTATGGAAATATCGCGTTCTGATATTAACACATTATTATGAGTATTGAACAAAGAATACGCGTTTTGTTCCACATAATTTTATAGAACGATGCAACGGATCCCTATTGAACCCAATATCCCATTTTTCATCAAAGGTGGAAAAGTCGCGTATTGAAAGTAGTCCTTTCGTATATTCATACAAATTGATTTCTTGACGTCTCATTCAATTTGCTCAGAATAAAACTGACGCCATGTCGTGCATCAGAAAAGTCGATTTAGCAATTAGCAATATGGCCCGAAAAAAGGTGTTGTGTAAATGTGAAATGGACATCGCAAAACTTATGTAAATATTTTCGAGGTACTAAAAGTAGGGTCCCATAGTATAGTGATTACGGTATCCGCGAGCCGCGATGTCCGAGGGTTGATATCCCGTCTTGGGCATACATGTTTTTTTCGTTCAGTGGCATTGTGTTATCTATCCAACCACCACATAGCACCTTCAATACTGAATTCCATTACAGTCCTCTCCCTACCCGAATATTGTGTGAATGAAGTGTGAATGTGACTGCCTGCAAGTGTGGGATATTAAGTTCCATAATGGATCTATAGGCTTCTATATTAGCGCCATGTAACCGCCACCAAACCTCACTTCCTGTAACAAGGTTCATAAGCGCCACCACGGATTTACGAGCCACTACTGGCAGGAGACCCTTCGTTGCCGCAATGAGCTTACGAGACACAACAAACTTGCGGAATGGAGACTACGCTAGTTCACGGACAGACATTTTCCCGTAAACCAATTTATGTGTATCAGATAGTCACAAAATGTGGATTCTGATTACACAACGTGTAATAGAAAGTTATTTGCCACCTTTTAAAAATTGCATTATTCACTTTCTTGGTAGCATGGCCTCCTAAAACAAGTTTTTCTGGCAAAAAATTTGCTGCTGTTTGCTACATTACACTGCTCTCCTTATTCTACTCCATAAAAAAATTAAAATAATAAAATCTTTATTATAGCAGATTCGAAACGTGTTGCACTATAATTCCGCAAAATCACCCCAAAATTGAGACATTTGTGTGAAGAGCAAGTGTCTCGTGTATCACTGCAGTGAACCAACGCGGGTAGTGTGGCAAGAATTATTGCATTTGATAAGCAGTGGTCTAAAAAGAAACTTGTCTTTTGCCCACCCCCGCTACGAACTGAATTCTTAGTCAATGGCAAGTTTTGTACCACATTTGTTTTGTGCCACATTTGTTTTGTGTTTTGTGTCACAAGTGTCAATTTTTTTTCGAGACCCATGTTCACAATCAGGAACCGACATTTCAGTCGAATTTATCAAGTTGTGTTATTCCATAGCTGGAAAAATAAGATATCCGATGAAGGCACAAATAGTGATTGGAATGAAATTAAATTTCGACATAATTCATTCAGTACGTTCTCCCATCTACCAATCTCTTCAAACTAATTGCTAATGCAATCGATGTTTCTCGTGGCTTTTGACGCCCACACGCGCCGCCAACCAGTCCTACCTCACACTCTAGTATACACTTCACCTCCCCCTGCTGTACAAAAACCCGTGCCCATGGCTGTCCAGCAGCCCTCGGCGGCCCAGACGCGCGCGACTCATAAGCGGCGGCGCGCTGACGCGTGCGCAAACACGCGCGCCCATCCATCACGGCCGCGCCCTTGGCCGCGCCGCCGCACGCGCGCCCCACGCCCCGCCCCAACACGGCGCTGATAAACGCTGTCGAATCGGAGCACGACGTTCTTCCCTTAACAGCGCGCTGTCATCCGCCTCCTCGTGGCTCCGGAGCTGAAATGACAAGAGGCCTCAACGGCTGACGGGCAAGTTTTCCTCGCTAACGTAGTCACGGGGGATTTGCAACTCATCTCGTTTAGGGATAATAACGACAAACATTTCGTTTGTTTTTATTTTTAGAGACAATTGTTTATTTCATTATCTCGATATATGCGTTACAAGCATTAATTTCAATATTTGAAAAACGTACAAATTTTAAGAAAGTTTTCAATAAAATTTGAACAATAGACACGGGACACTCAGATGTGGGGTCTTCAGAACGGAAGACCCTCCGGCACCACATATACCCAAAAGGAAACATGAACATTCGTGCTAAACGCAGGCTTCAACCCACTATAAATGAATCAAGGAGACTGTGGTGATAAGCGAACGAAAAAGGCCATTAAAGAAACGTTTACGAAGAACAGACCTCTAAATTATCCTGTCTCAATGCGATATGGCTCTAAGCAAATTTTTCTCCAAATACTAAATGTGAACTGAATTGCGATATATTCTAGCCAACCCACCTACCCCCACAACATACCACCTTCACAGTAGCAATGCAGCTACTGTGCAGTACAGTAGCAGCACAGTAGCAGTTTTGCTCGTGAAGCGAGCTTAAAAATCTAGGGAGCAGGATCTTCAGGGCGCGAGAAAGGTTTGAAGCCTTGACACAATAAAATCACACAAATTGCACACAAACGAGCGTATAATTTACCATAAACTTTTAGTGCCATAAGTTAATGACAACAAACCAAGAATATAGAATCACGCTTTTACAAAGAATAATCAAAACACAGATAGAAATCTTTACAACACACTCATATGAATGAACACATATAATTTACTTCAAAATTGATACTCTGAAAATAATTACCCTAAACTACACTGAGAATTCCTGGAAAATTAATTATATCTAAATTTATGCTATCTAATTACATTGGACGTGAAATCAAAAATTCAATTTACAATCTCTCGCTTCAAGATATTAATGTAAAGAAACAAAATGTGTGCAAGTGCACTACTCTCATTTACAATTTAACTTGGTCTGAAAATAGCGAAATAATAAAATGTCCTAAGTAGAATGTTTTTATGCAGGCAATAACGCATCAAACGTCTCCTACTATAATACTGTAATTTGTTGCCACCCGTGTCCTCAAATTCTTAACACTTTCCTCTACTAGTTTTTCCCTGCCGCGTGAACTTGACCTATTTTCCGCGCCCTACATGTTACCTCGTGGACTTCCCACTTTTAACCTTGATGGTCGTGCGCTGGTCGTGCGTCGAACGTCGCGCTGGCCGTTCGGTCCCAGCTTCTGCGGTGTGAGAAATGGGATTCGCCTCTGCCGTCTACGCTGTCTTCTGCGTCCTCTTCTGTTCTTTCTTCGTAGTCGATCCGTCTCTTCCTCGTGCGCCTGGGTCCTCGGCCTTTTCTTCTTCCTCGTCTGCTACCGGCGCCTCTGACTACGCCCACGTTGCGAAAATAACCCTTGCACTTTACCGAATACTCATGCAAGTTCCCGCTCGTTGCTACTTTTACTTTGCTAAGCCAGAACTTTTAATGTTTCCTTCACATCGGGTAACGTTTACTTCCCGTGTTGTTAATTGAAGAAACAGCTACTTAATCTGCACTATCTCGTGACGACTAACTAGAACGTCTGTTCGACGCCGAATACCCTACCTAGTAGTCGTTTCAGCCGGCAAACAATATCAATGTTTAACGTAAGTGTTTGACTCGGCGAACGGTGATCAAAAGAGCAGCTAATTACTCGACGCGTGGCGACAGAAAAAGAGAGCTCCGCTTGCGGGTTCGCGTATTTATCGCGCGGCGCCTGGGGAAATTCTCTGTGGGGGGCTGCTTCCCTCTCTTAACCCTTCACAAGGAAAACATTACTTGCAGTTCGCATTCGTTAGTACGGGCAACGGATACCAGATCGCGCGTTTAAGTACCTTTGTCTTACGCGTCTGTTATCATCGCTGCCTCCATAGGGTTCACACATGAGACGGTGGTGTTATGGGGTTGCACAATTCCCATAACGCCACAATATATAATTTTATATATATATATATATATATATATATTATATATATATATATATATATATATACACACACCACTCTTCACTTAGTACACTACACTTCACTCCACCTGTATAAGGGACCAATAATAATTAATATAATTAATAATAATAATAAGAATAATATATAATAAGAAGAAGAAAAGAAGAAGAAAAGAAAGAAGAAGAAGAAGAGTTATTTCCCATCCACCTATAGTGCGATTCACAAAAGAGAACTTGCTTTATATCAATTCTTTGTTTTCAACATGCGTATTTCCACAGGATGTCTCCTCTGCCTTTTATAATCTGGTTCCTGTATCATCTACAGATACCTGGCCTATAATTCTTCTCTACATCTTATATTTTCAAATTACATTTGCTTCAATCTTCTTCAATGGTCTACATTTTATAACCATTTACTTCCAGCATTAATTCTGCAAGACCTCAAGTTCCTCTAACATGAGATGCAAACAGGTTTTTTTAAAAAAAAAATTTCGTTAGCGAAAGTTAATTTAATTATTAATAATTAAATCATCCTTACTTATTTACAGTCTTTTAAATTGAACAATGTACACAAATTTTAAGACCTGGAAATATTACATTAACCAGTCAAATCATAATTTTCTTCAATCTGCTTTAAACAAAAATCTAAGTATTGAATTACCGATATACTTTATTCAATAGAGTGTATGTCTGTTTTGTCTTTCCCATATACGTATTTGCATGACTTCGCCGGGTTGCTAACGGCGTTCGCTTTGCTTAGACATAGGCTAATTCCCACACTATGGGGTGAGAGAGACATCTGGCGATAATGTCATATTCCCTTCACCGTAGCCGGCAGACTCCGCCTCCCTGTGCTTTTCTTCACCACACCTACAGAAACTGAAAAGACTTTAAAGAAAAGTTCCATTTTTGCCCAGACCAGGATCTGACCCCGGGATCACACATGGGAATCTAGAACGCGGTCTATTAACCATCCTATGGGTTTCCTTTCAATATATTTCATTAAAAAAAGATGACTTTTTAATTGACATCCGTATCTTCACTCTGGCTCAGACATCACTCGATACAAACTAAATCTGATTTTACTTTTCCATCATTTCTTCTCTGGGGGAATTTTAGTAACCCCGGGCTACAGTTTTTTTGTTACAAAACTCCTGTTTGTCAGGAATTTGGTGGAAATTGTATTGGCTCAATCGAGAAATGGCTTACAGTAGATGTGGCAGAATTGTAGGGGATGTATTTCATTATCTGACGAGTTGAAAATGTCAAATAATATTTGAATTGCAATCGTTTCTCCTAATGACGTTCGAATACTATATGGAACTCCATATGAAAAGCCACCCGGATGAGAGAGGGCGCTAATGATTTGCAAATTTTGGGTTCAGAGCGAGACGTTATTCCAGAATGAGAGCACATCCTGAATGACATCGTTGATGATTTCCAAATAATTCTCTGGCATTATAAGTGTTACGTTTAAATAAAGTCCGTTATTCTATGAAGCGGAAAATCCCCCAAAATAGATAATATGGAATGTACAGTGAGATGTAGCAAACAGCGATAAAATGAATCTTCTATGATGATCTCTGCTTAGTGTAAATGTATCGTAATGTTTTAATGTAACTTTTGATTGAAATGGCATTATTAACATGTTGATTTGTGTTTCTGCGTTCACTGCAATGTTTAAAACCCCAAATCAATTTTAAACACTATTGGACACTTTAATGAATGACAATCGGAATAATATAAACGAGAATAGAAATAAAAATAATACAAAAAAACTTCTATAACCAACTTCTAACCAAATATCTCTATGTTTCAGTTTTCTACATCTTTTAACTTTCAAACATCCGTTCCTATCGCATTCTTTTAGAAGCATCACGATGCGGTATGCTACGTTCGCGCCTACTGTATTACAGAAACGCAACCCACTTAACGGGATCGCAGCCGCCTTTTGCATCGAAGGCGGGCCCTCGTCGCCCCTGAGCCACTCATGAGCAACTCCCTAAGCAAAGCGAATGAGAAAGAAAGCACGCATGAAGCACCGCGACGAAACTGTCGGGGACAAAATCCAGTGTTGTACTTTATACAGAAACGCAAGTACAACAGTCCTTTCATGTCGCCTCCACGCATTTTTTTAAACGTGCCCAGAGAAGCTAAAGCCTTAGAGAATGGGCTAATAAGCTCTTACGCTGTCTATTGTTTAGTAGTTAGCCAAAGTTGGAAAGAAATACGTGGGGCGTTGCATACACTCCGCTAAAATCGAGGAAAAGTCGTGTTTTCACATGTAACTTTGGACTATATCAACTAAATTTTGGTGGGTATGTTAAAACTAATTTATTCCTACTTTGTGAACAGGAAATACTGTTTGTATGTCTCCGAATACCTGCCATACACGTAGAACGATGACAATTTTCCCTACTGTCTCAAAATAACTAATTCTCACACTGACTTAGGTCTAGTTTACATGTTTGCGTAGTCATATTGTCTTTATATTCTGTTTAGATCGGCCTTTTTTGTAATATTCTTCGCCCCATCTTGTTCACTACCTTCCAATATATCTCCATCCAAGCTATTTTTTATTGATAACGAGGTGCTTTCATGGGCGCGTTGCTGCGCTGCTGGTGGCCCGTGCTCCTCCGCGCGCAGCCTCTGCCTCGCCTCACCCAGCGTGCTGAGTGGAAGCGCCCGCAGGCTGTCAGGGGCGCGGCGCTTGTTAGTTAATGCCTTAGTTTGGGGGACGAGACTTGGGCTTTGAGGCCCGCTCTTCATTCAGACGAACGCAAATTTCGCTACTCTCCTTTCACCATCTAGTTGAGAAAGAAGGCGTAACTAGGGTGTCGAAACAGGCCATTTTTGAACTTCGCTCGGCTTCTTTTACGCTTGAGGGTCTTTTACATACCGTAAACGTACAACATGGGACAGCCGGGTTTACGAAGTAAGGATATTCGAATATTTTTTTGCCCTTAAAATGTCACGGCTTCGATCGGGTTTGAATTTTCAACTTGAGTACAATAGACCGATATGACAACCGTTATAACACTGAACCCGAACCCTTGCCGGGCCTAGTGCGGCTCAACCCCCAACCACCACCGCCTCCCCTCTGCATCGAGCACCTGAGCGCGGAAAAATACGCACACACATCTCGAAACCTCCCACCGGCTTAGGTGACACAGGGTATCAATTGATGTCACTGCAGTGCCTCTGAGGCTCAGTGACCCTAGAGTTCCAATCCACGAATTCCAGCAGCCAGCTGCTTTGATTTCTTGTTTTCCGTGGCTTTTCCGATCAACACAGGGGTAATGCGAGAGCAGTACACTCTAAACCGACGGATTGCGCGCGATATTTCCTTTCTCTTTATTGTGCTATCCTCACCCCTTACACACACACTATCATTAACACGCGCTACACAAACACACAATTCGGGATACCGGTCGGGAGCTAAGAGAATGTCCCGGCTACATCGATGCCCCGCCGTTGAAAAATACCTGGTTGAGGAGCACTCCACTAATCCACGAGTAGGTTGGCGCCGGATGTTGCCATCCAGCCGGGGAAAACCACTGCCACGTTACGAAGAAAAAACACAGACTACAACTATGCGACTAATGACCTTAGCAGCTGACCGCTTAGAAACGCTAATCAATCAATCAAAAAATCTAAATCTCCCGCCGCCATTGCTCTAAAGCCGACTCCAAATAACGCGAACACCCGCCGAGAACTTGGTTGCCTTACCACACTGCTAAATTCTCATTCTGCTTTCCAAAGTTCTGTTTCAAAACACAATAGATTGCAATTCTTTCGCAAATTAAAGTAAGTTAAAATAGAATAGAATATACTTGTACCCTTATACCTACTCGTTCAACATTTTCCATTTTTGTTTCTCTTGAAACGTTACTATTGTTAACGCATATTTCCCGTACATTATTAGTTTATTCGCGTTTGCCTGACGCAACAGTGTACAACATAACCATTGTTCTAATCTCCCTTCCCAAATCTACCAATGTGTCTGATCGTCCATTAGCGTCTGTTGTTCCCCCACTACCTCAGCAGCATCGACCGAGGAGCTGCGGATAATCCCTACCCCCGGCTGTCATCGACCCTTCATTTCCATCTTCGCTTCCTCCTCGCCGTTTCCTAAACTCCCGCCGTTCCCGCCACAGCACGCCTGACCTTCCGACTGCCTTCGTTAAACCCTCAGGGACCGGCCGCGACCACGTCCCTGTCTGAATGACCCGGCCCGCCGCCGCGGCGGTTCTGTTACAAGTTCCTCGAGCGCGAACGCGTCGCCCCCGGCCGCTATCGCCCCGCCCCGCACCCCCCCGCCCGCGCCTCGCACCGCCCCCGCCGCGCCTCGCGCCGCCCCGCGCCGCCCGGCCGCCGCCGTGTGATGGTGCACGGGCTCCGTGCTGAAACCGCACGCGCGCGCGCGGCCCTGCTCACCGCTCCTCCACTCCAAATCGCGTCTTCCTTACTACTACGAAAACGATTTTGAGACTTAAAGCATTGCCAAACTAGTGGCGCAAAAGCACATACTTTCTCGCGTTATTGAAACAGATACGATATTGAAATATTGAATTTTCTGCCCTACTAACACTTCTGCTCACCTAACCTTCAGCCGCCAAAACGTCCAATCAAAGAAGAAGTGAGCAACGCACTGATTGCCAGCACAGCGTTATCAAAACCATGTGCATCCCTTGGCTAATATTATCAATACAGAATATATGCAATTGACATCAAATTAATTACGAACATTCGTGAGACGCCTTTCGTCATAAATAACAGTTCCGATAGGTTTCATTTCATCACTGATTTCTAACATCCACATTTCAGATGCAATAAAACACTATTGCTTTTCAACAAAACAGTGTTAATGGTTTCTCGGAAGAGAGGAATAAATTTTGATTTTCATTACTTCAAGCAGAAATTAAAAAAGGCTATTAGTTTTTCAAAAAATATATATGACCAGAGCTTATTTTGAACAACAGACTTGTCTAAGAAAAAATTCTTTTATCTTCACTTTGTAGTTTTGAAATGTTTTTGCAATTTTCGAAAGAACCATCAATAGTCGAAAATGACAACAGCGCATATTCTTACCGTTCCTTATTATATATGTAAAATAATTGAAGAAAATTGGAGGGTTCTTGAGAAAATATTTTTGTACTTTCAATCGCAAATATAACACAAAAAACACATTTTCCAAAAAATTCAAAAAATTACTTGATCATTTTAGAAGAGCCAAATTTTGTACAAGAGACTTTGTCTGACACCAAAATCTCTAACTCTAATTTCGAAGTTTATATATAATATATATTAATATATATATATATATATATATATATATATATATATTATATATATATATTCTTCAATTTTCGAAAAAAACGGGATGTCGACGGAAATTAGATCTGCACCATTCTGTTAAACTTAATTTGCACTACCGCAAAAGTTAATTGCGGAAAATGAAGATGTACCGATTTGCAAGTCTTCTAAGAGAGAAAATTACAATACATAAATGTGTGATATTTTACGGTATTACTAATCAATAAATGTGTTCATCTCGACAACTTGTTTTAATAGTTAGTGTACAAATGTACAATAACTGAAACTCCTTTTTTACACTACAAAAATAAGCATGTTATTTGTTTTGTTTATTTTCCCCCATCCCGAGTTTGTTTGGATTATTCGAATTTCGGATTGCGGGATTCGGATATGCGATTTCTGTTGTACAAGAAAATGCCAGCGTTATATCAATGTTTGGAAAGATGAAAAAGATAAATTTATATAAACCACGATAATTAAGATTATAATTTTGTAATTGGGCCAATTTGGTTTGTATATGTAATGTATCAAATTTTAATTAAATAGTTTAATTTTTTTCATTTATTTTTCAGTACATTGCTATTAAATTAAAAACTTTTAACTTTACGCACTGCCACTCTACTCTACTACTTGGCAAAACTAGGTAGTTATCCGTTCTGTTGCACCACTACTGCCTCTGCGGATATATTAGGAACCAATCTGCTCTGACGATAGACAAATAAATGATTGTGGTTCATTTACCAACATATTATTTCAATTATTTATTTATGGCATTTTTGTTGCAGTAACCTTCATCAAATTTGCAAGAACACTAAGAAAAGATGAATAAAAAACCTGTAAAACTTCTAATCTATTCATAACTACATTTTGTGGTATTGATGTCGTTACATGTCGTTGAATTCACTTTTATTGGTATAGATAAATGTCGATTAACAGATCAGTTGACTTAAACGACTAGTTTTATACTCATAGCATAAGTTACTCATAGCACGTGGTTATGTAAAGTGATTATCCGAGTTAGGTCGTTTGGTAGAGAAGTATTTTTGGTGTTTAAAGCCGCATAAATATGATTTACACTTTTGAAAGTTGTACATAAGTCAACCGACTCGAAATGCTTAACGAAGCGTCAAGTGAAGAATTAATGAGGTTAAGAGTAGATATATAGTGTAATGAAATTTAAAATAGGGACAATTTAAAGCATGAAGCTATACATCTTGCCTCTCCCTACCCTCAGAAAACGTGACCACGGTTCTGTCCCAATTTATCACATGTCTCTATTCCACTTCACTTCCATACTTGACCTACCTTACGCCCCCCACCCCGTGTTGGCGAAGGTGCACTTCACTCGGCTTAAGTCCGAAGTATGCTTCGAAACTGTTCCTATTCTGGTACAACCGCCTATTGTATGAACTTTCGAAAAATTGTTTAGATTCACACTCAATCGTAACATGTAGATCAGAGCTATAGAAATAGTGACGCCTTGCAGGACCGCGTGCAACTTGTTTTGAATTGACTTGAAGCCTTATTTTACGTGGCGAGACTCGAGCCAACAGGACCGCTCTTCGCCGACACGCACGTTTTTTGCCTCACCAACTAGCGGAGAAGAAGGTATTTCTGAGCGACAAACAGACGATTTGAATTTAGCTTCAGAAGCCTCATTTAGTCTTGAGATTCTTTTACATGCAATTAAATCTACTAACATGGGCAGCCGGCTTTACTTCCCTCTGAAAAAGTCTACGAAGATTTCTTCGCCCTTAAAAATCCATTCGCTTACGATTGGTTTGAAGCCGTCAACTTAGTATAACAGTCCGATACGCTAATCGTTTACACCACTGGCCGTCGAACATCTAGACTTAGAGTAAGCTTTTTCACTGTCCAGAGCAGATCGCGCCGCGCCCTCTCTTCAATGACTGACCAACTAGCAGTTAGCAACAGCAGTGTAGAATTATGTGCGGTCAGAGCATGCCCACTTAAAAGCCATGATTTGATGAAAATTCTGATATAATGACTGAGCAATTGGAAACCAAAAAACCTCAAATAAACCAGCACCAAACCAATTTGTCCACCTCAAACTCCACATGATCGACAGGGATTCGAACTCGAGAGCTGACGTGCGCGGGCAGTGCACTGAACCGGTGCTGTCGCTCACGTGCCACTTCCGCTTCGCCCGGAAGCGGGCAGTGGAGGCGTGCTCCGCTCCGTCCCTGCACGCCACTCGCTCGCTGAGCGCTCTTTGTCAACGGATTTGGCCCGGACACATGCACTTCAAAAGAGCAGGCGTCGACGATCCAGCTGCCGATCAAGCGCTATGTGCAGTAAAAAAAACCACGCTGAAATTAACGCCAAATTTGCTTTGCTGTTGAAACTCTCGAAAATAGGACGGAGAAGAGAGAAGAAGAAGAGAGAGAGAGAGAGAGAGAGAGAAAGAGAGAAGAGAAGATGAAAGAAACGTAAAGAGAAGTAATTAAATTTAAATGGCACTCTTCGTCTGATATTCAGGACATTCGCTTCATCTCCAGCAAAAGTCTAGCTTCTCCTATCCTGTTTCTCATGCATTTAAATGAGGTAGATAGGTCTCTCTTCTGTGGATACGTTTTTTACTGATGGCTCGATTCCAGAAATCTTCAGCATGAATAATGTTCTGCCATTGTTCAAATCGTCGATTTATCTCTTCGAAGATAAATGTCGTGAAATACTACAGCAATACAGTTAAAGAATACACGCAATGCAACACATTTATAAGTGTTGTTTCAGCACCTATTCTTTAAAATTCAAACACTCAAATGAAAGAGAAGCAGATGATGAAAACTAAATTGCCCTTTTCGTTCCTAGCGTTACGAGCATTATCGTGTACTTTACAGTTTCATCAATATAATAATTCTAATTTATTGGGCTGCCTTTTGCTATTTCCTCACACCAATTTTCCTGAATAAGATCATCAACGCATTTTACTCGTATTCTTGTTTTATTACCTTTCATTTGCATTTCCAGTTAATTAATATACTTATCTTACAAAACCGCCTCATAAACTACAATTTTCACCAGAGTAAAATGTATTTTTATTACAATTAGTAGGAATTCACTTATTACCTCAATTTTACTTGAGTACAATAATACTTTAAATTAAAAAATAAAGTAAAAGTTTTGGTTATTGTGTGTTGAAAGTTATGAGTGACGATGTCTTATTCTACGTCATCGTATGTCTAAGTTTATGATGAGATTAAAAAAGACTTAATGGATCTTTAACGTATATTCTAAACACAGAGTACAAAATGCTGCCAGTATATGTTTTTAATCACGATTCTTACAAGAATTAAAGAAGGCTAGGACATTTTTGCATGAAAGAAAAGCTAGTCTTCAGAAGAAATGTAATTTGCCATTTAAACTTTCTGCTTGCTACCATTTACTTCATTCCTCAACACTAAAGACTCATTTCACGATGTCTCGTAATCATGTACTTCGCCCTAGATGTGCATGATCACGCTTTTGTCAAGCACTGCTTAATTCTTCGCGGCGGCTTTTGCGATAGCAGAGTACTTGCGGTAGACTTGTAAGCATATCAGTCTCCTATCGGCACTATAGGAGTAGCTCGCTAGCTCCAAAGCAGGCACAGGCACGAGAAGAATTGTCCTTAGACAAAGTCTGTTGTAAAAAATTACGCTCTTTAAAAACTTCATGTACAATGTTTTAAACAATCGAGTAGTTTTCACATGATTTTGCATTGAAATTAATGCTATTAAAAAATCTAAAAAACACGCTCCACATTTTTTCTTCAAATTCTTGCCACAGATATAAAATAATATACACTTAAAAGAATGGCGCGGTCTAATTTGCGTTTCAAAAAACTCTGTTGAATTTTCGAAAATTGCAAATTTAGTAAAAACGAGAAATAAAATCCTGTTGTAGTTCTCTAGTTTTTAGTGAGACGTACGTTTTAGAAATAAAAATTTTACTAATATAACCTCACAAAACTCACTTTGACCACCGTTTTCCCTGAATAGTAAAACTAGTCACAATGCCCTCACCAGATAAGCTCGAGCGAATCGGAACGATTTGAAATGCGCCCCTTCATAACAGACAGAGTGCATGAGACTATTCAAAGAGTTTGCTAGAGTCGAATGTAGACGACGTGCTCCTACATTTCGCGAAACCGCTTTTTGGTAAGGAGCGAGCGAATGATAAGATGTGTTGTGGAATGTCGGAATGTTAACGCACAGTGACATTGTGCCCACTCATCTGTATGTCTCATGTACATCTCATGTGAATGTGAATAAAATAAACAAACCAAATAAAAACTTTACAATTCAGAAAAATAAATCATAATAATTAGGAGTCTCTATTTATAAGCACATGGAGGTAGAACAGCACTACTTTCCGCAGTATTAATGTTGATAAATATTTATAGCGCAATTTTTGTACTATTATCTCTGATAGTGCTTTTATCCAGGCTCTTTACAATAATAATAATAATAATAATAATAATAATAATATCTTCGCCGCACTGGTCTGCCAATGTATAATAATTTATCCACGGCTTTATGTGTATGTATTTATAAATCCCTCTTCTTCCTTTTATTTATTTAATTATCCTACTTTATTTATGACGCCCCGAATTTCATTATCACATAAAAATTTATAGATGTGGTACAATAATTGTCAATACTCGCGAATGACGAAATTTTACGTACACGGATATTTATTCTAATATGGACTCGGAAATTCTCTATACCTCTCGTGAAATAAATATACTATACAATTGCCTATCAAACACAACGTTTATATAGTTCTGTAAATACATACATGCATACATAATACTCTCCTGTTTACTTTTCATCAATAGAAACAATTGAAATAATATACCCTTTTTCAGAAAAAATGTAATTATAACAAAGACTTTCATATTCTAATAAATAAACCCTCTCCTTTCTTTGCATGCTTTAGCCAAATTATTTCCCCTATTACAAATAATCTATGTTTAAAAATGAAAAATAAACTCATCTTCGTATATTATTTCTGCTCACAAAATGTCCCTCCGTGTTACTTTCCTTTGGGAAGCAGATGCCGGAAGCTTGGCCGTTGTTCGACTTTTACTTTCATTTCCATACTAAAATTAACTTTCCGGAGCTTCCATCTGCACGTTCTTTCATGACAAGTCTGCCCAAGCTCTCATTCGTTTCGAGTCGCACGCGATCGTCTCCCGTTTCTGCTTCACGAACTCTTTTCCAGAAACGTTTCTTGCTCTCTCTGTAGCGCATCCTTGATCGCGCTCTCGAATTCATCTCCACACTCATTGGTACACACGCACATCAACATCGTACCTCGTTATTCTTTGAATACTTAGCTATATTGTTTTGTGGCGCTGTTTATTTCAAGTGCTGAGGAGGCCCAACCGCGCCAGAAAATAAAATAGCTAAAATAAACGTCGGATAATAGAATGTACTCGGCTTCTGACAGCAGGTTTCCCCTTCAGGGTTTTTTCCTGAGCGTCCTTATGTCTCTTTCCGCGGCTTTTATGCGATGGAGAATCATTGGGTGAGATACCAGAATTCGAAGGATTAGAACGCGAAAGGTTAGGTATTGTAATGGCTTAAAGCCTTCGCTAGCCACATAGGATCATGTAAGCAAAATTTGTCTGTATAATTACATTAAATAAATAAAAAAAAATATTTTTAGTTTTCTCATGTTGACACTGTTTACACGGAAATTGCTCGGTATCTTGTTTTACATTACATATATTTTTTACCCACTATTGAGTCTGCTGGTTTCCGTCTTGTTAATATTAATTGTTCACGACGTATTTTTAATGGTCTTTACCCCATAGTGCGTAGCGGTATTTAATATTTCTGAAATATAATTTTAATCCCTCCCCACCTATTCCTTTTTGTAAAAAAAATTTTTTTCCCGGTTCCCAAACCTTTTTAATTAAAAACCCCATTTTTCCAAAAGCTATTTTCCACTTTGTAAAACGCATTACAAATTAAGCGGCAAGAGTTATATATACAATCTCTATCTGG
>BOPP01000009.1:16260053-16282690 GCA_017312745.1 Gryllus bimaculatus | reverse complement strand
ACATGTCGCGGCGCCGCTACGCCCCGCCCCGCACCGCCCCCGCCGCGCCTCGCGCCGCCCCGCGCCGCCCCGGCGCCGCGCCGTGTGATGGTGCACGGGCTCCGTGCTGAAACCCGCACGCGCGCGCGCGGCCCTGGCTCACCGCTCCTCCACTCCAAATCGCGTCTTGCCTTACTACTACGAAACGGATTTTGATGACTTAAAGCATTGCCAAACTAGTGGCGCAAAAGCACATACTTTCTCGCGTTATTGGAAACAGATACGTAATATTGAAATATTGAATTTTCTGCCCTACTAACACTTCTGCTCACCTAACCTTCAGCCGCCAAAACGTCCAACTCAAAGAAGAAGTGAGCAACGCACTGTTGCCAGCACAGCGTTATCAAAACCATGTGCATTCCCTTGGCTAATATTATCAATACAGAATATATGCAATTGACATCAAATTAATTACGAACATTCGTGAGACGCCTTTCGTCATAAGATAACAGTTCCGATAGGGTTTCATTTCATCACTGATTTCTAACATCCACATTTCAGATGCAATAAACACTATTGCTTTTCAACAAACAGTGTTAATGGTTTCTCGGAAGAGAGGAATAAATTTTGATTTCATTACTTCAAGCAGAAATTAAAAAAGGCTATTAGTTTTTCAAAAAATATATATGACCAGAGCTTATTTTGAACAACAGACTTTGTCTAAGGGAAAAATCTTTTATCTTCAACTTTGTAGTTTTGAAATGTTTTTGGCAATTTTCGAAAGAACCATCAATAGTCGAAAATGACAACAGCGACATATTTCTTACCGTTCCTTATTATATATGTAAAAATAATTTGAAGAAAAAATTTGGAGGGTTCTTGAGAAATATTTTTGTACATTTCAATCGCAAAATATACACAAAAACACATTTTCAAAAAATTCAAAAAATGTACTTGATCATTTTAGAAGAGCAAATTTTGTACAAGAGACTTTGTCTGACACAAAAATCTCTAACTCTAATTTCGAAGTTTTATATATATATATATATATATATATATATATATATATATATATATATTCTTCAATTTTCGAAAAAACGGGGATGTCGACGGAAATTAGATCTGCACCATTCTGTTAAACGTTATTTGCACTACCGCAAAAGTTAATTGCGGAAAATGAAGATTACCGATTTTGCAAGTTCTTCTAAGAGAGAAAATTACAGATACATAAATGTGTGATATTTACGGTAGTTACTAGATCAATAAATGTTTCATCTCGACAACTTGTTTTAATAGTTAGTGGTACAAATGTACAATAACTGGAAACTCCTTTTTGTACACTACAAATAAGCATGTTATTTGTTTTGTTTATTTTTCCCCCATCCCGAGTTTGTTTGGATTATTCGAAATTTCGGATTTGCGGGATTCGGATATGCGATGTTCTGTTGTACAAGAAAATGCCCAGCGTTATATCCAATGTTTGGGAAAGATGAAAAAGATAAATTTATATAAACCACGATAATTAAGATTATAATTTTGTAATTGGGCCAATTTGGTTTGTAATGTAATGTATCAAATTTTAATTAAATAGTTTAATTTTTTTCATTTTATTTTTCAGTACATTGCTATTAAATTAAAAACTTTTAACTTTACGCACTGCCACTCTACTCTACTACTTGCAAAACTAGGTAGGTATCCGTTCTGTTGCACCACTACTGGCCTCTGGCGGAATATATTAGGAACCAATCTGCTCTGAGCGATAGACGAAATAAATGATTGTGGTTCATTTACCAACATATTATTTCAATTATTTATTTATGGCATTTTTGTTGCAGTAACCTTCATCAAATTTGCAAGAACACTAAGAAAAGATGAATAAAAACCTGTAAAAACTTCGTAATCTATTCATAGACTACATTTTGTGGTATTGATGTCGGTTACATGTCGTTGAATTCACTTTTATTGGTATAGATAAATGTCGATTAACAGATCAGTTTGGACTTTAAACGACTAGTTTTATACTCATAGCATAAGTTACTCATAGCACTGTGGTTAATGTAAAGTGATTATCCGAGTTTAGTGCGTTTGGTAGAAGTATTTTTGGTGTTTAAGCCGCATAAAATTATGATTTACACTTTTGAAAGTTGTACATAAGTCAACCGACTCGGAAATGCTTAACGAAGCGTCAAGTGAAGAATTTAATGAGTTAAGAGTATGATATATAGTGTAAATGGAAATTTAAAATAGGGACAATAAAGCATGAAGCTATACATCTTGCCTCTCCCTACCCTCAGAAAACGTCGACCAGCGGTCTGGTCCCAATTTATCACATGTCTGCTATTCCACTTCACTGTTCCATACTTGACCTACCTTAGCGCCCCCCACCCCGTGTTGGCGAAGGTGCACTTCACTCGGCTTAAGTCCGAAGTATGCTTCGAAACTGTTCCTATTTCTGGTACAACCGCCTATTGTATGAACTTTCGAAAATTGTTTAGATTCACACTCAATTCGTAACATGTAGATCAGAGCTATAGAAATAGTGACGCCTTGCAGTGACCCGCGTGCAACTTGGTTTTGAATTGACTTGAAGCCTTATTTTACGTGGCGAGACTCGAGCCAACAGGACCGCTCTTCCGCCTGACCACGCACGTTTTTGGCGTCACCAACTAGCGGAGAAAGAAGGTATTTCTTGAGCGACGAAACAGACGATTTGAATTTAGCTCAGAAGCGTCATTTAGTCTTGAGATTCTTTTACATGCAATTAAATCTACTAACATGGGACAGCCGGCTTTACTTCCCCTCTGAAAAAAGTCGTACGAAGGATTTCTTCGCCCTTAAAAATCCACGGCTTACGATTGGGTTTGAAGCCGTCAACTTAGGTATAACAGTCCGATACGCTAACCGTTACACCACTGCGGCCGTCGAACACTAGTCTAGAGTAGAGCTTTTTCACTGGTCCAGAGCAGATCGCGCCGCGCCCTCTCTTTCAATGACTGACCCAACTAGCAGTTAGCAACAAGCAGTGGTAGATATATGGTGGGTCAGAGCATGCCCACTTGAAAAGCCATGATGTTGATGAAAATGTCGTGATATGAATGACTGAGCAATTGGAAACCAAAAAACCTCAATATAACCAGCACCAAACCAGATTTGTCCACCTCAAACTCCACATGGATCGACAGGGATTCGAACTCGAGAGCTGAGCGGTGGGCGGGCAGTGCACTGAACCGGTGCTGGTCGCTCACGTGCCACTTCCGCTTCGCGCCGGAAGCGCGGGCAGTGGAGGCGTGCTCCGCTCCGCTCCGCTGCACGCCACTCGCTCGCTGAGCGCTTTTGTCGACGGATTTGGCCCGGACACATGCACTTCAAGAGGCAGGGCGTCGGCGATCCAGCTGCCGATCAAGCGCTGATGGCAGTAAAACAAACCACGCTGAAATTAACGCAAAATTTGCTTTGCTGTTGAACTCTCGAAATAGAGACGGGAGAGGGAGAGAGAGAGAGAGAGAGAGAGAGAGAGAGAGAGAGAGAGAGAGAGAGAGAGAGAGAGAGGAAGGAAACGTAAAAGAGAAAGTATATTAAATTAAATGGCACTCTTCGTCTGATATTCAGGGACATTCGGCTTCATCTCCAGCAAAAGTCTAGCTTCTCCGTATCCTGTTTCTCATGCATTTAAATGAGTAGATAGGTCTCTCTTCTGTGGAGTACGTTTTTTACTGATGGCTCGATTCCAGAATCTTCAGCAGTGATAAATGTCCTGCCATTGTTCAAGATCGTCGAGTTTATCTCTCTCGAAAGATAAATGTCGTGAAATACTACAGCAATACAGGTTAAAGAATACACGCAATGCAACACATGTTATAAAGTGTTGTTTCAGCACCTATTCTTTAAAATTCAAACACTCAAATGAAAGAGGAAGCAGATGATGAAAACTAAATTGCCTTTTTCGTTCCTAGCGTTTACGAGCATTTATCGTGGTAGCTTACAGTTTCATCAATATAATAATGTGCTAATTTATTGGGCTGCCTTTTGCTATTTTCCTCACACAATTTTCCTGAATAAGATCATCAACGCATTTTACTCGTGATTCTTGGTTTATTACCTTTCATTTTGCATTTTCCAGTATATTAATATACTTATCTTACAACCGCCTCATAAACTACAATTTTCACCAGAGGTAAAATGTATTTTTATTACAATTAGGTAGGAATTCACTTATTACCTCAATTTTACTTGAGTACAATAATACTTTAAATTTAAAAATAAAAGTAAAAGTTTTGGTTATTGTGTGTTGAAAGTTATGAGTGACGATGTCTTATTCTACGTCATCGTATGTCTAAGTTTATGATGAGATTAAAAAAGACTTAATGGATTTTAACGGTATATATCTAAACACAGAGTACAAAATGCTGCAGTATATGTTTTTAATCACGATTCTTACAAGAATTAAAGAAGGTAGGACATTTTTGCATGAAAGGAAAAGCTAGTCTTTTCAGAAGAAATGTAATTTTGCCATTAAACTTTCTGCTTGCTACCAGTTATCTTCCTCAACACTAAAGACTCGATTTCACGATGTCGTAAGTCATGGTACTTCGCCGCTAGATGTGGCATGATCACGGCTTTTTGTCAAGCACTGCTTAATTCCTCGCGCGGCTTTTGCGATAGCAGAGATACCTTGCGGTAGACTTTGTAAGCATATCAGTCTCCTAGCGTGCACTATAGGAGTAGCTTCGCTAGCTCCAAAGCAGGGCACAGGCACGATAGAGAATTGTGCCTTAGACAAAGTCTGTTGTAAAAAATCAGCTCTTTAAAAAACTTCATGTACAATGTTTTAAACAATCGAGTAGTTTTCACATGATTTGTGCTTGAAATTAATGCTATTTAAAAAATCTAAAAAACCGCTCCACATTTTTTCTTCAAATTCTTGCCACAGATATAAGAATAAGGTACACTTAAAAGAATGGCGCGGATCTAATTTGCGTTTCAAAAACTCTGTGAATTTTCGAAAATTGCAAATTTAGTAAAAATACGAGAAATAAAATCCTGTTGTAGTTCCTCTAGTTTTTAGTTGAGACGTACGTTTTAGAAAATAAAATATTTTACTAATATAACCTCACAAGAACTCACTGTGACCACCTGTTTTCCCTTGAATAGTAAAACTAGTCACATGCCTCACCAGAAATGCTCGAGCGAATCGGAACGATTTGAAATGCGCCCTTCATAACAGGACAGAAGTGCATGAGACTATCAAAAGAGTTTGCTAGAGTCGAATGTAGACGACGTGCTCCTACATTTCGCGAAACCGCTTTTTTGGTAAGGAGCGAGCGAAGTGATAAGATGTGTTGTGGAATGTCGGAATGTTAACGCACAGTGCGATTTGTGCCCACGTCATCTGTATGTCTCATGTACATCTCATGTGTAAGTGTGAATAAAATTAAACAAACCAAATAAAAACTTTCAATTCAGAAAAATAAATCATAATAATTAGGGAGTCTCTTTTATAAGCACATGGAGGTAGAACAGCACGTACTTTCTCGCAGTATTAATGTTGATAAATATTTATAGCGCAATTTTTGTACGTATTATCTCTGATAGTGCGTTTTATCCAGGCGTCTTTACAATAATAATAATAATAATAATAATAATATCTTCGCCGCACTGGGTCTGCCAATGTATTAATAATTTATCCACGGCTTTTATGTGTATGTATTTATAAACTCCCTCTTCTTCCTTTTATTTATTTAATTATCCTACTTTATTTATGACGCCCGAATTTTCATTATCACATAAAAATTTATAGATGTGGGTACGATAAATTGTCAATACTCGCGATGACGAAATTTTTACGTACACGGGATTATTTATTCTAATATGGACTCGGAAATTCTCTATACCTTCCTCTGAAATAAATATACTTACAATATGCCTATCAAACACAACGTTTATATAGTTCTGTAAATACATACATGCATACATAATACTCTCCTGTTTACGTTTTCATCAATAGAAACAATTGAATAATATACCCTTTTTCAGAAAAAAATGTAATTATAAACAAAGACTTTCATATTCTAATAAATAAACCCTCTCCTTTCTTTGCATGCTTTAGCCAAATTATTTCCCCTATTACAAATTAATCTATGTTAAAAATGAAAAATATAACTCGATCTTCGTATATTATTTTCTGCTAACAAAATGTTCCCTCCGTGTTACTTTCCTTTGGGAAGCAGATGCCGGAAGCTTGGCCGTTGTTCGACGTTTTATTTCATTTCCATACTAAAATTAACTTTCCGGAGCGTTCCATCTGCACGTTCTTTCATGACCAAGTCTGCCCAAGCTCTCATTCGTTTCGAGTCGCACGCGATCGTCTCCCGTTTTCTGCTGCACGAACTCTTTTCCAGAAACGTTTCTTGCTCTCTCTGTAGGCGCATCTTGATCGCGCTCTCGAATGTCATCTCCACACTCATTGGTTACACACGCACATCAACATCGTACCTCGTTATTCTTTGAACTACTTAGCTATTATTAGTTTTGTGGCGCTGTTTGATTTCAGGTGCTGAGGAGGCCAAGCCCGCGCCAGAAAATAAAATAGCTAAAATAAACGTCGGATAGATTAGAATGTACTCGGCTTCTGACAGCAGGTTTTTCCCCCTTCAGGGGTTTTTTCCTGAGCCGTGCCTTATGGTCTCTTTTCCGCGGCTTTGATGCGATGGAGAGATCATTTGGGGTGAATACCAGAATTCGAAGGATTAGAACGCGAAAGGATGTAGGTATTGTAATGGCTTAAAGGCCTTCGGCCTAGCCACATAGGATCATGTAAGCAAATTTGTCTGTAATAATTACCTATTAAATAAATAAAAAAAATATTTTTAGTTTTCTCATGTTGGACACTGTTTACACGGAAATTGCTCGCGTATCTTGTTTTACATTACATATATTTTTACCCACTATTGAGTCTGCTGGTTTTCCGTCTTGTTAATATTAATTGTTCACGACGTATTTGTTTATGAGTCTTTTACCCCATAGTTGTCGTAGCGGTATTTAATATTTCTGAAAATATTAATTTTATCTCACTATCCTTGTAAATCGTCACTAATTACATTCCAGCTATCACTTGTAAAACGCATTACAAATTTAAGCGCAAGAGTTATTATATACAGAGCAAAGAGAAGCGCAATAATTATTTAAATTTAATATGTCTAAGCAAATTCCGTAATCCAAAATCCATACACGTTCCATACAGCGATAACATTATTACCCAACAATCAGAAGTATTTCAATGAATATCTAAATGCTTTACTGCGGCGCTTCCAATGTCATATTGCGACCTGATGTCTCGTGAGAGACACTTTCCAACAAAACTAGGGCTGGCATTTCGAATTTGTAATTTCGAAGTTTTACAAAACAATACGCGAAACAACTAACTTTTCAAAAAATTTTTCATGACTTTCAAATATCAAATTTTAAAGAACAGAGTTTATAAAGTAAAAAGTATCTATCATGGATAATGCAGTTTTACAATGTTAAGGTTTTGCAATTTTCAAAAATCATAGGGGTCATGGATAATGGTTCCTACATCGTTTTATAAGCATGTTTTAGTTTATTTAAATAATAATTTTAAAATAATGTTTAAAAAATTAGAAACCTTTTTGTGAAAATTATTTTTTAAATGCTTTTATTTCTAGAAAATACCCAAAGACTATTCTCTTTCTGAAAAAAATGGACGTGGCCATATTTAAAGATGTATTTTCTTCATTTTCATAAACAAACTTCCCTCTCATCGATATTGTTTATTAGCAATATTCATTTTTTCTATTTTCTTGTATTAAGGACTACCGAAATGGAATCCCGCCATTTTTATAACGAACTTTATTGAAAGAAAATTTGCAACCTTTTTTGGTAAAATATTTACTATAAACTTGTCCATATTTCACGAAAAACTGCGCCAAAACTACCGGTGCAGAAAATTACTCTAAAGGTGCAGAACTATAAGCAACGGATGAACAGTGCAGATGAGTGAAACAAGCGAATAAACTGGTGGATACTTGTTCGGTGAGGGGAATGTAAGAAAAGGAGGTATTGTGCTACGTAGATCATGAATAGAAATTAAAATTGAGCCAAAGACATTAAACCTGATTAGTGGAACAGTTTTTGAATATTCCGTAAGATAATAAGTAGCGCGTGAATAATGGTTTCAGGTGGTTAAGATGGCAAAGCCTCTCATGCAAACCACTTGCCTGAGTTAAAAGCAATAAAAATAATGCTAAACGGTGCATGAAAGATACTAGTGGCTACAGTTATTAGAAAACATCTTGGTCTAAGTGACCAACGCCGATGGGGCTACGAGACGTCCCTCGCCACGAGATGGAGCAGACCGAACAGCGTGGGAAGAGGCGGGCGGCGAGCTGCGGGCGGCGAGCCGCGGGCCGCCCGAGGTCGGGTGACGAACACGTCGCGACCCGCCAACCAGGGACAACAGCGCGGCAGCGCGCACGAGCCACACACCAGACTCCTCACTTAGACCTCTTAGACACCACTCGTTTTATTTGGCAGGAAACCACCTTTGGCTAAGGAGAGACTATTTTCCTTCTTTCTTGTTTTATTCTATTCATAACCAAGGAAGAGGAACTGTAGGGACGATTTATTGTATTAATAAGGTGTCTAAGTATTGTGTTGAGTTCAATACGTTTAAAGGCATTATCTTGAGTTCAATATCCATTACAGTCGAAAGGGAGCTCTCATTGAATACCCAATTAAAATGTACATGCTATTAGTAAGAATTATTGTCCTTATTCTTGATTTGACTTCAATCAGTTTTGATATTTAGAGTACATTCTGTTTTTCATCTTTATAAATAAATAAATGGTTCATATTTAATAAATACTACTTTCAATGCTTGTCAAAGCCCTATGAGCCCATTCTTGAATAGAATACCTACCCTTGGATCCTCAACTAACTTTTATTCTTTTGTGAACCCATTAATACGTACGTCACAATGAATTTCAATTCTTGCCAAATTTATATCAATATTACGTAATATTAGTAAACGCGCTGTTCTTTGGGTGTGGAGCGCGCCGTTCCGAGGATAGAGAGGGTCCCCTTCCCCTGCCCACCCCCTCCGGCCCAAGGAAACATTCGAGGAGCATGCCCGTTGCTGCACCCCGCCACCGCTTCCTCTGGTTACGTGCCGACGGCTCAGACCTACTTTCGTTCTCACTTCTCACCCCCCCCCCTCGACCCTCCACGACGCTCCGGACGGGCGCATAAATGGAATGCCGCGACTGCGATGCACGAGATTATGACGTGGATAAATAAATAGCCCACCTGCGTCGTACTCAGTACTCGGCTGCAGAGGTTTGCATCATCATTTTCGGAGTGACAGAGGGTACCAAGAAGTTCCACTCAGAAACATTCAAGACGCTGGCAGTGATTGGCCAAGAAAACTTAAATACACAACTGTTTTGACCATTCACAGCGCGTAATCTAAAGGTCGGGGAGATCAAGGGACACTTTGAAGAGGAAAGCAGAGCATAGAGAGGCGACATGACTGCCGAGTGGAGCGGATCGCGTTCGTACGTAGGGTGATAGTGCTAACCGGACCTTGTGGTTATTAATGGAATTGGACACGATAAAGGCTTGTCGCCAGGTGGGAGAGTCGCGTTTAGGTACCCAGTTGTTTTAATTTTGATAGCTAGGCATGTTGCCTTACTCCACCATAAAGCATTCACCGTTATTCACGAAACAAATTGAATTATTCAAAACTTGTCCCAATTAAAGACGGGTGCAATAATGACTGGTGTGGATCTGGAATTGACCCCGCATCGCTGTTTGTGGTAAATGGCCGGCGTCGCTGGTACTCTGTCAAAAGTACTCTGTCCCCCCCCCGGACTTGTGACCGTCTGAGAAGCTGGGAAGCCTGGGTCCTTTTCTCCTCCAATGCAAAACGACAGCAACACTACCGCGCCGCCGCCGCCCAAGAATATTTTTTGTTTATTTATTTATTTCCACAGACCAGCATAACTGCTTTAGAGGGATTGTTTTCATATAATAACAACTTAAAATACAAGTATATAAATAAGACAGCAGAATACCTTTCAATCAACATTTAAACAAGGATAACATTCATAAAAAATAGTCATTCTTTAGATAAATAGAAATAAGGGCAGCTCAACAGGTTTCTCATTATTGTTTGATGTTTTACAAGTAAGTTTGTTGATTATTCTTTGCATTGTTTATTCAAATTCTGAAAGATTTAAGGGGGGTCAGTAAATTGTATTAGATATTTATCATATGGAAATCTGTTTTTGATTCGGGATGTTGTTGTTGATGAACCAAGGTTGTAGTGGTTAGTTGTTGGTATATTATGCAAAGATGTGAAAAAGGAATGTGAGCGTTTGAGCAGTATATGGTGTATAGCTTCTGTTTTTAATTCCGAGTGTAATTGATTGTTTCTATTGAACCAAGGGGCATTTACAGCCATACGTAGGATCTTATTTTGAAATGCTTGTATTTTCTTGATATTAGTCGCCGATGTGTTGTACCATATTTGGCATGCACACATTATAATGGCAAGAATTATTGCTCTGTACAGGACTAGTGTACATTCTGTTTTGAGAACGGTTTTTCGATTAATTAGTGGGTACAATTTATGAAGTCTTCTATTTGCTTGTGTGATTTTGTCATTTATATGGTTTGTCCATGTTAGTCTGGTGTCCATTAATATTCCCAGATATTTAATAGGTTTCTTTTTTGGTAATCAATCCAGTGTTTTATCAAGTAGTTTCAGGGGTTTGAGAGTAGTGTTTATTGGGCATAGTGTGAATATTTTTGCTAGACATTTGTTCGGATTTAGTTTTATCTTCCATTTGTCTGCCCATTGTGTTACTTCGTTCAGATCATCTTGTAGATTTTTTGTGGCTGTTTTTAGACACTTGTTAGAAGGTAGTATTGCACTGTCATCAGCAAATAATGCTATTGTTATGTTTTGAGTAGTTGGGAAATCTGCTGTGAATATGTTCAGCTCTAGGTTGCTCAATTTTGGAATAGAAATTAATGAGTGGTCTTATTTCTTTTTAATTAGTATTGCTACTCCCCCTGCTGCATGTTGACATATTCTGTCTTCTCTTGATTTTATCCTTTCTTATTATATTTCAGATAATGTTTTGTATTTGTGGAATTAATGTGGCTGTTATTTGGTTAACTATTGTTGGTAACATCTGCATTATAATTTGTGTAATATTTGACTGTACGGGATTTTGTGCAACTGTTTGTGCATATGTGGATGATGTTGTATTTTGACTGTTATTAAGAGCCAATTGTGGATGTAATGGATTTTGATTTATGTTCGTTTGTTGTGACAATGTTTGTGAGTTTTGTTATCATATTTTTGTTGTTATTGTAGAGCTTGGAATTGTCTATTGAATTGATTTGATTGTTGGATTCTCTTTATTTTTTTAAAGTACTTGCATTGATTAGAACTAGCCACATGATTTTCTTTACATAGAGTACAGATTGGGAAGGGGTGGATTTGTGGATTGTAATAATTTAGTCTTTTGTCCAATGATGTTCTGCACAGTAGCCACAATTTGGGGGCATTGTGCAATAATTTTGTGTGTGTCCATAAGTAAAGCATTTTTTACATTAAGGGGGGCCTTGTGATTTCCTTATTATTTCTATTTTTACAATGCAGTGAAGTAATTTGTCTAGTTTAAATATTTCCTTTCCTTCAATGGAGTTTGATAGTTCCAAGGCAACTACTTTGAATGGTAATTGTTCTCTGTTGGTTAATCTGGTTACTTTTTTATTGGATAGTTTAGACTTTCTAATTCGTTGTAAATTTCTTCTGCAGTGAATATTAGGGGCACATTTTTATTACTACTGATAAGTTTTTTTCTGTTTGCACACAGTATGTATAGTAAGGAACACTTTTGTCTTCACAATATTTTCTGACTTTTCGGTATTCTGTAACGTTTTTCATTAATATTTTTACCGGATTCCCTGTGGTTTTGAGTGTAAACCCATTTCCTATTAATTCTTTTAGGTCTTCCCAAGAATATGGTGAAGACTTTCGGTATTAAACCACGCAAAGGTTTAACAAACAGCTCTTCAAGCGACTTAGGGAAACAAGTCTTGGGCACAGAAAGAGGACATAGAGCCGGAAGTTGATGGCCTGAAAATTCCCGGTTTACTGTATTCTGATGATTTAGTTCTATGTTCAAAAGCTATTGAAGGTTTACAGATGAGTTTAAACATCCGAGAAAGGGATAACTGGGATAAAGGATAGACTTGGGGTCTAAAAGTAAATATTCAAAAAACGAAAATTGTTTTGATTATTGAGATTAACAGGATTAGCTTTATTGAGGAATTGGAGATTATTGAGGAACAGATTATTGAGGAATAGCTTTATTCGGAGTAAAAAAGAAAAACAGTATTCGGCTGGTCAAAATTTTTACATATCTTTGTGCAAATTTTTCCATGAATGGAGGATGGAACAGTCTCCCAGTGAAGGTGCAAAATAAAGGAAGAATTGCAATCAAACAAATCGTTTGTGCAGTACGCAGGGTACCAGAATTGCCTTTAAAAGTGTGCAATACAATGTTTAGATCGCTAGTCTCCCAGCTATGAATTATGGAGCGGAAATCTGGGGAGTGGATAGAATAGACCGACTAGAGGGCAGAGAAACAGATTATTACAAATTAATCTAGATTAGCAGAAAATTCCGGGTCTTAAGAGAGGTCGGTAGTGTACGAATTTGGAAAGATTTTTAAATTAAACCCATTAAACTTTGATTAGATTAGTAGGTGCACAGACTGACACGCTTATACATAGGTGCTTTATAGCGCAGTTACAGGGAAGCGACCAATGGTACTGATCGTATGAAATTAAACTTTTACTTGAACGCGGTCTCGGAGAATTTTCATCAGAGTCGGTGGGGGATTGAATTGAATTTGCCTTATTTTACGTGGCGAGACTCGGGCCATCAGGCCCGCTTTTCCGTCTGACCACGCAAATTTCGCTACGCTCCTATCATCAACTAGCAGAAGGAGGTATTTCTTGGGCGAGAAACAGGCGATTTGAATTTAGCTCAGAGGCGTCATTTAGGCTTCAGAATCTTTAACATGCAAGTAAATCTACTAACATGGGACAGCCGGCTTTACTTCCCCTCCGAAGAAAGGCGTACGAAGGATTTTGTCGCCCTAAAAATCCACGGCTTCGATCGGGTTTGAACCCGAGAGCATGGGTATAACAGTCCGGTACGCTAACCGTCACCATAGCCGCCGCCGGGGATAGAATGGCTAATTTCCAGTATACTTGCGAATATTAAAAGGCAAGAAATCCTGGCAGTAACGACCGAAAAACATTCTCTAGAGGCACAAACTCACACGACCGTGGTATGGGGTTGCGAAAATTACTTTCACACTCTTACGTAGAAGGGGATGCGCTTGGTTGAGGGTCAGGGGGGTGGATACAACGCAGATTGAAAGACGCGAATGGTAATGGCATCTTTGTGCTCTGCGGTGATAGGGAAGATTGCGATCCATATCCTTTTAAATTGCTGAAAGACTGAAACATGGAGACGAAAATGGATGGGAATGGGAAAATACTACTTCCAACATAGAAATGTAAAGAAAAGTAAATCAATAAATAAAATATAGAAATAAATTTAAAAAAATAAAACTGACAGAAACAAATAAGAACATTAGGGGACAAAGAGGAGAGGATAGCCCAAATGTAAGTGCAGAGGCGTTGGTGCCGACGATCTGCTGTGGCGCTGTTTGATTTCAGGAGCTGAGGCCAAAGACTCGAAGGAGATTGCGTGACGTCCGCACCAGGAATATAATATTGCATGACGTCCCTCGGCTTCTTTCAGCATGTTTTCCCTTTCAGGTTTTTTTCCTCAGCCGTATATTATGGTCTCTTTTCCGAGGCTACGATGCAATGGAGAGACTATTTGGATTGAATACCAGAATTCGAAAGCTTCCTAGAGCATGGTGGGATGTAGGTATTGTAATGGCTGAAAGGCCTTCGGCCTAGCCACATAGTAACAAGTTATTTTATTTATAAGTGTAGTAATTACCTATTAAATAAATAATAATTAATATATAAACATTGCTACCTCTCTATTTTCTCTATTAATACTTTTAATAACGGTAACTCAGGTCTTTTATTTTCGACCTAAAATAAGAATAGTAATAAACACGTAATAAGTACAAATAATTCTGAGCTTTATTTTTAATTTAATTAAAGAAGTCGTCTTGAAAATCCATTACTCATTACGTCTTGGTTATGAGAAACTTTATGTTGGAACTTATAATCGATGGAAAAACTATGGAAACAAATTTTAATTCTTTAACTTAAATTGGTTTTAATTGTTTTTACTATCGTCCACATTGTTTAAAAATCTGCAGAAAATATGTTATAAAACGTTTTAAGACACATTTTAGGGGGGAAACAAAGACAGTACTGCGACGTTACGCCTAAAATAAATTTCAAATTAATTTCTTTTCTCTGTGTGAAATTGGCGTCAAAATTAGTTGACAAAATTACCTTCAAATTAAACTATTTTTACCGGTGTCTGAACCTTTTTTTCAGTCTGATTCATGCAATAGAAGCTGAGAAAATATAAAACATGAGAAACACGTTTCTCATCGTATCTCTGCAACAGATTGCCCTAGGAAGCTGATTTTTTTG
Source organism: Gryllus bimaculatus (assembly GCA_017312745.1). Classification (NCBI taxonomy): domain Eukaryota; kingdom Metazoa; phylum Arthropoda; class Insecta; order Orthoptera; family Gryllidae; genus Gryllus; species Gryllus bimaculatus. The sequence goes on along the minus strand of BOPP01000009.1, from coordinate 16,268,023 downwards.
CGAATCAACGACATTTTGTATTCTCTTTCATATGAGCATCAGGATTATCGATTTTGTTTCGGGGGCACTTTTGACTGCATTATCCGGATATACCCTGTAAGCTGTTTCTTTATTTCAACTATTCCACAACCTTCTCCAAGAATGTATAGCCCTCTTGGACGATAATTTTTACTTTCCCGTATACGTACGTATATCATCACTATTTTTAGCATTTTAGTAAAACTCTTGTGTGTGCGGACGTGCAGATGTGCAGATGTGTGTTTACTGGCGTCTACACGACTTCCCGTGCACCAATCGAGACGTTTCAGGTGTAATTCGACGCGCCTGGGTCTCCTGATGGGGAACTGATACTTTGTTTTCGAATCCCGCAAGAAGATTTAAAGAAATTTCCAAAAACGTATTTTATCATGTTTGCGATCTTGGTGATAATGTCAGGAATTAAACCAACGCCTCCTAAATCGGTTTATGTAGGTGGCGTTGATTAAATTTCAGCACCGAAAGGCATTTTTTGCCTAACACGCCACAATTTTCTTTCACGACATTGGCAACACTGATGTTGACATCTTCAAGTGAACAATTTAATTACCAATTAAATCGCTCTGCAGTTTGATTTTAGAGTCAATTATTCTCATATTAAAAAAATTACCAAAAACCTACGAACAGAATTACCTCGGAACTTATTGAACTCGAAAAATTTCCAGTGAATATGGTGAAAACAAAACTGAGTAATGTTAGGCAATGAATGATAACAATGAAAGGTGCAAATACTGATTTTCAATTAATGTAATCCACAACTTATTCTTATTCAAATTAACTAATACTTTATTCACATAAACATAAAACTTTTACATTTAAATGTTATATTCGCATACAACGCTAGATTCGCATACAAAACGATTCATAGAGAAATTGCAGATGTAGAAATGAACTGAAAGTATACTGATTGTTAAGTTTTAATCTCTTTAAAAATTGAGAGAAAAATATGGAATTTCAAGAAAATCCGGAAAAGAATCAAATGTAATTATAAAAGAGGTTGCGACAGAATTTTCCAAACTAATTGGGAATGATCTGCATATTTGCATTCAACATTTGTGCTAATGCTAATATGCTACGTGAATTTTGTGCATATTACAAAAAAAAGCGTAAAAATGCAACTGTACTAAAATGTAACTATTCGCATCAAAACTGTAATTGTTACGGCGACTATAATTTTAAAATTGCAATAACCCCAGTTCATATCCCGTATTGGGAGCTTATTGGGGGTGTTGGGAGCTTATGAAGGGGAGAATAACATTATCAGATACTACGATTCATTGGTAAGTCCAATGATAGATACGGAAAGAACGTATTTGAACCAAGCTGGGAACGAAAGAAATGAAGTATGAAAGAAAATTGTATCCCATGAAACTATTTTTAAAACTTTCCAGAGCGTTGGCGACGCCACATTTTGCTATTACAAAGTAATACACCTAGTATATGGAACGTTATGTAATGATACGGAAAATCGAATCGAGATTTCGACAGAAGTACACATTTTGAAGTTACCTGATTCCGAAAAAGTGGTTTATTTTCAAAACGTCCGTCCACCTATCTGAGTCTGTGAACACCACTATCGCCTACGCCATGCGTAGATTTTTTATCTAAATTGAAAAAACCCGTGTCAATCTGGCTCGAGGCGAATTTTAGAGATTTTAAACAAATCTTCAAAATTTGGTGGTACTACACATCAAGCCCCTCGGGCATTTTAAAACATTTCTCAAAAACATCCAAATTTTTTCTTTAAATTATTTGTAGGAATAGAGTAACGTAGACTTATAAAAGTCGTATAGGTGCAATTTTCACGGTTTACTCTTGAATTTTCTTATATATTGCAAAAGTATAATTCTTTCGGTATCTTCCTACAACTACAAAATTGAAGAGAGATTTTTCCTTCAAATCAAATTTATTCTCCATAGTGAATTCTTTCCTTAAGGTCATGCACATGTTTTTGAAAATTTTAGTGGTTTTTTGCGCAAATGCGTGCAATATGTGCAATTTTAAAAAATTAAGAAAATAAGTTTTTTTCCAACACTGCTCATAAATATATTCTTTGAAGTTTTGGTAAAGTTAGTGCTAAATGTACTCTATCAGATGACATAAATTCCATATTGCTCTATTCTTTTGTGTTTTTTCGAAAATTACAAAAATGTAGATTTTTGTTCTTGCTATTTATGTCGTTAATATCTGAATTAGCAGCGATTTATTCACATTATTTTATTTATGAGTACATTTGTTTTAAATATTGTTATAAAAAGTGTCTCAAATTCTACCGTTTTCTGTGAAAACTAGCTCAAATTTCTGTATTTTAAGAAACGCTCAAACGCCATTTTCTCAAAACGGCTCCAGATTTTTTCTTCAAACATTTTGAACGGAGGCGGTAATTGCATTCTTTAATATGACGTAAAGTTAATTTCGGTGTACCTTTTTTTACTTTTTCAAAAATTACACAAATGTAAGTTTTTTGAAAGATCTCTCATGCCGTTGATATGCACATTTCTAGCAAGTTGTAAACGCTATTGTATTTTTGAGTTAAAGTACTTAAAATGAATTCAAATGAAGTTTTTCGGAAACCCAAAGCTTTTCTGTGAAAAAGTTTGTAATTTCAAATTTACAGTAGCCCTTAGACCCCATTTTCTTAAAAACAGCTCCAAATTTTTCAAAGAAAATTGTCATTTAGAACGAGGTTATACTGTTCTTTAAATAATATTTCGTTACTACTATTAGAAAACCAAAAAATTAAGAAAATTTCAAAGAAATGTACTTTGGGCAGCGTAAATGGCAGTTGGCGAGAGTATTTGGCCGAGTAGCTATCCGAGACCAAAGAAAGTAGAAAACTAATACTGGAATTTGTGTGTCATTCTGTAGCATCACTAGTTTTAGTGCATATTTGTTCATATTAAAAACAAAGATTCTCCTCTAGAAGATACGCGAAAGTGTAACGTGTTTGATTTGGTGCGATGATGCTAGAAGGAAATCTAGTCTAAGAGAGGTGACTTGTTTCTATTCATAATCAAAATTTGAAATTACTTCATGTGTCGGATTAAGAAGAACTGTTTCTCTTTAATGAATGAAGCTCAGCATTCAGTTTGTGCATCCAATTACCCAGCCCAGTGAAAAGAATTTGAGCAAAAGAGAAGGGATTGAGATATGGAGCAGATAATCGATAATAAAGTCCGCTTACTGAAATGCAAAATAATGGAATAATAGTTTGATTACATGTGACAAAGGGAGGTAATTCAATCTTATGCATATTTTATGTTACAATTATAACATTAATTCCCCGAATCAAGCGGATTTACATCTCTGTATATAGGCAACTTCTTCTTTTGACGTACGAATTCAAATTGAAATACCATCTCCATAATTTCTAAAATGCGTTGCTTACAAATGGCAAAACATATTTTCTTATACCGCTTACGATTATAAGTTTTCATTTAACTACCAAGTTAATGTCGCCATATCTGAAATAATGAAATGCAGGAATTGCCCAGGAGTTAATTGCTATGATTATATTTTTTCCCTTAATTTAATGTTCAAAACTTTTGTAACTCTTGATATATACTTATCGTTCAGAGCTTTCTTCACGCTGGAATGATGTATTCAGTAGCTTTGGGTCGTATCTAAATATTTGTAAACTTCATCAGCTGGAAGTTCCTTAATGTCTCTAATTGGTTCATTGTGACTTACGATCTTGCCCTTTTTTATGTCTATAATGTCACATTTGACTAGTCCAAAAGACATCTTTATATCTTCATTGAACTCTTTCACTGTCTCAATTAGACCGTTCAATTTTTCTCTGCTCTCTGCATAGAATTTTAAATCATCAATATACAACTAATGAGACAAGAGTAAGTTGTTTCTTTTCATTAATTTCTACCCAATTTTCCTGTTATTAAGAAGCTTGTACATACGGTTCATTGCCAAACAAAAACATAACGTTAACAGTGAATCTCTTTTAATATGAATCACCCCTATATTATCCGATCTTATTCATATGTTCGTTCTTCATTTCTCCATTATTGCACTAAGCGTTTGTTTGATTTTTTGGGCATGTACCGTATATCTCAAAAACCCATTTGTCACCAACTGTGCGGGACAATAAAATGCCATCTGGTAATCTATGCAGCACATATGCAGATTGTGTCGTCGTTTGAGAACTTGTTCATGGTAACTGCGTCAATTGTCAGCTGATATTTACTACCCATCGATCTTTTGATGCAACCCTTTTGCTCCTCTTCTAAGACTAATAGTTCTCGCAGTGTTCATATTTTAGCAATGTGAAGAGCTTGTAAACAGCCGATAGGCAGATGATTGGTTGATGGTTTTGTGGTTGTAATATGTCCCTCTTTTTTTCGTTTGCAGAAGTGTTCCCTTCCATAAGAAAATCAGGAATTGATGTAGGATTTTCAAAGGCTTCGGTATAACATTCAGCTAGTGGCTGGTAGACAGTGGTAAAGTATTTCATTCAGAAATAATGAATTTTGTCAAGCCAGGAGTTTTCCAATTGTTGGTTTTACTGATGTCTCTTGTGGTATCGTCGGTATTAAACTCTGTAGTGTTCATTGATGGAATTTTCAATGTTTTCATTTTTATCTCTGGCAGCCATGGCGCTTTTTTTATTGAAATCCATCGATTCAGATCATAATGTACTCCAGTATTCTTTAAATTTAGTTATTTCTTCTGACGTTATCATTGTACGTTGGTTGTCATTTTCCTCCAGGTGCCTGAAGAAGCCCCTTCGGTTTCTGTGAAATTCGGCATTTTCCATCTTCCTCTTCGTAAGTTCATTGTATCGGCAGAAACTATTTCCTTTCGCTTTTGCCTTAAAGAGTCTAATAAAGATTCAAGATCCTGGGTACTTTGCGTTCAGTTCAATTTTATTCCTTCCTTTGTTGCGAGAATGGTTGTTTCCCTTACTACTCTGTTGGTTTGGTTATTGTTAAGGTACTCTTTAATGGTGTCATCTTTGGATCTGATTTAATTTACTTCTCCCACGAGTTGTTTTTTCCATGGTGGCATGTGAAAAATCCATGGTGTTTTTTCCATGGTGACTCTTGTTTGCCTGTTCCTCCTATAATTTGGGTAATACGTCTTTTGGCCGTTCAGCTCGATGACAGGAGCTGCTGCACAGTAGATAGCAATGTGTGGCTCCATCAAGTCATCCAATTTTTAACATGTTCTTCAAAGCTATTATTCACTTTCTTTATTGTTTGCTTCGCTTTTTCAATTTTCTTCAGGTCAAGGATGAATGGTCGGCCGGCTGGTTCTGTACCGCGGAAGTGTTCAGTTAAGCTGTTAAACATGTCTTATATCTTTATATCCTGTGTATCGGTCGAGTGGGGATCATTGTAGGCATTTTGGAGGTATTGTTCGCGTGTCTCTCTGTCTTATCCACTTTTTCCTGCAGGTGAAGTAGGCGCGCAACTTCCCTTTTTATGTTTCCTAGTTGGATCTCCGTTAAATAGCCGTGTTTGATAATTACTATCCATTTGTCAGTTACATCCATCCATTTGTGTTTGTAATTCGTTTGTGCTATGGTTTTGCATACCGATGTGGTATGCTGATTAGTCTCGCTGAACAGATGACACCTTCTACATAAATAATTTCCCAGAGTCGCATCTGTAAGGATGTATTTACGACAATTGTGATGTAATGTTGATGACCTGATCCTGGATTGTTATAATGAATCCCTCGGTTTCGGCAAACACGTCTCCACGGGAAGGCAGGTGTTCGACGCTTCCAAGTCGATTTGGGGCTGTTCCATGTTGTTGCGATGTCTTCCATGGAGTACTTTTTGTTTCTAGGTCTGGTATGTGTCAGGTGGCTCAGTTTTAGAACTTAATGAATCATTATCATAGTGGGTCAAGTTTAATGGCGTGAGTTTTACTATCTGCTAGCACTATTGCTTTATGTAGGAGCGAGTCGTTTTTGTGCGTAAACAACATTATTGAAGTACATGAATTATTTGTTGTGTAAGTTTATGTCTATTATTCTGCGGCCTCCTCTTTACGTGGCAAAGTCTTTCTTTTGACGAGCTAGGGTGCACTCTGTGTTTTTTAGAGCTGATCTTGTTTTTCTTTCGATCTTTTCTAGATCGGTTTTGGTTCTGTTAATGACACTAAAAGAGTAGGTGAGAACAAGTACTGCAAACTCGTCACTTTACTGAAGTTCCACTGAGTTGCGACTTCATAGGCGAGATTGGTATACTTCTGGATCTTCTCCCAAAAAGAGAGAAAAAGGATTAAAGGAGCAACTCATATAAGACTCGTGTTAATTATGGGCAAGTGCGCTTGAGAAAACAAAGAAGAAACTTGTACGGCATGCCACAATAAGTTTACGCTAAAGCATTCGACACCGTCGCCCGCATTCTGGCTCCTTCAATGTTTGCATGTATACAAGAGTCCCCGTTTTATCCAAAAACTTCCTGAAACTGGCGATGAGTCCGTATGGAATACAGAAACTTGTATCTCTTAATGGAAAACAGATCCGATGCCACAACAGATACTATACACATCCGCCGAGGGAATTTTCCAGGGTGACTCTTTAAGCCCTTTCATTGTTTGTTGAGCCTTGAATCCTCTCTATCTACTAATTGCATTTAATTATGGATCGTCTTAAAAAGGAACTCAACTTTCTTCTTCGTGTTCACATTGCCATTACATGGATGACGCTGAAGCTCTATGCAGACACTGAGAGTCATATGCGGAACAATAAAAGTGTACGGAGAAGTTCATGACGACATTAAGATGATAAATTCGGTTTGGATAAGTGCAGGAGAGTGAATATCATTCGGGGGTCAGTATGCAAGTTATAGATTTGGAAAACTGATAATGAACAAATTACCTTTCATGTAACCCATGAACTTACAAATACTTTGGGTTTCAACAGTCCACTCCGAAATCAAACCACTGTTACTGAAGAATATACTAACAAATGAAGTGTTGTAAAGATCGTTGCATGGCCTTCTTAAAAACCTCAAAACTTCTGTAGAAACTGTGCAGCGCTCAATTGATTTGTTTTCCTAGTGCTCGACATACTCCTTTGGCGTTATAAATGAGAATACCGACCTCGACAACCTCCAGAGGACAATTCGAACCGCTATGACTTCAACACCAAAAACCATCTCATCCCCATTCCAAGTACTGAGCGCTTTCTAGCCCTTCCAAGGTCGCAACGGAGGCTGAGTTATTGCTCAGAGTCTCATAAATCACACAGCTCTCAAAGTTGCTTCACTGAGAAGATACTTCTTGGACATTTGGGAGAGTTTAGCAAGCACGTGAGCCATTTGATAACTATAGTCCTCAGACTTGAAAGCTTGATTCCTCCTGATTTCATCCAATCTTGAACACGGAAGAGAAGATAACCTTATGAAAGCCAAAGGCACTGCATGGCCGAAGGTTCACCTCACGAGGCTGAGTAACCGCAGAAGTACACTCTTGCGGTCGCACGCACTGCGCTCAGCCACGACGGGATTTCTTTCCGGAAACAGAAGCCTTCATGCGATAGCTATCCAGGCACAAAGTGTACCGAACATTGAACTGTCAGAAAAACTTCTGAGAGATTCTAACATTCATTCCGACTCGTGTAAGATGTAGGCTGCAAGCGCAAACTATCCAACACGTGACGACAGGGATGTAGCAGCACGCACAGGTTGAATACAAAAAGAGCATGATGAAGTGGCGAGCAGGTACAAATTATTGGCGTTTGAGAAGGCTTACTCGCACCTTCGTGCCGTATTATATATGTGCTCTCAGAATGTGCTTGAAGATAGTGACACACACTCTACTGGATCGTTCCATTACACTTGACAGACATGTCGGCGGCAATAGACCCGATATACGTACATTGATAGAAAACCAACAGCAGGTTTTCCTTATCGATATAAAACCAATACACCACAACAATACCGAGAAATTCAAGGAGAAGATACA
>BOPP01000009.1:16236498-16260028 GCA_017312745.1 Gryllus bimaculatus | reverse complement strand
GCCGTTTCCCTTGATTCTGAAGCTTAGTGAGGCAAAGAATAGCGGACCAGCCGGAGAAAAAACAATTTGTTCAGAAAAAAATCTCCTCTCTGCACCAGTTTTTGGAAGCAATCAAGGAAGAAGTGAGAAACATGCTAAACTCCTCAGGAGCCTAGTAATCTGAGGGCCCAGTGGAGACATCAGCTGGGCAAACTCAGGATGACCAATGGCGACAAGCATAGTCAGAAAGTTGGATGCAAAAAGTAGAGAAGAGGTGGAAATTGAATTGAATTGAAGTTGATTTTTCGCCTTATTTTACGTGGCAGACTCTGCGGCCATCAGGCCGCTCTTCCGTCTGACCACGCGAAATTTCGCTACGCTCCTTTGCAACCAACTAGGAGAGGAAAAGAACGTATTTCCTTGGCCGAAGAAAACAAGGCGATTGATTTAGCTTCGAGGCGATACGTCATTTAGGCTTGCAGGGATCTTTTAATGCAAAGTAGAATCTACGGAACATGGACAGCCGGCTTTACTTCCCCCTCCGAAGGATGGCGTAGCGAAGGGAGTGTTCTTAGGCCCCCTTAAAAATCGCACGGCTTCGATGCGGTTTGAACCCGCCAACTTGCGGGTACAAACAGTCCAGTACGCTAACCGTCTACACCATCGCCGCCGCCCAATTCGCAATGAATTGCAGGTCGCAATGAATTTGCAGGCGGAATTTGAAAGCAATGACCCACTGAACCGCTATCTCATTCCCAGGACAAAATTGCCTGGAAGAAAATTTTAGCGAAGAGCAATTCAGCGTCTTGAATGAGAAAGTACGTGCGCCAACATCTACAAACAAAGACCATCTTTCGAAGAAGTACACACAGCAATATTGTTGCTCGGTTGCTGCTTCAAGATTTGTAACGGTTCAAGCTTTTCAGCCGTCGTAGGCACGTTTTCCCACAATGATCGAAGTGAAAAAAGAATGTCACCTTGGGAAAGACGGCGGTGTTGAATGCGGTATAGAAAGCACTAGGAGAGATATTGGGGAGACTCACGCAATTTTAAAAAAGGAAAATACCTCAGAAAAACTGAGAAGAAAGGTGAATAACATCCTCATCAATACAAAAAATTCATTACGAAGCACGATGCCCTTGAATTCAACAGATAACAGAACATCTTGACACCCTACAGCAAAAGCTTTGGCGTTAACAAAACGCCGTCGACGCTACAGGGAATTGCACTACGAGGCAGGAAGCCAACAGAATTCTCTTTTTAACAGAAACCAGAAAAGCATTCTTACAGGAATATTCAAGGCCCAAAGAGCTTGTAAAATGATATGGAAGAGTCAAAGCTTCCCTCAAAGGCACAAATAGAGGCTTTTCGAAGCCTATTGGTGCATCTGCCTGTGTCCCACAAACCCAGATATGAACTTGGAATTGAAATGCGAATATGACAGACACGGAAGATGTATCCCGTCTAATGGGTGAACCAATCATCACCGGTGGAAATTGTCCAAGCAGCTTGGGCAAAGCACAGAACTGAAGGCACCAGGCAGTGATTGGCCTGCCGCCAATTATTAGCTCAAAAATTTACAGCACCTCACCATCATATAGCAGAATATAATTCAATATTTTCTTGCACAAGTCCAGAAAATCTACCTCACTTCCTCACTGAAGCTAGAACATTTTTGGTACCAAAGGAGGGTGACACTAAAGACCCCTCGAAGTTCCGGCCCTATTAACCTTGCCTTCCAAAACTTGTCTACCCAAGAAGCTCATAACGATCTTGTGTTTCGCAAATGATCTCCCGATGACCACCACATTTGAGGCACAGAACATCTTAGCAAATGAACAGAAAGGATGTAGACCTGGATCTCAGGGATGCAAGGAGCAACTCATATATAGACTCTGTTAATTATGGGAAGTGCGCTTGAAAAACAAAGAGAAACTTAGTACGGCATGCACATAGCATTTACGCTAAAGCATTCGACACCGTCGCCCGCATTCTGGCTCCTTCAATGTTTGATGTATACAAGGTCCCGTTTTATCCAAAAACTTCCTGAAACTCGGCGATGAGTCGATGGAATACGAAAACTGTATCTCTCTAATGGAAAACAATCCGATGCCAAACAGAGTACTATCACATCCGCCGAGGGATTTTCCAGGGTGATCGTAAGCCCTTAATTTGTGTTTGAGCCTTGAATCCCTCTCTATCTACTAATTATCATTTAATTCATGATCGCTCTTAAAACGGAACTCAACTTCTCTTCCGTGTCTCACATTCCATTTACATGGATGACGCTGGAAGCTCTATGCAGACACTGAGAGTCATATGCGGCAACTAATAAAAAGTTGCGGAGAGTTCCACTGACGACATTAAGATAAAATTCGGTTTGGATAAGTGCAGGAGAGTGAATATATTCGGGGGGTCAGCTATGCAAGTTATAAGATTTGGAAACTGATAATGAACAAGATTACCTTCATGAACCCATGAAACTTACAAATAACTTTGGGTTTCAACAGCCACTCCGAAATCAAACCATGTTATGAAGAATATACTAACAAATGAGAGTGTTGTAAATCTTGCATGGCTTCTTAAAAACCTCAAAAGCTCTCTGCTAGAAACCTGTGCAGGCATCAATTGATTTGTTTTCCAGTGGCTCGACCATACTGCCTTTGGCGTTATAAATGAGAATACGACCTCGACAACCTTCCAGAGACAAATTCGAACCGCTAATGACTCAACACCAAAAACCACCATCCCCATTCCAAGTACTGAGGCTTTCTCAATCCCTTCCAAGGGTCGCAACGGAGGCTGAGTTATTGCTAGAGTCTCATAAATCTACACAGCTCTCAAGTTGCGTTCACTGAGAAGATACTTCTTGGAACATTGTGGGAGATTAGCAAGCATGAGCGCATGTTGATAACTATACGTCCTCAACTTGAAAAAGCTTGATCCTCCTCGTTCGATCCAATCTTCGAAAACGGAAGAGGAAGATAACCTATGAAAGCCAAAGGCATTCTGCATGGCCGAAGGTCTACCCTCACGAGGCTGAGTAAACCAGAAGTGAGCATCTCCTCTGCGGTCGCACGCACTGGCGCTCCACCACACGGGGATCTCTTTCCGGAGAGACAGAAGCCTTCATGAATAACGCATATCCAGGCACAAGTGCGTACCGAACATGAACTGTCGAAAAACATTTCTGAGAGGATTCTACCATTTCATTCCGACATCGATGTAAAATGAGGCTGCAAGCGAAACTATCCAAACGTGACGAAGGGATGTAGCAGCAGCACAAGGTTGAATACAAAAAGAGGCATGATGAAGTGGCGAAGCAGGACACAATTTATTGGCGTTGAGAACGGCTTACTCGCCCTTCCGTGCCGTATTATAAATATGTGCTCTAGAATGTGCTTGAAATATGTGACACACACTCTACTGGTCGCTTCCATTATCACTGACAAGACATGTCGGCGGCAATAGACCCGATATAACGTACATTGATAGAAACCAACAGCAGGTTTTCCTTATCGATATACAAATACCAATACCACAACAATACGGCGAAAATATCAAGGAGAAGATCCAGAAGTATACCCATTCGCCTATGAAGTCGCAACTCAGTTGGAAACTTCAGTAAAGTGACGACTGTGCCATTATAATAATATCAAGGCTGAACGGGAAGTGATCCGAAAAAATGACCCACCTCGGGGCAAGCTGGAGGTCTTTCACTTGGATTTACCAGGAAGGTATATAATATGGCAAAAAGAGACTTGTTTAAATTTGAAAAATTTTACATTTTGCCGGGTTTGTTTATTCTCCTTTCTTCCCGGCTATTATTATTATTATTATTATTATTATTATTATTATTATTATTATTATTATTATTTATTGCTTCTCTACTTCTCAAGAAATGTCGGAGCGTTTCTGCTCAAGACACAACTTGTCTACAAAAATATGTAGTTGCAACCATGAAGAGTTTCCTCAGACAGAGTGCGAAACAACTTTGCCGTACCTAATAAAGCAGCCTTTTGCATAGATCTGAGGTGTTTTTACCGTAGTCTCATACTTTTTCCAACCTTCTACCAATTCTTCGTAACTACACCATTTGCCGATACTATCACAGGTACAATCTCCACTCTCTGCAATGTGTACATATCCTTCAATTCAACAGCTATTGAATGGTATTTTCGTTTTTTCTCAATAACAGTTGACAGAAGGTTGTCGCCTGTAGGAACTGCAACATCAATAACCGTAACTGTTCTCGCTGTTTTATCATATAAAACCATGTCAGGTTTGTTTGCTTTACCAGTCCTGTCAGTTAAAATAGTGCTGTCTCACAGTATTCGTTCTAGATTATTACTGGTTATTTTCTCAGGCTTACATTTATAATACTGCTGCTATAATACTGTTTGATATTTATTTGCAAGTGCCTGGTGAATTACGTTGACTACTTTATTAATTCACTGCTAGTATTCAGCTTGTACCAAAGATGGACATCCATTCTTTGAATTCATTCATAGGCAGTTTCACATAGTCGGCATTTGCTATCAATCTTTTGGAACATAACATTTGATAGACCCCGGTTTTAATAATTTGGTCTTGTATGGTGAACTGGAATTCCTCTGTTTCACCACAAAGACCTGCTGTTCGCAGCCATTCAACAACCCGGACCAACATCTTCAAAACTCAACGTTGCTATAAACCTACCAAGCAGTTATTTTGTCTTCCAAGCATTAATTCGATCTTGAGCTGACAAGTATAGGAAATCTGTTTTCTTTGGTTAGACTTAATGGGCTGATAGCAAATTGCTTTCTGAAATGACGTATCAACTGATAGAAAATGAAGCATTTTCTCTTCCTGCTGAAGGCATAGTGTTTCCCAATTCAATAGTCCTCTGCCTGCATTATTTCGAGACAGATATCTCTTTATTGAATTATCTGGATGATGAAGCCCATGTTTGGTGAGCGCCGTTCTAATTGACTGTCGAAAGTGTGTAAAGGAATATCCGTCCATTTTATTACTTAGAAGGTATAATTTTCTACAGAAATAGCCCATGTATCAAATGCAGACATTATATTTCTTGATTTAATTCTCATCTCACAAATTATATTTACTCTGGATAGATGTCTAGAGGATAGTTCTAGTGATGCTCTCTCACTCTCTCTTTCTCGCTCTCTCTCTTTCTCTCTCTCTCTCTTCCTCTCTCTTTCTCTCCCTCTCTTTCTCTCCCTCTCTTTCTCTCCCTCTCTTTCTCTTTCTCTCTCTCTTTCTCTCTCTCTCTTTCTCTCTCTCTTTCTCTCTCTGTCTCTCTCTTTCTCTCTCTCTTTCTCTCTCTCTCTCTCTCTCTCTCTCTCTCTCTCTCTCTCTTGTCCGTAGTTTCCGTGGTTTCTCCGATCAATACCAAGCTAATGCCGGAGCAAAGCTGTGACAAACTGGCTACGGACTACGCGCGATCTTTTCTTCCTTTTCCTGTCTCTCCCTTGCCCACGCACCATTATGCCCTCCACTGCCACGCACATCGGGAGACGCTTCGCTTGCCTGAGTGGAGCGGTGCCAAGGCGGGGGTGGCATCAGAGGGGAGGAATCCGCGACGGTATGTGGGCACCAGATCGCACCTACCAGCGGGGAAGCTACCCGCCACCTCCCTCCACAAGGTATCAATTACACTGACGAGACTAGTAACTCTATCAGTTGATGTGCCCGGATTTATCCCTAAAATAACCAATTCCGGGATGTGGCACATGAATGAGATAACTCACATTTGACAAAATTGAGTTAGGAGTAGAACCGGGCTCGTCCTAGTCTCCACCTTTAAATCACCACCTCAATATGTGTATCCATTTCTTCTCAAAAGAGCGAAGCACTGGATATACGGTTGGAAAACTGAGCTTTATTCAATGTATGAACCTGAAAACGATTGATTGCTGACCCATGATTGCTGGTTAAATAAATAAGCGGGTTTGAGCTGCCACAAAACGTGGTTTTTCAGAGTTTATGAATTCTGATACAGGTAGGAAGTCACAATATAATTAAAATTGTTATTGACTTTCTTTGTGTTTAAGACAGTTTACCAATTTTCTCACTGTAAAAGATGTATCTTATTCTCAGGAAGTAACAAAAACATTCAACCTAATAAAACACTGGTAGACAGAAAAAAGGGACTTCGTAGTAAGGCTACTTGAGAACAGAAGTTACTACACAAGAAATGATAATCCTTGTGGAAAAAACTCCCACCAGAACTTTTTAAAAAAGCTACATGAACTTGACATAGAAAAATGGTCTTTACTGGCTTTGGAAACATTTTCATATTAAACATTTACGCACGTATTTTGATCTCAGTATTATCTTGTTTTTGGACATCCTAGTCTCGACACATGCACGTTATGTGACAAACTGCAAATTGATTTGAATATGGACTCAGGAGGTAAAGCTGAAATAAATTCGGCATTAGAGCTACACCTTAATAAAGCTGATACGGCACAATACCAATTACAGAAGATTTTGAGAAAGCTAAAAATTACAATATTTTACCTTCTTTGGCATTTTATACGCAAGAGGTTACCTACTCAACACATATCGACCATGATACATTTTACTGCAGTCAGTTCTGGTTTCTAAATATCGGTATTCATGACTTCAAGGGACACTGTACATGTCTGAAAACATTACAGGGAGGGGATAAGAAGAAATATTATCGTTTGATTTCCTATCTGTGCAAGCTACAGGAGTAAAAACAATATGAGCATCTAATAGCTTGGTGAGACTCTTGCGAGAGTCAAAACAAAAACAAAATGATGAATAGTTTTTGATAGATTGTTCATACCTTGAAAATATTTAAAAGTGTTCAACACATATTTCCAGCCACAGAGCATATATTTCTGTCTTGTGACAGAATGTTGGTACCGTAAAAACGAAAAAGAACGCAACTCCTGCTGTATATTCCCCATAAGGTGGTACCAGCTAATTGAGCAATATAAAAGGGTTAATATTTTTATTGTCAAGAAAATGAAGTGAGGAGACTTTGTTTCTATTCTATATAAAGAAACGCTAAACTTTTAAAACTGAAAATGTTTACCTGTTACGATACAGATAGTATTTTGGTAAGTGAAAATTTACCAGGAAGTTGTGGCATATGCAACGCACACAATAAAAATAACGAAGAATATCGTTTGTAAATATTTCACGAAGAGGCAAAATACCAAATAAAATTTTTTACCACTTTTACCCAAAACCAGGCGTATTACTTCAAATGCAAAAAATTGAGAGAGTTGTGGCAGTATATACCAGCAGAATACAGCTTTTAAGGTAGGGTTTGGGGAATGATTCAGGCTTCAAAGAAAACAAGGGAAAAGGAAAGTCAGCTTATCAGTACCTGATGACGTAAGTAACAGTGACACATCATAGAGTTCATTTCTTATGTTTCAAATGAGTAGTTAATTGATGTGATATTTCTGTGATCAGTAAGGATTTTGCACGGTAAGGACCAAACGTTCGGAATAGATTCTACTTTTAATTCGATATTGATATGATAATGACTTCGTATGTACACGACAGTTTGTAGAATTGTTTGGTTATCAAATGTTTCATATCTGTGAATAAAACGGTAATTTTTGTTTGTAACTATCGTGCACTTATATACCTTAAAAGGTTTGTCCTTTTCTCTACTCTTCCTGCATGTGATTTACCAGGTTCATGCACCACACCCCAGACTTCTACCCCCGTTTTAAAAACTCCACGCTATCGAGGTGCAAGAAGCGCCTGCCCGCAGCTTCAATCGCTCAAAAATCCCCGTGGAATATTCGTCCGATGAAATCGCGCGGGCGCGTTGGGCCTAACCGTATGAGCTTCATCCGAAAGACAAAAGTTGGGCAGTGGGCTCACGTTCCCATGGCAACGAGAGCCGTCGTGATATTATTACAATGCGCCAGGCGGCGCTGCGCGCGCAGGGCGCTTTGTGCGCGAGGCAGCGGGCGTCGCGGAGAGCCGCGATGGCAGCGCCCCCCGAGCGAAGGACTTGCGCTCAGGGCCCGGGGATTCCCCTGCAACGCCGCAATTCACGCGCACGGCGCGCGCGGCTGTTCCACTGACCTGCCGTTGGCCCCGTTCACTTTTGTTACGCGCTTGCTCCGGCGTTACATTTTTTCTAACAGCTGCCAATACTGTATTTTTACTGTATTATAGATCAAAGCCGTACATTAATATTCCCAAATATTTGTTATCTTCATTAGATTTATAGATTTAATATTCTCTAATAATACCATGTAATATTGTAGAATAATCGGTTCCTTCCAGGTAAACCAAAAGCACCCACAACAATTCGCCAAACGGGCATTGCAGACAGGTAAACGCAGAATTTATTTCCAATTACCGCAAATTGCCATTGTGTTTTACTTGAACTGAGCTCAGAACGGCTAAATATTGTCGTCGCTGTAATATCATTCCTAAAATTTAACTCGATTACTCTCATTTTAGAAAGTGTGTAAGGGGAGAGGATAGGACAGGGAAGAGGTAGGAAAGATTGCGTGCAGTCCATGGCCGATTGTTAGGGTACTACTTCGGCATTACAATAAAAAACTGGATCAGTATTAGAAAAACGGTGAGGTGCTCCAGGATGATCGAATGCAAGATTACGGGCCAAACTGCCATCGGACACCAGTTGCACAGGTTTGACATGCCACACGCCTTTCACTAGACTCTTTTACTCATCCGTGTCCCTCCATCAACCATGCAAGGAGAGCCTCTTCCACTGTGCTCGGGCTGACTTGATAGCCAGCGGCCGACACCGTTTGCCCCCGCAGATAAGCGCTCCCCCGAGACACTCCAAGTGGACCATTCACTTGCGAAATCCTGATTTACATGGTGACAGCTAGTTGGCCTACTGTCTGCAAATCCAGTCGTCTCCAAAATAGAGGGCCTAGAGTCATCGCTCAGGGCATCGCACATTGGCTGACACCGAATGCACGCGCACTACTTCACGTTCAGTTATGGGCAATTAACTTTGTAAAGAACGTGTGCCACTACGTCCGTCATTCGTAACGAGTTTGCCTCTAATTGAATCAGCATGAGGTGAAAGGGAACTAATCAAAAATGCATTTTTTTATTTTGGAAAATTGTTCTTTAAGGAAACGTAAATCCTACCATGACCTTTCTTCATACCATACCAGTCCATAAGTGTTTAACAGTGTTCAGGCGATAAACTGCAAGATCGAGCCAAACGGTCTCGACGACGCCTGTACGCTGCAGGTGAGAGAGGCTACGTGGGCTTTAGTATTTCTGAAGGCAGCAACACCCTCGAACCTCTTCAGGATAGTAGGGATAGGATTTCATTTCTCCAAAGTGAATAAATCGAGAAATGAACCTTGATATTGATATCCTCGCGACAAACTGGGTAATTTCTAATGTATCTGATATGTAATGAAGGAAGTTAATAGTATACTACATTTTGACCATCCTTTTAAATTAGCCCAGATATATTATTCTTGTCATTCTACCGCTGATTAAGTGCCAATCACATGTTGCCTAGTATGCGAACGTATTTCTGACAGCTTAGCTGATGAAAATCACTGTTCATTAACTGCGCAAATGTAATAGAGAATTATGCCACGTGTAACAGTACGTCTGATTTAGTACATATCTCGTATCTGTCACATGCAATGAAGTACCTTTTTCCCCGGAATTCAGAAAGACGGCTTTGTTTCTTCTTCCTCCTACACACATTGTTTCCTCCAACATTCATCAAAAGATAGATGGCGTCCTCTCTTAGAGTGATGGCTATTTTCCTCGCTGTCATCAGAAGCCAATCCCCGGTCGAAGACCTCAGTCGCTTCTCATCCCCAACCACTGCACGTGAACTACCGTAACCAACAGCTTCTATCGCCTCTGATCGCCCCTTCCTTTATTCCCTCCTATCCTACAACAATCATTCACCACGAGCCCTGTCGGCTCCCACTCGTCATCTCGCCCACCCCCGTGGCCTCCTCTGCCGGCGCATCAAGTGCGTCGTCCCGCCCCATCGCCCTCTCCGTTGCCCTTCCCGCCCTCCCCGCCCTCCCCGCCCTCCCGCCCTCCCCGCCCCTCCCCGCCCCAGTCCCCGCCCCTCCCCGCCCGCCCCGCATCTCCCCGATTCTCCCGCATCTCCCCGCCCTCCCACTCCCGCGCCCTTCCCCGCCTCTCCCGCCTCCCGCCCCCCGCCTCCCGCCCTCCCCGCCCCTCCCGCCCCTCGCGGCCCTCCCCGCCCCTCCCGCCCTCCCGCCCTCGCGCCGCCCTCCCCGCCCAGCTCCCCGCCATCCCCCCTCCCCGCCACTCCCCGCCCCTCCCGCCACTCCCAACCCTCCCGCCGCTCGCGCACTCCCCGCCCTCCCCGCCCTCCGCCCCTCCTCAGCCCTCCCCGCCCCTCCCGCCTCCCCGCCCTCCCGCCCCTTCCCGCCTCCTCCCCCCTCCCCACCGCTCCGGTCCCTGCCCCGGCCGTCTCCGCCGCCCGCGCCCGTAAGCCGCAGCCGGCATTCGTTTATCTTGCGTGGTGGCGCACCGTGCCAGGGCTTCGTAATTCAGCGAAGGCCGGCCGTTTACAGCTCGCGAGTGGTTTTCATTAATTTCGCTGAGCGGTGTTATTAGCTCAGCCGCCCGCGCCCGCGAGGCTCTCCGGTCGGCGAGCGCGCGACCGCGCCACCCCACCCCTCCCACCACCCACCCACCCTCTCCCCTCCCTTTCCCCTCTCCCCGCGCTCAATCGCTGCCCAGCTGCCTCCGTTGAATGCCCTCCCTTCATCGCAACCCTCTTCTGATGTCGAACACGCGCTCACCGCCCGCCCACTGTCCCTCTTTCCCCACTCCTCCGCCGCCAACAGTCCCCTCCCACACAGACACCTCCTAGCGCACGCACGCTACCGCGCTCCGACGCCGCTAGTAACATTTTCCTTTCAATGTCCATCACATTTCCCCTAAAGGTCACTTCTGTAACGGCTGCAGGGAGGCCACGCGCCTTTTATTCAACATTTTAAAGTTTATGTTGTTGTATATTTTTAATGAAGGAACTATCAAAACGTAATAAAAAGCAACTCAATGAATGTATTTCGTTTGACTAACTTCCAATGTAAGTAAAACAGCAAGATGTGCTGCAACGTGGCACACGTTGGGTGACACAGCGTTCGCGAGTTTGTAACGGTGAAGTTAAGTTCTAACAATTATATTGCTCTTTATTCAATTATTAATTCCCCCATTGCTTGTTAATATGTAATTTCTTACAAATTTAATAATATGAGGTAGATTTGTCGAATTCACATTCATCTGCTTGTGCATAAATCATTGTTCATCTTGAATTAGTGTTCCACCGTTGGTGAAAATTATTAATTAGGTCGATAAATTTATTTCGACTATTGTAAGTTGCTGTGACCTTCAAAAATAAAAAATCGAAGGCCAGATGCAAACCTCAGTCCACATTTGACATCATTGGCGAAGATTCATTGTTTATACTATATGATGAGAAAATTGTTAGGTTTAGTGAAAAGTTAGTTCAAAAAACACTGCAATTTTCAATTAATTATTGCATATTTACATCAAAACGTATAATTTGCAGACGGTTAAAATGAATTAAATATTCCATTGTAAACGCCATCAGTCATTCATCACCATCAGCACAATAAGGACAAGGCTGAGGAAGGAAAGATCGCGCGCCGAAGCCCAGTTGTTAAGGTAATGCTTTGACTATCGCCTGATCGCCTGATGATCCGAGAAACCATGGAATACCGCCGTTCAGAGTAGCTAGTCATCAGAATTCCCTTCCAGACATTGAATTCCACTTAACTATGTAACTAGGGCCGAAAATCCACCTTCTACGTCATCGAATCCTAGAACATTCGAGACAGACCTTGACGCTGGGGGAAACGGCACTGTGCCATCCCAGCCAGCCTCTCATGGAATTGTGTTTTTTTTAATTATTCGAGCTTTATAATGTCATTCCCACTTGCATCCGTTCTAACATTTACATGATGCTGCTTTAATAATTAAGACTTCTCATTCATCATTTACATTAAAACTGGATGCTCTATAATAAACAAAGTTAAATAAACGGTTTCAGTATAATTTCCGTATAATCAAATCAATCTAGTGGAATCAAGAAAATTTTAAAGTAAAATTTCTGCACTTACAATGGAGTAAAATTTTACTTCCATCTTTTGATATATTTATATTTGTCGCTACCATGATATTAACGTTTTATTTTATGGTGTTATTGAATCTTTAAAAAAATGAACGACTATTAAAAGCGATTTACATTCAAATCATCAGTACATTTAAATTGTTTTTTTTAAGTTATTGATTTGTGTGTCCGTCATGTTTCGTATCACCAACATTTATATAACAGTTCTTATTTAACCGTAATTTTTCTCTCTTGGCTCAAATTTGCCAGCAATTCATCGAAGCGTTAATACCTTTCGAAGATAAAAAATGGGTTGAATTTTTGTAGTGACATTATTAGAACAAGCAATATTTTGATCGGGGAAACAATAAGGTTAGTACCCTGTATGTTACATTTGCTAATCAAATTACTATATTGAGGGTGAATTCTTTATTGTAATTTAATTGCTCTAGTTTAATCAAATCATAATTAATTATACATTGATTTTCCATTTTAAATTGAAATGGGGGTGCGAGAGTAGGATTAATGTCAATTTAAATTACGAAAAACATAAATATACATTCAACATATTTTTTTTCACTTGACCTCTTTCTTCGTTATTTCGTCTCCTTTTACCAATTATTTGATCCATTGTTTAATTATTGTTTTAAATTTACCCTAAACTAGCCATCTTCTAAGAATTAGGTCTCAAGTATACGAGTTTATTATGCTCGTCAAGCCTTATTTTGTTTTGTTAATCGTCGTGTTATTCCCTTTTTTCCTTATTTATTATTTTCTCTCTTCCCACTTGTCTTTAAAATAGTTTTTTTATAACGAAGATCACTTCGCTTGATGTTAATAAATATGTTTAAAATTCTTTTATTAGTAAAGCAATCAAGAGAGATTTCTAGTTAAATATCTCATTCCCTAGCACCTTCACGATATTTGCCTATTCAATCACCATCAGGTTTGAAATTTGTATGGAATAACATGTACTACATAAATACATAACTATATTTTTAATGATACAAGCTATGCAAAATTGTAAATATTAATATTGTTACTATCCAGTGAGACCACTTCTGTTATCAAAGTACAAATAGATTGCTTTACAAAGTAGGTAGTTTTCTAAACGACTGCTTAACACACTCAGTTCGCTACCCGAAGAATCCACTGGCGTCGACAGGTCGTCTTCAATTAGAATCTACGGCCACGAAATTAATACTGTATATACCATTTTCCGTTTGCTTACTATTCAAGGAGGTGCCTACATCAATTAAATGCCTAAATTCACAGCTCTTTGTTCGTTTTCTGTGATTTAATCGATAATAAATATCTTTAGAATACATTGATGAGCTTGTATTATACATTGGCACTTAAGACGCGCTATTCAAAATTACCTCACCAAACCAAATATTGTGAATAAATTGTAAAGTTTTCATTTTTATTGCAATAGACACTAATGTAATGTTATCTATAATGTTCTAGTATTAACTGGATTTGTAAGAATTTAATTAAAATAAAGATGTTAAACTTTTTTGAACCCAATTTTATGTTATTTATATTAAAAAATCTTTTACACTATTGTGCTGGGGCTGTGAGGGTTCACCGGGTGTGAAGCGCCTGATAGCGGGCAGCAGCGAGAACGGCGGTGTTAAGCAACCGCGGTCATACTCGCCGCTCTCCCGAGAACTAAGTTTTCTCGGACGCCAACGCTTAAAATGGCCACACTATTATCCGAGCGAAGGCGTCCGTCCTTGAAGCTCTCTTCGATACAAGTGACCGCTGGAATTTGACCGGCTGCGATCCACGTAGACGCGCGGGACCCCGCATCTGGCTCACGGCGATGTGTCCGTAAAACCCGCGTGATGCGTGGGCGTCCAATCGCGGTGTCAAGCTATGGTACCGCCTTGGAGCACTATGTCCTCTTCCTGGAATACAGAATTGCCCGAAAAGCTCTGGCGTGGAGCGGCGAAGAGTACTCACGCTGCCGCGCCCACTCACCCCGGCCCTCGACCTCCCCCGCTGCGCGCCGCCGGGGATTAGTGAGCAGGCGGCCATTTTAGCGCCCCCGCCCAAGTTTTTGCGAGCTCTAATGCGAGTTAAAATTCTATGTCGAATGCCGACGTGCATAGCCGTCTCATTACAAAAGAAACTGTATCAACAAATGAATTATTAAAATAATACGGTATTAAATAAAATTTCTACTTGGAAAAGTTGGATAATTACATATTTGAAAAAATTTCACTGCGTCCATATATGCAGAAAAGGAAATTTAAATATTATTTTGTAATTAAAGGCAATATAAAAAGAATGTTATTAACGAAACAATATCATGGAATAAAAAGTAATTGAGATGTTAGTTTTCATTATTGAAAAGAAACTATACGGTGAATTTGTTAGAAATGAAACATTTATATAATAAGCTGTAAATAGTAAATAAAAGGAAATTTAAGGAAAAGGAAGAATAATAAGCTCTAAAATTGGCAATAAGGGTAAAATAATAAACATGATCAAGATTGGGGTCACAATCAACTATCAACGTTAAATAACGTGTTAAATAACATCAAGTGATATTTATATCATGATGGCACAAATACTTGTTCATGAACCGACCATAAAAAATGATCCGTTCGTACTATGTAACTATATTTTTTAACATATTTTTACGAACTTTTCAAAAAATTTCGAGTTAAAGAATTATTTGTAGTATTTTAAGTTTTCAAAATGTTATTGTTAGTTACTAGACTGACAGCATTGTTAGTAACTGTATTTATTTTATCTTAACTTGTATCACGCTGTGTTGCACAATGAACTAAAAATATGTGAAGTTATTGGAAGTGCTTCTGTCGCCTGTTCTTCACAGAGGCCTGCGCGACAAGCCGCTTCGGGCTGCTAGACCACCATCGTCTACCCGGAATGCATTGCCTCTTGGCTTCCGAGGATGATTCCTTTCGCTCTCCTCGTCGGAGTTCGCCGTCGTAATGGAACGAGCCCCGCTAGTCTTAGAGTATAATTCATCATTTATCCTCGTGAAAGTGAGGATAACTCGCGATGTGCGTTGTACGTATGATTATTAACAAACTCCCGTGTGGGATTGAACTGTAGTGTGAGTGTTTAATATTTTGATGTTAGTTTTTTGGCGCAATTTTGTGATGACATACTAGCTCTTGGAAGATGCGTGATTGGCGCGCTGGCGAGGGAATTCATTTGTGCCGCAGAGTTGGAACGTTGCCTCCCGATGTACAGTAAGAATTCATGATAACATCTCTTAATACGAGCGGATAATTAAATAATATTAAGAAAACAATGTGTTTGAAGCACTTTGAACGCGTATCTACTATTTCCCTTGGGTAATAGCTCCTTAATCTTTATTTATGCTACCTCTGAGCATCTGGGGAATGTGAATGGTTACATTGTAATTCTTCAGTCCATTTTCTAAGAGTAGTCCCCATAATATATAACCATGTAGGTTTCAAATCAGCGTTATAAACGCGTTATTTATGCACGTGTGACGAATGTGTCATTGTTCCTAACAGACAAACGTTTATGTTCAGGAAATAAATTTTGGATTCACATCAACAATAGTTTATTTATCCTGAGTGTGGTTACATTACACAAGTCTCCAAGAGCCAATGTCTTTCCAGATAACCAAAAAATCAATATCCCAAAATCTTTTACAGCGTGAAACGCCTCTATTTACGCCGCAGCCGTCACCGACGGCTGAGCAGAGCGAATGCCTTAGCCAATGGACCCCCTTGCTCTCCCAGCAAGGGCCTCTGACGTTACTGGGCCGTCTCTCGGTCCCGCCTTTGCCACCACCAAACGCGCCCCGGCTCGTCCCCTGCACGAGCCCCGTCTGGCGTGCAGGCGAGGAAGCTCTCATCCCTCCCACATCGCTGCCCCTCTCGGCGACTGGCCTGGGTCCCATCGGCGCTACCAAGTCGCGCCCTCCAGCGTACTCTCCGCTGGAACGTTACTGGCGCGGAGGTGGCGCGGAGGTGGCGCGACCACATTTAAAAATGGCGCAAGAATGATATTATTTAATACATTGATAAGTGATTCCGGGCGCGGCAACTGCTAGTCCCGTAGGTGTAGTGCATGCTTTTTGTTCGGGATATTGCGGTGATCTTCTCCCGCTGGATTATGAAATCCGGAGCAGACATTCGGTAGCAGGATTTTCCCCAACTCTCTATCACCAGCGCGTCATCGCTCCAGCCGCGAGAAGTTCTAAGCTCCCGACCGGACTTCTGGCATGTGTGACAGTGTAATAGTCTAGTGCATGTAAGTGTAAGTGTAAGTGTGTATAAGAAAGGAAAAGGTTAGGACAAAAAATGGAAAGGAAATATCGCGCTCGATCGGTGGCTCGTATGTTAGGGTACTGGTCCTGCATTCACCTGGTGTTGATCTGAGAAAAGACGGAAAACACTCGATTGTAGCAGCCGACCTCTAGAATTTTCCTCCAGACAGAGACACTACATAGACTTCATCTAATGCCCAGTGCCACCTCTTCCGGAACAAAAATTATTTGAGAAACTGCTGGTTTATATTTCTTTGAGAAATACTATTAGAAGTCCATCGAGAAGGCTCAGTGATTCTAATTACGTAGTTTAGTAGATATCCTTCGCAATATTCTGTATCTGTCGCATCACGTATTTATCTGAGTTCCGAACTCTGTGTTGGAAGAAAAACCTGAAAGGATTTAGAGGTTCTCAGTGCTTTCATTTTGTTTTATTAGATACTTGAAACTAATTCGACGTAATCACGCTTCGCAGTAAAAATTATTACGGCAATCATATTTTATGGGGCAGTAATTTCTTTTTGCACAACTCATTTGCTGCTGAAGGGCACGCACGACAAAGGAACGCTTCTAATAACAGTGTCGTTGCGTCACTGGAGGTTCAGAAACGAGGTCTCCGCCTTGAAGTTATGAAAGCGTACATCTTTCTTTTTTTTTTACATGGTTCGAAAAACAACATTAAAACTCCAGGTTACTCTTTTCTTTAAACAATACATTTGGCAATTATTTACTTAAATGAAATTACATTGTTCTATTAATCCCTAACTAAAATTGTGTTTTTATAAACTTTCATGGAAATAACGACTTATAATGTTTGTAGTTCCCCAAAGGAAAATGTGTTTTATAAGTAATATTTACGTAATATAAATTCAATAACAAGTATAATATTTAAAAATTCTAATTATATACAGTTGAAGTTTTTCAAGCTTTCTAGGAAAGAATGGCATTTCAAAAATAAATTGCATTTATTAATGTTATTGCTAGATATTGGTTTTGTATCAGTATATTATGTCTAATGTGTCATAAAATATACAGTAAAATGGATAAATATGCAAACATTTGTAGTAAACAAGAAAAATATTCAAACCTTTGCACTATAAATAAGTGAAACTATGTCAAAACATTATGTAAGGAACCGAAATACCTAATAAAATAAATAGAAATTACGGGATCTTCGTTTTGTGCTGACGATCAAACAGATTGCAACTGATCGCAAGCTATAATCTAAGTGAGCAAAAGAAGAGATAAAGAATAATAGATAAGTTATTTTGCAAAGCCGGTATTCGAAGAATATGATTTGAGCTGGCTCCTCTTTAAGTTAAGCTGGAAGCGGCTGTGATTACAGGCGTCATTCGTTTATGTTAACGTTATTCAATTCTGCGAATGATTCCTCTGCAACTCAGAGTATTCGAGGGAAAAAAGAAAAGGAAATTAATTTAAGACGAGCCATAATATGAATATCTTAATCTTCACTGTTAACATATTTTCATCTATAGAATGATGAAAGTGAACGAAGGAAATAACAAATCATCCTTGAAGTATGCAATTTTATGCGGTATAGCTTAAATATGCAAAAATATGCTAAATAAAACTTCGAAATCCGCATCTAGGGACCCCCATTCAGAAAGAAAGTCTAACTTGGAATTTCTAGGACTAAAGAGAAGAAATATGCAATTGCATGAAAAGGTCAACAAATTATTAAAGACTGGATGTCGAAATTCTAGTTCAATGTAGACCATGCTAGCAGTAAATGTTTCCCTCTGCTAGTGGTGCATGAAAAGAAACTATTACAGAACGGAAGCTTCACAGTCAATGCGCATTCTCCTCTCGCGCCGGGTGGATCTGCAGGTGCAGCGCGGCAGGGAGCAGGCACGCGAGGGACGGGTGCGCGGGAAGGTTGGTGTGTGGTTCTTCACGGAGAGAACGGCACACGGGTGGGCGGAGTACGACGTGGGCGGAGAGCTAGGTTCACGGGGAGTGCCAGGAGCGAGAAGCACGTCATGAGAGGGAACGGGGAGCGTGGCGTGGGCTTGAGCGGGGCAAGGTATGACGCGCGAGTGCACGGCATGGCTGGGAAGCGGGGGGCATGGCATGAGAGCGTGCATGCCGTGTGGCGTAGGCGGGGACGCGGAGCACGTCGTGGGCAGGAGATGAGAGTAGAGCGTGGCCGGGGAGCGGGGAGGCTGCCATGAGCGGAAACGGGAACATGACGTGGATGGAAGCATACAGCATGGCAGAACAAAGAACGCCAATCATGAGGGGGAAGGGGACCAGACAGCCAATTAAGGACGCAGAGCGGGTTGTGAGGATGGCATGATCGGGAAAGGGGTGGCTGGTGGAGGTTAGCCGAGCGAGGGAGCGCCGCAGCGGGAACAAAGTCGGCTCTCAGGTGTCGCGCGGCGGGCGGGTGAGTCCAGGACCGGTGGAATTACTCGGGAGCCGCCGACCGCCCCCTTCAGCACGACGCCACGAGGCCCTTAAGGTCGCCAATCGCCAGAGGGCCCGGCGCGGCCCCCGGCGGGCAGCGAGAGGGAAGGGCGGCGGCAGCGCCAATGACGGAAAAGGACGAAGCGAAGCAAACGAGAAGATGGGAAGTGGGAAGGGTGGCAGAGAACGAAAGCAATGTTGCGTAAGGAGACACTCGGTAAATAAGAAGAGATTACAAATTGTAAAAAGGATTTTGTGGCTCAAACGGCACCCAAGACCTAAACTTTGCAATCCTCAAGCAGCAGCAAGATGTGCGCAGCTGAAAGAAAATTCCATATGAAATGAATTGATTGGAGCCGAGAAAAACTGAAAAATATAACCATTATATAAATTGTGAAAGAGTTGGGTAGCATTGAACAGAGTAAAAGTTCGGTATATATCTCCACGAGCATTCCCTGTTAATACCAGGCGATTTGAAGAGAAGCGAGGAGAAAGCAGAGAGAGAATGGAGAAGGATGGTGCCGGTGGCGAGAAGGGCGAACCGGGACAAAGCGGGTCAGTAGAGGAACAAAGAGAGGCAGAGACGCGAGATGAGGCTGGAGAGAGAGGCATGAATAGGGTGGAGATGCGCAAGAGGCAAAGAGAGGAGCGAAGATGTAGGGGGAGGGGGAGAAGGGAAGAGAAGCACAGAGGGGAGGAGACGAGCGGCGAGGCGCATAGACGGGAGGAGAGGAGGAGAGAGACGGAGAGACGCGAAGAGAGCACAAGCGTGGAGGGGGCGGAGCGGGTGAGCGGGTACGCCGAAGCGGAACGTGGCGGGTGACGACGGCGAAGGCGCGTGTGGTGCGGGGCAGGTCGCTCCGCGGGGAGCAATTAAAACATGGAGCTGTCGTGGCTGCCGTGCTGCGCTGCCCGCCCACCCCTCCCTTTCTCGCCCCCGCCGTCGCAGCCGCCTTGACCAGCCCCGTTAAAGCGGACTGGGGTCACGCCCACGCTCTCGCTCCTGATGAGAGAAGCTTCTCCAACGGCGAAAACACTTAAGGAGCGAGAGTTTTCCTTAAAGAGCATTGAAAGGAAACAAGATGTAGCCTAGTTAAAGGAAAGGGAAAAAGGTCACCCAAACGAAGACGATTAAACATCAAAAGGTACTTTTCAAAAGACAATAATTATTGCAACTAAAAATTGCATACAATTCAAGAATTACAATTCTTCTGGATATGATAGAATTTGTAGACCATGTAATATTTGCACATCATTTGTGCTTTGTCAAAACGAGTACCATTTTCAAGGAATCTGAAAGAAAAAATTGACATCCACTCTACATTGAACAAATGACAAAAAGTATTGTACTTTTTAAAGAATCCTTGAAATGTAGAGACTTTAATTTAAGAAAAAGTTGTTTTTACATGAATAATTATCTAGCGTTCTGTTTTCCATTTCAGTTTACGTCAACAGAAGCCCGTCTTTTTATTAGACATTTCAAAAAGTGTTGTTTTTTGTTTTGGTATTGGCCCTATTGGAAACATTGATACAGATGAAATGATCTACAAAACTAAATTATGTGAACCAATATTTGGTTAGAAATGCAGTGGCTAAGTATGTTAGTTTATATTTATATAATATTATAACGTATCTAACAATTCGCTTAATATACGGAAATATTAACAGGTGATAACTAATATAGCGGATAGATGAAATCTCTATTTGCTAAGACATAAAATGAAGGGAATGAATCTGAACGAAAGCCTGGCCCTAATGGAATATTAAATTACAGACGTCGCAATATCGATACATACAGTATCAATAACTAACACAAAATTGTAAAAGAATTTTTAAAGTAAGAGGAGCTTTCAAGAAATGATCATCAACCAACAAAACAAGCACAGCATAATTCATGAATCAGTTTTCTATATCCCAGGAGTATTCTCAATTCAGCCCTATCTAGAGGTGAATTTTGGCAGCCTGTTGACCTGATAGGTAGTTCTTCGTGATGACGCCGATCAATTCCAGAAGAATACTGAAGCAGTGACCTAATAAACGAGACACGCACAGCGCGCTTCCTCTTCTTTGCTATACCCTCACCCCTCATTTATACTCAATTACACTTAAATGCACTACACTATAACATGCGAAGGCTCCCTGTTGAGCCAAGTGTTTGTTCCGGCTGGAGTGGTGTTCCGCTGACGGGAGATACCGGGCTGGAGAAAACCTGATAAGCCGAGTGAAGACTGGCACTGGATCTCACTATCCAATGGGGAAGAACACCAGTACCACAGTGATAAAACTTGCACTATACTTTTGGGACTAATAACCACCTCAGTTGACGTGTTGGGAATTACAAATTAATAAATCAATCATATATTCTCAGTTTTTTAGAATATGAATTGTCTACATTTTTGTATCCTTCTCAAAAAAGAAACAACAATCCAAACCAAAAAAATTGTGTTTTTTTCTTTTTTGGAGATGTTTATTTTTCAACTTTTACTTCACGTAGCGTGAGGTTTCCGATTTGCTTACATTAAAAATCCTCTCAAACATCCCGTGAAACGATTTCTCGTTTAGCGAGTATTTACAATCGAATATCTCGTTAATCGACTAAAACATATTTTCGATATTTTGACAGAGCGTTAAGGAGTATTTAATTAAATAATTCTGCAATACTAATTATAATACATTACTTAGATGAATTATATTTTAAAATAAATATTTGAATGTTTCTTTATAGTTATGTTCTTTACAATTATAATGCTCGTGAACATGACAAACAAACTGCTTCGGGAAAGCTACGGTAATGTTCGGTGAGCTAATATTTACTCACATAATATAGATGTTGATACAGGGTCACGCGAGGGCCACCACTCGTTGGAGGCGATGTATCGTCGAGGCGAAATGGCCCTGGACAAGCGGGTGGACTGTTCATTAAAACAGCGCAATATTTGCTGAGAATCAAATGAACCGCTGAATGTGGTACTTGTTCGCAATTACCGTGTGAAAATTAGGAGAATGATGAGCATTGGTCATACATCACTTTCAATTTATCCATCGAATTCTGAGTAGACACATTATGATGGGAATGGGTATTAACCTTTGCTAACTCATAAAGCTATAATTATTTCAGGTGATTGAGGAGAATAATATTAAAGAAAATAATTTGAGGTGAAAAAACTTAATTTCGTTATGACCTACGAGTTTAAAAATATACTTTCAGAAACAGTAAATGAATGTTTGCCTGAAAATAATTCATGTGTATTAGTAATCCCAGGTGAAGAAATTAAATACTTTAAAAAGTTGACATAACTGATTGTTTATCTATCCATATTGACCAACCCTGTGAACCCTTATTATGTATAAAAATAGCACTTATGTTTTTACTTTCTTTCTATGGAGTAGAGAGAAAGTTATGTAATGTTGTGCGGAAAAACTGACAATTTTCGGCAGACTCTGTTTGCAGGGCCCCGGTAAGGAAAAGGTGGATAAATCCAGTTGCTAAATTTAAAAAAAAATTCAATAGCACGTGGTGTAGCCGGAATCAATGTTTTGTGGGTCCTTGATACCAAAAAAATTAAATGTCGACAAATCGTCTATCACTCCGTTTGCCGTGTCTGTCCGACCCTATTTAAACAACGCTAACAGCTACACCGTTCAGCTGAATTTCCCCAAAATTGATATTCCTCAATCGATCTGGATGTTGTCTAGGCCCCTTGAATTTGAAACCGATATTTTAATTTTTGTAGGGGGGGTACTTAACATGACCTCCCTGGGATATTTTCCAAATTAAAAAAAATGGCTTCATCGTTTCTGAGTGAATTTTGTTGTTGGGTAGCGTGAAGAACATTTAAGAGGATGGTGCA
This sequence comes from Gryllus bimaculatus, assembly GCA_017312745.1. NCBI lineage: Eukaryota > Metazoa > Arthropoda > Insecta > Orthoptera > Gryllidae > Gryllus > Gryllus bimaculatus. The sequence continues at coordinate 16,237,365 of BOPP01000009.1, read as the reverse complement.
GGTCTCATCTTCGTTGGAAACCATAATTTTCCGAAAATGATAAATGTTCAAAATTTTTCAATGTCATCTTACTTCAAATATTAAAGATAGACATTTTCCCTTAATTAAATCTGTTCCTAAAAAATAAGGTCATGTATTTCTTTTTTTAAAATTTGAATATTTTTCGCGTAATTTTGAGCGAGAAATACGGACGAGAAAGTACGTGTTGTTCGAGCCGCCCCCTAGTATCTATTTAAAGGGAGGCAACTTGTCAATTTCCTCTATTTCTTTTCACATGCTCCTTTCCCTCGGAAAGTAATAATCAAAGGATTAAATCAGCGCCTTCCAATTGATCGTAGAATTCAACCCAACCTCACCTGATGCAAGCAGCTCCATTGAAGAGGCGAATCCTAACATTTCAGTCGTGTGGCACTTACACATCACAGTACGGCCGCAAATACAACGCATAGGAAGCTAACGTCTTCTGTGAAGTGGGCATCCTTTGATCACCGTAATCCTTTCCCTAATTTACGAACGTCAACACTACACGAAACTGGGAAGTGAACTTGCCGAGTAACAGAGAGATGTGAAAGGAGGGTGGGGAGACGGAGGAGAAGCCCTGAATGGCGTGCTGTGGGTGCAGCGGGCCCAGGGGCGAGAGCCGTGGGTGGGGGAATGGAATGGAATGAGCGGCTCTCCTAACGGCCGGGCGGCACCAGGGCCGAGGGAGTGCGCGGGGGGCAGGGTGGAGGGCGAGGCGCATGGCGGAGCGAAGGGCGGGGTGCTGGACGGGACGGAGGGCGGTGCGGAGAGCGGTGAAGAAGGCAAAGCGTGGGGTGTGGCGGTGTGCGGGGTGTGCGGCGGGAAGTATGGCAGGGCGTATGGGAG
>BOPP01000009.1:16138996-16224234 GCA_017312745.1 Gryllus bimaculatus | reverse complement strand
ATTTTTGAATACACCAACATACTTGAACTATACATACATCTTTATCTTTATGAAAGACCGAGAACATCATTGAAACTGCAACATACTTCATGGGTCTCGATGCTCCTGGAATTGTTATACTTCTTCACACACGCCACAGCGAACCTTACATTCAATTATGTCCAACTACAAAAACTTCCTGTGAACCGCATAGTTAGAAATGGATAGAATTAGAATCATGAGCATAGTTAGTACTGATAACTTTTTACAAGGGCTTATCTCATATAGGCTCTTTTTCAGTATTGAGCTTACTTGTAGTGAAGAAATTTAAGATTAGGCAGTCCTATTTGATTTATCTCAAAATATTTTTTTTTACTACCAGCACCTATAATTAAGGAGAATGAAATTCAAATAGTTTAACACGTTGGGAACAATTTTTTTAGACTTATTACAATTGGCATAATGATGTTATCTAAACAACGGGCACACATAGAGGATGTAATTTGAATTCTGGTTGTGTGTGATTAAAATTTTACAATTGGATAATTTTTTGTTTTCATTCGAATTTTATTGAAATAATACTGTTAAATATTTTGTTATAATTATTTCTCTACTTGATTCATGTGTGTTACTTCAATAGCAACATATCATTTCTTCACGTCTTTTTTGTATAGACGATAACTGATAATATTTGAAAGGTTTTTAGCAAATTCATATTTAATTTGTCATTCGTGTAGGTTGTTGGGATATCACATAAAATTGCTATAAAGTTTCCCGATTTTGGTAACGATATGAAAAATATTGAATTTGATTTCTTTTGAATTTTAATTTGAATTTCTATTTCTAATTTCATTGTTGATTAAAAATATTGAAATATGATCAGATTTAACTGTAGTACTAAATTTTTGAAAATTTGTTTTATTTCAGACGTAAGAGTTGAAGTATTGGAGAATATTGAAGATTTAATAGATATAAGAGTGAAACTTTTATAAACAGCTTTCGGTATTATTATTAGAATCATTATGATTTATTGTTTAGAATCATCGTGGTTGAAAAGGATTAAAGGATGTAAATTGTCACGTTTGTATTTGTCATCCTCATTATACGTTTTGTCTTAACTGAAAGATCACACCCCATTGCAGGGAGTCAACTTGAAATGTAAAACTTTCAACATTTTATTATTGTACGTTTATTATTTCAGTCAATAATGTAGTTTGGTATATTCAGAAAAATAAGAAATTCTCACCACTCTTTGTATGTCATTTAATTATTATATTTTTATATCCTTGTTATAGAATCATCATACTTATAGAAAAGTGATCACCTACCGATCTGAAGCACTCTCTGAATGAACTGGTGATCGAGACGACATTATCTTCAATCTAACGAAAGCTGTGATCCTGTGCACGTATTCTTTAGTCAGAAATTTTTAAGGTTTTCCTATAATGTTTATAGTGTTAAAGAACTATTTACTGTTAATTTTTAAATTAATTAAGTGTTTAAATATGTTGAATGTTTACTTTTTATATAGTTCTTAATATGTTAAAAGTATTGTAATAGTCGTGTATTTTGATAAATTGAAACAAATGATACTTGAGTACCGAAAATTGGGTTACGGCTATATATCCGCCTGCCACGTTTCGTCCATCCGTCTGACCGTCAGCTGGCCACCATCTCTTGTCAGCGCTAGTGCCTAACCGTTTCGACGATATCTCCAAAACGATAGTCCTCTAATCAATCTGGCAGAAATTTTTGTACCCAAAAAAATTCTCCAAATTTTTGGATTATTTTTCCCTTAGATACAGTAAAGAACGTTTTAAAATGGCGCAGTTCGTACGTATTTTCGTTGAAAGATACAAATAATGCTAGAATGGTGCTCTAGTGCTACAATTACTTTATTACATTAATTAGAGACAAAAATGTTACGTTCTTTTGTTAGATTTATTCTGGTTGGGAACGTGAATGGGTAATAAAATGCCAAATGCGATATAATCAACAATATAAAATTAAGGCACTAGCAATTGTTTAAGAACATTAAAATAAATGCAATATATTATGTTCATTGATTTTTTTACATTTTATTTCATTTTAAATTTCACTGCATTACCTATTATTTTGAGAAAAAGTTTTATTCAAGAAGAGAAAGTTATGTACTAAGCTCTGAAAATGGCTAAAGAATTTTTGGCATAAAAATCTTGAAGCTGACCCAGGTAAGAGAAACCCATTCATATCGGCGCGGTCAAGACAAAGCAGAGATGAACAAATATGCGCTATAGAGGAGAATCAAAGGTGACCGAATTATATTAATTTACAAAGTATGAAGAGTGTATCATTATGGGCAGCAGTGTGAGGTACACTACAGATTTCAGTAGATTATATAAAAATATGATGAAAGTTAATAACGGGTCTAGTGATAATAGAGGCAATGATAATGATGTACTTTTGTCATTAGGAGTAGGACAAAAATGCAATTAACAAGATTTGGGTCGTATAGAAGTTAGTTCTATGTTCAAATCTAATAGGCATGTCTTTTTTCATGTATAATATTAATATTTTTTGTATTACAAAGATAAGGATTGTCATATGTTCCGCATAGATTATAAGGTGATGCCTCTGTCAAGAAGTCCTAGTCGATCAACTAATGGCTGTATCACTTTCCTTTTTTGACGTGAAAGGACATTTCTGAGTGAAGATTGGATTGGGATTTTTATTCCTTTGTTGCATTCCTGTGCGGAATCCTCAATTATCGGTCGTCGGACATTGCCATTTATTTCTAACTATGATCTCAACATTCGGGTTTTACTCATTGATGTCAGCGCTCGTCGTTTCATGATCGATCCCGGTGATTCCCGGTCGGCTAAATTATAGTGCGTTTTCCTTGCAATGTTCCATACTGTTTGCCTGGTGTGGACGAGTGAGAAAACTATTTCTCGGGGCATAAAAAGTGAGATGATTCGTGGGTAAAACCCGTCCTTCTTTAAACGATGGTCGGAGGTGATACGCCTCTGGTAGGCCTGGCGTACGCGGTTTTGAGTAAGACACGCGAATAAAGCCTTCTCCTTGCCATGGATGATACCAAAGCTATGCCATCCCTTTGAAACTGCGTATTACAAATAAAGATCGATAAGTGTTCAAGGTGGCTTGATCCCATTAAATGAGTCCAATTGGTAACATACTACAATGTTACGAAAATATGCACGACCTGAGAGAGTAAGAGGTCATACATTCAGACATCATGTGGGTCAAATATCCGTAGACTAATAAAGGATGACTAAATTGGGCCTCATATTACCTATATAGTGAATAAGCTAAAAAACAACATCTTTTGTGTATATGGTTTTTCGATACTCAGCACGATTTCTGTAAGACAACTACACATCGTGATGTTTTACCAGTACAGGAATACATTAGTCTTCAATCCTTACTTTAAAAAGGCTATGATTTTGTGGAAGTAGTCCAACATCAGAGCCACAAAGTCTACAGAATTTGTATAAATTATTTTTTATGAACAGCACTTGAACTATACACCAGATCTTTTTTTATGAAAGAGACCGAGCCAACTTTGAAACTGCAAATACTTCATCGGTGTCTCGATGCGTCCGGATTGTTATACTTTTCAAACAGCCCAGCACCGAAACTACTGTGAATTACGTGCACTAACAAACTTCTCGTGAACCGCAATAGTTAGAACTGATAGAATTAGAACTGCATAGAAACGCATAGTTAGTGTAATGGATACTTTTTCAAGGGTTATTTATATAGCCTCCGATTTTTCAGTATTGATTTGCTTGTAGTTGAAAGAAGATTTAAGAGTAGGAGTCCTATTGTGATTTATTCCAATACTTTTTTTAAATACACAGCCTGCTATAATTAGGGAGAATGAAATTCAATAGTTAACGAGTTGGAACACATTTTTTAGACTTTTACAATATGCAAATGATGTTGTATCTGAAATCACGCACAATAGAGGTATGTAATTTGAAGAATTTGTTTGTGTGTGATAAAATTTTTTACAATTGGTAATTTTTTGTTTTCATTCGAAATATTATTGAAATAGTATGATTAAATATATTTGTTATTTAATTATTTCTTGCTAATTGATCTTGTGTGTTAATTCAATTGCACACACTTATCAATTTCTTCAGCGCGTCTTTTATTGTATAGAGCATAACTGGATATATTTGAAAAGGTTTAGCAATTCATATTTATTTCGTCAGTTCGTGGTAGGTTGTGGGATAGTCACAGTAAATTGCTAATAAAGTTTCCGATTTTGGTAACGGATATGAAAAATTTGAATTGATTTGTTTTGAATTTTAATGTTGAATTTCGATAATATTTGTAATTCATTCTGTTTGATTAAAAATATTGAAATAATCGGATTTAACTGTAGTAGCTAAACTCTTTTGAAAATTTGTTTTATGTTCAGACGTAAAGTGAGGTTGAAGTTATTGGAGAAATATTGAAGGATTGTATAGTAATTTAAGAGGTGGACTTTTATATAGCTTCGGTATTATTAATTTAGAATCATTATGAATTATAATGTTAGAATCATCGTGGTTGAAAAGGATTAACAGGATGTAAATTGTACGTATTGTATTTTTCCCTATATTACGTTTTGATCCTTACGAAAGATCACCAACCCTTGCAGGGGAGGTAATTGAAGTGTAAACTTTCAACATTTATTATTGTACAGTTATTATTTCAGTCATAATGTAGTTTGGTAACCTTCAGAAAATAAGAATTCCTCCCATCCTTTGTATGTCATTTAATTATTATAATTTTATATCTTGTCTATAGAATCATCATTTATTATTATTATTATTATTATTATTATTATTATTATTATTATTATTATTATTATTATTAACTCTTTGAAGCGTGGTGATGTAAGAAACATACCACTTTTGAAATATTTTTGGAAGACGCTGCATGGAGGTATTTTTCTAGTACCAAAAATGTTGTTTTCATTTTCCTTTTTGAGTTTTATATATTGAATAACGTACTTTCATTGCTGTTTATCACATACACAGTTCACATTTCTGATAAATTCAAAGCAAGAACAAGACTTGATTCCAAGGTTGCAACAAATGAAATTAATAATATTAATAAGAATATTGATTTGTGTGTATTCACTGTAATAATGTTTTGACCAAATTAATATTATTAATAATAACCTTCATTTGTGTGTATTTATTGTGATTATGTATTGTAAATTTGTTATTTTATTTCATTATTCAATCAACTAATTTTTATAACTTGTTATACTACATTTATTAATATCATTTATAAGCCTTCTGTACAATTTCATTGCCAAATAATTACATTTATATTTCATAAAACTGTTCTTATTGCTGTTAGTATGGTACACATATCAATACTGGCCTCACCTCCCTACATGCATTGTGGTAAAATGTTTATATCACCGATACTAAAAAATTCACTGTGCCAAACTCTTAAAACTATGCATTTCGAACCTTTTATAGCAATACCACCTTGGTGTAGTGAGAATGTCTTACTTTCATACAAATTAAAAATCTATGCTTCAAGGAGTTAAATATGTGATGCACAGAAGGGGATACATTTTCTACACTTACATTAGCAGGACTTAGTGCCGATGTCTTCTTATAACTTCTTCCAAACTGTCAGCTGACTTTGTTTATAGAAGACTGGTTAAATTCATTCAGATTACCTTCAGCAAGAGTGCAGAAACCAAACATTGTCATTTGGAACCATTCAACCTTATTTGACTGCTTTGCTTCTTCATGCGAGGTAACCTCCAAGCCTTGTCTTCTCCTTCTCCTCCATCACATTTACTTATTTCAGCACATAGTAATTTGGTAGAACAAAGTCCTTAATGATGTATCCCCAATATGCCGCCAGAGTCGCTCCGGGCCATATTCCTTTGCACGAGAGTGTGACAACTCGGGATTTGCATATTTCCGTAATACATTCATAATGCTTCCCTAACGGGTTTCGACGGAACTTCAGCTCTCCAACCTGTGAAACAGTGTGACGAGACGTGGCTCCCTCGAGGCGCTGCGACGAGTCATCCGCCAATTTGTTAGAAGAAAATTGTGGAGTAACTGTTTAGATGGCAAAGGAGGAGAGGAAGAGGATTATATCATTGGAAAGAAAACATTTTCTTTGGGATGAAGAGATTTGGTTAAGTACACTTGCCAGCGATCTATTTTTGGAAAAAGTATATTCTTGGTTTCTAAAACAAATGCTTGATAAATTGTGTTCTATTTATTTTTTACTGTTTCAAAAACTAAGGTATTTGTAACTATTTTCTTTTTACAAGCAGTTGAAAATAACAAGTAGTAAAATTATATGCAATGATATTAACAAGTAGTAAAATAATAATGAATTAAAAATAAATTATTTGCTATACAAACAAAAACAACTGGAAACTAGTTTCAATGCTGTGGCCAAATTCAGTCATTTTCAAGGGTTTTAATTTTGCTTTACAATCTCAAATTAAAATAAAATATATTAAAAATGGTCTCGTTCGGAAGCGGTTTTCTTCTATTTTGAACACAACATTCAAGAATAATATGGTTTGGAGATACAATTTCTCTATACTTGCATCGGAGTAATTTTTGGAGTATTTGGGCGTCAAAATTAGTTGGCCGCTCTGAAACTCCTTCGTTTCCTGATCGTAATTTTAGACGTGTTTTGAGGCAGCCGGGTGCTAAGTTAGAATATTGCATTTCATATTTATTTGTTTGTTTTTTTCATTGGAGCTTTTGTTGTAATTTACAAATTAATAGTTTATAAAATATTTAAAACCTCTTTAAAATAATGATTACTAGCCTTCAGTCTACGGTATCTGCCAAGAACTGACTTCAGCCCCAGAACACGGTTCGCTATTGAGCACTGACGCGAAACGTCTCTGGCAGTTCCCGTCTCCGCAAGCTCCGACGCGGTCCCGCATTCCCAATGGAGGGAAGAGCCATTCAATCCGCTCCTTTATTATCCCGAAGAAGTCGCCAGCGCCCCGCGACCTCGCGTGCGCACGCAACGCACGGCGCAGGCGGAGGCGTGGCCCCCGCGGGACGCGCGCGTAATCCGAAAAACCGCGCGCGCGGCTGTACCCGCTGCGGCGGCGGCGGCGGCGGCGGTGGCAGCGGCGGCGGCGGCAGCAGCGGCTGGCTCCCGTCGCAGACGCTCCTGGCGGCGACAGAGACGCAACAGCAGCCGCGGAGGAGACAGCGGCTGCGACCATAACGAAGTTACGGCCTGGCGCCAAGTTGCACACCGAGTTGAGACCCGTCACCACTTCACACACCCGCCGCCACCGCCGCCCTCGAACGCCGCTCGCGACAACCCACAACAAAGCGGCGGAGGGGGAGTGGGAGGGGTGGCGGGGGCGGGTGCGCTCTGGCTGACACCTCGCTGGACGGAGAGGTGTGAACCGGGTAAGGGGCCCTTAGGGTGAAGTGAAGGGGGTGAAGGGAAGCAAAGCGAATGGCTGATGTAAGATGTGTGTCGTAGTGAAAGAAGAAATTTATATTATGCAGTTATTTACGAGTTTGTAGTTCTTTTTAATTCGACACATTAGAAGTTGATAGTTGAGTTATGTACATGTTTCATGCTTTTTTAGTGTTCAATCTATTTTTTTCAAAGAGTTAATAGGAAAATTATTTGCATCTCTAGATGAAACATGATAAGAAAATAATTGTTTTTAAACATGAGAAATATCCTACTCTATAAGCAGGTCACTGTTTTAGTTGATTATTTTGTAAAAAGTTGATGTTGAGTGTAGTTCCACAACGTTTTGTTAATTTATTATTTGCATCAAAGCTGAAACATATTTTGTAAATTAATAAAATTGATGTAAATTATACACACTGGACATTTTTGTTCTGATGTTTATAATAAACAATATTTCCTGCTTAAATAATTGACTATCTTGCACTAAAATAATACTTATCATTTTCCATACAGGCGCATGGAAGTGATTATTGGTATTGTTTTTGCCAACTATATTTGAATACGAATAATTGTTTTTAAATTGTCGTTCTTGAAAATAAATCTATCAATTTATTAACTCTGAATTAGACTAGAACACGCCTTTATCTGCGAAGTAAACAGCTCCGCTTGTATGTATTCGAACTATTATTCGGCAAAATAATTGTGTCACTTTTCATATGCTGACGATGTACATACTCCTTCCTTTCAAGGATTAATCAAGCATTCCTTCTCTGTTTTCTCTTCGTAATGCAACACCATCCCTTACCAGATCTTTCGACATCTCCCGTTCCCTTCGGTCAGTACTCCATCACTAATCGTGTAATTGTTACTTCGTTCATTCTTTCAATATGGTGCCTTCATGACTCTCTATTTTCCTATATCTTTTCATTGATACAATAATCCAATTGATACAGTGACACAATGATGATACATGTCTTCATTTCTTATGCACTTTTATTTTATTTTGTAATCCTTAAACTTCCAGAGAAATATTTCCCCCACTTGAATTCTGCTGATATCTCGCTTTTTTATATCTATATTTCACTTTTATACAGAAGATTGGTCATTGTCTTTAAAATTCCATTTCTGTCCTTCTTTGTCTTCTTAAGCGTGATTATTATTATTATTATTATTATTATTATTATTATTATTATTATTATTATTATTATTCACGTCTGGGTCCCAACCAACCGTAAGTTCCTTGCCTTTCTTTGTGCCCATTATGCTATCATTCTTTCAGAATATAGTATTTTTGAATGGGATTAAGCTGTTCCGGTCTTTTTCCTGTTTTTGTGCCAAACTCTCCAATCGTGAATGACCTTCCTATTGTTTTCTATTTTGTAGGTCTTATAGGTTAAGCTAAAAGAAGCAATATTATACCGGCTTCTTTAAACACTTCTTTACTTTACACAATCAATTTTATTGTGTCTGTTTTATCTCTACAGCGGTTTTTGTAGAATTCAAGAATTTGGGTTGTTAATCTGCTTAGTTCCATTCTGATCATGAGTTCATAAAAATTTAAGTCCACGTTTTCTAGCATAAATATGCCATTATATGTTTCTTCGTGTTTTAGGGACAGCTGTACAGTTCATCCGATTGCGATAAACGTTATCAACTTATTAATTACCCTCGTGCGAAGAATATAGGCGTAGTACAATAGAAATGTGCATATATCGTCACATAGAGACACAAAATGGTGGTGTTGTTTAGGATTACGCGTTCAAAGTGACACAAGCACCCCTGAACAGAAACTATATGCAACCCGCAGCATTCTTAAGTATTAAGAATGTGTTCGCTGCATACTCTGCCCCTGAAATTGAGAAATATCGTCCAAAATATTCACGTGAACTTTAACTCAGATAAGTCAAATTTCTCCAAGCCAGTGCCATAGTGAACGCATGCCCATACTTAAAGGAAAACGTTTTACGGTTACTTGAAAAGCATGTCCAAGTCAGAACAAAAAACAAACGCATATTTGAGAGAAAGTCTTTCGTCTATTAAATTTTTTGCGACGTTAAACGTGATTAACAATCACGTGACCAGAAGCATGTGAAGTGTAAATCATTGGAATAGCGAAGCATTCCTATCCACTTGTAAACTATGCTTATCTCCATGTTGTAAGGTGCATGACAAATAAAGCGGAGCAGCGGTGGCAGCGGCATGGCGGAGCGCGCGCCACGAGGGCTGACTGATGCGGCAGAGGGGGGGGGGCGCGTGCAGACAAGGAGCGGTGCGATACTGCCGGCGCGGCACCGGGTGGTAGCGGGCGCTGCTGTCCTGGCAGGCGAATATCCTCGGGGACGACGTCTGAATAGCAGCGCCGGCGCTCGTCCTTCCATTGCCGCCTCCGCGCCGGGCGCAGCGCCGCGACGCTTCGCGCAAACACTCGCGTTGGACGAAGGAGCGAGCGAGCATCGCGGAGCTTGCCGCGCTAAAGCACTTTTGTGTACCGCAGAAGCATGTACTACAAAACATCTTCAAATACATTTTTGCAAAGTTTGAATTTCGTTCTCGAAACACTTGTCGGGTGCCAAAGTAGGTTACAGAATTATTTCTACGTTACCTTGGGTAAGGCTTATTTTCTAGGGATTCCGATAAATTCGCGATTAATTTCTTTGCAATTTTTCTTAAACTTGAAAGATTTCAAAAAATTGTACATGGTTTTTTATATATCTAATTTTGTACAACTTTGTTTGACACAAAAATCTCACTCTAATTTTGAAGTTTTATTTTGTTTCAATTTTCGAAAAAACGTGGAGGTCAAGTAAAATGAAACTTGTCCCGTTCTCGTAAACGTCCTTTGGACTAGTTAACAACAAATTTTAATAACAAAATTTGGAGCATTTTTTTTAAATATTTAAGATGTCCTAGGGGCTTCATATAAAGAATCTCCCAAAACTAAAATTTCGGTTTCAAATGCCTAGGTCCGCGACATCTGCTAGAACGATTGAAGAATATCAATTTTGAAGAAAATCGACTCACAATTTGTTGTTCTTTTCGACCAGAAGGATCTATTATGCCAGCCTACAGATCAAACGCAGAGGAAACTGCTATTTTTAACGACACTCTGCATTACCTTAAAAAATTAATCGGTCATCGGTAACCGTCCTGGCTTTTTTCAAATAGAGTTGAGATCCACCACAACACACGCACTCATTTTTCACACGGGTGTTGTTGTGGTGTTTTCACTGACGTACTTTTTTTGTGGAAGGTATTCATAGTTTTATGATGCGTTCTTGCTGGAACACACAAGTTGATTTGTTATAAAATACTTGCTTAAACAGAAATGGTGTGAAGCAAATAACTACCTTACTCATGTATTTTCATTCCTATGCTCTTTCTTTTTGTATGTTCACACTCCTACCAAAAAATAATTATCGAACAAAAATAGTTTCTTTTGATTTAGGCTGGCCTTCTATTAATACTTCAAAATTCTTTTTTACTATTGTATGCATTAAATATTAATTATATGTAGTTTATCGAGCTATAATACATTCATTAATATATTTTATTTAATTTTCTAATAAGCAAGTATATATACAAATACGTATTTCCTATCTCGTAATGTATTCAATGGTTTACTTCATGAAAGAGAAGAAAACTAAATTAACTCGTTTTTACAATAAGAGAATATAAATTTAAAATTTAAAAAAGCTTTCCTGCTCCCGAAAAATATTAACAGATTATATTCAAGTAAATATCTGCGCAAATGCATGTTAAAAATCTCAATTTATCTTTCCTTTTTAAATACAAAATTATAGTTTGCCGCGTCATTTCACACGATCAAAAACACTATAAAGCTGTGTGAACAAAAAAGGAAAATGTTATCACGTTCAATGTTCGGCACATTGAAATTATATGTTGTTTAGAACTGTGTATGGGCATTCTTTCAAATGTGGTGAAAATAATCTGCAAATAAGCGCGCACTGCTCTTTAATTACCATAGATTACAAATATTGAGGAATAAGCCCGACAATGGAGAATGTTTTATTGGCTGTGCACATTGAGTCATGAACGCTACAATAATCCGCATGGCTGGGCTATGAGATGTTCATATACTCAATAAGGTATATAATATGACTGAATAAAATGAAACATCAGCGAGAAATATTTAATGAACAAAAATGCTTTCAATTAGAATCAGGGACAGTTATAAAACAAATGAACCCAGTGATTTACATTTGAATGTCCATACCCTATTCAAGTGGCCACTTTCCCGAAATCCACATAGAGGGTAGATTTATTCTATGCATTTTTGTAGCAGTAGCAGTAACAGCAAGAGCAGAAGCCATCAGTAACACTAGTAGCAGCAGCAGCAGTAGCAGCAGCATAGTAACAGCAGTTTCTCAGCTGGGGCAGTAGTAATAGTTCTTCCTTGAAACATGTTTTCATAAAATGTAAGAATACATCAGGGTTGTTTTAAATGAAAGCTAAGCATTTACTATTTGGTAATTGTAGACATTGTATATTTGGGAAAGAATCTAAACTATCTTTAGAAAAATAAGCAATGACAACATTAACCAATAACGAAATTTTAGTGTCTGTAATTTATTTTTGAATTTCATTTGGTTCAAAATGTTTTATGAAAATCAATAAAATTAAAGAAAAGGAACTGCACTTCGTATGTTTTCAATAACATATCAATATTTCAATCAAATCGGTAGACAGTTATTAAACCACTTTTTTCGTTAGGCACAAACCTGTAAATCAGTGTTTCCATTCACAGGCAGAGAACAGTACAAATGTCTCTGAACAAAATTCTCTCTTAAACAAATTTTTATGAATTTAATATTGTGTTTAAAAATAATTTAATTCCAGTCCAAAAATTATTTGTAGAGAGACGATGTAGAATAATTCGGTATTCTCTCACTTTATAGGTACTTTAGTCCTCTTTTAAAATTTTCACTTTTCATGAAAGATCTCTGCTTTTGTAAAATTCCAATAAAATCAGCTCTTCACCTCATTTACAGCTTTTCCTATAGTTTTACTTATAAATTTCTCCTCCTTAACCATTCTGAAATCCTTTTGACCATGAATTTTCAGCCCTATTAAACACATGCTAACACATTATTTGAGTGCTCAGGAATAACGTTCACATTCAGTATCACATGAGAACATAAACGCCTTCTCTACGTAGTGCTAGATACCTGTAGACAATCTCAAAACAGATATAGCGAATGAAATGCAAGTTTTATTGCATTCATAAACCAAATTCCGTTTTCTCTTTTCTTTTTTGTAAGCCTATTATGTTTGAATAGGTTTACACAACACACGTCCATACATTCTTTTCTTTTTTTGTAGGCCTATTATATTTAAGTAGGTTTACACAACACACGTCCATAAAGTGTAATCCATTTGATCCGTAGGAACAATACATAAATTATGTTAACACCTTTCACCAATCAACTCTGGCAAAGAAATTTGATCGTATAGAAGAGAACTAAATAAAATGAAAATTAAACAAAAAGGATAAAAAGATAATAAAAAGATAAAAGCTGCGGATGCTTTCATTCCTATAGCGAGAAACTGAATAATTCCATCAATACCAAAAACAGAAATACCTTTAAAAAGTCTCGATTTGTTTCTAAAAATAATATATTTTCTCAGATAGTAACAAATTCGTAGAATATAACTTCTCGAGAATACATGTTATGTTGTTCATTAAAGTGATAAAAACCTGTCATATTTTATCAATATCTTTGGAACAAAGGTTACCCTGAAAAAGTATTATTTGAAAGTCTGCAGGTAGTCTGCAATCTAGCCACACAAGTAAACATGAAAAAGAAATAATGATGGCAGTACGGGACAACAATAGTTTCCAGGGTGAGAGAGCGGGTGGGGGAGTGCTGAACTTTCCGCCCTGCCGGCTTGCTATTTACGGTGCCCTTGCGACGCTGCTCCCGCGACGCCCTCTAGCAACGACGCGACGAAGTACGCCCCACCGCTGTCGAGGCACCTTGATAGTGGTGGACAGTTCAATCTGTTCTAAACTAGTGGTGCGACATAAACACATACCTTCTCGTATTTTTGAAAACAGCGACGTAATTTTGAAATATTGCACTTTAACACCTCAGCTATTGTTTGAAAACATGCACTTCAACAACCAATTCAACAAAGCGTCTGCGATGCATATCTGCATTAATTTCGATAGTCGCGAGCAGCAAACATTTCTTAATTTTACAAATGAAACAAACAGCAATATATTTGAGCAACCCACTGTTGCTAGCACAGCTTGCCAAATCAATTCGTTTGGCATATACGTTTGGCGAATATTTTCTTATCAGTTCTATCCAAAAACTCTTAAACACATCTGTAATAATTCTGTAATTTCAACTTGTCTATTAATAAGTCATAGTGCATTATAAAAGGTTGATAAAAACTGTAATACTAATAAACAAGTTAAATAACTAATGTGCTACGATTTGTAATATTATGTTAATTTATTACCGTTTTATACATTGACACCGCCTCAACGAAGCAAAGGCAATAAATACTTTAAAGTTTATAATAATGTAATTGAGTGTTTTTATTACAAACATTTTTATAAACTAGTGTCTATCAAAAATCTCTGGGGTAATACTCACTTAATATATAAATATTTAAATTAATAAGTTTAATTTTCCACTCACAAAATGTTTACCCAAAAAGCAAACTTAGTTTTTTGTAAAAAACAGATAATCGATTTTCTACTGGATTGCTTTATAGTTAAAGTGCTTCACTGATCCTTGAGGATTCACTGATGTGGGAACGTCTTTCGCATACACATAAATTTATGTAATGCTTTGTTCATGACTTTCACAATTTTTTTGAAGTGTTAACCAAATTTCTCTGTCCAGGCAATATTTAAATCCTATCAAGCCATTTATTTCAAACATTAGTGATTATTTCTGTCTCAACTGTCCCTCTCACAATGAAAGTAGCAGTGCTTTGTGTATCCGAGCTACATGTCGAGTAGAATTTCAATTACCTTAAGATCTCTACTTATTTGCTATTTGTATTTCTCATATCAGATGAGTATAAGAAGCAGTTTAATGTTCTCACATATCTCCTTCAGTTTAATTGCATGAACAATCGGAACAGAAGGGTATTTATTTCCATTGTGGAAAAGACCTACTTTAAGTCTTATTTTTCTCAAAACTATGAAGAAGCGCCATTCACATACATTGAAATCATGGCCAGGTCAAGGGATTCGATATCATTACAAAAGCTATCTAACTTTTCTTGGAGAAATATCGTGAAAAAACTACTTAGCGATCGCGAAAAACACTCTTTCATACAGGGAAGAAGACGATTCCATCCTTTTTGTCGAGAAGCTAAAATCTCAAGACTATTGCTTCTACAGATTTAAATCACGAACAAGAGAGTTTAGATTCCCTCGAGACAAAAATGGAAATTTTGAGTCGTAGGAGGCTGAAATGTTGGGTCAGCGTGGACATCTCTGTTTTCTGAGTGTTTATTCACTGACTATTCATCTTCACTATCACATTTTCACAAGGTACTGGTTTGGCAATTCTTCATAGTGACATAAAGGGATTGTAGCTGATGATTAATTAGGATATAGTACAGCTTTCTATGCTTTGGGGTTCACAGTTGTTGTGGAGATCCATAGGTTCTATCGAAATCATAAGAACAGCAAAAAGCATGTGTCGTAAACCTTATAACCAACATATCAGAAGTGTACACACGATTCCAGCCTTCACTGGGTACCCATTTCTTTTCCTGGTCACCAACTTTACACCAGAAGTAAACACTTCCTAATTACAGTATTAAGGTTCCGTTCTGCGATATCAGAGTTGATTCTCTACAGATATAACAAAAGGAATTTTGGATATTTATAGTTTCGATGCATTTCGTCTTCTGAATTAATACAAGGAACAAATCTTCATGAACCTACAACAACAGGTAGTCGTATCCAAGACCCTTTCCAAGCTATTAGATCTCTCAATGCTGGGACGAAACTGACAAGAAACAAAACGCGATTAGATCTTTTATACAAAAACTGTTTATTAGTGTTATTTATAGACATTAAATTATCAGAAAACTTAACATCAATTGAAATAGCAGAATTATATGCCATATTAATAGCCATGGGACAAATATCTAATAATTCCATGAATGTAAAAAATTATGTTGTACTTTCTGATTCTTTATATCTGTTGATACACATCAACAAAAACATAAGAACATCTTAATTATTCAAATATCGAGAAAATTCACAAAAGAAGAAAAAACTCAATATACATGTCAAATGCAACCCGCAACACAGAACAAGATTGTTTACGGAGCCTTCTAGGGCATTAAAAATTAACATTTTCAATGAAACGTTTCTCACATCGTAATCTACTGGATGAGATCATTTTGAATATTTTATTACATTTTTGCTGGTCCGGCGCTTCTCAATATAACCCCACCTGCTCTGAGACGTGCAGAATCTGCAAGTAAATATGTATTAAGGAACGGAGAGAGAGAGAGAGAGAGAGTGAGAGAGAGAGAGAGAGAACGAGAGTGAGATACATAGGGACAGTGAGAGGGAGAGAGAGAGATGAAGAGAGAGGGAGAGCAAGAGTACCAAGCATCAAAGCACCATGTCCCAAACACAATCAAAAGGGACAAGAGTACCTGGGAAATAAAACTTCAGAATCATTTTATCATCATCTATTTATCAAGAAAAAGTGTTAATATTTTGCGATGAAGAGAAAGGGAGAAACTGAGAGAGATGGAGAGACGAAGGGAGATGGAGAAACGCGTATAACGCATTGAGGAAGAGACGATAAGAGAGAGACGAAGCGAGAGGGAGAGGCGGAGAGAGAGTCAGAGAGAGACGGTGAGAGAGACGGCGAGTGAAATGGCTAGTGGAAGGGAGAGGGGAGGTAAAAGGGGGAGATGAAGGGCAGCAGAACCAATTTCATGCATCAGAAACAGAGTTCGCGATATTTCGAAATATATTGAGATTAAATTAAATATCCGATGGCACAAAACATGACAAAATGCAAAATCGAGAAAACTTCAAAAAATATACCTAACTTCTTTAAACTTGATGCAAATATCTCAGTGAATCGTTGAAAACATGTTGCTTTGCCAATAATTAAAACAAATCATTCGAAATTTTCTCAGAAATTTCTATTTGAGAAAATTCCCCAACCCATCTGTGGCATGGCAACTACAATACTGACTTAACAATAAACGTCGACCGTACGGATTGTCCCAAACACAATCAAAAGGGACAAGAGTAGCTAGAAAATAAAACTTCAGAATCATTTTTTCATCCCCTATTTATCAAGAAAAAGTGTTAACATTTTGCGCAAAATATTGATATTTTTAGATATTTGTAACCACATTTAATTGATATATTAGTGACTCACGACCTTTGTAGACTATGTGACTTTAAATAAAAATACTTTTTTAAAAACACACTAAAATTTGACTCTAAGTTTTATTAAGCCGTATAACTTCCTCGGCATATATCATGATAGTTTATTTAGTTTATTATGCAACATTTCAGGAAGAAATACTATCCCATCTTCAGGTTACTTCAATATGCTAAATGACTTATTTTAGCTTGTCAAATAACAATTAAATCATCAATTTATTTAAAATTCTGTAAAATTCATATTCGTTATAATACTCGCCTAAAAATTCTAATATTTATTTTTTATAGTTGACGTATGATAAGGTTTGTACACCACATTCAACTCGCACAAAATTCACCAATTTTCTTAAACCATTTTCTTGTAGACGTCGAATGAGCCACTTTGCCTTGGTGAAGGCCCACTCTATACTCGCATCCGCCGTCAGAGGCATCTTCACTCAAATGGCGATGAAGAGTATTTACCGTTCCTTGGGAGTAGAATGACGTAGAAGAGTTTCAGTAAGGGAAAAGAGAAGGGGAAGCAGGGAGGGAGTCTTGAGTAAGTGGGAAGGGGATAAGTACAGAGAACAGTAAGAATACACGGAAAGAGGGACAGACTTAGAAATTACATTTATTATTAGAATTGAATGAATTGACCTACAACTTATTTTAATATTTATCTTATCCAAATAAAAGTTGTTTATTTTTCATTCAATTGCATAATGTAAATTGTTTATTTTCAAAACCTTTGCAAGTGTTTATTCTCATTCTATATGATATTTATATTGAAAAGTTGGAAATTGATTTCAGTTGATACTTGGCATAAATGTTAAGTGTACAAGAGATATGATAATAATGGAAAAAATCCTGAATCAAGAATATGTAAATATTTGTGTTGATAAACTGTGACAGTTTAGAATTAATTTTGCAAGGAAGTGACCTTCATTGTATTTGTATGATACATAAAACCCAGAAAAAGCATAGACGTGAGTAATGATGATTTATTTTTCTTTTCATATAGATTTCTCAGTTATTTTCGTTAGAAATTGAGTGAAGTAGTCCTGGGGTTTGAGGGGTGAGTACAGGGCAAGGCAGGATAAAGAGGCACCAGGTCAAATGGGGTGGGGATGAGCTACAATAGACATAACTGAACGATCAGAGAGGAAATAGATAGAATTCCTGTCTAAAGAAATTGTAAAGATTAATGCCGGTGTAACGCGGGGGACTTCAGTTTGACATTAACAGTTTAGAATATATCTTTATTAAAAATTATAAGTTTGATTGTACTTCATATTTTTTCATCTAAACATGCAAAGAAAGTGCAGTTATTGGTGTTTATGTGAAGCAACTTTACGCAATTGTACTTTGATCTGAAAGACAGCTAGCTATTAGAAGATTGTGAGAAATGTCCGAAGAATGTGGGGATTTCTTAAACTAGTATTTATTAATTCAGGTTCATTAAATTGTCGTTTCTTTGCTGTACTGATATATCAAAAGTTTGATTTCACTAGAATTAAAATAGAAGTAATATTTTCCCGACGGACCTAAAGTGAATCTTTGGAATATGGATATATGTTATGAAAGTGATCGCACTTAAATCGTGTATGAAAAGCGAAAATGA
Organism: Gryllus bimaculatus; assembly: GCA_017312745.1. Taxonomy (NCBI): domain Eukaryota; kingdom Metazoa; phylum Arthropoda; class Insecta; order Orthoptera; family Gryllidae; genus Gryllus; species Gryllus bimaculatus. Next base: position 16,205,812 of record BOPP01000009.1, on the reverse strand, counting down.
TAAAAGTAACTAACTTAAGTCGCTACGACGATGTATTAACCACACATATTAACAATTAAATTAATTGGCTTTTTCAAACCGATCATCACGTATGCTCAGATGAAAAGTTTAATTAACATACAGAACGACCACATTAATAAAATCATACGAAAGAGACGTCCTTCGTATTTCTACCAAAAATCTCTGCTGATGAACTGTACCGAAGGAAGAATCAGAAGATGCACTTCCTGTTCGGTAGCAACAAGTGTATTTTGAGACAGGCATCCTGGAGGCGAGAACGCGCCCCTGGGAGGACGAGGGATCTGGGGGGAAGGGGAAGGAAGGGAGGAAGAGAGGGAGAGCGAGAGGACGGGGAGGGGCGGGGTTGTGGTCTTACGGAGCGCCAAAGTGAGGAGCGCTGTCCGGCGGCAAATGGGGCCAGGGCGGGCGGGGGCGGCGAGGTCAGTGAGTTGGAGGAGCCCGAGGATCGGGCATCGCGTCCGAGGCCAGGCGCGGGGCCGGGGCCGGGGGCGGGGGCGAGCCGCTCCACGTTGGCCGTGTCCGAGGGAACGCCAGCGCGGATAACGGCCGGAGCTGCGCGAGTCCTCAAGGGTGACTTTTGATGCAGCTTGGACGTTCGTCGCAAACTGTGAAATTATATGCGGAGCCATGAGCATAGCTCTGAAGAGGGCCTCACTACCTGTAGATGAGAGACTAACAAAGGCGCTTCAGTGTTTTTAAAGAATTTATTTGGACATTAGTCTAAAACAAAGATGAAATCAAACAATTTAATAGTAGAAGCAGACATAACAAGTACATTTAACATATCATATTAAAAATTACTTTTTAATTAAATGAAGCTTTTGTAGCCTTTTCAAGTAGGTACAAAGTCGACATAAATTACATTTCGATATTTTTACTTTTATGGTGTAAATTCTGAAGAAAAAGAATGAAATGCCAAGTAAAAATGGCCATTTCCGTTGTCCTTAAAAATGATAATTTTAATTAATAAAAAGTACTTTTAATTATTTTAAAAAATTGAATACTAAGTCTACTAATACTAGAATAAATAATCAGAGGATTCTATCTACTAAAATTGCGTTTTTTGAGTTTTTATTGAAAACAATAGTACAAGATATTATTCTTGTGGGCCAATGATGTAGTGCACTGTGGGTCATTTTGTAGTCGAGTAACGGATGAAACAATTTGGTTCTATTTGCAGAATTTGGCAAACATGAGAAACATAAGGTTATATCTGTGTCACTTGCGTCTGTGTGTTTACAAAGAAGCGTGACTAGTTTTACATCAAGTTGAAAGTTGAAAATGGAACGTGAAGCGATTCCTGAAAAAGATGACAGCAATGAAAAGTAGGAAACGAAGTGTTCCAGACCATTCCCGAATTCATAAATATACATTCTACCATAGAAAAGTATCTAAAACTACTTGAGGAATGGTGATCGTTATCGCTGTTGAGTTTTCTCTTAACAGGTAATAGATTACCAGTCAATCTAATGAAGATGTTCACAAAGGACATTTTTGATTATCTTCAATCAAAAATCTATGGATATTCTAAAACTTCCCATAGCCAGGTTACACAATTAATATTTGAGCAAACTAACCTCTTCAAGGTCTAATATATAATCAGTAATGCTGATTCTACTTGGAGAAACGTTATCCTGTTAGAAAATAGTGCTGGGTGTAAAGGAACTTATGTACTGAATACAAGAAGTCAATTACCCCAGGCTGAAATATCAAGAATACGAAAGCCATTGTTCCGATAAAAGGTAAAAGAAATGAAATCTATGATGTAGTAGATGCCTCCCATTGATGTAGCGAGTCACAATTCTGAAATAAAGAACAATCTGGATATTAATTTTTGAGATACATTTGGTGACAGAAGGTTCTAAATTTCATATGTTTTAACAAATTTATTCGGAATGTCAGTACCTGTCATATTTTTTCATCGATAAACCAAGTAACATTTCGTACTACATTATTATTATTATTTTTTATTATTATTATTATTATTATTATTATTATTATTTTAGTAATTAACCCCTATTAGGGTAAAGACCTCTTGCACAGGGCAAGGAGGCATACATTATAAAGTTGGCCCTCGAGCAGATACTTCGGGGACCTTACATGGATAACTCATTAAACTAACGAATTTATAGTAAAAACTGTTAAACATGTTTTTTACGATTTTACTTGACATAAATACATTCAATATTGATAGTTTATTATAATTTTCTTTGTACCACGGTTATTCACTTGTGACGTCTCATTTCGGTCTTTCAAAACTCTTCACCGTTGATTAGCTAGAAGTTTCCGAAAGTATTCGGTCCATCTACGATGTCCTTTCCTCTTTCTTGTTTTGCTACTTGCCAGATTGCAACTTGGATATCTCTTTCCTGTCTTTGTGAGATCATTTTCTATACAGGTGTCTATCCCTTTTAATTTATTCATTTTCTTTATGATTGACATTTTATTCGAAAATGTGTTCATCTGAACTAATTTTTTTAATATTTTGTTCTATTTCCTTATTTCTTTCTATTTGATTTTGCATTATTGACAATATTTCTGTTTTTAATTCTGAAATCTTTTTTTTTTGTTTCTATACGTAGCTCTTCGTTTTATTGTCATATTTTTAATTTCACTAGTTGCTCTCGTTTAAAAATCTAATATTATCCTTCTTTGCGGTTCTTTGTTGTTTTTTTTCTTATATCTTTCAATTGTTGAAGTTTGTCTTGCATGAATGACTCTTCTTGTGATTGCGTTTTTTTAGAGGCATGATGAAATTTCTAGCGTTGTGTATCTCTTTCCGTTATACTGGTAATTCTCTGGGAGTGACATAGGTTACGTTGTTGGATAAATATTCTCTTTCGCTTATACGTTCTGCGCACTTTAATAATGTTCTGTTGTGGTACCTTTTGAGATCATAAGTTGTGTGCATATCTATGTTGTGATGCCGTGCGTCTATGCTAAAATGGTGTACGTTCGTAACCTCACTTCTATGTTTATTGTAAACAGTTATGTTATAATTTTCTATCTTACGCACTATCCTCTTAGCTCCCTTTATTTCTGTTTACGCGCTATAAATCTACGCATGATATTTTTCTACTTACAGGTCTTTCCACACTTTGCATCAGTATCTAGCGTTTAATTATTCACTACTTATGTATATTACCAACGTGCCACATTCGCCATTATCCGCCGTTACCATACTATTACTCGCGCAAATTTTCTTGATACACGAGCACCCTAGTCCTCAAACAGCGCTGAATAACACGGCACATAGAGATACTTAGGTTTGATTCGAAACGGCACGTACCAATTTACAATGCTGGCAACAACCACCTCGTACTTTTAAAACAATCGTAGCATTTCTTGTGGCACACTTTGACGAGTTAAGTTCCTACCAAACAGTTGGTAGTACCTTTTAAGCCGTGACGTAGCCAGAGCCCTCCTCTCCCCGCACTCCCCGCACTGGAATATCAAGAAAATGTTTATTTTGTCATATGGAACCCTGTGGTTCACACCCCGCGGTGTGTCTCCTTCGCATTTAGATAGGTTTTAATATTCTTTTGTGTATTTAGATTAATAATTGACGTCTTCTCAATTTATTTAGTATCCTAGTTTGCAAAGTTTAGATTCTCATCGTCTATTTCTCTAATTCATATTTTTTTATAATTAAATAATATAAAAAAGAAATATCTACACCATGTTATAACGGTATATGCTTTAATCCTCCTTAAGAAATATTTCAAAATACTAATTATGTTTTATTCCAGAGGTTTTAGAATTCAAGTTATAATCCGATATTCTCACAATGAATTGGCTATAGGTAGGTGTAGCGGAATGGAAGAGCGGCGCTGGGCACGAGTCGGTCCCCCGGGAAAGGACTGGTTGCCACAGAGGTAAGCGATGTCGATCGCACAGCTCGGCCGGTCCCTCAGCGCCTCCCGTCCTCCTCCCCAGCCGCTTCCAATTGCAGCTCCGCCCCCCCCCCCGACCTCGCCCTTATTCCTAATACGTAAGCAGCCAAGGAGGAATTACGCTCGTTTGTTACGCCTTACATTTCGTTCCTTTCAACTGACCATTAAAAATAGATTTAAGGCACATTTTAAAAATTGATTATCCTCATGACTAACATTAAACAATTGTCAGCAAAGCAATGTAAAACGTTCAAAATGACAGTGACCGTTTTCAGTATTTTCCAGTCAAAGAATTCCATTCTTCCTATTTTTTATAGTTTCATACATTTTTCCATTCGTCATTTTTCTCTTCTTTCTATGGCTTTCAAAATATTTCATATTCAGTTCAAAAGGAGTTTTCTATAATATTCCATCACATTTTTTTAAATTAAATATACCTATCTATCTCTTTCTCTTTCACTCTCTATCTACCTTTCTCTCTAATTCTACTTATCTATGAATATCAATCTGTCTCTCTCTATTTCGTATCTCTCTCTCTCTCTCTCTCTCTCTCTCTCTCTCTCTCTCTCTCTCTCTCTCTCTCTCTGCATACATTTTTTCAAACTTTTTACGTTGTTTCTACTTCCCGATTTCAAACATTATTTTCAATTTCCTTTTCTTTCACCACTACTTTCATTTGCTACTTCGTATTCAAGTTTTTTTCTGTTAGTGATGTACCCCATTTTTCATGGTTTCCGATAGCTTTATCCAACTCTCTCTCTCTCTCTCTCCTCCCCTCTCTTTCTCTTTCGCCCGCCCCCTTCTGCTCTTCCTCCCCGGTGTCTCTGCCCGCGGCACCTGCTCTCGGCGTGACATTGGCGCCTTTCATTTATATTTCAGCGCCGCTGAAAGGTCGCCGTGTTTGCGGAGCACCGGCGAGGGGCGCGGGAGCAACGGTAAATATTGAATTGCAATCACCAGGACATCGCTAATGCCTTGTTTGCTCGGCGCGGGATCTATGAAAATGCTCCCTCCGGGCGCCTCCCGCGGCCAGCGCACGCGCGATTCGTTTAGCTTATCGGCGCAGAAATGCAGATGGCTCGGAAATAATATTAAATTACCCCTTGCTTATTATTAGGGCAACTCTTCGCTCAAAACGTGCAAGCCTTTCGCCGTTGCAACGGAAACAAGGGTGGATAAACATTCTGGGTGGATTTTTCTTTGGGAATAAATATTTTGTAATACATGAGAATTTTATTTTGATGGAAAACAAAATTATGTTTTTTTAAATTTCATCTAAATAATTCGGTTAATTAAGCAGCTAAGAGAAAAATTTAGACCATAGTTTTATTCTGAGGATGTTTTAAAACTCCATATTTCAGTTTTTGTTTGTCACGTTGGGAAACGTTTTTGTGAGAATTTTAAAGAGTTGTTATGGGTGGTAGAAGAATTTTAAACAGACGAAAAATGAACAAGATATCGTTGCACAAAAGCAATAGGATATTAACTCAAAAAAAGTTTTTTTTGAGATAATGTCATCATAAAAATCTTATTTTTCACTAGTTTCTATTTATATACTGCTCTATAAGGAACAGAAATTTAATTTTGCTGATAATGCTGTTTAGAATTTTTTAAATCGCATTTTTAACACAACACATCTCTGTCTACTACGACATCCCGTCGATTAATCTAAATAAATTGATTTCTAATACCAGTACATTCATTAATAAACCTAGATTTTTCATTTACCATGCAACACTTAAACATTTTCTTGAAATAAATCACCAGAAGATAGCAGAGATAATTGCTGTATTTATACCACGCGTCATTTTGGTGTCAGGGTTGAATGAGTATGGTTCCCGACCGCGTCAACGGCTGTCATCAATCCCATAAATGTGGTGCAGTTTGTATCTGGGTGGCGAAGTCCGTTCTTCGCCTGAAAGTGATGCCGGCGCCAAGTTACACGTCCGCTCCACGGTTTCTCACTTCAGATGTCTCCCCCAGAAGGACGCCGACGCCCCCCCCCTCGACCGCTAAGCTTCAGACATGTGGTAATGTAGTGCTTTTAAGCGTGTGGGGGCTAATGGGTGAAGGTGAGGGAAAAAGATGAAGCCGGAAAGATCGCGCGGTTCATTATCTACTGTATTCTACTAACGAAAGTAACAGGAATAAACAAAAAGTGCTTGCTGTTGTAGCAACGTGACGTGAAACATATTTCTCGCGTTAGCGAAACATCTTAGTGATGCCGACCCATTAATGCATGGTCTCTCCTTCCGGCAACAACAGTTTGATATTTTAAACTGTGTCTAGAGACACGAATAAGACGAGAAAGTGTGTTCAAGCAGTTTCAAGAATTTTGTGAAGAAAGAAAATACAAATGGCAGCACAAACTACAAATGAAGAAATTACACATTTTGTGAGCAATTAACATGCAAAGATTAGATAGTGAAGAGTACGAAGAATACCCTATTAAAACAATATGGAACAATGCAACAAAAAATAGTAAGAAAAACATTAATGAGTACACAGGTGTGTTCAATCCATTCGAAATTGACGAATCCCGCTGCTAATTCAGTCTGTACATCTTCCACTTCAAATACATCCACGGAATACCAAGGCATGGAAAACTCAACTTCCTACAATTTTAATAATGATGTAAGTTGCTTTGTTATAATTGTTTTTGAATGTTTTATTGCCAAATAAAATCGAAATATAATAGAAATAAGTTTCTGTATTAAACTTTTATTCATCTTTTACTTTATTATACGTTATTCCAGGAAGCAGTGATAAGTCGGTGCTGAATGAAACTTTCACATCTTCCGATAGCAATTTTTAGTAATATTTCTCTTTCGTAATTCTTGTGATTTTAAATGTCTATTCGATTCTTGCAATGTATTAATTCCTGAAATAGTTACACTCAATAGCACTCCAAGTGCTGTGATATTACTTATGAAAAAACTCAGGCGACGTATTGAAACTTTGCGGTTATTTAGTAATTAAAAAAACAAGGAGAAAGAAGAGCAAGTTCGATAAGGAGAAGAAGAACTCTTTCTATGCAATAAAGGTAACTTTACTTTCTCGCTATTGCTTACGAAGTGTAGAGAAAGGAATGTAATGCTGATAGAAAAACCAACGTAAATTTTCAACAAAAAATATCTTATTGCCGTATTCTTGTAACAAAAAATTGGATAAATCATGTTCCTTTAAGTAGTAAATTACTTCATCTACCACGTTGTATAATTAGAATTCATATTTTGTGGATCTTTAATATCGAAAAATCTATTGACGGAAAAACGTCTGACCGTTCATCTGACTGTTCACACGCTAGCGGGTAAACCGAAAACAGAATTTTTACCACGATAGATATTTCCCAATCGATCTACATGTCACCTTTGAATTTAAAACCAATATTTTAATTTGTGGGAGTACTTTACATAAACCCCTTTCAAAAAAAATGGCTCCAAGTTTCTTGATTAAATTTTGACCACGGATTGCGTCAAGGATGCTTAAGAGAATGTGGCAGGTCTGCTTTCGTTAAAATATCTGATTTTTCCAAAATTGTAAAACTTCAGAATGTTTTCAGGGCCTTCCTATACCTGCAATTATGAAGATTTTTTCTTACTGAAATATTTTTTTCAGAAACAGATCGTCATTTAAGATTATGTGCACAACGATCGAGAAGGTTTTCTGAATGGTGGTAGTTGCATATCACACCGATAGATTGCATTTTCAACGTAATTATAGATCACAGGTTTCGTTTGTTTTCGAATTGAAATTACGTGTGGAAGTGTGAGTAAATTTGGGTTTTTGTTTGTTACTTTAATCATGTATATCGTAAATTATAGACGATTGCTTAAAGCTTCGTAGTTAATGTACTAAAGATGCGTTTAACGATAAAATTTTGATTTTAGAATATTGTTTTAGTAATATAGGATAGTGTATTTGTCAACTATCATGGTAGTGAAGGTTCGCCGTTAAGTACTACTGAAATTCTATGAAGTAAGAATTTACGTCTATTATAATAGTTATCGGTAAATAATTGAAAGAGCCATTCCTAAATGTGCAGTGAATCTGGAATGTTTATTTATGTGGTTTACGAAAAAAATTGTTTTAAAGTTTTTCATGTACACAAATAAGTTAATCTTAATTTTATAAATTCGTTTTTTCTATTATATTTTTTAAGCAGTGTAATGTGCAATGTGTATTAATGTTGTTCACGAAAAAGAAAATTTATTAAAGAATTTCATGTAAAAATAAGTTAATTTTTATGCTAAAATATTATTTTCTTTTATTGTATTGTTCTTTTCAACAACGAATTCATTACATTCATTTTAGACATTCTGAAGTTGCTTCTTAACGTAAATGTAACTTCAAATCAACTTCTCCCCATCACGTCACCTACTGTTTTTGACGTAAAAAAATAAGTAAAATAAATAAATTACGCTGATTCTACAAAAAACAATATTTAAAAATATTGGTCCACAATTCTTAAAAAATAATTAACACAAAAATTGCATTTGAAATAGGAAAATAATTTCAAGTCTAAAAGAGATGCTCTTTTTCCACATAAAATTACCGAAGTTATTTTATTTTTCATTTTTTCGTACGATGGAAGAGATTTGATAGAAATGTGAAATAGCGCGCTGGTGAGGGTTAACACATTTTTCCGGCGCCGACTTTAGAACTTCATCAACGCCTAGTTCGGCGTTCCACGGCGTTAGCAGTACAGTAAATTATGGGACATATTACGAATTTCTCGAGCCCTACTTTGAAACATTAATTTTGCCGCTGACACTCAAATGACGCAAGTCGCTGGCGAATGCCGCCCTCTGTGAAGTAGCGCGAGAACAAGGGGGCTGGTTGCCTCCCTCGGGAGGCTCACTGCCTCCCTCCCTGACGGCGCCTGCCCCTGTGCCCCCGCGCCCCCTTCTCCACCTAGTTTTTTGGGTCCTTGATACATAAAAATCGATTGACAGGAAAACATCTGGCCGTCGTTCAGTCAATTTGCTCCAAAATTGATAATTCCTAATCGATCTGGCTGATGTCCCAGCACCTTGAATTTTAAACATGTATTTTAAATTTGGGGGTATTCTACATGGATTACCTAGGATCTTTTCAAAATTCTCAAAAAAATTGCTCCAATGTGTTTCATTAAATTTTGTTATTGGATAGTGTGAAGAACGTTTAAGAATGATGCAGGTCTCATGTTTATCAAAATTTCTGATTTTCCGAAAATTGAAAAAAATCATTTTTTATTTCGTTGTCTTCCTACAACTACAATTATGAAGATATAATTGCTTCATTGAAATGTTTTCATCAAAAATTGAACTTCAAATAATGTCATGTTCAACTTTTCGAAAATACGAGTATTTTGTGCGAGAATTGGAAAAGAATTTGAAATGGTAAATTCGAATTTCCAGCGCTTCGTTTCAGGCAGTGTCAGTCTGCAAAATTAATTTCAGAGGCGCTTGGAGGCAGTTGGATATTCTGAAAATCCCTGCTCATTGTTAAACTTAATATTAATTAACTTAATGTTACAAATCTTAGAATATTAGGTGCGAAACCTTGTATCTATATTAAGTTGCAATGTAAATACATAATACGTTAGCGTCACAAATATTGCGAGGAAAAAATGACTTTTTGCAACCATTTGCTCGATGAACAAAGTAATATGGAGATGATTAATGTGGAAATTTTATTGTTTTGAGTGCTTCATTCAGAGCCTAGAGACCATTCTAATTTCTAATATTTATGAGATGTATCTTGATGGATACGCGAGCGGTGGTGTGACTTCAATTTTAATTTTAACTAACTTAATTTAATTATAGTTATTGTTTTAATTATAATTAGTATTGACATTAATTTTGTACGAATTTTTTTATTTAATGTTCGATAATTTGAGATTCACTTTTCAGCTACCTGGCCACTCCGGTTATGAAGTTGCAATTTAACAATAGGAACTTCGCGATACGTCGGGAAATTCGCAGAATAATCTCTCTTTGTCAGGCGGTGTTTCTAGAAGAGTGCAGTGTTTCATGTAGTATTGCCAGAGGTACCATATTTCAGCATTTTCCTCCGCATTTTCGACGTTCAAACAGCAATCCCCATCAAGCCATGCGGATGACCAAAAAACGCATTTTTACAAATTATGAAACTCAGGATTTTTTTAGTTGACAATTTGGAGGATCTTGCACTTGCATAGTGTAGAGACGGTCTAGAGCATAGCTTATGGTCTAGATGTAGAAGACCGTCGAGACACTCGGCTCTCAAGGTACGCATGTGCAGAACCGACAGTTGTGCAGTGTTGCCATATTGGCGGAATTCCCGCCGTTTTCAGCGGATTTTGAACTCGTACGGCGGAAAATGAGTTTCGCGGACAGCGGAATAAACGGCGGGAATTAATAAAGTTAGTAAAGCAGTAAAATTAGTAAAGCATCAGTTTTTGTTAACCTCTATTAATAAGTTGTCATGCACAGATGAATATTTTGAAAATTTCTAACTCCATGTTACTAGCAAGAATAAATAATACAATAAATTATATACTACCTGAAATCAATTGTTATTATTTTGCAAATTTTCACACAAGTAATGCATTCTATACTATCAAAAAATTGAATTACAGGTTCAATAAAGCCACTATATTTCGCAATCATATTTTTAATAGAATAAATTAATACATTTAAATATGGAAAAATAATTTATTTTACGTTTAGCGGATTTAGGCTGGAAATTTAAAAACCAATTCAGCGGATTTTCGGCGGAAAATGAAACGAACATGGCGGAATCTCTCTAAACACATCTGGCAACACTGCAGTTGTGTGTCTTGTGAGTGAGGCGAAGAAAGCGACACATCCCTATACAATATTCGAGTAAACCTCTTGAGTGTGCGTATGTGCAGATACGAAGGGGTGTGATTCCATCACTTGCGGCCAGACCACTTCAAACCACGTCAAATCTTACCAGTATAGTAAAAGTAGATAGGAGGAAGACAAACAATGCCACGTGTCTGGCGATGTGGTGATGTGTACTCACTCTGGGGTTAGGCTGGAGTTGTATCGTTATGTAGGTCTCTTAATACGAAGGTAGCTTATTTAAACCGTTTTTTGACTGGGATTACTTTCCTTTTTATCTCATTAAGACGATTTGACAATCTCTCCCTGCCCACTTAATTTAAAATTATAAAATAATAAGCTATGGTATATATTGAAAAAAGAGGATTCCCTAAACATGTGATCCAGGTCTCACCAAGTCTGTATAATAACACCAGAATTGGAATCGACGGTGGTAAAGTATTTACATTTGAAATACTGTCAAATCAAGCAGTGAAAAAAATATGTAGTATGTAACCAAGTCTATTCAATATCTATATATAATACGATATGATTAGAGAATGGAAATGAGACCGAACACCACCAGAAGTAAGACTAACCTATAACCTGAAAATATCCTTAACGAAAACTAAAACAATAGAATTTTCAGGTATTTATCCAATAAATACAAAAATAGTTGTAAATTACAACAGGTGTCTCTTATTTTGTAACAATGAAGACAATTTAAGTACACAATTAAAGTTTACAGATGTCGCAAAAGTTACATCACCTTTTTTTCAATTTTTAGGTCCATTTATTGTAGATTTGTATTCTCATTGTTCTACGATTTTGTACGTGAGAGAAGTTATTACGTTAAAATAATAAAATAGACTTTCAGGGGGCATGCATAAAAAGAATAATACTTAATCACTACTGGATTGTACAGACTGTTTTTACAAAATTCGCCAAATTTACAGTGCTCAAACTATTCACAACACCTTTGTGAAGTGATAAAATATTGACACAGTGTGGTGACGATATCTGGGTAAAATACCATTCTATCATTGACTAATTTGCTGTATTCACGTATCTGATCACGTCAAAAATATTTTATAATACTTATTTCTTGTATTGATTAGTAAACATATAACATGTTAGTTTGCAAGCCCACAAAGTTAACAAGGTTAATCACAGTCGGTGGTGGGGAGAATACGCGAGTTAGTGAAATTCGTGTTTATATTCCGGTAGAAGTTTCAATTTTATCTAGAGTAATATACCGTACAAGAAAGGTTTCAAATCGTTAAATGGATAATGAAATCGGCAGAAGACCATCCATCATACCTGACAGACCCATATACAGACGCAGATTCTAATGTCCAAAACCACCAAAATCTATATCATCCCCAAGATCAGAGAGTAATGTAATGAATTCCCTACTGTAATATTGTAGTTAATGATGAGTGGTAGCTTAGATAAACTAACTACTTCGGAACAGAAAACAGAAGGCCGAATTGATAGTTACTTATCAACGTCGGGAAACGTACGTCAGGAGTTCCACAAGGAAGTGTCATCGGACCACTCATATTTCTTTCCTTCGTCAATGAATTGCCGACAAATTTAGCTTCAAATGTGGCTCTTTGCAGATGACTGCGAAATTTATAGGATTATCAACTCGGAGAAGGAGGAGGATACTTTGCAGCGTGACTTGGACAAATTACACATCTGAGTGGAAATTACAGCATGGATATAAACAGATCCAAGAGCAAATTCATCACGTTTGGTTTGGGACGATGTTACAAAGAATCTGCATAAAAAGTAAACAATATTGTTATACCTGAGTCACGTCTTACAACTATTTGGGAATATAGCTAGACAGAAAATTGAGCTGGGAAAATTAAGTCAATTTCAGTACGTAAAGCCTGAAAATATTTACATTTTGTTATGAGGATTCTGAAAAAGTGTATAGTGAGAACCAAAAAACTAGCATATATGTCATTATTGGGACCCATATTAGAATGTGGCGCGATATCATGGGACTCATACAGAAGTTTGCAGTTAAGGAAACTAGAAAAGGTTTAACGTAGAGCATCAAAATGTACTTTCATGGGTACCAAGAATAAAGCAGTATGGGAGTCACTCGAAAGGAGGTGATTAAAGTCGCGTCTCTAGGCTATTTATAAAGTGTACACAGGTCTTCCAGCGTGAAAAGAAATTCAAAGTGGATTAGGGAAACCTACATATTTCGGCAGAGCAGATCACATGCACAAAATTCAAACAAGAATTCAGAAAACGGACGTTGGGGAATATTCAGTCACGAATCGAACTATTATATACTGGAACGGTTTATCCGTGACAATCTTTGATTTTTCCTCAAAGCCCGAGCAAATTTTAAAAATATATTAGTTTCCTGAATGTTCGTATGTGTAGTACAAATATACTAAATATTATTCAATGTAAGAAACTATGTCTACTATGTAATTAAGCGTTATTATTATTAATATTATTATTAATTATGTGCAGTGCAGTGGCGTTGTGAAACTGATGGAAATGAGTGTGTAAGAAAGACATTACAGCTCAGTGATCCGCAGTGCGGTGAAGGAAATTGTGGTGAGGTGGAGTGCTATGAACGGAGTACGAACTTGTACGTGCTCCGTACGAGTACACCGTGAAATGTTCACGTTCATTTGTACAGTTTGTAAATTTTGTAAAGTTGTTAAATTCTGGAATGATAAGTTAGTGTATTCTGCCACCAAGTTCTCAAACTTAATAGCTTAATTAGTAATAAATCTAAAATCCGCGTGCACCCTCTCCCACGGGTGCTTCGGAGAGAGTCAGGAGACTAGGTCCATCTCGAGACCACCTGGTTCCCCTGACACTTTCGCACCAGCTTCAGGAAGCATCCCGTCCCAGAAGCAGTACTTTCTTGCCAAAGTCTCGGCATCAAACTCTAGGTCCGGACCTACCGGAAACCGCCACACCGCGTTGCCCTGCTGCGCATGGATCTGAAATGCTTTGAGTAATTATAATCGGAGAGAAGGGACCAGCGCTTCAGTTTCTTTGCTACACTTCCTTGCCCTCAGGTAGCTTCTTCCGTGGATTGAGCAGGCGCACTACCTACTCGTGGTCTATAATTAACCCCTCAGGCGTGTACGGCGGCATGTGCCGTTCTTTACGGGGCCACTCTCTAGCGTGTCCAACGGCATATGCTGTTCATACTTTTGAATGCGTTGCCAGTGTTACTCTACATATTTTGCGAAGTTATCACTAGCTAGTAGTTCGATGTAGTATCGTGGCATCTTGTATTTCCATTTTCATGTTTTTCACATCATTGGTTGATTTTTTTGGAAAGATATTGTGATAGCTGACGTACAATTTTTTTGGTAGCATTGAAAATAGTGGGATTGACAAAAAATCCAGATGTAAATTCAGGTACTAAAACAAGACGTTTTAATAAGGAAGGGAATAGTGTACTATAACATCAATAACAGAAAAGAAACATTATATTGTTGCAAAATTTGCCAAGGAAACGAACCTTTGTATACTGTTCTTTGTTATGAAGTACTCCGCTGTAGGAGAGATATGGTTTGTTTATTTTTAGGTTAATATTCATATTATTTGTGATCATATTCAATAAACTAAATAAAATAACATACATTACTCTAGACATTCCAATCTTTGGAGACATTTGCATTCAATAGTTTAGAAGATATATGTTTTAATACTGATGAAAACAATTGTAACTTGGGCAAATTTAAAAGTCACGCTGTAGCAGGTGACGGCGGACAGTGTAAGTCACGCCTGAAGGGCTAAATGGAATTTGCCTCCGTACCGGAAATCATTAAACATACGCACCCCAAAAAACAACGCCAAAGTTTGTGAATAATTGCGTTGGTGATTTTCAGGGTCTTTGAAGCGAGCGTAATGGGCCTCTCAATTCCAAATTCGTCCGTTTGCGAGAACCCACAGTCTGCTGCCACCATTGCCACTCTATCTGGTGTAAAGTGTTACAACCTGGTCGACTTAACCATGGCCTTCTTAAGCCTACCCAAGGCTTCCTGGCAAGGCCGTCCACTGGAATTTAACTCATTTCTTCTCCAACGCGTTTAAAGGTGCCGCGATTGACAAAACTCATCTATGAACTTGTAATATTTAATCTTACAGATCAGCGCCTGTAGCTGTTTAACATCCTGGATGGGGGAGGTTTGCCATGACCTTTACGTGTTCCTCCATGGGAGCAATACCTGCCTTGTTCAATACAAGTACCAAAAAAGTCACCTCCTTTTTGAAAATTGCACACTTGTCCTTGTTTATCCTGAGATCGCTGTCACGGAGGACCGCAAACATCTTCCGAAGGTCCTTCTTCAGTTTCTCTCTAGTGGCGCCCATAACGATGATATCCACATATAATTTCACATAGTTTGGTCGCAGTGCTTTAAGCTGGTTCAAACACTTGTGGCACATCGTGGCTTCCGAGTTTACACCGAAGGGCTAAATCCCAACCCCAAGGGCGTGTTGATAGCTCGAGCCTTTGCTAGCTCGTCCAGTGAAATCTGCAGATAGGCTTCTCGCAATTCAATCTCCGTGAACCCCCCCTCCACCCAACAGTCTCTGAAACAAGTCTTCCGGCCTTAGGATGGAGTATTGTTCCAAGTTTAGTTGTTCTTTGGCGGCGCACTGGAAATTCCTTCACAAACGCACCGCCCTGTTCAGCTTTTTTTACTAATACCAGCGGTGCAGTGCACTGGCGAGGGAATATCCTAGAAATTACTCCTTCGGCCTCCCTTTTCGTCAACTCCGCCTCCATTTTGTCCTTCGGTGCCCACGTTACGAACCTTGGCTTATATAATCAGGATTTATATCCGTTCTTGAACTCTACGTGAGCCTGGAACGTTAAACATTATCCTAAGCCGTCCCGAAAACGTGCGGGAATTCTTATTGCAGGTCCTCTAGAATGTCGCAAGTATCCCGTTCCACGATGACACTGAATTTGTCGACACACACAAATGCTAATTTGCTTATCAAATCCAAGTCCAATATGTACATCACACCGAAGCGAAACACCAATACGATCTCCAGCTTAGCTTTCCTCTGTTTATAAGCTGCATCCCCTTCTCCTAATTTCATATTTTGCCTTACGTAGTAATGTGTGTTATGGGTATGCACGCGTTAGTGATGTGTGTTATGGGTACGCCGTACGCCTCTTCAATGCCCTAAACGTTTACGCCCCTTGTTTCCGAAACGTGAAAAAGTTTATAAGGATAGCTGCCGCCCTCGAGTTCACCCAGCTCACTCGTGTGAGAGGCTGAACGGGTACTCTCGCTAACTGAATTTTCACTATCAGACTGGTTTGCCTCTGCGTGTCCAAGACCGCGTGCATTGTGTCCACGTCCATCGTCTCTTTGCCTACCAACTACAAAATGCCCCCATTTACGTTAAGCAAAAACGATAGTCCAGGCTTTTGTGTTTCAACAGGAAAATGTAATTATCTAGGAAAAATTTTTTTAGAAAAGTCACGTGAGATAAGGATGCACAATCAAAGCACCTTATTCTACGAAAAATGTACTAAATAAGATAGTCTATGAAGTTAATACTTACATTTACGAATACAGTCTCATCCTTTCCTACTTCAAAAGATTGAATAGCTTCTTTACTTAAAGGAAACTTTTGAGTTTACATATTATCAAAAAATTATTGTAAACTACATTCTTTGATATTTGTAAGGAGTTTAAAAATTGGTTTCATTTTTGTTCTTTTTAAGAATTTAATAGTTATATCATCTAAGCATGGGAAAGTAACCTTAATTTTTTTGTGTGAATAATAGTATCAATGAATCTTTGAAAATAAATAACTTAATTAGTAACATCAACGAAAATGCATAGAAATATATATTTAGATATAGAAAGATATATTAGATATAGAAAGATATACAACATGTTTTAAAAGCGGTTCTTGTCGCATCTTGACATATAAGAAATTGATAGTATGCACAAGTTCGGAAATCTATGGTAGCACTTAAAACTACATAAGTCAAATTTTCCATAATTAAATGAAAACGACGCAACAGTAATCATTAAGAATCATTAAGAAGAGTATTGTAACGAAACATTTTTATTAACCATTGTTTAACTTTACTATAACTTGAGATCTCGAAGGAGACAATATTTTTGATAATTCCTTCGTTTACAAGTTTCTGTATTTCAGTAGTAATATATTTAGTGTATTTATCTCAATGAAGTTGAGATTTAATAGCAATGAGATAAAATGGCAAAAAATTTAACAGGTTCGCAGGTAAGCAATTACTGCATATAATTAATTTAAAAATCGTTTGTTAATAGAAGAGGTTATTGAGGGTGGCTATAATTAATTTGTACTTAATAATATAAATTAAATATATCATGACCAATTGTAATATATGAACAGAGACCTTTTAGCACTGAAACATTTAAGTCCTTAAATTCATGAACCATAATTTGTGAATAGACATCTTTTATATATTCACCTTAAGACTAAAATAGGGGATGTGATTGAACAGTATAAGTATCACTTGTAGAAAATCACTTAAATTTCTTTCTATTAATGTCGGTTTCTCACGGAAAGTTGCCGCTCTTGCTAAAATCATGGCTGACGTCGTGGTTTGAACTTCAATTTTACGAAACGTACAAACTGTAGAGCTTAATGTCCTCTTTTAAAACAATTGCTTCCATTAGCGTCTTTTATTGGACACTTATATCGATTGTGGATGTCTGTCTCGTCTACAGAAATAACCAAGTAGCTTTCGTAGAGGCTGCTAGAAGAACTTAATTCTTGACAATCAGTAGCATTTAAAGAAGAGACAAAATAAAAAAGCGCTTCAGATGGTTTCAGAGCTAGTTCAGTAGATCTGTTACAAGGCCTTTTCTTGCAGACATTATTCAGATAGTCCAAAATTACTTATTTACAGAATTAAACAAAAAATGTAACCATTCATTTTTTATGTTCCATTATACATATTTTTAATGTTTCGGTCATATTTCCTCTCTTCATAAAAGTGTTAATTGAAAATAGCGGTAAATTACACAACGTGCAACTGTAGTCATTATCAGTCTGAACTTATTAGCTTGTACTCTGCCTTTCTATGTTTTAGGTCTGAGGACAAGATTAATTCAAAGGTCGTGGTTCTATATGCTGAAAACTAGTAGTACTACAACATCACACACTTTCGCACAATATTTCAATATTTACAATTTTCTAAAAGTCAGATATTTGAACGAAAATGAGATCGACTCCATTCCTTTAAGCGTCCTTTGAGCTATCCGAGGATAAAGTTTAATAACAAGCTTTGCAACCATTTTTGAAACAATTTTGATAATACTGTTGATGTTTCATGTAAAGGAATTCCCACAATCAAAATATCCGTTTTAAACATTCCTTTAAGTATATCGAGGAATATCAACTTTGAGAAAACCGGATGAATTGTTTTAGCGCTAGCGTTGACCATAGACGGAGAGACACGCGTTTTGACACAATTTTCTCGGTATCAAGTATCTAAAAACATGGATTCTGACTACACTACGTGTTAGAGGAAGAAATTTACTATATGTATGAACAAAACATCATTACTTTTTCGTTACAAGGGTCCTACAATAAGAGTTTTTCTGTCGAAAATCCGCCGTTTCCCGGCGCACGATTACAATACTTTTCTTCTTACAAAGTAAGTGTGAGAAAGTAAAATAGTAATTAACTGCTACACTGAAGGATTTATTCAACATATTGGTACAGTAAAAATTAGAGAATGAACAAATGGCAATCTGAGAGTACACAGACGAGCTTAAAGATTGCTCGCATGTAAATTTAAGATATTAAAATTTGATGTTTTTGCTTTAAGACGGGTTAATCAGAGCAAGGGTTAACAATATGGGATCCACTACCTTTCATTTAAAGAAAAGAAATCACAAAATTTGTCTTATAATAATTCTGAAATTTTGTTCCTAAATGAAAACCGTTAGTGTTTTAGATATATTGATTTAATTTTAGCTTCACGTATTTCGTTAATTGATATTGTAAAAGTTATTATCCATGTCACATCGACGAATATTCAACCCCTTTCGTCTCACATGTTTTAATATATTAAATAATATTGTATATTTCATTGCAAGGACCATTATAACAAATTGCCATCGCGTCATACCGATTTCACAAACTTCTTGACGCTGGACGAGATTCGAGTTAAAAGTGCAATTAGTCACATAGTTGCGATCGAATCTGCTCAATCAAATACTCCCTCCTTGTCTCAGTACATTGAACCATCAATTCACATCTGATGAACGCATGACTTGTCATGGCAATTCAACGTTCCTCTGTGACATGCCCTTGGCATTGCTTCCAGTAATGTTTCTAATGAGCATTCATCACGTCAACTTAATGGCAAAGGCATAGTGGCCCAGAATCAATTCTATCAAATGTCACCACAATGAGTGCAGCGTCTAGAAAAATACCGGTAAACAACGTGGCAGTCTGGACATTACTATAGACGTTCCCCAGTCTGGCAGATATGCATCAACGCCAACGTCACGTTGTCGTCTCGCGCGAGTAGTGTGCGAACAGAATTACAAATTTCCGCAGAGCAAGTCATGTGTTAAGCCTGGTAGCACATTTCTGTTTAAACGTCCACGTTAAAAGCATTATTCTCTAGCCCATTAACAATCATTTTATTGACAAAACTGTGCGAGCAATCAGGAGCAATTTGGTTCGCTTCATTCGCTTTCCGGGCTGTTCTCTCGCTATCGCAACAGTTCACGCACAATTTTTTAAAAATTAATCCACTTTCCAGAAACGAAAAAGAATACTCCCCGCTCAATGAACAATGATTGCGTGCTCCTTCTGAATAAACGCAATGGATTCACTGAGCCAGCCGCGATATCATCGCACAAGTTGACCAACTCGCGCCGTCCAACAAAAGCGAGTTTAACCCTATCGAAAAAAGAAGAAAATGTGAAGTACAAACGTTGTAAATGTCTACGCTAGACGACATCTAAAGAGCATGTAGGGTTTTGAAGTAAATAATATCGGATAAAAATGGTGATTTATTAATTATATGTGAATAACCGAGAGTGCATTACAGAAAGTTATTTGCCTGAATTTTAATTGTTTGTACGCTTAATAATTTATACTACCATAAAAAACATTTCTGATTGCAGTTATTTTGAATGCCGTATCAGTATCTGACGATTGAAAACTAATTATGGAATTTCATGTGACGTAATGAGAATGCGAAAGCAATACCTGTGTTTAAAACAGTCCTGTATTACACATGTTTCGGTAAATTTGTATATTTACTTCAGGATCGTAACAACATCGATATTGCTATTGTAATTATTTCTCTTCTGCTTTATTAACATGATGTTGAAAATTTGTAATATCTCGAATAATTGTCAATACGTACATGAAGAAATATGTAGAGGAAAGTACCCAAACCCGGGCCCGGTTAAAATGTGAGCCCCTTGATTTACAGCTTTGTAGAGTGCTGTTGCCTATTGGAAACGTACTAGAATAGTAGTCCTTCGCAAACCCTAGGCCCAGTCAAGCGGTAGAGTCTTCATTTTTACTTGTTGCCAGACAGTCGGCCATTAGTGCGAACAGTGAAAAGCAAAGTTTTTCAACTGTTTCTTCTCAGTTGCCTGATTTCGCTTTAATTTTAAGAACGATATAACATTTCTATAACTAAGTAAGATATGCATGGCAAATATTTTGAGTTGAAGGAGCGGAAACTAGGAATTAAAAATATTTGAAAACAAAAACGGAGTCCGGGTTTGGGTACTTTCCTCCACTTGAAATTATGGAATAGAAAATATAAATGATTTAAGTTAAAGATATTATGAAATGGAAACATAAATTATATCTGATGAATGTATAACTTATTTCCTCATTAATAAGCATGAATAAGACTTACATAAATTCTTTTATGAAACTGAAAATTTAATAGAACCTAATTTTAGTAAATATTTTGCAGCAAATATATCATCATATTTGTTTGTTCATATATAGTTAAATAAAATGATTGATTTATTTGAATAATTTTAAAGTAATTTTAATCGAGATTTTAAGAAATTGAAATAGGATTTAGGAAAAAACAATAAAATTAAAAGAATAGTTAAGTACGTCTGGCGTATTGCGACAAACCTTGATCCGAATTCACGATGTTCGTGTCCCATCAAAAGACTCTCAAATCACGAATCATCACAAGACATGACAAATATCGGAGTGACTCGGTTTTGAGCCCCTCGCTTCCCCTCCAGAGGCGTTTGCAAGGGCTTCGATGAATCGGGCCACAAAGGTGTGAGTGACGCGGCGGACGAGTTCCGGCCTAGCTACGCGCCCGACGGCACCGCGCCTCCGCCGAGGCGGTGGTTGGCACCCCGGACGAGGCGGCGCGGCGGTGCGGCGGGCAAGGGCGCACAACGCACAGCCCGTGGGAACGCGCCCCCACCCCGCCGGCGGGCGCCGCCGGCCGTCGGCCGTTAGGCTGATATTAAGAGCGGCCGCGGCGGGCGCCCACAGCGCTCCCAGTGCCGTCCCGCTGCTGTTGCCTTCGCCGCCGCCGCCGCCGCCGCCGCCACTGCCGCCACCGCCGCCCGCCAGCAGCATGAGGCCCCAGCAGCAGCATCGCTCCGCCGCCGCCCTGGCCACGGCCCTCCTAGCGCTCCTCCTCGTGGCCGGCCCGGCCGCCGCTCTGCCCGCCCCGCAGGTAGGACCAGACATGTTACACTCCTTCCACGATACGACCAAAGAAAATTATGTACAATTTTATTTTAATGTGGATTGTCAAAGGAATGTTTCAGCTCATGTCGTGTTCTTTTTAATTTGACCCGCAATCGGCGCTTCCTCAGCTGTTTAAATGCTTCGTCGCAAAATAAGTTGATGCAACCATAGTTACATTGGTTCAAATTGCATACGTTTTTTTCTCCATATATGTTGCATTTCTTCAGTATGACAAAATAAAATGATTGAAACCTTCTTTTAATGTGGATAGCTTACGGGATAGTTTAACTCTTACTTTGCATGTCCCAACTTTTAACAGGATCCTGTTCCGGAGCTCCTTCCGCTCCCTCTGTTATCTTAAGCGCAAATTTGCACAACTAAAATAGCCTAAATCAAATTTTCTCACAATAGGGAAATGTATTTATTATTCACAACCGTGGGCACAATTTACTTAGTAGAGATGGTTTGTTAAAAATTTAATAAAAAATATAATTTTACGTATTTGATAAAATTATGTGGAAAGAGATAAAATTTGCTTATTGCCTGTTTCGGCAAAACGCATTTTACAAACACAGATTTTAACGACACGTTTTCAAGTTACGGTCAATTGATACATTTTCATAAGTTATTTTTTATAGTACAAAGGGTCTTTAAATACAAAATTGTACAATCACGTCCACAATACCGCTTCAAAATAAATGTCGAAGAATGAAATCATGAACATACTTTAAATAGCATTTGTCTGGAAATTATCATTCAAATCAAAAATAAAATAATTTTGGATGTATGTACGCAACTTTGTTTTGGATCCATTTACTTTTGCGTCTTGTATACAGTATACTTTACGCTACAAATGACATTCATAATTAGAGAATGCTTAGCGGGCGTGGGCAAGGATTGAAAACTTGTTACAAACGATTGTTTGTTAGATGTTCGCAACATTCATCAAATATAACAATCACGAAAAAGATATAATTCAGCCCAAAACCTTTTAAAATATAATTAACAGGAAAATGGAAGGAAATGATAACATCTAACGTATTTATAGTTTTATAGCTTGTAATATTCCTTCCAAAAGCCATTTGATATGAAGAGCTGTTTTGAAGACTGGAACGTTCAGTCGTCATCACCTATCATAACTAGGTACGATCCTTTGCGCCACCCATTCCAGGTGCTCGCATTAACCTCTCGGAAGTTTCATCTGATAAGAAACGGACATGCAAGACTTCATCGGGCTCTCGCACACGGTCGATGGAGAAAGGACAGAGCTCATCCCCCTCGTCATAACTCAGTACAAGTTGACACCCACGCACTACGACGACGAAAGTGGGGGTTTTATTGTGTTTAGCAAAAGCAGTTTTATTATCGTATTATCAATTATCGTTACATATCCATGGTTTGTATTCCATTGTTTAATTATTCTTGACTATAACCTTCATTCCAACTGGCGTTGTAATTAGTTTGATGTATAGGTGCCTGTATTCCTGTACGAGCTTTTGATATACCAATTTCAGTAGAATATAACTCTAATGAATCTTATTTATTTCCTTATTTTTCACATTTCCATTGGGAAAAATATTTGTCTGTTTGCGGCTCTTTGTGTTTCATGACGTGATATAATGCAATTTGAAAGAACAAATGTGTAATGTTTCCATTATGCAGATATTGTAGCCCCTTGATATAATGTAAGTTCCCCATGAAAAGTAATACGCATGTTGTAATTTCTAATAGATTCAAATCATAGGACATGAGAACATCAGTTCTGTAAACAGGAACTAAATCTCGATATCTTTCTGACAAAGGTGTTTGGGAATGTATGTTGTAATAAGTTTATTTTATTTAGTGACAACCTTCACACAAGATGGGGAATTTAAATAAATAAAAATAAAATAAATTTAAATTAATATTATTTAAATAATTTTATGACACAGAACATATTCCGCTTTATTTCTCCACAATTTGATCTTTCTATTTTCCTTACCAAAATAAAGTATTGCTGGTTCAAAATTCTTAAGAAATTATTTTGCAACTCATGAACATCAATTATTAATTTTCGTTTCTAAATGCTATTTACTATAAACGAAACAATTTTGTTCTACGAAACCCATCTGAAATAATACATATTCACATGAACACATTTCGAAATTTTCTCTCTTTGTAGTTAAAATATTTTTTGAAACAATAAAAACTTAATTTAAAGGCTGGTGAAATGTATGCGCGGTGTGTGGTCCAAATTATTATATTGTATTTCTGAGCAATACAGGTACTGAGCGTCTTGAAGGGCTACAAAAGATCTGCCTACTTTAAAAAGCTTTGTAATTTTGTAACTTCAGTTTTTGAAATGTCAGGTAGAGAAACAATGTCTCTATTTGTTCAGTGACTTTACTAAGTATTCGTAATTTGATTCATTAGTCGTAAAAGTTGAACATTATAAACACATTTTCAAGTTTTGAAATATTTTGCTTTGCTCAATCGTATCTTTTTAAGAAAAGATAATTGTTATCATAGTAAAATGCCAAATACTTGTTACGTTTGTACTTCATGAGATTTAACTTACGAATAACGCTATGCCTATTCCGGCGCTAACATTGCTTGCCATTCCGAAAGTGTAAATGGTACGTCGGTGAACTCAAACATAAATCATGGAAATAAAAGAAACCAACTGCTAGAGGCGCTCAACAAGTGCGTTTGAATTAAATATGGAGTGTTTTGTAAAAACACAGGATGTGGATGTTACAACAGGTTTTTAGTCAAGGAAAAACTTTTAATTTGTATACTACTCTCGACTGCGACATTTAGCATTCAGGCTGCCAATGTCTGGGCTGAGAACATGTACGGCTTAACATTACTCATACAAGTTTCACCGCAGATTCTGTGCTTTATTAAGTGTTTGCTTCTACATCCTTCGCACGTTCTCCTTACGGGTTACACGTTGCTCGTTTGTTTATTTATTTTGGCATCAATGTTGTATCATGGTTACAAGTATATATTTGCTTTCACGTGCCTAACTTCCGTTATCATACTCTTGATAATACTAAAGGTGCTTATTATACTGATCCTTAAGAGCTTGCACATAATGTATTCCTTTACATTATATCATATACTCATTTAAGAAAATTAATTTAAATAGTAATTATTATTATTATTATTATTATTATTATTATTATTATTATTATTATTATTATTATTATTATTGAACAGGGCAAGGAGGTTTACAATACTTAAAGTTGGTTCTCAAGCAGCCAATTCAATACCCAATTTAAATAGTTTACCAGAGAATAATCGCGCAGTGATTAAAACATTTTCCATCGTATTGTATTAATTTTGTGTACTGTTTCTTGACTGATTTTTATCATGAAATTTGTCATTTTTATATAATATTATTTGACCAATGACGTATTTTCATACGAGGATTTCTTCAATTGACCCATAATTAGACAACTATTGGCTTATGCAGTGTGTGTCACCGCAACATTGAAGAAATTACTAAAATGATCAGCGTAGTAAAATCGATCCCTCGAATCGACTTGCAATAACTACACCAAGAGACACAAGAACGGATCACCTCACTTTTAACTAGCAGCAGCTTCGTGAACAGAACGTTCCCATCGGCAATAAAGACGAACTAACGGAAATCTGTTACAATCTGCCTGTAAATCGTTTCGAAAAGGCTCTCTACAAGAGGTAATTATTCTGATTGTAATACTGCTCATGGTGACAAATGATTCGTGTAGTTCTACGAAGAAGTTTTAAATTTTTCGCATTTGAAAAATGTTAGTGTGGAAGCATTATCTTCACACTACGTTTTCTCTTCCACAGCCTATTCACGTTTCCGTATGCGTAAGTATATACGGAGTAATATACGTAGAATAGGGAAATTTGTGTCAATATTTCAACGGAAATGAACATTTTGAAGTTTCCTGAAAGTGATTTTTCTTCAAAACGTCCGTTCGTCCGTCTGTCCGTCAAGTGTATATGAACAACACTCGCACCTCAACCACGTGTTGGATTTTTTTTTTCAAATTGAAGAAACCCCTGTCCATTTGGCCTGAGCCAAAGCTCTGCGATTTTGGAAAGCATTTATTAGTTTTTGGGGGTACTTTACATGAAGCCCTCCGAACATTTCGAAAATTTTCTCGAAAATGATTCCAAATATTTTTCTTTAAATTTCTTTTAAGAATATAGTAAAATACACTTATAAAGGTGACAACATTTTCACGGTTAACTCTGAATGTTCGAAAATTTCAAAAGTTTGAATTTTTCGGGGTCTACAACAGAATGAATGATAGCGATGTGTCTTTGAAATTAAATTTGTTGTCCATAATTTCTTCTTTTATTAAAGCCAAGTCATTCTCAAAAACGGCTCCATATTTTTTCTTTAAACTTTTGTTAGAAATTTTGCTAAATGCGCTCTATACGATGATATAAACATCGTATAGTTCTATTGTTTTCTATTTTCAAAAATTATAAATATGTAATTTTTTCACTTGTCTCTCACGTCGTTAATATTTATATTAGCAGCAAGTTTATATCATTATTATATTTATGAGTAAATGTACTTTAAATAATGTCAGATAAAGTTTCTCAAAAACGATTTATGTGAAAACTAGCTCAAAATTCCGTATTTCAGGAACGCCATTTGCTCAAAAACCGACTCCAATTTTTTTCTTCAAACTTTCCATAGGGAGAGTACAAATTGTACATTTGAATACGATGTGAAGTTTATTTCTTTGCTTTTC
This sequence comes from Gryllus bimaculatus, assembly GCA_017312745.1. NCBI lineage: Eukaryota > Metazoa > Arthropoda > Insecta > Orthoptera > Gryllidae > Gryllus > Gryllus bimaculatus. The sequence continues at coordinate 16,179,634 of BOPP01000009.1, read as the reverse complement.
AAAAATTACACAAATGTAATTAATTTGAAATCTCTCTTAATATGAGCATTTCCATCAACTTGTAAACACTATTGTATATGTGAGTTAAAATGTTTCAAATTACGTCAAATTAAGGTTTTCGGAAACTCAAAAATTTTCATGAAAAAGAGCTCCAAATTCGAATTTACTGTGGCGCTTAAGCGCCATTTTCTTACAAACCGCTCCAAATCGTTCAAAGAAAATTGTCATTTTGGACCAGGTTTTACTGGTCTTTAATATTCTTAAAATATATCCGTAATATTTTATACATAATAATATATAACAATTTTATATATATTTTATATATAAAATAAAAAGGAAACCGAAAAATAAGAAAATTTCCAAAAAATGTACTTTGGGCGGCGATAGATGGCAGTTGGCAAGAGTGTGTGCAAGTTCGAATAGCTAGCCAATGGAAATAGAAAACGAACAGGGAAAGTCTTTGCCAGTCTGTAGCACCACAAGTTCCAAAATCCTGATTAAATATTTATAAATCTGGTATACCATCCTCCCAAACACCGCGTCATATGGTGATGGGAATGGTATTATTTTAATTTCAATTGGAGCTGATTTGTGACTGGAGTACCTATGTGTTCGTAACGACGCGTGACCGGGATAGCATTTCCACGGACAGCTGTATCCCGGATTTGCATTCTGCCAGTGAGAGCGAAAGCCGAACTTCTCCACTACGAGAAAAGTGGTAAGGACGACGCTCGAAATTTGTCATCCGAGAAGAGGAGCGGTGTAAGGACAACCAGGATTCTCCAAAGGAGTATTCGCCGCCTACGACACTCGCCCCTTCCATCCTCAAAGTAAGGTTGATGTATCTTTATTCTTTCGTAAAAAGTTGTATTTATTAGACGCCAGTGCCCGCTGAAAGTGCAAGAACTAAGGACAAGATGTCACGTGATTTGCTCACTCCGCCGGCGCCTCGCTCAATATATCGTTTTAATTGCCTTTTTAATCGCTCACCTTTTTGTTAAGGTCGCACGGCGCGTAATGTAAAATTTGTAGACCAGAGAGGGGGGGAGAAAATATTCTACTGTGGTCATCCGAGAATTCGAAACAGAAGTTATATACATCTTTTAGGAAACTTTTAACACTTTTCTTTGTGAAAATAGCGTGGGTATAAACTGTTGATTTTGTACATTTTTGTTAATGCAATTTTCCTTTTAATATCTCAGTTTCTTAAAACAAATAATGTGTAATCTTTACCTGTGTAACTCGAGTGTAAATTGAACAGTGTAGAAATGTATTTTATATATGTATCTTTTCTAAATTTTGACTATCGGAAAACAAGAATTAGTAAGCTGATTCAAATCCAACTCCATTAATAATACGATTGTGTCATTAAATATTCCAAAACAGAGGGAGGGAGAAAGAAAGAAAGAGAAAGAGTGAAATTGGTGAGAAGTAATTTATTTCAAATACTTTACGAGAAAAGTGTGATATAAAGTTTCGTAACTAAAATTGTTATATTTATGAAGGATCCTTTAGGGAAAGTATATTGTTTGTAAAGGATATATCTGTAAGTTATTTTTGAACAGTGGTATTTCGTTATTTTACACTGTTCAAGTGTTTTATCTGAATTTCCTTGTCAGTGCACATTTTTATGTTATTTTTCTTTTTTTCTCTTTCATAGAAAAGTATATCTACTGATTTAAAATTATATTGTGCGTGTGCTGAATTTTCAATCTTGTCTTCATATTCTTATTCTAACCTTTTTCATCCACACTCTTTATGTCCCTGATATCGTTACTTTTAAGATTGTAAAATTTTATTTGTGGTCAAGTACAAATTTGGATCAAAAGTAATTGTAGGGTCTTGCTACACTCTTCTACGTAGTAAACCACTGTGTAGGGTTATATGCCCTACTGCCATACGGTGCGGGCTTTGCAAAGCCGAATCGGTGTATTTTTTCACTCCGAAAAAAGTGTGCGTAATTGCACGTTAGCAGTGGAGGTCGCAATAGATAGTTTGTTTACAGTGAATTAATATTCCTTTATCAAACATTATTTTATTCTATAAAATAATATGCTAATGATTAAAAAATCTACTTTATTATCAATACATCGAACATGCCTCTTGAGATTTTGCAGTGATATTGCCTCTGTTTTAAAATTTTATACTTGTTCTTAAAAATCATTAATTTGTCTTATCAGATAAAATCAACATTGACAAAATATTTCAGCAAAAGGTCTCAATTATTTTTCCCCTAACACTTATATTCCCATATTAACTTTTTGTGCAAATAAGTTAGAGTTCATTGTAGGTTGTACAAAGTGAAAAAACGTACAAAATTTATATTGTAATATTTTATAGTATTCTATTGGTTATCATACTTGGCTTAAAAGCCACATTTGATAATTTTCTAGTATTCTGTTGGAATAAAGTACTTTAGATACAAAAATGTAAGTTATAGTTACCATTATTCTTATATTCTACTTGTATTTACGTTACTATACTTATTTTATAGGTTTCTATTACTCTCCAATGTCATATTTTATCCATTACCTCTGTGTCCCTTAAAGCCCAAGTGGTATAATTCACATTTTTCTTTTTACGAGATATTAAATCTTTTACTATAATTTTTATAAAAACTTGAACAGTACATTATTTTCTATTATTTTACATGAATACGTTAAGAAAGTATTGTTTCAATTGAGCCGCTCAGGATAATAACGTTAGACTCCAACCTATTTCGCATTTTCAGTTAGAATTATGGCAGTAATGGTAGGCCTTAGCTCGTAAAGAGCTGTTTGGATAAAGTTCATACATACATGCATACGAGTACATACATACTGTTGGACGGTAAACTCCTGTCATATAACTGACATATGCTAATATATTAAATGAATTGAAATATGGTTAAACCCATAAGTTCCACTTTCAAAGATTTATCCACAATGAAAATGACCGTGAACGAAAAGAAGGAAGTCTTTTATCTCAAAACGAACGTCGGTTCGGATCTGCTGTTTTTATTCTGAGCGCCTCAATTGATATTGACAATACTGATTAATTTTGTCCAGACTTGGTATAAGGGCCTAAATGAAGTTACAAACTTGTGATATGAACTGGTAAAGAATATGAGAAAATATAAAATGTAGTTAATACTGCATTTTTATAATTTTTGTTATTATCTACAAAGAGATCGCCATTTGCATTAAATTGTTCAATGTCATCAACATCGTGCTGACAAGGATTGTCATATTGACAACCATGTCCAGTTATTGTCTGGCTATTAGTCCCTAAATGGAGTTACACCCTTTTTCATACGAAAAAATAAAGAATATCAATAAGAAAATATGAAATGCAGTTAACAATACTATATTTACGTAATTTTTTACAGAAATCCGAAACTAAACTATTTTTTTCAAAAATTCTAAGTTAATGGGAAACATTTACAAAAATCTAAACTTAAATTAACATTTTTTTCAAAAGTCCTTAATTAAATTTGGACAATATGACCGAAAGTGAGGAATATAAGAAGTCAACATTTTAATTCATGTTTAAAAGATAAGTTTTAGAAACAATGAATCACATATCCATTCTCCAAAAAATAAAAAAAATGTTCTTCGCTTTTTATTTCCCAAATTACTCAATTGTGATTTCTCACCAATCAGCGTGTACATCAATATTGCCACTTCCATTCTGTGCCTCGATGTCTGCACCAACGTCAGAATTAAGAAGACACTTAATTATAATAAACAGCTGAGATCAAATAAAGGTTAAAAGATATTTATACATTCTCGCATTCATACTATGTGCGGATTAATACGAAAGGGAGAAAATTATGTGGTGCTGCGGCCAAAGTATGTAATTTATTGCCCGAAAACTCAAATTGTAGCAGTTTGATACAGAAAAAGTAGACATATCGTGTTCCAATATGCAGTAAATTAGTTCATCTAACAATCTTTGTAAATAGAATCCACGATTTTTAGGATCTTCTTTCTGAAAAATTGGTTTACAGCAGAACGCCGTCTGTCACTAAACAACATAAGCGTCTACACTATTCGTAAATTTTTTTCCGAAATGAATCCTAGCGGTCAGCACCTCTGTGAAAACGCCGGATCTGTAGAAGACGTGGAACGAAAATAACACAACTACTGAGACATAATCTGAATGCCAGACTCTCTAGAGGTGGGTGCCGTGAGCTATCGCGCGCCACAAACTAAGTCCGGCAGGCGTCCAATGAAGAACAGAGAGGCCGGAAGGCGTAGAAGTTTCTGTCACTGTATTGTACGATTGTGATGAAGTACCTGAATGTTTTGTTTTGTTTTGTTTTCATGTGTTGCTGTTGGTTTTTGTTATAAGTCTTAAAAAATATAACAAAATTCAGTTTGCGAGTGAAAATTCTAGTAGATTTCACTTGTATTCCTCTTTAAAATTTGAAGAAAAAATGGTATTTAGTTTCGTTAGAAATTGTGTTTCTTCTTCATTTGATGGATGCTAAATTGATGTGCAGACTGATAGATCATGGATTGGTTTTATTCCAAAAGAGAGTTTTGAGGTATACATGGAGGTGTTCGTATGAAAAATTTCAGATTTGCGTATCAGACTTGCCGTTGGGCGAAAAGCTCCTAATTTTCTCGTAAAGGCAGTTTTGTTCTTGATCATTTCACACTTTACACACAGATTATTTGAGTGTTAATAGTAAATTTGTTATTGAACGGGAGCATCATTATGATGGATGAATGTTAGAAGTCTATAATTGGTGGAATTTATTTTGGCAGAAGTCTCTTTTTAAGAAACAGTTGTATAAATGGGAAACTATAGGTGTTGGTCAAAATTTTCTAATGGCGAATTTGTGTATAAAACCGTATTTGAAAGGTGATGAAGATAGTTTTTTTTTTTAATTCTGGAAAAAGAATGTTCTTTTGGAGTGGGTAAAATAATAATGTTCATAAATTCTGTCTCATTTAAATTTTTTTGTCCCATTAATTATTCAAATGAAATTAAAATTTTTAAGAGGATGTTGGAAGGAAAAAAAATTGGAAGTTGTGAAAGAGTTAATTTAAAGTTTGTGAGAAAGAGTAAAATTTTAAGATTATATCTTAGCATTTTGTGATTCTGTTATTTTCGTTTCAAGTTATGGAAGTTTTACAGATCCGGCGTTTTTACGGAAGGTACAAGAGGTGACCGCTAGTATTTCATTTTTAGAATTTCAAGCTGCATTGGAGTCGTTTGTTCATGAGCGTTCTTATGTTTATAATAATATAAAAATCAGTAAATTCTGAGTTAAGATTCGGATTTAGCGCATACATAGAAATGCATGTGTCAAGTCTTTGGATCTGACAACAACCCTATTAAACAAAACATAAATTTTCACGGTTGTATTTCGCAAATTAAAAAAATGGAGGATGGTGGCGCAATTCTGGCTTCAGATTCCGATTCAGCCCGTCAAAATATGTACAGAAACGTGTGTGAAGTCTTTGGATCTGACAACGTTTTGTGTGTGTGTGTTTGTGTGTGTGTGTGTGTGAGTTACTAAAGAAACTGAAAAAAAATGAATTTATTGGTTTGTAGTCGGATACGCCAACATGTGTGGTTTTTTAATTAAATGACTGTTTAGATAAATCTGTTCGAAGACTGGCTTTATAGGTATCCAGTCGATCTGGTCCGACTCAAAGCTCTGTAATTCTGAAAAAACATTCTTTAAAACTTCAAATTCCAAGCTGGTAACTATGTTTGAGGCCAAATTACATTTACAAAATTCATATTTTCGAAAAATTGAACGTGATCTTATTTGAAGATATGTTTAATGAACATATTTCATTTATAAAAATGTGGATCTTCACAATTGCAGTGGTAAAAATAGGCCGAAAAAACATTTACTTTTTTTCATTTTTCGAAAAATCACGGATTTCAACAAACTGTCCTGCACCATTGTTTTAAACGTCTTTCACACCATCCAACAACCAAATAGTTAATCAAAAATGTTAGAGCCATTTCTTTAAAAATTTTGGATATGTTTCAGGGCCTTCATGTAGAGTATCCTCCATAGTTAAAATATGTGTAAAATCCAAGGCGCCGAGACAGCCATATCTACTGAGGAATATCAATTTTGGAGAAAATCGGCTGAACGGTTTAGCCGCTAGCATTATTCACAGACAGACGGACTGACGGATAGAAGTTGTGCAGTCAATCGATTTTTCGGTATTGAGGACACACAAAACATGGATTCTGACTATACGTGTTGGACATTTTTTTCTAAATTTCGCAACTGGATTTGTCCACTTTTTCGGGCAATAAGTTTTCTGCCCAAAAATCGCATCTTTTTCGAGTAGCATTACATACATTTCTCTCTTCTACATTGCGGAAGCGAGAAAGTGAAAATAGTATGCTTAAAAATCAACCAGAACACGTTAATTGACTACCGACAACGTCCGTCTCCGGAGTAGGATTTTAATTTCTCGTGAAAACCAACATATTTAAACCTTCGATATACTGTTGCCTTACATAACCAATTCAGTGTGTTTCACTACGAGTTTCCTGAATAATTTTTCTTAAGTCATATCACAGCACTTCGAGTGATATTTAGTGTGTCTATTTCACAAATTCAGACATTACGTGTATCGAATGTATAATTAAAATCACAGAAATTACGGTAAAGAGAAATATTACTCAAAATTGCTACTGGAATGTGTGAAATTTTCACCCAGCTCCTAGAATACCTTATAATGAAGTCAAATATGAACAGTTTAGTGCAGAAAATGATTTAACTTTATGGTAATAAAAGTTTCAAAAAACAATTATTTGAATAATAAAACTACTTACCAGAACATTCATTAAAAACACAATGATTAAAGTTGTAGGAAACTGAGTTTCCCATGTCTTGGTATTCCAAGGCAGTATTTGAAATGGAAGATGTACAACCTGAATTCCTAGAGAGATCGTCAGTTTCGAATAAATTTAATGCACGTATGTACTCATTATAGTATTTTTCTGAATAAGTTTGTTTGTAACGTTCCACATAGTTTTCATAGCATATTTTTTGTACTCGTCATCATCTAATCTTTGCATTTTAATTGCCTAAAATGAGTATAATTTCTTCATTGTAGTTTGTGCTGTCAATTTTTATTTCCTTTCTTCACAAAATTCGTGAAATTGCTTCCCCTTTCTGTGTTGCTGATTTTCGACACTGAATCTTTAATAATAGATTCTATTTCAGAGTTTTAAACATTGCCAAAACTACTCATCTTAATATTAGTATATTGATTCTCACAAACTATTTCTCACCGAAAACAATTTCCGTCTTAATTTAAAAAGATAAACATAGTGGTTACAGAGGTGTACAAAAGATAAGCAAAGTGATAATCATACGGCGATAGACATCTGGAATTGGTTTAATTGGTATATTCTTCCTTTACGTTGGTTACTTACGATACAGACATGAGTGAAATAATCATTATTATTCAACAAACATATAAACATTATCTACACGATGTTTTTCACCAGGGCTCTTCTAACAAACTTTCCGTTCACTTAGTAAGTTTCCTACAGTTATCATGTCGTCATATTATGTTTCTCATTTACGTGAGAGTTCTTAGCATAACAATAAGAATTTATTTCCTAATTGCCAAAATAATTCAATCTAAGATTACATTTATAAATTAAAAGTTTATTTCTAGCTTCATCTGACAACGCACGGACCTACAACAAAGTTTGTATCTCTAGTGATCCTTTTAGTGAGTCCTGACAATGTAAGTTCTACATTTTCAAAATTGTACTTAAGATTGTTAATTATTATGTGATTCTTTTTGACATGTATGTATCGAATATTGTTTCGATATTGTTTCACGTGGATTCAGATTAACCAGTAGTCAATTACCAAATCCAACAGAGTTTGTACATTACGGACACCAATAATGTATGATTGACATCGTTTCAGAGACACTTATTCACATCATCAGACCAGTTCTGTTGCATACATTTCTTTAAAGTTAGTTCAATTATGATTAAATGCTACAATGTTTTAATTTTTAACAGTGCATGAAATGTCAATCATAAATAATTGATGTGATGGACAAATAAAATCTGTATTGGAATGTTTAATTATCCATTGGTTTATCTGAACTCATATGAACCAATGCCGTATTGTACACGTGATTAACAAAAATAGTATGGGATCATGTTGAAATACAAATATGGGTATTTTCTTGTACTTTTTACAAATATTGCCGTTTAATTCAAAGTGAAAGATTTCATTCTCATCTCCCGCTTTCTTAAAATCTAAAATGGTATTTTTTGTTCAATTGCTCTTGTGACTCAGTGGCGAAGTCGCCTGCTTTTCATCACTGACGTTATGGGTGCGATTCCCGTAGAACCTCCTGTGAAGATTTGTTACGACAAAACGGGTTTGCATGCTTCACAGGAGCGAGTCCAACCCACGTGAAGCGTCCTAAACCTTACCCCTATACCCATTCCTTCCCAATGCTGGCCACTGGGTAGTGACGCGCGTACGAGGAGATGCCACCTGGCAGTCCTCTTGAGTGCGACGAGACGTGACATTAAATGCCAGATAATGTTAATAGCGCTGTTATTAATTCCTCCCAAGCGCAAAGCGCTCAAGGCCTCCGCGGCTTCGAGACGCGTTACGTTAATTCAGATTCAACAAATCTAAAACGTTTTAAAAAAATTATTTCGATATTACCTGGAAGTTGTTAGACATATGAAACGAAGTGTAGAGTACTTTATGTGCCGTAGAATAGCTTTTCGTTGTTGTTGTTTTTTTTCTTCCTCTCCCCCCCCCCCAGCCCCATCGAAGCTTCTTACTTCAACATCGCAGTGATATATGTATCAATCAACACACTAAACATTAAAACTCTTCCGACCATCTCGGATCTGGAGTCATCGAAACACGAGAAAATATTGAAGAAACAGCTACATAATATTGAAAAATTACATTTTCTCCGCCACGGACAACTTTGTTGTTATTGAAATCGTCCAATTCAAACAAAGCGCCTGTAAAACCTACAAAGGAAAATAATCATGCAAATTAGTGATGTAAACGAATAAACCCTATTCTTCCTCTCCTTCTTCGTCTGTGGTTGGACTATTTTAAGTATTTTTTTTAAAAAACACCTCCTTTTATGTATTTAAATACATCTCTAAAATACGAGTCCAAAACGTTTTTAGAGACAAAACTCTCTAACTCAATTTTGAATTTCTATTTTTTTCTAGTTTTCGAAAAATCGGTGATGTCTACAAAAATGAGACCACTTAAACGTTCTTTGCACTATTCAACAACAAAATTCAATCAAAACATTTGGAGTCATTTCTTTGAAAATTTTTAACATGTCCCAGGGACAGCATGTTAAGTACCCCCTATATTAAAATATCGGTTTCAAATTCCATGGTTCGCGACATCAGCTAGAACGATTAGGGAACATCAATTTTGGAGATAATCTGCTGAACGGTTTATGCGTTAGCGTTGTGCACAGATGGACGGCCGGACGAACAGACAGAGTTTTGCCGCCAATCGATTTTTCGGTATCAAGGACCCATAACACATAGATTCTGGCTACACCACGTATTAGAAATTTTTTTATATATTGGTCAACTGGAGATATCCACTTTTTCCTTACCAGGGCAATAAGAGTATTTGTGACGAAAATTCGCCGTTTTCCGGCGCTCGATTACAACACTTTTTCTTCTTACCTTAGTAAGTGCAAGAAAGTAAAAATAACAGTGTTTACACCCTCTAATCAATATATGCATATATGTGTGTACGTGCGTGTGAATGTTTATGTTTTAATGTACGTTTGTAATTGTATGTGTGTTAGTGTTTGTGAGTGAATGTGTGTGTCAGTGGGAGTGTGTGTATTTGAATGTTCAATGACACACATTTTAATATGTCTAGAAACTATCCATCGGCGTATATCATCTCATAAAAAGTAAGGCAGACTTCCTTTATAAACTTCTATTCGTTGACCATGTCATTTACCACTTACCCAAAATGACGCCGAACCAATCCCCCAAAAAAGAAGGGTTAGCCTGCATACAGAGGCCGACTTTTTCACTATCAGTTTTAACGCTATTTGTGAATAGGCGAGAAATACGAATGATAATCTGATGTTACTATTAATCCTTTATATTCTATTTATTTGTGCTAGATAACGTATTTTTATTATCTCTCAGCATTCAAGTTGACTACTTTTTTGTGCGTTATTTTCTTAACAAATTCTACTTATTTGGTAAACGATACCACAGCATCAATAATACGAATATGAACGTGAATACAATACGAACAAGACATAAGTCATTTATTCCCAATAGCTGAATTATTTTTATTCCTGATCCTCGTGAAATGCTTCTGGCAGGCGCACGTGGTCTTCCTCGCGTGCTGCACAACCCTCCACTCCGTCGGTTCTAGCCCGCGAGGAGCACAGACGTTGGAGCGGGCGTCAGAAATAGGCGCCCAGCGCAGCGTCGGCCACCCTGTACTCTCCCCCTTTCCTCTCCTCCCCCTAAATGCCTACCCTATACACCGGGCCCCCGCCCTGTCGCCAGCGCCGTCGTCGCTGCCACTTGCACCATCTCCGCCGTCGCCGCCGTGGAGGAGCGAGTAACTCGATAACGCGCCGGCGTGCGAGTTGTAAGACGGCGCCTGTGCCGCGCTACTCCGCTCTGCGCCGCGGCGTGGGGTCGCCCGCTCCAGAGGCGCGGGCGAGGACTCGATAAACATCGACGCCCTTTTCAAATCGGCTTTTCCTCGCTTTCAAAGAATTTGTCGAATATTAGGGCCACGCATGCAATCTTTGAAGTTCGAAATCCCCTGACATTCAAGTTAAGTACCTTGTAGGCTTCTTAAAAAGGCTTTTATATCCAAAAACTTCAGATTTTCTTATCTTTATTTGTTTTCAATTCATGTTGGATATGGACTTTCTGTTGAGCCATATTATAAATACTTCGGGTGCAGTTTCGCAATGTCATTTTTGGCGTCCCTTTCGATATTTGGTCATCACACGCACTATTGTGAAGAACTTCACTAAAAAATTATAATCAAGTTAATTTCGTGTTTGCGTGTATGTATTTGATTGTGCCTACGTATTTGCAATAACTCACAATAACAAATAATATACGGTAGATATATTATAAAATACATAAATAAATATCTAATAGATATTAATATATTTGTATGAAAACTTACACATAACTAAAATAAGATACAAAACACACATTCTGTAAGTACTGCTAATTAAAGTTACATGAATGCAAGAATGTTTGAGTCTATGAGCACATGGAACTTATAATGCAATTTTTCATATCATTTATTTATTTCTCGCCAGTTTCATCCCAAATTTGCAATTTATATAATATATCACAACTACGTGCGTACTACAATTATCTTTATTGCTTGGTTCACGGTTGCACTGAACTGCAAATGTTCAGAGAACTCAAAGCCCGTTAATAATAATATGAAGGCTGATTGATTCAATTTAGCACAGGGAACAGTAAAAGCTTCCAGTAAAAAAAATTGGTTTTGTTAGGAATTTTTAAGAACTGTGGGTTCTGAAGTAATTTCATTTCTGTAGCTAACAGCGAAAACACGAAACCATCGATGCTGTTTCCGTGATCGACTCGCATAATTCATGAGTACTGCAGGTTACACTTACACTGCCCACCGCTCAGCCGTATTTCATGGATGAAAATATATATAATCATAAAATTTCTCCAAACTCTAAGACTTGTTACGTCTAAGTAGTACTGAATAAAGTCATAATATTTTATATTTGTAATCTTTAAAGCTCGAATATTTTAAGTAGTTAATGTTAAACTAATTTATTTATCGCAATATCGTGAGTAGAACTCCCATGAAGTTTTATGAAACTTATTTATCTCAATAATGTAATACTCTTTGACTCAAGAATGTGACATTTTTCAAATATCAGAAAACATTCATTTTTGAAGAGCATGTCATTTATAATGAAAGAAGATTTTCTTAAATCAATTACAAATATCAATTATATTGTCTACAATCTATTCGCAAACACGTATCAACGCTTCAATATTCAAATTTGCCCTTCCCACCGAATGCACAGCGCAGTAAGTGATATGTTTTACAAAATGTGATCGCTCTCACAAAAAGACGCGCTCTCAAAATAGAGAAAGGTGCAGTAAACGATAAAAATATGAAGAACTGTCGTGACTAATCCAAAGATGGAAAAACCAACGTTCATGAATCGAAATGTTTTGTTATTACAAAACCTTAATTCACAAAGGCAAAGTAACATGCTTTAGAAGCAAAGAAGCGTTCTGTCAGACGGCTGTGAGGAGAAATCATGACTGATAAATTGAGATGTAAAATCTTTAAAATGTGATGGCTTGTTCCCCGGGACAGCTCTCTTGTAACCTTTGCGTTTTATTTACGATAACAACATCCTCGCAAAGCTCAAAGCAGCCAAGCGACGGCAAATTCAGCATGAGAGGATGCAGAGGCCTAGATTCTGCCCTGTCTAGGCAGCGTTTGAAGTTAACATCCCTAAAAGCCTACGTGCCATGAACGGAGGCAGAGGAGGATAAATAAATTAGAGGTTACGCAGATCCATCAGAATCAAGATGTTTAGGCCGCCAGGAAAATCTTGTGTTCACAAGAACAAGTTGACACAGGTAGGCAATGTTGGCACAGTTGACACTGACAGAACACGGTAGGCAATGAACACAGTTTACTGCTGCTAACTGACCTAGTTGTCGCTCAAAACAACGTTAAGTGATTTAGGATGAGAAGAAGACATATAATGCGCATTTACTCCCATAAAAGTAAAATGTACAAAAGAGTTTTTAAAAAACGCGAATAAGTAAAATTACACCTGCAGTTCTGTGTATGATGCATATGGTAGTTTCCCGTGAAACATTTCGCAATTCGGTAAATCTCAGACCTGGTGATAAAAATATCACAAAATTAGTAATAATGTCAATAAATCGTTACATATTCTACCTTTGGGAAGTGTTTCCGAAGTTGGAGATTCATGAGAGCTTTTCGACAATCTTTCTTGAGAAGAAAAATAATCGCGCAGAAGAAAAAAATCAATCATGTGTTTTAAAATATATATGAATTGTATCATTTGAAAAATATTTTAGAATGATGACTAAGAGAAATATATTACGTACAGAACAGGTGATTGTTTAAGGAAGAGCTTGTGATGGTCTAGGGGAAGACAGTAACCAATATGGTGATAGCAGATTCAATACATCATGAAGTATTTTTTATTCTTCTCCCTATGTCGTTAATCAGGGAACCTTCTAGCCTAAAAGTCACTAAAGAAATGGAAATTAATTTGGTTAAGGAAATATATCCACTTGATATGTCCAATGCAAGAACGTGAGGTTTAATTAACCGCGTGATATTCAATGCTCTAATACTTTCACGTCTTTTCTCGTTTATCCCTAAGTATCAATATACTCATACAATTAAACTCAAAGCACCCACAGTCTACGAAACTAGTTGCTCAACTACACACGTTAACGGAAGAGTATAATTGTTTCAAATATTTCAGCTTAGATGTAAATGGAAGAAATGTTATCGAATAAGAAATTAAGTTAAAAATATTTCTGGATAACAGATCGTATCAAGCTAATAGAAACCTATTTAGAAGTTAATTAATATTGAAATACTAATATTCTTTCTCTTCTTTTACCTACTTTCTATTTCTCCCGATTTCTGCCTATATTCGCTCAGTTTGTGTTAATTAAAATAACAGATATGTTTAGACTTGTTCTCGAAATACTCGTACACCTCAGGGTTTTATTTGTGTAATTAATTAAAATAATCTGTCTGTACTCTGCGTTACAGCCCGCGTACGGGCCATGGCCTTCCAGCAGCGTCCCGGCCTCGCGGCCATGGGTAAATGGGGAACGTGTGGTTCTCACAAAAACATCCCTACGCCGTATTCTGGTCTCCTCTACCTGAGAAGTCAGTTTTCACATCGTCAAGAGCAACATATAATGGGACATTGCAAGGAAAGCAAACACTATAATCTGGCCCGACCGGGAATCGAACCAAGCTAGACCGCGAGAGCCAATTTAAAGAGTAGGCCTGAAAATTCACCACTCATCCCGAGTTTTCGGTTGATAAAATCTTTAAGTAGAATTTGGGACCGATGGAGGCATGCTTTAATTATTATTATTATTATTATTATTATTATTATTATTATTATTATTGTTGTTGTTGTTGTTATTATTAGTAGTATTAGTATTAAAATAATATCAAATTTATGCTTGTTACTGTAGCGCAACAACACTATATTCACACTACAACAACCGTTCATGATTGTCGTGGACAGATCAGTGCAATATAAGTAAATTCGAAACCCATTAATGGCCATTTACTAACCGTTTCTATTATTTTAATTAATTTAAATATTCCTACAATCTTGGCCTTGAATAAACGGTAGAATATCTCTTTCTTTGCTGAATTTTTTACTTCCTTTTTTAAACATTGTACAGCTTGCTTGGACGTCGAATAGATATCGCAAACACTTCTATAATCTTTATACTATAATGGTTTTAGTTACACACTCGAAACTTTTTAAAGTTTCAATTTCGTTGCCCGGGCTAATTTTCAATTAGAACAAATATTACCTTAATTATTGTTTCTACCCGATATAAGTATCCAATATTTTTCAACAGAAAATTTATTTCCCGCGACGGGTAACCATCCCTTATGGCAACTTCCTACGACCTTCATTTGCACGACCTACCTCTACGACTACTCTCTGCCATCACCCTTGTTTCTGCCAATAACACTTCATGTGATCGTCTACTGTCCGGTTTTATTTTCGGCGCATCGTTGCAATTTTGTCAAACAACCACGTTTTCGCTCTAATACTTTTTTGTTTCTTTCATACAAATATTTATATGAAAACATATTCAATTACCACTTCTACACTTAATAAAAATTCACGTTATTTAGATGACATCGTTCATCTCAATATAAAATTAATTAAATCTTAATTTTGAAATAAGATCTACAATTATTTTTTTTTATTTAATAGGTAGTTATTACAAACAAATTAGATTACTTGATCATATGTGGCTAGGCCGAAGGCCTTTAAGCCATTACAATACCTACATCCTTTCGCGTTCTAATCTTTCGAATTCTGGTATTCACCCCAAATAGTCTCTCCATCGCATCAAAGCCGCGGAAAAGAGACCACAAGGTACGGCTCAGGAAAAAACCCCTGAAGGGGGAAAAACCTGCCGTCAGAAGCCGAGTACATTCTAATCTATCCGACATTTATTTTAGCTATTTTATTTTCTGGCGCGGGCGTCCCGCCGTCTCCTTCCAGTGCTTGGCCTCCTCAGCACCTGAAATCAAACGGCGCCACAGAAGATCGTCCGCACCAACGCCTCTGCCCTTACATTTTGGATCCCCCCTTTCCTTCACCCCCTAATGTGCTTATTACTATGCCATTGTATTGTATTACTATGCCTATTGTATTGACCAGTTATTTACCAATTGACTACGACTTATGACTTATTTCTGTTTACTGACTGTTTACTAACTTAACATAAAATTACGTACTTATTGTTAGCTTATTGACTTATTTATTTCTCTCCAGTCTAGGCTCCGCTCAAGCTAACCAGTGCTGTTTTCCCACTCTCTAATTTTAGTTTCCCTAATGGTCCGGACCTTTCCTAAAAATGTTCCTAATTCTTTCATAAATTTAGATCTTTTGTCACCTAAAATGTTTTGGGCGAGCGTTACGTTCCTGTTTAGGAAGTAGTAATTTCCCTTTCCCATCCATTTTTTTCTCCATGTTTCGGTTGCACAGCAAATTAAGAGGATGTGGATCCAGTCTTCCCTATCACCGCAAAGCACACAGATGCCATTACCACTTGCGTCCTTTAGTCTATGCTGCATCCACCCGCCAACAGATCTACAATTATCGATTGTTATCAATGAATGGTATTAAAAGACTCTTTCTCCAAAAACATCTGCTCATAGACAGAAAAAGTAACAATACAAATTATGTACTTCAGAGAAAGAGACAGCACATAAAAGCAGCAGCAAAATCTTGGTCTACATCATCATCAGCCATAACCAGATGTGATTTTCCAACAATACACAAGTCGCTGACACATTAGTTAGGCTTTCTAAAGCAACACCCAATCATGCACGTAACTGAATGTTTCAGACAGGGTCTCCAAAATCAAGAAAAGAAATAGTGATAAAAATAAAATTGTTTATAATGTATCGGTATCGACTAGATTCGTCTTACTGAGTGACCCCGCTCATGAATCAGCTACTTCTGTCTTCAGAACCCGTACTAGGGAAAGTTCCACTTACTAATATTTATGTACGTGATTTCAATGAACTTGTGAAATAAATACAAAGCATTGCTAAAAATGACTTTACAAACAAACCATTCAAAAAGACAACTAAAATAATGTTTACATCAATTGAAGATTTCCGTAACTACAGAAACTTTTCTGGCGAAGGAAATGAACAATACTTTACATAAAGAGATCCTAGCAAAAAACCGCTTTCGGATGTAATTAAAGATACTCTGGTTACTTACAGTGAAAAAAAAAATACGAAGAAACTCTCTGGATTACATTTTTCATTTTTATAAGCGAGAAGATTGTAAAATCTTACAATCCTATTCATGTTCGTGCAATAGATTTAACGGACAACAGAGAGGTCAAAATTATATTTCCTTTGAACACATTTATCCATTGTATTATTGGAGTGCAAAACAGAATACATTCAAAACTACACAAATGCGGTCAATGATATGACCACTCATAGGAAAATTGTAGTTTCATTTCTAGATGCACGAAATGTGTGGGAAACCACTATTATAAGGATGGTAAAAATTAAAAGACGTTCA
Organism: Gryllus bimaculatus; assembly: GCA_017312745.1. Taxonomy (NCBI): domain Eukaryota; kingdom Metazoa; phylum Arthropoda; class Insecta; order Orthoptera; family Gryllidae; genus Gryllus; species Gryllus bimaculatus. The sequence continues at coordinate 16,162,781 of BOPP01000009.1, read as the reverse complement.
ACCTCAATGTGTAAACTAAAAAGAATTCCATGCTACAAATTACAGATGTTTGCATATTTTACAGTGATTTTATAAAGTCACTTAACAGCTTCTCCCAGACCACATTGCATAATGTACCTACTAAATCATTCTCGAAACCAAAAATCATCAAGAGCAGTGCCTCTATCCCCTCCTTACTTTCCTCCGCTCGTAATTAAAATTCCATCATAAACCTTCGCACTGACCCAAGGCATCTCTCATTACCCGAAATGAAATAGTATTATCTCATCAATCATTCAATCTCTGCTTTAGTCTAGCTAGCTGAAAACTTAAAACCTGTCAGTAATCTTTCAAATTTATCAAAAATTTACATGCATCTAATCCGTTCAAGACTAACAAAATTTATCAACAATATAAAAGTAAATCCATTGCAACTATTTATATCCAAACCAAACCACTCAACCTCCCATCAGCTATTACCTCCCATTAAGTATTACTTACTGAAGCTATAGCTAACGATTTTCAACAAAGGAAACATACAATGACAATCTTCCTCGATATAAGTCAGGAATGTGAGGGGGTTTGGCACCATTTCCTATTCCAAGTGCAAATTGTAAGTATCCCCAAATACCTACCAATAACCACGGAAAGTTTCCTCACGAACAAATTGTTAAAGCTCACACACACACATACATCTACACCTCAGGACTACCATTGGGTTCAGCTCTCTCTCTCTCTTACTATTTAACATTTTCAGCCATGACCCTCCAATCCAAGATGACACCACCGTTGCTTTATTCGCTGATGGCATTGCACTATTCACCTCTCACAGGGATATAATAGCGAAGAGAATATTAAAAACGATCTACAAAGCTATATTAAGTGGAGACGGAAATAGAGAATAAAATTAAATCATGCTACGTGCCAAGCAAAGATATTCACATTACCCCACCCAAAACTACCGCCGAACGTAACATCCATGGAAATTACAACCCGTAAACCTCTTCCTAGGAATACTATTTCACAAAACTACTGGCCTAGAAACTCCACGTTTATTTATTTATTTATTTATTTATTTATTTATTTATTTATTTATTTATTTATTTATTTATTTATTATTTATTAAATCGTCTTTTGGGATTTTTGGCTGCAGTTCCGCAGCCATGTTTTCTATTTTATAGGCTTCCTTTGAAGCATATCCTCAGCACGGGTTTAGGGAAATTTTTCAAAGCGTAAGTGAATTCAATTGGTTACGTCAAAAATAACATGAATTTAACACAAAAATCCGAAAACATAATACGTCCATATTACCAGATTGAAATATTTGAACTAAGCGCTTAATTATTAGAAAACCCAATGAATATGAGATATGTTTAGCTTTATTCCATATGCATCATGTTTTTTTTAACCGCGCAACCAATGCAGCACTCGCAATGACACACTCAAGAAAATAATTTAATCAAAAGATAATAAAAACTTTTGTTTCATTTTTTCTCATTTATTTAAGTCCCGAAAATTTTACTATTGATCTGAACTTCGATATTCACAAATGCAATTTTCACCCTATTTTTATTTTTTGAATATCGAGTTTTTATGTAAGTGAGCACAAAAATCTAAATTTTGAATTCTAGAAAAATGAATAAATATATAAACTCACTTACGATGAATACATAATACTTCCTACTACATTCAGTGGCTTATTCTTGAATAATTCATGTTCACGAAGTTAAAGATCAGAATTCATTCAATTTAGATGGAGTCTAAAACAATTAAAATATTAAAAACTATAAACGTTTTTGAGTTACGGACGTTAAATACGTAAGAAAACATTTTGTAGTAACATGTCAGTGACGTAAAAATTTGCTGCCAGAAGTAGAAAGTTTCAATATATTCGACTAAGTATCCTGAAAACTAAATTTTGCATCCCACGAGCCCATCAGTTTTCGAAACGGTAAACAAGGATATTAATTAAATGCCGCAAAAGAATGTCCCATCTCCCAAACCCTACGTCACGTGCAAATCGTTCCGCGCTCCATGCTATCTCCAGTTCATTGTCTCCCCGCTGAGATACATTTATTGAACTCACTTCTGTAATCGCTGACGAGACCGTCACAGTGGCCTTCAGTGACGCTAACCTCGTTCCAGAGGGCTATTAAAAGTTTATCAAATTACGGAGAATAATTTTCAAGCTTTTCGAGGAAAGAGATGCAACGAAGGTTTATAGCAAGGTGATAATCGATTTTGGCTTTGATTCCCATCCCTATGGTGTCGATGATCGAAACAAGAACGATTATCTCGAGTAACGCTCAATTAAAGAGCCATGTTATTAAGTGGTTTATTGATATTGCAGCCAGAAAAATTCAATGATATTTGACACGAGAAGGAGCCTTGTCAGTAATATGGAACTATTTGAAAATATTAACTTCTTTTAAAAAACGTTTTCAAATTTCGAATACTAATAAATTGAAAATAAATAAAAATTGCGTGTTAGTTTTGTAATGTCAACACACTTTTACATCTTTATTTATAGAGAGCCACTATTAAGAACGTTTAACAGTTTTCAAGAAATAATACCTCATTAGATTTGGTAGACGATAATTCGGTTTTCAGAAGTAATATATAATTTAATAACAGAACACACTTCATACAAAAGGAAAGATGAATCATAAATTTCCTTGCATTCAAATTACAATCCGAAGATACCTTGAATATTTTCAATTCATGCGTAATAATGTAATATATAATATGTTCGTTCGTAACCCTTTAAGAAAGTCTCTTCAGAGGAAATAAAATGTAAGGGAAAATGAATAGATCACAGGATAGATTTTACTGGAATTAAATCTAATGTATCCTCTATGATCATTAATGTATACAAGAGAAGTAAAGATGGTATAGTATGACGTTAATGTATTGTTCGTGAAAAGAATGGAGAATAGCATCATTTTAAAGTAGAAGCTCTTATACCGGCTGAAATCGCGGGGGAGAATTTGGAATCCAGGCTTTCTTATTTCGCGTACAGTTTTATTTGAGAATATAAAATACCCTTGTAATATTAAGTATATTTCCCCTAATAGTATCCATTACTCGCCTCATGATTGCTTACTGTCAATACTCAGAAATTATTTTCATTTCGCGGGAATCCCTAGAGTGCAAAGCTTCCGGCGACGAGCAGATCCGAACGGCGGCGAATCGCCCTCGGAGTTCTCGCGATAACCTCCACTTCCTGTGAATGTTGGATCACAGGATTATCAACTTTCATGAGGATCAAACATAACGGGATATTTCCAGCAATCACCATAAAAGTATTGAACACGTTAGTTTGTATTATATTTGCTCTTGCTCTATTCTGAGTTCAATACTAACACTATTTCTGCCAAAGTTAATACATAAAATGCGTAACAAAAACAAGAAAAACAAACATGACAAAATGTGTCATGTGTCCAAGACCGCAGAGCATCCCTTAAATGCAATAAAACAAGACTATGCAAATCACAATAACTGCTTGTTTGTAAAGATTTTATTGTAAACTTCTATTACTGAAATTTACACGTACATTTTCAGATTAACATTCATCATGTCTATACACTTATTTTGTTATGTCAAAGAAAAAAATGATAATTTTATGCATCTGCACGTACTTGATGAATTTTATAAATTTGAACTATCAGAATCCAGCAGACGTTGTCCTGCTCACTCTTTCTTCCCCCTCTCCCATTGCTTTTCCCCTTTCTCTCTCTCTTTCACCTTCCTCTTTCCCTATCTCTTTCTCTCCCTCTCTTTCCTTCTCTCTTTCTCATTTCATCTCTTGTACCCTTTCTCTTTTATTCCCTTTCTCTTCTGTTCCCTCTCTCTCTCACTTGCTCCCTCTCTCAAGTTGCGCCGTCCGATCCTCCTCCTCTCCACCACCGCGCTCCGCGTCACATAGCTACACCCTGCAGCGATGAAGCCCAGGTGGATTGAAAATTGCGTTCAACTGCCGCGCCATCTTGTTCGGCAGAATCATTTACAACTAAATGAATCACATACAAACCTTCTCCATTCAAAAATACCTAGATATGCCAACTTTCATGCAGATCGGTCAAACGGTGTTGGCGAGTTAATTACGATACAAGAATTCTGATAAGCAAAGAACTCGATTATCCGAGTTTCTAATGCTGAACTGAGATCGATATTCGAGATAATATCGTTTTGTTAATACAAAAGTAAGTCCGTCACTTGAAATGATGTTGTTTATGTTCTGTTTCAATTTGCAAATCGTTGGAGAATAGCTTTACTTCCCATAAGGGAATAAAATAATTTCATTATGTCCGAATCATTTTCCTCAAAAATACAATTCAGTTTTTCTCAATTCTGCAAGTTTGGCATTAATTATTTTTTAATTGAGTATCTATATCAAACCCAGCTATAATTGGTAAAAAGAGACGACGGTAGCTGCTTTTTCGTTCTGATAATTATTTCATTAATGAAGATTTTTGAAAGCGAGACAATTTTAAGTTTTTTATCTTTGTGTGACAACGGCTATCTTACATTGACTGGAATGTATAAATAAATTCTTCACAATTTTTTACTACGGTCATATAAAAATGTGGGTTTCTAAATGCTGCAACGCGTACGTGAAGTTAATATTTTCTTAAAGTATTTGAAAAACGTGTCACCGTACGTGGAAGACTTTTACGCATAGTAGGTATGTTACAAGATAAGCAAGAAAAAAAATCACATGATGTACAAGTTAGAGAATACGAACTCATCTAAAGTACACCCAAATTTCGAAGAAAGTTTTTCAAAGTCGCACAGCCTTGAGTCGAGCCAGACCAGGGAATATGCATTTTGGAAAATATTCTACGTATGATTTAGGCGCTAATGGTATTCTCAGGCAGCAGACAGACAGACGGATCAACGGACGGACGGACTAATGGACAGGCGTTTGGAAAAAAACACTTTTCCGGTGTTACACCGGTGTTAGTGTACAACCGTGTATTTCCGTTGAAATCTCGAAATCTATTTTAATATCTCTCTAAGGTCTTTTATTTTCTGAAAATGAGTCTGCTTATAACATAATATTTCTTAAGATGCGTATCCCATCCTACTTATTTTCCTAAAATGAGAAAAAAATCCTCCTATAATTTTATATTACACAAAGTCTCTATTGGTTATTTAGATTTGTTCTGAACTGGTTTGTTTCTTTCATCGATTCTACACAATGAGCAACAACATTATATTAAAACAATTGTTTGTTTATAACAACGAATTAAAAAATTAATTAATATTAAAACGCCTTTGCAAAATTATAAGCCCTTAGACACCGTACTAGTAAGCTATTGTTGTTTTTTGCTAGTAAATTAATATTCTCCTCCTTGTCGCAAATATTTCATTTTGGTGCACGGTTACTGTCTACTAGCTGCACATTTCTTATTGACTTGTAAACTTTACATTACAAAAGGGTGACCAGCAAGGTAGAAAACACATTTAAAAATCCATATAAGTTTTGCTTCTGTTTGTGAAACGAAAAAGGAATCTCTTGCTTCCGCCTTTCTTTTCATACTATCCCGTAAAGCATTAGCATGCGAGCAAGCTCGTCGGACAGGTAACGCGTTGTCCTGAAATTCGGTTTCAAATTACATTTGGAAACTTACTTCTGACTTCCGGCGCAATCCGGGAGATGGCAGCTGGTGACGTGAGTTCATCTGCCGCAGGCGCAGACTTATTGTGTTACTCCTCCGAGTGGATCGGGCGGTGGTGGGGGTGCGGGTGGTGAAAGGGGAGGGCGACAGCGCGCACAGCGGCCGTCAGGCGGGCGGAGACATTCGTTTCCCAGGCGCGGGTCCTCGCCTTTACCGCCAGGGTGCACGGCCACCTCACGCCAGTGCAGAAGGAATCAGTACATCATCCACCTTCACGAAGGACACTTTTGTGCCTAAACAAGCGCCATCACTCCTTGTAATGTGTAAGACACTTCTCCTACACTACAAATTATTGACAGTGAACTTGCGTCTGACGGTCCTTGTGAAATTTCATTCCACATTTTCTGTTTCGATACGGCGTGTTTGTAAAACATATTTTCTTATCAGTCTAAGTCAATATTCGTCCACTTTGGAATTTCTTTTTAATATGAGTATTTTAAAAATAAAATCATGTCAATAAGGAAATTTAGAACTGCTTTATCAGGTCATAATTCTGAAATTGAAAAAGAAATGAAGAGTTAGGAAGATTTGCTGCAAGGTTAAGGTATCATACTATCAGTGATTTTAATATGCTTTCACAGTAATGTAGAACACTGAAAAAGGATTTCCAATTCATACGATCAGTGATTTTAATATGCTTTCACAGTAATGTAGAACACTGAAAAAGGATTTCCAATTAATTTATTCATTCATCTTCAAAATCATAAAAGACATATGTGATTTACCATGGTGGATAAGTGCAAACTTGTCACACTTTCTTGGGCTTTGGGGTAATAAATGTTTGATTTCCAGTATTTCAACACAGTATTACAGACAAGTTGTAATCATCACCTGAAAAATAACAACCTTAGGCGCAGTCAAAGTGTAACATACACCTTCCAACTTACAAAATATAGGTCCCACCAACAATACTTCATTTCAAAAGCATTAATCGCATTTTTCGAATTAGAGTTATTTTCTATTGCTCGTGGAAATGTAACTCAACTGGTTTATCGTACATATTTAATTCCTTTATTTTGAATGATTCATAATATTTTAATGAATTCTTAAAAAACACACAGCCAAATATAAATATTTAATGTTTCAAAGACAAACTAATACCTGGCCAAATTTTAATCGCCTGGTGTTTTGTATAAAACCAAAACTTCAATATTTATACATCAATGTGAAAGAAAATAAATTTAGTCCATCGGCCTTCAAATTCAGGAAATGAAAATAAAAATAACAATATGAAAATTATTTAATATTTTGCGAGATATAGGCACAATTTGTTTAATGAACCAGCTTTTCCATCGAAATAAATTTTGAGTGCAGTACTCCATGTAAGAACCAGAAATTTCAGCGCGCATCCGTGAGGCATAGTGTGAGAGTAATGTAAAATATTGACTTCACGTTACTCGGATTTCAATTGTTTTCAGTTCTTCGGTCCGTAATACTGATAAAATTATATTTTAATTTTAATAGAAGTATTGCTTTGTACACGATACTGTTTTCATAGTAATTATTGCATGCGTAATATATACTGAGAATTTCTCCAAATTGTAAAACATCATGAAAAACTATTCCGTAATGTTACAAAAGCCGCATGAAATGAAACACCCTCCCATGAATTCGCACTCCGTTCTGCATTCGCCCTTCGTTTGCTCTTCACTCGTTTGCAAAATGTAAGCGTAAACCAACTGAAAAATACAGAAACAAATTGAATCGTAACTTATACAATATCTCAATTAACTTAATATCTCAGACATCGCGATGACCAGTTCCCGTCATTCTCGCTGTAGCTGCGAGCCAGAGCGGTCGCTCCGTTCCGCGCCGAGTAAGGCCAGACCAGTCTCAGTCGGACCTCAGTATTTGTCCAGAGAAGTATTAATTGTATCTAAACTATTCAGGGTCCTACTAAATCGGTGCTCCGAAATTATTCCAAACTAGTGAGTGCAGTGCGTCCATCGTTCATTATTCTCATTCATGAGCAATGAAGACGATACCATCACACGGGACTTAGTTCGACCCTAACCATATTAAACGGTGAAACATCACTATCGATAGCCATTAATAAGAAATCTCACGGGGCAGGTCATTTCACCAATTTCCAAATGAGTGCAAATCTCACGCGTCATCCAAAGTCACCGATGGGCACTAGCTCATCGGCTCCATCATCAGGCATCCCGTCAGCCATCGACCAAGCGGTCGTCGGGAGCCTATCCGGTAAAAGATCGATAGAGACCTGAAAAGAAGGTGACAGCAAACGTGCGGCAACACCCATCATGATTGTACCTTACACCTTCATAAACAGTACAACGTAAATTTTCCAATAGATTTAGAACGATTCTCAACGAACAATTGCCTGAAATACCACCCGAACCAAAGAAAATTCCACCAATTTTTGATACCGACACAAACAATCACCCTAAACTTATTTGTGAAATTAAAAATAATTTAATATTAAATATATTAATTGTATTCCGGTCCAGACTAGACTTCCATAGTGCTGTAAAACATTTTATTGAAACTAACAAACAATTCCATACCTAGTGATCCCTCATGTAAAAAATTTTCAATAGTGATAAAAAATACCCACCCATCAGTCACAGAAGAAGAACTATTAGCCGGCATAAAATACCAATTTAAGTCAGTTTTCAAAGTAACTAGCGTAATGAAAGACAATGCGCCATTTCCTGTAGTAGCAGTTTAGTGGTAAATACAAAATAGAATCAGTACTCCATATCAATAACTTGGCAAATCAGTATTTAAACCAGAAAAAAGGAAGAAACCAAAAGGTCTAATTCAATGCCTGAAATGGTTAGATTTCATACACATAAATACTAAATTACAACATTTCGCGCGCATTTTGTGCTAAAGACGTTTTCACTGCGCAATGACCCACCAAAAATAATAATAATAATCTAAAATGTAAACACTATAATGGAGCACATACGGGAGACCTTCCATCTAATGAATTCTCGAACTATCAAAAATTAATAGACAAAAGTCAATATGTTCTGTCTCAGAGAATCATACAAAATCCTCTACCATTGCCATCACCTTCATTTAATTTCACAAACTTTCCTGAACCCCCGAAAGCAACATAAATCCCAAATTTTACTCAAAAAAACACAACCACCCCGTCTCAATAATTCCACAAACCAAACATTTAATCCAACCAACAACAATCTCTCTACCAACAACAATATAACATTCACTTCAACTCTACAGAATATAATTCACTCAATCACTAACAACGTAACAAGTATCATATTCTCAATAATTACAACAATAATACAAAGCATACAGAACTCAATAACCTCGTACTTAAGTAACAATTATAGCCAACCTTCACCTTAAAAACTTTATCATTCTCAATTTGAACTCAAAAAAAAAACGAACTAATACGTTTCATCCAAAAAAAGTCAGTTGATATACAGCTTGCATAATAGAAATGCACCTCAATAGTTCAGTGAACTTTTCAATCTCAATTTTCAAAACTTATGGATCTGATAGAGAAAATGATCAAGGAGGTGGAGTCATAATCTTAATCAAAACAAAACATCTCACACTATCAGTTCATCCAACCACCCACTCTTGGCCTCCAAACAATAGGAATCAAAATTTCATGAAATAACATTAATCTCAATATAATAACGTCATACAAAATAACAGCCTAAAATTAAATAATAACAGCCTAAAATTAAATAATTAATAACAATGTATCTAAATTATTACAATAACCCACCCCAACAATCAAATTTAAACAAGCAAGAAATAAATTATTCCATCTCCGGCCACTAATCAACAAACACAAATCCCTGTCATACACAACCTCTACAACAATTTATAAAGTTATAATAAGGCTACTAATGCTCTACGCATGCCCAATATGGACAAACGCAGTCCCCACAAATGTCAATAAAATCCAAGAAATTCAAAACAAATTAATCAGATTAATCACATATGCCCCTGGTTCATAAGTAATAAACAACGCCATTCCGAAATAATCATCAATACAATAATAAACCAAATATCCCATACATCACTCAATTTCAACAAACCCTAGTAGATATACCAGCAGTATCCCATTTCAATCTACCGAAAAAATCCAACCCATACCCGAATAAAAAATAGATTCCAGTTTGAAGCCTTTCTCAAAATCTTAGCCAGTCATAATACATAACCCCGAGGTTCTCCCCTAGAGTATCGTCTCCAATGTATAGATGAAGATATTATTTTAACTAGCATACGTCTAAAACAAAACAACTGTAAAGTAATTATACTAAACGAGGGATACCATCTAGAACAAATAAATATGTTATACATATTAAAAAACAGTGCCGGTACTCTGAAGCGTAGATGAAGAATGTTTCGCCAACAGTAAAAACCCCACCAGCGGATAGAACGCGGACACTGAGATAATTTGAGACGTTGCTGATTCGTTTCACAGGTTTAATGGAACTGGCAAAAAAATCTTTCATCACATCCGAGAGCCAAGTTGCGCTTGCCCCTCCGCCTCAGGCGGAAGCGATCCGCATGTCACAGTCAGCCCCTGCCGTCCGCCCGAATCGGAAACTCTAAAAAGCTCTAGCCTTAAACTCGAACCGTTCAGTGGTTATTAAAATCTTCCGTCTAGAGGGAAAAATATTTTGGTTAATTCTATCTTTTAAAAATAAATTTTCCCTCAAGTTATGGGACCATAAACAGATGTCTTGAACTAATTTCTTACGATTCACTATATTTTCGCTGCATGGTAACAACTTCACGTAATGATAGATTAATGTGCATCAATGTTTTGGAAATTCGGAAGTATTCTCTCTTCATACCAGTTTCCTCAAAGTAAAAGTACGCATGTCTCTGGAGAAAAATCGAACATTCGTCCCTTAGTTCCATGTGTACGAAGTATGACAATCCTCTCATATAATTAATTCGCTGGATCCAACTGTAAAAGTTGGATCCAGCGAATTAATTATATGACAATTCATTATTAATATTATAGACTTATTTACATCATACAAAATCATATTTTTGAGATGGAGAGAACATGAACGCTGTTCGTTTCAGAGATTAAGTGGTAGAGTACTTCTCACTTGTTTTTAGAGTTTTTTATTTACCAACGAATCCATCACTTTCCGAAGTCCATCCACTTTTCCGAAGTGGAATTGTCTTCCCCCAAACGTTCGCTGTTGTTATTTTTAAATATTTTCTTCAAATATTTCAGGTAGTCGTAGTCATTAGTTAAGGCATTTTTAGCGCTTTCTTTAATATCGCCTGAAAATTGTATTTTGATATAGGAAAAAAGGTGTGAGACCTCCCCATTATCTAATATGCGCATTTATCATGCAAAGAGAGCAAACAATAAAAAAAACTCTCATAGTAGTAAGAGTGAGAGCTTAGGCTTCCGCGGCCGGAGTCAGTATTTACTAGACTGTCCGGGTGACGCCGCGTCCATGGCCATAAGGCCATAATGCCTACGCATTACGCCCTGAGGAAGGTTGTAGAATGGCGACCGAAACGTTGGCACCTTCGCCATGGACGCGGCTCACACGGACAGCCAAATAAATACATCTTATAGTAACTTCTGAACTCAGTTCATGCGAATTAAAGGTAACAGTTATAAATTTGGAGGATCGCAGTTATGAATTTTTATAAATAAACCCAAACTTTTATTGATGTAATGATTTTTTTTATTTTAAAAATTAAAGACAAGTCTTAATGGTCAATCATTACCATAGTTCCTCATTATCACCTACTAGTGACCAACAATTACTACTCATGGCAATCCAGGAGGTGGCGTCGGAAACGTTTTAACCTGATGTAAACTAATAATTTATTCTTTATTTCTTATTCTAATAAATATTCTTTATTTTATTTTTGTATTACAATATGTTACAAATGAAGTAAAATAAAATATTTCTCACGTAAAGTATAGACAAAATATACTCTGTCTATACTTTCTCTCTTCACATAATAAATTGCTATTAATACGGCTATAAAATTACATGTTGCAAACACCACTCCCAATGGACTTCATCTGAAAATTTTGTTTCCTCTATACTGCATTGTCATATCGATGCCTTAGCAAAGGAAATCATTAATCATCAACTTGTCAACATTGACTATCATCCCTGCTAAAAATAATGCATCATTATCCATCACGTATACATTCTATCATTCACAACAATTCATTTTAAGCCAAATTATAAGTCATTTAAGTCAGTATAAGACATTGATATACAGTCCATTCCTGTTATATTGAACTCGGACATAGTAAAATTCCAGTTATAGTGAACTTAAGTCACTGGTACTGTTTCACCTACATCACAAATAAGAGAGATTTGGATATAGTGAACTCTGAATCTCGGCTACCGTGAACGTAGGAAGCACAACGTTCTGGGATTTAATACCCTCCTGGAAAAAATTATCGCTTCAAGTCCACATTCAACATAAGGCAGCTTGTAAAGGTATCGTTGCCCAAAGTTCATAATTGAAGAAGTCGTAGTACCCCCCCCCTGTAGTGGAGGGGGGTCTTACTGATGAACTCTCAGTTTCACTGCTGAAACAAATGCCTTGGCCTAAGTGGGTTACCAATGGCGGCGGCGACGCGCGATTTCTTGCTTTAGTTTTAAGGTAGATGTTACTTGAGATACCGCGGCTCAACGAGCTTGTTCTACGACAGGATGCTCGTGACTGCCACAGCCCCACGACCTGCCGACACTCGCCGTGCTGCGCGGAAAAGCGATCAGTTTCATTAGCCATTCATTTCATCATGGTCAAATAAAGATGTCGAAATTTTCCGGTCGTACCTACAGACCGCCATACTTGCGTTTCCCTGTTATTCATAACACTGGAGAACTTCTTAACAAATTTCGCCTTTGCGCTTATCATATGGGGATTTTCTTCCTGGCTCCCAGCCTATAAAGCGGTTACGACATTAGGATAAAGTGGTTCTCAAAATTCTCCAAGATGATAAATGCCGCATCTGCCAGGAACCAATGTCCAAATTGCCTCAGTTTGTCCAATTCTAACAAAGACATAATACTTGAAAAGATAAATAGTGTGTGTAGTTATGACTGACATATCTGTAACGCTCTCGAAGTTACATACACTTGTTCCAAGTGACATGGACACCCTCAAAAACCGCTGACGTCTATTGAACTGTGTACAATATTGTACGACCAACAAATTCAAACTGATAGCACGACAGCGGTAAAGTAACCGGATATTTTTATCCAGGATTTGGAGAAAAAAATGTCTACATGTATATGAGGCTGTGCTCTACACTCAAAACTTCGTAACCAAGGTCTTAAATGTAAGAGTTTGGAAATCGAAATCATTTCACTTTGGGGCGTAAAAGCACAGGTTGTTCCGATAGCTCTCCGAGCTCTGAGATTTGTTCGGCAAAATTTGTGTAAGAACTTGCATAAACTCCCACGTCATTCAAAGGACTGGGAAATGCAAGACATTGCCTTATTTGGAACAGCCCAGATTTTGTGCAGGTATTGTAAGGGCACATAATGATTTGATCTGATTCTCAGAAAGCTGGTTGCAACCTGGAGTAGATTTTATATTCAGCCGATTTATAACGTTTTTAGTCATGAAGTAGATAAATAATAATAATAATAGTAATAATACCTCAATAAAAAAATTAGTTTAAAAAAATATGCATTGGAAAACTGGGAAAGAGTTTTTATTTTTATCCACTGCAAATCTTTAATAACCCCGCGTTTAGTATTTTTATTTTTACCACATACTGGGCACAGGCAGTATGTCCATTTTTCTTCGTCACTAGTGAGATACTCTACATAACCCCATTATTTCCGAATCCTCGCTCGACCTTGCTGACGCCTTACAATCGATTGGATAATAATGCTTTGTTCCACTGGCATCAATCGCTAGGCAATAAATTCAATTCAACTTGTCAGTCTCTCTCGTGATAACGATCTCATTTTGAAACGTTTCGAGCAACCTCCGATTTTCTTTGCTTCAGTGAATTTCTGATGTTTGTAATGGCTTTCTGCGGATCGCTTCACACAGACTGACGGTATTTCCAGAGACTTATCGACGGAATGAAAGGTAATTGACGCCTGAACCCCTTCGGCAAAGAAAAACGAAGCCAAGACAATATTACCGTTCGATAAGAAAACAAAAACCGCGTTTGCTTTAAAGAAAAAAACAGTTGTTTTGAGGTTTTAGTTTTTTAGGCAATCTTTCAGATGCTTTTATACGCGTTGTACGTATTCCATAAAACTTTCATTTTCGGAGTTAAAGAACATTGTGTTGCAGCAGCACTAGTATTGAACGTAACACACTGTCTAAATAGTATGTATATTACGACAAACTTTAGTAAAATGGGTAAATTGAAACCATTCACTTTGATTGTATAAAGTGAAACTTGACACAACTGAGATCAGTAATGTAATAAGAGTTATTACGATGTATTCTTGCTTCATTAATACCAAAAGAAAAAAATTATGGAATGCAAGTAATATTAGAAAAACCCATGGTATACGTACTATCAACATAAGTACTATTCGATGTCGTCTTTTGCAGGACGAAGAGTCAGATTTAAACAGTCAGAAGACAGAAGAAAAAACAGATTTAAAGAGTCAGAGTTATAGTTTACTTGAATTTTGACAAATTGCGTCTAACGTTCTACGATATTGAAATGATACCTTTATATCAGAATATTCGATTGGTTAACAATTGAGGCTTAAAACTATCGTTTGATAATTCTCCAAATTGGTATTGTAATAAGTAGGGGCTGATTTTAATGTCCTAATAATTCGCCAAATTTGTCAATGAAATGTTATTAAAATATTTTAAATATGACATAAAAAGCAAAGAAAAACGACGTAACAAATGTGATCAAAACCAGTTCGGATGAACATCTGAAGCTGTTGAATTTGATACTGACGTAATTGAGGTTTCTTTCATTCGTTCAAGTGAACTCAGCTCGCAAACGTTTGGATTGGACTGTTCTTTCCCAGGAAATATCTTTCTTTACTTGTCCAGAAATTGACCGAAACGGCAATGGAGCTGACAGGGGTTTCGGGACCCTTGGATTACATACAACGGCTGACATTACAATTTCTGAGCGATGGTATCAAATAGGCTACTCAGGAATTCTGTGGTACATGTATCTCGTAAACTTAATTTGAGGCAACTACCATTAAAAAGATATTAAAATCAATTAAATGAGCAAAAAATGCAATACAAATTACGGAAAAAGTTAAAAAATGACTATTTAGTCTAAATCCACGGAAAATGCAAAAAGGAGATGAACAAAAATGAATAATTCCCTTTTGTCATAACATAAAATTAATGTTTATACTAAATGTCATTGTTCTAAAGTGAAAAAAGGCATTTCATTAAAATCCTTCTTAATAATGCGATATCTTACAATACTCATATCGTAAATAACTGACCACCACTAATTTTAGTCTATAGAAGTGTATAGTAGTGTATAGAAGAAATAGTAGTATTCAGACAAACAGGCTTTTGACCATTTGAGCTGTGTCACACAGTAGATTATTTCGTGGAAAGAGATTTCTGCCAGGATAAAATATTAAAACGGGAGTTTTAATGGCTGTTTAGAATTTCAAAAAATGTTGAATCTTTAAATAGTATTATAATTGCCATATGACAGAAATTGTTACTGCAATGACACCACGGAACTACCAAGAAACGTTACGTCTTGTTTGTTGTTGTTTTTTGAAGCAATGGTAAAACCAATCATTTCGCTCCGTCGCACCGTTTATCGCCTCGAGGCGCTACCGAGGCCGCGATATCACCTCTACCCTCGCGATTCCACCTTTCAATAATATTGTTACTGGCAATTATTTCCATGATACAGCAAAAATGGTTTCCTTAGTTCAGTCCAAATCCTAATAAAACATTCCAAAATTGCTCAATAATTGTGAGGAAACGCTACTCCTTCTGCTCCAAAGCCGCTCACACAGAAAGGAAACATACGAAGGAAACCATACCTAACGATTGACTCTTATATCAGTGCGGATAGAAGTGAAATAAGTGTCGATATAGCAAGAGTAGAAACATAGCCATTTTTACACGTAGTCCTCGTAAATTGAAGCTGTATATCACAAACGGGAGAAAATTTAATATAAAATCTTTTTAAAATACATTAATAAAAATATCTTTTTCACAAAAGGAGGCAAAAATTGTTTTCCTATAACATATTATGCAAATATGAACCCTGGAGCAGGAACAGGTATCACTAGTTTTCTTTAGATATTAATTAACAATAAACCAAAAATATTTTAATAAATTTTACAAACAAATTTATTAAAATATCTAGACCTATTTTTACAACATCCATTAGAAATGTAAAAACATTTTCTTTAAGAAAAAATGCAGTTAACATCAAAGCCTACCTCTTTAATGAAAATGTGCATACTACAATTCTGTTTTCACGTGGTTGTTGATATCGAAGTATAACTTTTTCAAAAAATAATGGTGTTATATAATTCGGTGAGTAATATCATTTTATTGTAAACGCGCTGAGTACTGGTAACGTCAGACATATCGCTTGCATAGTCCAAACAGTCTCGATGAACAACTGCTTCCGAAGACTTTCATGCTAATTAAAGTAGCAGCTTTTAGAACGACGTAAGAGTATACCTCTTGGCCTACGTTGCCTTCCTTCGCCTTGAAAATGTTTTTCTCTCACTCAACGGAACACAATGAACTACAATTATTCGTACTGCAATAAAATGATAATAATAAATTAATATAGAAGAACAATTATGATTAAACTAATGATTATTTAAATAAAAAATAACCTGAATTATTAATAATATATAATACAATTCAAATTATATTGTATATAAAAAAAGTGTGCACAATGTCAGTCTTGTTATCATCGAGATCGGTACACTATGTTCCTAAACTTATCCAAAAAGTGTGTTTCAACTTAATTTTTAATTTCTCGCCTCTTAGGTACTTCGTAAGAAGGGAAAGTTATGTAACCGTGCGCCGGAAAAGGCGAATTTTGGGTAGAAAAACTCTTACCGAGAAAAAATATTACCGGGATCTGGTAACGAAATAGTGGATAAATGCTGTATAGGGGGAAATTCCCTAACACGTTGTGTATCCAAAATCTATGTTTAGTTGGTCCTTGATACCAAAAAATTAATTGACAGCAAAACGGCTGACTGTCCATCTCCGTCTATGGTCAACGCTAAGGCCCTAACCATTCAGCCGATTTTCTCCAAAATTGATACTTCCCGATTGATCTGAACAAACTGAAGACTTGGGGAGTTTCAAACAAATATTTTGATTATTGAGAGATATTTACTGGAAGCGGGAATTTACGTTTTTATGCATCTTTCCGAGTTAGACCCATCCGGCGTTTTAGAAGGGCATAGTGATATTGACAATTGTCCGCAAGGTAACTCCGAGGATCTGAGTTCGGGTCTCGGTGCGGGAAACAACTTCGCTAGTTGAAAATACTTTTGTAGCTTTATATAGTAGTGTAATAGAGCGGAACAGTTAGAAATATTGCGAGAAAGTATGTGCTTTAGTATAACCACTAATTTCTAATGTTAATTACATTTCAATGATGTATGAGATAACGTGTATATTCTTGGAGTTATTAATAATTCATCACTTTCAGTAGTGAAACCACACGGAGGGTGGCCTGACTAACCTGATTACCTGGTTACCCGATCCAGCGTTGCCCCGGCTGCTCAGTCAGTAAACTCTTTTAGGATACATGCTTGCTTTTTCTCATGCTCATAATGCATTGAAACAAATGGCTGTATTTTTTAAATGGATTTAATATCCATTCCATTCAAGATTAATCCTATTGTTATAAATAGGTCATTCTTAAAACTAACTTAAACTAAGTTATCTTACTTATGGCCATTCAGGCAAGAGTTCGCCCTTTCAGTCAGGACGGCGCCCTCCCCGGCGTCCATGACTCCGGTGACGCAAGCAGCGGTCCTTTCCACTGGCTTCGCGCTGTGGGTTGTAGGGTGGGTTGCCTCTTCGCGAGGCGGTCAGGTCAGCAGGTAACGTCCCGGGCACTAGCAACGCCTGATCCGTCGTGCAGACGGTGTGGCTCGCGGCAGCACTGGTTGCGCCTCAGCCCGTCGTGAGTCCTGAGCTCGAGTTCGGGCACTTACACACTCATTGCCCGGTGTTTGCCCTGGCCCGAGCGATACCGGAGCGGTGCGCGATGTTGCGGCGATGCATTCGAGCAGCAGCGGCGGCGGTGCGGCTGCTGTGTGGCGTCTCTCGGCGCGAGGCGCTGCATTGGACGGCAAGTGGCAGCGCGTTCAGCGGCGACCCCTCGTGATAATAAAACTTTCCTGGCTCTCGCCACGCCCATCGAAATCATTTAAAGCACTTTCAATCACAAATAACTCAGTGTTTACAAATTATTGGAAATGTGCATATTAATGGCGTGAGAGATAATTCAAAAATATTATATTTGTGTATATTAAAAAACAAAATGAACTCAAAATATCCTGAAATAAACATTACGCCAAATTAAAGAGTGAAATTAGCCCTATCCGTTCGAAAAGTTTGAAAAAAAAGTTAAACCGTTTATGAGAAAATGTCGTTTGAGCGTTTGTGCAGATGCGCAGTTTCGAGCTAGTTTTCACAGAAAATTGTTTAGTTGTCTGGAAACTTTATCTGACACTATTTAAAGCTCATACTGTACATAAATACGTTAATGTCAACAAATTACCGCCAATGTAAATATTAACATGAGAAACACGTAAAAAATTGGCGTATATATATATATATATATATATATATATATATATATATATATATATATATTAAAGACTGTATACACATATATTAAATTATATAGACACATATATACATATATATTGCACACAATATTGTCCCTTTGAAACTTTCTCTTCATTTTTGTAGTAGTAGGATGACGCGGGAAAAATCCAATATTTTGCAATTTTCGAAAATGCAGAGATAACCGAGTAAAGTACCCCCAAAATTTAATGAATGTTTTTCGAAAGCTCAAAGCTTCATCTCGATAAAGATGGACAGGGTTTCTTCAATTAGGATCTAGGGCCTAAACAATACGTAGGATTGTTTAGGCCATAGAAATGTTCACAGACGGACGTTTTGTAAACAAAAAACCTTTTCGGTATGAGGGGACCCTAAAAGGCGAATTTCCATCGAAATCTCAAAATCGATTTTCCGCAGCATTACATAGCTTTCCCAACACTACGTTTTTTACTCCGTATGTACGTACGCATACCAGAAAGTAAAACTGGTGTTGCTTTCCACAAAAATCATGTTAATTTAATCCTGCACCACAAAACAAAGTAACATAATCATAAACCCAATCATCATACGAGTGTAATATACCACATACTAATAGTCCTGTCAGGCATTGTGATGTGCATTTCGCAGAAATTGCACCTCTGCCCTGACCCAATTGAATGATACACTTCAGGGTTCGTGGATGGCCGAGCAGCACAAGCCTGTAGTGACATCTCTGTACTTCGCTTGTCACTAACTATAGGGTGAAGCTTTCAAGGCGTCCACAGCACTACGCGTTACTGTAATACATCATTAATGTTTGCATAGTGCTCATCTGCGTGAAGGAAGGGAAACATTAGCATGGAGTTTGAAATGGTGCTTCAGGAAAACATTTACTGTTTTTAGAATATTTGTTCAAACAGTTGTTCTAGCGTGTAGAATTTGTTGCAATATACAAAATAGTCGTAAATAGTCGTCATTATCTTGAAAGATATGTTCTACTTAGTCGACAATCTGTGAATTTAGAATTCGAAGTTGTCTCACGTACATCACACATTTTATATCAACATGTTTTCAGAATAAATCTTTCGTCTTGCAGCGACTGGAGCATATATGTGCTTGGTGGTCGTGACTAAGACGGCACGAGGTGTCTTACGCTTTGAAGTATGAATCCCTGCTCGAGCTAAGATGTGTGTTGTTGTGTTAATAAGTACTTTTGCGGGTTTCATCCAAAATTAAAATATTAGGAATTAATTGTCAATAAACCGAGGAAGTATGTACTGTTGTAGCACCATTAATAAAGTTTGTCGTCATAATTAGACCTTTAATTTGTCTCACGATAATCAACGGATTACTAATAGCTACTTTCTACAGAACGTTTTACTATTTATTACGATGTTTGCATCTCGTCATTTCTCCGGAATAATAGTAACACAAAATCTACTTTGCCAACGTTCATTAATTTGTAAGAGAAATAAGCTTTTTGTGTTAAATCCCGTTTTCCACAGAGAGCATTAACAATTTGCACTTGATTTTCCTATACATTAGTTCATAATCACTCTGTACTGCGTTATTTCTGTGTTTAACTGAACATTTGTTTCTCTTGTAAAACAATTACATCAAAACACGTTTTGAGTTCGCAAAGCGCAATGCGCATTGCGTTCATTTCATAAAATTTAGTACCTCATTAGAGGGTTGTGGATTATAATATGCGAAATGAACATTTTCCCTAAATCAATCAACAGCAATATATCTGTTTGCAAATTTCCTATTACACGTGTTTAATAGAACGAAGATTGACATGCCAACATGTAAAATATGAGAAATTATTTATTACAAATATGGTTTCGTGCGAATTACAAGAAAAACCGTTAACGCACGTATTTCAATTTAGTATCACATTACTGTACATGATCATATACATTATTATATTAAATTAGTCAAATTAACGATCATGTCTGGCAAAAGAGTAACATTCAGACGCATTCAGAAAAATGGTCAATAATAATATTACAAAATAATCTTTGTACACAACTTGCCCTTTTCCTTCAAAATTTCCATTCATTTTGTTATGAAAATTTACATTATAATATTTCGATATTTTCAAACGCTAATTTTAATAAATTTTGCCACGTACATACAAATATAATACGAAAAGGTCATTATTTTAGCTTTAGATGTGTTTACTATTATTGCAGGCGCTAACAGTCCTTATGTATCAAAAATCTTTTCAATTACAAGTTTTTATCAAAAAGTAATTATAATAAAAATAGTACATATATTCAATGAATCCTACTAAATTTTTTTACCAATCTACAGCATTCACAGTAACTAATTAGCTTAGGAAGCTAACTTGTGACCAGGCTGTTACCAGGACTACCCAACGTGTGGGGGAAAATATTCTGATACAATTATTCTGATTGTGGATCTAGAATCACAGAAGAGTATTTTTATTATATTCTTATGACTGTATTTCTGGGTTATTCATGAAAATCTACTTTTACTTGGTCTTTCCAACAAATCAATTTTCTTGTTTTTTATAGATATGTAAAGTTTCTCTTCATTGACAATACGTATTTATTTGTTTGATCATCTCATGATGTACAACACTCATTTCTAAGTGTATGCGACGGATGAGGCTTAAGGCGACATATCCTCGCTTTTTCCAGAGACGATTTTCATTGAACTCCATTGTACAATATATGATACTGTAATATAGCGGGCAAACGAGTATTGTAGTTGAATGATTACAATATACTTGATAAAAATTATAAAAATATACTTGATACAATATACATGATAAAATATACTTGTTCTGCTGTATCACGTAGATATTTTACATAATGAACATTAGGCATAAACAATTTTGCTACTTTGTGCTGAAAAAGCTTTAATGAAGTTCTAAGAGACTGAACTCCTTGCATGGCTGCATATCAAACCCATGGTGGCATTCATAACGACCGGGACCTCCAACAAATCTGGGCGCTGTCGCTGCCCTGCATTATTTACAGCTCCAGCACAAAATGTCCGTCCCATTGACTTCAAATGAGGCAGTAGCTAACGAGAGACGTCGTTGTCTCGTGTCAGTGGTAACGTATTAAACGTGTGTTGTGATACTGCCCTTTTTCTTCGTAAAAAAAATAAAGTAACAAAGGTTTTAATCAAGAGTCTGTATGAAAAGTTCGAATTGTTTTTATTACATATGTGATTCTTGTGTAACTAAGTAGCAGAAAATTAATATTACTCCAAATATCAAAGGTTTGATTCTGAAATATATAAAGTTAAAATTAAGGAAATCATGCTAAATTTTATTTTTAAAACCATGTACAATTTAACATTTAACTTAAGTTTTAAATATGTATTTAAAATTGAAATTTTAATTTTGAGTCAAAGAAGGTTGTAAATCAATGCCAGTTGAAAGTCCTAGTAGAAAGGTCTTGGCTTGAATTTATTACAATGATACTAATTTTTATGTGGATAAAATATCTTAATTTAAAAAGAAAACAAGTCAGCTGTCGTTAATCCAAATCTGCCTTCAGCAATGAGACCCGTGCCACAAGGACCCATTCCAGGAGCATTCCAATAGCAGTAAAATTTGGAGCAGTTTTTGAGAAAATGGCGTTTGGACGTCTCCGAAAATGCGCAATATTGAGCCAGTTTTCGCAGAAAACTGTTCCGTTTTTGACAATATTTTGAATTGAATTTGCCTTATTTTACGTGACGAGACTCGGGCCATCAGGCCCGCTCTTCCGTCTGACCACGCAAATTTCGCTACGCTCCTTTCACCAACTAGGAGAGAAAGGAGGTATTTCTTGGGCGAGAAACAGACGATTTGAATTTAGCTCAGAGGCGTCATTTAGGCTTGAGGATCTTTTACATGCAAGTAAATCTACGAACATGGGACAGCCGGCTTTACTTCCCCTCCGAAGGAAGGCGTACGAAGGATTTTTTCGCCCTTAAAAATTCACGGCTTCGATCGGGTTTGAACCCGCCAACTTGAGTACAACAGTCCAGTACGCTAACCGTTACACCATCGCCGCAAGTATTTAAAGCACATGTAGTCATAAATACAATATTGTGAACAAATTGCCGCAAATATAAATATTAACGTGATACAGAAGTCAAAGAAGTTATTTTTTGTCATTTTTGAAACAACAAAACAATAGAGTAATATGGAGTTTGTCTTCTCAAAGTACATATAGCACTATACGTATCAAAAGGTTAAAGAAAAAATTTGAAGCCTTTTCAAAAAAATCTTGTTTTTGTTATTTTTTAAATTGCGCATATTGCAAACAATATTGCTCGAAAACTACTAAAATTTTGAAAAGCATGTACATAAATGAAAGAACTAATTATGGAAAACTAATTTCATTTGAATAAAAGATATCCATCTTCAATTTTGTTGTTGTATTAACTCGGCAAAAAATTCAAAGTTTTGCAATTATCGAAAATTTAGAGTAATCGGTAAAAATCTTACCTAAGCCCCCTTTATTATAGTGTTTTACTCTATTCTTGTATAAAATTTAAAGAAAAAATATGGATCCGATTTTGAGAAAACCTTGAAAATGTCCGGAGGGTTTCATGTATAGTATCCTCAAAATTAATGACTGTTTTTAAAAATCGCAGAGCTTTGACTCAAGCCACATTGGCAAAAGTTTATTCAATTTGAAAAAAATGTATGCCTAGTTTAGGCGCAAGTGTTGTTCACATACACCAACCAGACGGAGGGATGTTTTGCCGTCAATCGATTTTTCGGTATCAAGGACCTACAAAACATGAATTGAGGATTTTGTTCTAACTTTAGCAATTTTTCGTTTCAAGGGCCTGGCAATGAATTTTTTTCTGCCAAAATTCCGCCGTTTTTTCGGCGCAGCATTA
This sequence comes from Gryllus bimaculatus, assembly GCA_017312745.1. Taxonomy (NCBI): domain Eukaryota; kingdom Metazoa; phylum Arthropoda; class Insecta; order Orthoptera; family Gryllidae; genus Gryllus; species Gryllus bimaculatus. Next base: position 16,139,499 of record BOPP01000009.1, on the reverse strand, counting down.
CGTAACATTCCCTATACTACGAATATTACTCCGTATACTCGTATACGCATGAAGACACACAAACATCTAGATGGGATTCGTACCCGCGGCCCTTCAGCCATAGCGACCTCGGCTATCCAGTTCGATATTTCCTGGAATACAAAATATTCGCGGGTATAACTATTTAGTAGATCAGCGTGTAGATACTACCTGTCCAAAAGGGCTTTTAAAACTTCTTCCATTTAGCCATTACATTCCAACAAATCCATTTACGAAAATGAATATGCCGCAGAGTGAATATCGACATACGCTCGGAATGGCACGTTCTGAAACCACGTAAATTCATTATCGCTGGCAGGAAGTTCAGATTGCGGACCCGCTCGCCTCGTTCTGCTGCAAGTCTTCATCGGCGTCCGTCGCCGTCGATGAGGCGGGCAAGGCAATCGCCGCGCAACAGGTAGCGCCGCGCGCGGTTCGCCACCGACATCCACATCAATCACGCGGAGCGGGGCGGGCGGTGGGGC
>BOPP01000009.1:16082875-16136636 GCA_017312745.1 Gryllus bimaculatus | reverse complement strand
TGAGGAGGCCGGAGGCCGCGCAGTGGACGCGTGCCCCACGGGCGACGCACGTCGAGGAGCTGCGACGGCGCCGCACAGCTGCACGTTTCCCACGTCCGCTCGCAGTGACGCTGACCGCACATCCGATTTTCATAATGTCCGCTAGGGTATAGTATTAGGAAATTGTGATGGGGGTCGCTCCTTTGATAATTTCATGCGATTTGATAATACCCTAACAATAGTACTGAAAAATGTCTGCATCAGCTGCTGAGATGTGCCGAGTAGCTTGATGCCACTGCCCGCACGACTTTCCTTCCTCCTGCACAGGTTTGAAAGTGTTGCCGTTTATACTGATTGCCTAAATTTTCTCTTTGGATTTTTTTCAAATATGACATTTCTTTGTATATTTCTTTAGAGTTATTAATGAGAATAAAATTAAAATCTCTTAATGAAGAAATATTATAATAACCTGAATCGTGTTCATTATATTTGCTTTAAAAGTATTATTTAAAATATATATTTTTTGCAGTTTCTTGCCTACTTTTTTGCTTCTACTAAACTCAAAAAGTCAACTATTACTCGCGAATGAAAAGTTGCTACATGTAAATATTTTTAAAAATGACTCTTCTCCATACAAAGTGAAATAACACTGACCTTTTCATTAAATATTATAAGATATTTCCCAAAAAATAAGACACATTAATGAAAAGAATATTTGAAGACTAATGTAAAGCATTCTTGATTTAACCAATGAGAAAATGTGCCAATTTATTCATAATTTCCCCATTAAATATATTTTTTTGGAATGCCTTGAAAAAATTGAAACTAATTAGACCATCTGATAAATTAAAACTTTCGAAAACTTTATAAAACCTTATTTCAACCTTCACGTTTTTCTCTGTCAATTTCCTTCACAAACGCATCGGTTTCGGCTTTCAGTTGTAGTGCACGCTCGATGAGTCCCCTGTGACAATAAGAGGCGTCGTGTTGTGGGGACGGTGCGGGGCCCGACCTTTGAGTGGTTGGTCGATAGCTGCCGCCTCTGACGAGAACATCACCTGTGCTGCGGACAGCTGCTCAACATCGCGCGCTCGCGCCTCACGCCACACGCCTGCACTGACGCGCGGGGGTGGGTTGGGGCAGGAGAGCGCAGCAGAGCTGTAGGTGATGCAAAATAAAATGAGACAGTGATCATAAACAAACATGGTGGTCAATAACACTCATGTACCATGACACAAATTCGCTCCAAGAGAGAAGGAATTTTATTGGTATATTACAATGTATTGAAATTACAAGAATTAAGTGCAAATCGTCAGACATCCAAAAATATATGTAGTGTATGTCGGGTCTGTTCGTATTAAGGTGTCATTTTAGTCACGCGACTGATATTTGCACTCGCCAGGACGGTGAAAAACAGCCAACAATATTTGAACTCCTTGTGGAATGTAGGAAAGGGTGGTGAATTTTCAAGGAGTCCATAGAGACAAACATGCTCTCATGGCAGGGTGGGAAATAGTGCATAGCTGCTAGCCCGTCTCTTCCTTCGAAGGACACGGAGGCGACCGTCCAGCGGCGAGAGCAAGAGGCCGACGGGGTGGAGGTCGTGCCCGCTGACGGTGAGAGACGATGCGGGGGAGGCGCATGGTGGCTGCTGGCGATTTTGAAAGTGGGGCGGTGTATGCATTAACTATGCCAGGACTCCGCTGGATTTCCAGGCACGTCAACTACTATGATCATTATTCCCGTAAGTATCGTGTATGTTACAATCCGAGAGGCGTCAGTATTCCCCTCCGCTGTAACATCCACGAATTACACGTCGGCTTGTGGAGGTTTTTCCGCTTCAGGTTGGGTCATCCCCAGCAACCTCTAATCTCCCGACATGTGTAGTAGTGTAGTTTATCCGAACGTAAAAGTGTGTGAAAGGGATTTGGATAAGACAAGCAAGAGGAAAGAAAGATCGCGTTCGATCCACGTCCCATTCTTTGGGTACTGCTCCAGCATTTCCTTGGTATTTATCGGAAAACCACGTTCTGAGTAGCCGGGCGCCAGAATTGTGGAGGCTGAGACTGATTTATCCCTACAACTTTTTACTGTCGAAAGTCCGCCACCGTCAGGACTCGAACCGTAGGATTGCGAACGGCAGGAGGCGTGCAGTAGGCGTGAGGGTGCGTCTGGCGATGGTGAATTGCGCCGCCGCTCGGGGGCGTACGAGCGCCGGCGGTGGTGGGCGCTGGGCAGGGGGCGGCCCCTGCTGTGCGGTGACCGCGGAAGCACCGGGCGCTAATTGGATCTGCGCTCGAGTCGCCTCGCCTCGCCTCGCCGCGCGGCGCCGGGCGGCATCTGCTTCGCCGCCCCCAGGTGCGCCGGCGCGTCGCCCGGCCCCGCGCAAAAAGACCAGGTGTGCCTCTGCTTTTTGCGTGACCGCATGCTCAACTCGAAAAGAAATTTGGTATTTCGATAATGATGTGATTAGAACGTTTACTGCGTTCGGGATGGGGAAAGCGGTTCCACCATTGTTAGAGATGCTCAGTTTTTGCACTGAACATCAGTAACTTTTACTAAAGTGTAAAATCGTTCATTGGAAGTCGGAATATTAAAGGCGTAAGTAAACAATCCATCCCTGGAAGAGAATGTCAGACAATGTTCTATTTTACAAAATCTTCATGGATTTAAAAATATAAAAACTGCACGCAAAGAATAAATATATGAAAGTGTCGGTTGAGTGTTTAAATTTGATACGATGATAATGGGTTTATCATTTTAAAATGATGAGTTCATTTCTTTTTTTAAAACATCTCGCTATTACAGTCTGAATTTTGTGGACAGTCAAAATTAATATAATGCTAATTAACACAACTAAATTTTGTCTACGATACATTTGATAAAAGCTTCAGACTAACAACCAACACGCATTAAGAATTTAAATAATTTTTCTTATGAAAATCTGAATATAAAATCCTTTTTATTATCTACTGTGTATGCTAACTCCAATGTATTTTCCTGATAAACCTTTTTAATCTGGTTATTTGATACTCAACCATCTACGACGCAATAGAAGCATATCTTATTTCACAATGATTTTGAATTTATGATCGAATACCATCCACCTATCATTGAATATCGACCACACAGTATCAACTATGCAATGAGAGACTTATGTGCTCAACAACAATTAGTCTGTAGAATAATGCAGAAGGATCCATGGCCCAACTCTGACTCCAAACAGAAGGATGCGTGTTCAAGCCACGTGGAGGTCAGTGATTTTTTTTTACTTTCATGTGTATACGTAGTATACGAAGTATAGGGAAAGTTATGTAATGCAGCGGAAAAATGATTTCGAGAATTCAACGGAAACAAGCGTTTTGGGGTACCAAAAAAGTGTTTTTTTCTTTTTAAACGTCCTTCCGTCTGATGCATGTGAACAACACTAGCGCCTAAACATGCGTAGAATTTTTTCCAAATTGAAGAAAGACCTGTCTATCTGGCCTGAGTGAAAGCTATTCGATTTTGAAAATCATTCATTAGTTTTGGGGGTAGCTTACATGAATCCCTCCGGACATTTTCAAAATATTCTCAAAAACGACTACAAATTTCTTCTTTAAATATCTTGTAAGAATAGATTATAATGCACTTATAAAGGTGGTGTAGGTCCGATTTTCAGGGTTAGCTTTGAATTTTCGAAAACTTTAAATGTTTTAATTTCTTGGGGGCCTTCCTAGAACAACAAAATTAAAGACAGAATTTTTTCTTTAAATAAAATTTGTTGTCCATTATATGTGCTTTCTATAAGAATTTTATGCATTTTTTTTGTTGAAAATTCTAGTAGTTTTTGCCCAATATTGCGTGCAATTTTAAAAATTCCAAAATGCTTTTCTCCAAAACGGCTACAAAATTTTTCTTTAAACTTTTAGTAGGAATTGTGCTAAATGCACTCTATAAGACGGCATAAACACCATTTTGATCTATCCTTTTTTCAAAAGTTACAAAAATTTAATTTTCTTGACTTGTCTCTCATGTCGTTAATATTTGCATTAGCTGCAACTTTTTTACATAAATGTATTTATGAGTATATGTACTTTAAATAATGTGAGATAAAGATTACCGAAAACATGTTTTCTGAGAAAATGAAGTCAAAACCCCCCATATTCAGAAACGCTCAAACACATTTTTTTCTAAAACGCTCCAAATTTTTCTTTCAAACTTTTTCATCATATAGTGCTAACTGCACTGTTTAAAATGACATTAATGTTGCTATTTTCATTTGTTTTTTAAAAATTACACAAATGTAATTTTTTTAAAGATCCACCTTTAATATGCACATTTCCAGCAATTTGTAAACACTATTGCATTTGTGACTGGAAGTGCTTTAAATTATGTCAGGTGCAGTTTTTTGAACACTCAATTGTATTCTGTAAAAACGGGTTCAAATTTCGAATTTACAATAGCGTTTTTACAATAGCGTTTTTACAATAGTGAATTTACAATAGCGTTTGGGACGAGGTATTACTGTTATTTAATACTGTTTAAAACATAATTCGATTCCACTAATAGCAATCCGAAAATTTTAAGAAAATTGTTTAAAAAACTTAATTTGAGCGGCGATAGATGGCAGCTAGGAAGAGTATATGGCAAGTCCGAATAGCTAGCCGATGGAAATGGAAATAGAAAACCCATATGGGAAATTCTCTGCCATTCTGCAGCACAACTCGTTATTTCCCCAATTATTTTATAGGAAAATCATTTTTGTAAGTTTCTGTTACTGAAAAGGAGGATAATCATTGTTTCCACATGATCACTCCCTCTAAACGTTGAGTAGACTGAGCTCCCTTTTTGAGGGTCCTTGATATCAAAAATAGGTTTAATGGCAAAGAGACTGTCTGCACCTCCGCTCGTACGTCCGTCTCTGTCTGCCTCGGTCGTCTGTGAATAACACTTCGGGCTAAAACGTAGGCAGAATTTGCACCAAAATTTATATACTCCGAAGTAAGTGGCTGATGCCGCGGTCCATTCAATTTGAAACTGATATTTTGATTTTAAGGGTACTTTATATGAAGCTTCAAGAACATTTTCAAAATTGTCTAAAAACTTTAAAAATTATGTTCTTAAAGATAGTACTTTTATAAAAATGATGCATGTCTCATTTTTTTATATTATCCAAACTTTCAAAATTTGTAAAATTAAAATTTTGTCGGTGTCTTCCTACGTATAAAATATTGAATATAAAGATATATTTTCTTAATGAAATTGGTTGTTAAAAGTTGTATATGTAAATATGGTCATGTACTACATTTCTTTTCAAAATCAGTTGTTTTAGCTTAATGTTGGGGGAATCAAAGGCAATTTCAAAAACAAATGTTTCTTAAAGACTACCCCATTTTTTTCTTTTTTTAGGATAGTGCGAAATTCGCTTATAAAAATGGCACAATTCCATTTTTGCGGAAATCTTAGAATTTTCGAAAATGTCGAAAGTTACATATAACGCGAGAAAGTACGAGCTGTGGGAGCACTATTATTTTTCTTTATTTTCACCCGAACACGATAAGGGGCATGCTGACCTATCCATATCTCTAGGATTCTCCTCAAGGTTTATACCTTAAACTGAGAATCACCGTTCACGAACGTCATAAGAAATGTCCCATGAAATATAAATAAAGCAATCCAACAAGACGGAAATTTTTCTGTCTACGATGCTGTAATACTGTTCTGTTATAAATTTGCTGCGACAGAGAAAATTGTTTCCACTTCGTGACGGGAACGATCATTATTAAGGAAAGAGCATCTTGAACAAAAAATAAAAATGTAGCAAAGTATTTTAAAGAAAGGAACAAAGCTGCAAGTCAGTAGGAAATCAGGAAGCCGCAATCGGCCACAAATGGAGTTCATTTCTCAGAATATAATTATAGATATTGCATTGTGGAATCTCCATTTATATAATTAATATTTTCAGAAGCAAAGGAAGCATTTCCATACAGTAGTTTACGAAGGGGATTTTTTGTAAATGCGGTGGTGAGTTTCGAGTACGACTATTTCGAGATGAATTAGCAAGCCTCGAAGGCATACTCGAGCCGCGCGAAAGAAATATCTCAAAAAGTGCGAATAACGGCGCTACGGGGATAATATTTTGCTTGTGTAAAAGCTCTCAATATTTAGTTAGAATGTAGGAAAGATTGAAACATAAACGATTCCTTTTGCACGGGCTAAAGCTGTACTTCCACAGGTGCACACTCACATAAATTCACAAAATGAAAATGTTTGCCATTTGCCTATGAGTATCGTGGTCATTTATAACTTAAAGTAATAGTTTCATAACTAATAAAGTTTCTTGTGATTAATTTATTTTTCATATATCAAAAATACTACAAACAATAATTTACTAGAAAGAAAAATTAAATGTGAATAAATTTAGGGCCAACCTCAACGTATTTTTTCGTGATGAAATATTTTTCGTTTCCAAAACTGAGGTATTTTCAGATTTCATGTTCCAATCAATAAGTATTCTTCATCGATTTCTTGTTACTTTCGAAAGAAGCAGGAAGAAGATTGCTGAATGAAGAAGGAATGATGAGACATTAAAGAAACAGGAAGGAAACGTGATTCTGCCATAAAAATTTACTACCAAATTATTCTAAAATTAAAACGTAATTTTTGCTACACCTCATGGGATTAGCTTTTCAGGAATTTCAAATGTTTCAATAGTTTGCTGAAATACGATTGTCATCGAAAAAGTCAGTTTCAAATAAAAGAAAAGTAGTCAGCTATTTGAATACAATCTCCAATGTGCTCTCATGGGGAATTTGTTCTCTTTCCTCAGTAGTCGAAAACGAAAGAGATGAGATCTTTGAGATGTTTCGTGTTACGCGTCTCTCAGGAACATCGGAATCAAAATGAAAGTGTTAGTTTAAAAATACCCACAGAAAAGAACCCATTCAAACAAGAAAACCGTGAACAAGCAGGCTAGTAGTAGTCTCATGGAATTCCTGGAGGACATTTGTTTTATTTCCTTCGCAATAGGAAACGAGAGGAAGTTGAAAGCCATTTCCCGTCCGTTCGCATCGCATTGCGCTTTCCGCGCTGTGCGCTGTGTCTGAGCGGTGCGTTCCTATCGCGTGTGGCCTCACTCATTGTGCCGCACGCGACGCCCGATCGCACGGCCCAGAACCCTCTTCCGAGCCCTCACCCCGCACGCAGAGCGATTGCTGCAACGGAGGGTGATGACGTCGATTTCCTTCTGCGTTGCTCCTCACTGCGCACCTTTACGTGCTCCGGTTCATTCTACATTCCTAGCGTTGTCGCTGTTCAATTTCCATCTGTTGCTATCGCCTGATTTTGTTCAATGCTTTTTTCCGCCCTAGAGGTTTTGTTCTCCACCCCCGCAGTCCTATTTGCTCCACAGATATTCTTTTATTTTCATCACCTCTTTTCTTTACTGCAAACTCCACATTCTACTTTACTCGCTTTTTTTATTTCCACGTGTATTTACTTATACACATTCAAATTTAGTACAGCTTTTCTATTATCTCTCATATTATTTAGAATTTCTTCTGCGCTTCTTTTATTATTTTCTTTTTGCCCTGAAGTAGACCTTCACATTCTTGTTTTATACAATTTCCCCATTCCTTCGTGTCCCTTAGATTTATTTACTATGGTTGCTCTCTTTTCTCAGACTTCACGTCCCCAAACTTCTATCCTTTCCTCATAATTATTCCGCGCTTTTTATTCCTCTCGCATTTCATTTTTCCTTTATTTTACATTTTCACGCGTTTTCTTTACGTATTATCTCGCCGTATTTTCCTTCTTTTCTTTATACCACTCTATCGGATCACTTTCCTCAATCCTTTCCGATCTTAGGATCTCTGGAGGAGATGGCGCAGCCATTTTCATCTCCTCTTCGAGCCCTCCGCCCCTCCGTCAAAAGCCCCGCGGCCTTCACTGTCTCATCGCAGTTTGGCACCATCACCTTCCGCCGCGTGTTCCCGCTTCCCCAGGCGCGTTCCGCCGCCCCCGCGCCGCCCCGCCCCGCGCCGGCGCGATAAAAGAGCGCGATCGCGCGCCGATGAGGTGGAAGCAGTTACCGGGGGTGGGCAGCGGCGCGGGGGCGACGCGTCTCCCCAGGGCGCCGTCGCGGGCAGAGCGCGCCACGTGCGCCGCTCGCCGCTACCGCTTCGAGCATCTGCTCACACAGGACGAGTGGAGATGAACGCAGCCGTTCGCGTATTACATGCTAAACGAAAACGCCCCGTCCATCGCCAAGCGTTGAACCTCATCGGTTTTGTTGCATTTATCTCTATCTGGTTTGTAAAGTTGTACAGCAAATATGCACATTATGTGATAAGTCCCATACGTAAACGCGTGGCTTTTTCTCCACGTAAATATCGTTATTAGTTTATAATTATTATGAAAGTGAAACAATGACAAAAAATCTAAAAATGGTATGTTGCATCACCTTTCATTAGTGAAACGATTTTCTATTTTAGTATATGGTTGAGAAATTTCAATGCAGACCCTCTCAGAATTTTGTTTCAATATTTATTTCAGTGAGAGGTGTATAAAATTCAAAATCGAACTGCCTCATACTCAAGCAAATAGTATAAAAAACGGAATGCACGAGTCCAAAAAAAGTATTTTGTAAAACAAAAGAATGCGAAAGACGTTCCATTGCGAACGAGTTCTTTTCTACGTAAATTGTGAACCCAAAGAAGAGCGAACTGAATTTTTTTTAATAGCGACTTTCAGTAACAGAAAATATAATAATCTGAGAATACCACTGACAGATAGGAGAGTACATTCTCTTTATTATATTCGAAGATGCGCCTACTCAGTATTAAGAACTGAAGAAAAACTGATAAAACATTCCTTTTTAATGCATTGCATTTAAAAAAATGAATTCGTTACTTAGACACAAACTTAAATTTTCCAATTCTACGCTCTCATGTTCTCGTAATACCGATTATTTAAGAAAAATGTGAAAATATATGAATATGTGTTTTATAAGTTCTCACAAAAAGTCAGCTCACGAAAAGGTGTTTCGAAACATACTCTTTCAAGAAAATTTTCAGACCTAAATCATTCAAATGAGAATGAATATTGGCTTGCCAAGAGCATTTTGCAAACAAATACGTCTTCAAAATATATTGTCAGGTATTTAAAAATTTTCATTTTTACGTTCTTGCAGTTTCTAAAGTAAAAGAGAAAGTATCGTAATCGTGTGCCGGAAAACGGTGAATTTGCGACACAAAAACCTTTTTGCTGGGCCCTAGTAAGGAAAACGTGGATAAACCCAGTTGCTAAATATAGCAAAAAATCCTCTAATACTTGGTATATCCATAAACCATGATTTGCGCGTCCTTCATACCGAAAAATGGATTGACTCTGTCCGACTGTCCGTCTGCGCACAACGCTAGCGCATAAACCGTTCAGCCAATTTTCTCCAAAAAATTATTTTCCCAATCGTTTTAGCTGATGTCGCGTCCTCTTGGGATTTGAAACCGATATTTTAATTTTTGTGGGTACTTTACATGAAGCCCTGGGACATTTTCAAAAGTTTTTAAAAAATGGCTCCAAAGTTTGTGATTAAATTTTGTTGTTGAATTGAGCAAAGGGCGTTTAAGAGAATAGTGGAGGTCTCATTTTCGTTGACATCCCCGATAGCTTGAAAAGTGAAAAAAGCATTAAAACTTCAATCTTGGAGATAGAGATTTTTGCCTCACACAAAGTCTTTTGAACGAAATTAAATATTAAAAACAGTTCATGTACAAGTTATTTGAAAACAGTTCTTTGCGAATTTTGCGATTGAAAATTATAATTTTTTCCTCAAAAACCGCGCAATTTTTTTCTTTAAATTTTATCCACATATGTAATAAGGAACTGTAAGAAATATTATGCTAGTCGCATTTTCGGATATTGCTTGTTTTTTCGAAAATTGAAAAAAAGACTTTCAAAATTACAAAATACAAGATAGAATTTTTTGCCCTAGACAAAGTGTTGCACAACATAAGATCTTTAAGAAAGATCATGTACGACTTTTCGAAGAAACGAATAGTTTTTGCGTAATTTCTATAAATTAATGAAATATATCACATCAACTACGGGCCATGAGAAAAATTGAATGAATTATATGAAAAATAATTAATTTAGTTTTTATTATAATTCACTACTGAATAAGCCAATATTAATTATATTTTTACACTCTAGTTTTTCTTCTTTTTACTTTTTTTGTATTCTCAATGAATTGGCGTATTTCTTTTTAAGCCATATGAAAAGCTTAATAGAAATATCGTAACAATGCCGCACCGGTATTTGAGAAGCTAATTGTTGTCGAACGTCGAGATGTTGGTTATGATAAGATAAACTGTTTTATTACGTCCAGCTAGTGGTGGTGTAACTATTAGACCGAGAGCCAGTACGTCCGTTTGTGATGAATTTCGTAGCATCTTTTTATACATTTCTCCTCAGAATGCCCGGTGAGGTATTATTCGCACTTTTTTTGAGTGATGAATTGAAGAAATTCGGGTAGTGGGGGTATTACGAAATCGGCCACTATATTGTATGAAGAAATACCAATCTCTGAGGAATCAGTCATGCCGTCGCAATCTTAAATAACTTGCGTTCTAACTTTCTCAGGAGTTCGAAGTATCTCCTGTGATAGACCTTTACCTGCTTCGGTCATTTCTTTCGAATTTTTGGAGAAAGTAATCGATAGTTATCGTCTTCCAAGGATTTTTTTTCTATTTCGCGCCAGTAAAGGTGTGTTTAGAATGTTGTCATCAGTGCTCTCTGCGATATTTTGCTTTCAACTGTTTACTGTGCCAGAGAGGGGGAAGCACGGTCATCGTTCAACAAAAGTTGCACAAGAAATATGTTTTATATCATGTAATATGGGATCTCTAAACAAATTTACTGCTTATTGAATTAAAACAATGAAACGCTATCGAAAATGTCATATTATGATGAAGCCCAACTCAGGAGTGAGCAGCCAGAATTTTCGAAATTATTTTGATGTCAATCGCTTATATTCTAATTACTGTATTGATATCATTAGCCAAGCGAATGCATATAGTTTTGACAAAACTGTGCTGACAACAATGCGTTGCTTGCTTCTTGGTTGAATTGCGCGTTTTCTAATATTAACTGACGTGTTAGTAGCGCAGAAAATGCAATATTTCAATATTACATAGCTGTTTCCAAAAACGGGACAAAAGTATGTGCTGTTGCATCACCACTATCACACATCACCATTTTAATTGCATTCGTTATTCCAATATATTGCCTTCTATGTTTGGGTACTGGCATTTTCAGAAATATAAAATAACAACAAATGTATACTGTTTTTGTTGTATGCTTGCACCACATGTCAATAAAACTTAGTTTCGTCTCTTGATCAACTCAAAATTTCAGATATTAAGAAATCATGTCTTTTACAAAAGAAAAAATCTGACAATACATCAAAAAGAAGTTTTCTTGATATAGCACCTTTGGACACGCACCATTTGTAATTTCGGATGCGTTGTGGAATACTGTAAATAAAATCTAGTGAATGAAGCCGAAGGGTGTGCAATCCACGGAGCTCTTCTGGCACGCGCGGCGGCTGTCGACGCGCACCTGCGCCCGAAAGGTGCAAATCCAGGCGCGCGGGCCCGTTCCCAGGCGGCGTCCCCTGCGGCGCTGCCTGCGGCCGCCGTTCCCGTGACGGGCCGAGGCAGGCCGGGGCGGGGCCAGGTGGCCCGCTTCCGAACCCAACGGACGGGCTTTATTTCGCCGAAGCGCTCCAGAACCTCGTAATCAAGTCACACGAGCACAGGCGCGCACTGCACCCAAACAGCCATATGCTGATGAAATAAGAAAAAGGAGAAGAAAAAAGTGAATAACGAGAAAAGAGAGAAGCACAAGAAAAAGAGAAACACAAGATAACAAGATAAAAGGTAAGGACAAGAAACAAGATGAGGACAAAAAGAGAGAAGGGCAATAAAAATGAAAAAAGGATAAAGAGAAGGTCAAGGAAAAGGAGAGCAAGGCAAAAGAGGACAAGGAAGAAGAGAATGATAAGAAAAAAGAGGACAAGGAAAAGAGAAGTACAAGAAAAATGAGACGTACGAGAAAAATGAGAAACACAAGAAAAAAGAGAAAGAAAGGAAAGAAAAGGATAAGAAAGAAGCGAAAGACAAGAAACAAGAGAAAGACAATATATAATGGAAGGACAAGAAAGAAGAGAAGAAGAAAAATATGAGATCGAAAAGAAGGAGAAAAAGAAGAAAAACTAGAATTGACATGGTCCATAATTTCTTAAATCTAAATCTCAAGATGTTATCGAATGGGAACAGTGAAAGAAGATCCTCTTCACATTGAAATTCAAAATAATATTAGCTTCTTACCTAAAATTATCATCCTGAATTTGAAACATTTTGATTATTTGAAACATAATGTAATCTTGTATGACAATTAGCGGAATGGCAGAGTTAATGTTTGAAATTATCTTCTCAGTTCCCTCTTCGTTCCAACTTCTTTTTCACTTATATTCTAAGTAAGTCAGCTCACAGAAGTGGCCGATTCGAATTAAACCACAAAGTTCCACATTTTTGAATTCCGAATATTTGTCAGTATAAAGAGGATTCTTAGATTCGAAGCCTAACTAGGTAAAAGCCTCTTTATTGTAAATTGGGTAGAAATTATTATGGGTTTAAGTGATGAACATTTTAATCCAATTTCAATTTAAAACTCTTTATTACCCTTGCTTCTTCATCAATGTTAAGGAACCATTCCTCAGCCAATATTACTAATCTAATTTAACAAAAAATACCCTTCTCAGTTTGAAACAAAAGAACATCAAATGTTATTAACTTTAATACTTGATTCTACTCTGTTGGTTCGTGACATTAACGTTTGTAAAACATATCCAATTGGGACTTCTATTTTAAAACGTACTCCCCACTAAAATTCTGGTTAATTTTACCTACGTCGAAAGTAGTTTTCCCATGTTTGTCTAGCTATTCACAAAACAAACTTTTGGTACGCGTTCCTTGCTTGGATCTTGTATGCAGCCAAGACCCTCGACCACACAGCTGCTGTGCGCCGCGAAGCCCTCCAGCGACTGTATTCACTTGGTTGTCCGAATGACGCCGCGCCGATGGCGAAGGTGCCGACGTTTCGGTCGCCATTCTGCGTCCTTCCTCAGAGCGTAATGCGTCGGCACCTTCGCCATGGACGCGGCGTCACCCGGACAGCCAAGTAAATACTGACTCCGGCCGCGGAAGCCTACGATTTCACCCACCAGCGACGCCTTCTGACTTTCTTTCATCCAGCCGCCTGCCAACCACGTCCTCTTCCGGTCTTCTTTTCTAGTCTTCTTCGCTCCTCGCCCATGGTAGCAACACATCGAACGACATGTTCACGATCGAGACTTTCGTAAAATTGTAAACAAAGTTTGCACGCTCGTAACTGTGATACACGTCGTTCGCACGCCGTCCTTCAATTCAAACTCACTTTATATGCAAGATAACAGATCGTATCTTTTTGCTAATTATTTTTGGTCTTTCACTGTTGTAAAACATGAATAGTGCAACATACGGTTAATTCACTGTTCATGCAAATGACTGCATTCCAAAAATTCTAACTTTTTTTAAATAATAAAACTGCGTAATGAGTGCTCCTAACTTGCTAATCGCCCGCACCTTTTCTTGACACAAGCAAAAAATACGTGATGTGCTCTCCGCGCCTGAATAAAGCGCAACCTGTTCTCATGGCTGCCCTCCGGTGGCCGCGTCCGCCTCCTCGCTGGCCTCGCCGCCCACTTTCAACTTCCCTTTCCCTCCGCCCAGTCTGCAACGCCGTCTGGAACGCGCCTTCTTTTGCGCGGCAGTTTTAAATGAGTGCTCCTCAGTACTTGTTCCCCGCGTCCACATACAAGTATATCTGGTCAGTGTTAAGAAGTATTTTGTGTGTTTATATTAATAGCATAATATTATAATACGTGAAAATTGGTGTATTTTATTATCTACATTATTTAATTTACCGTTTTCGAATTAACAATGTATGTATTTCTATAAGTAAAATACGATAGTTCAAAATACCTACAATAAAGGTGTAAAATATTGGATAGTTATCATCTGGCATCGTTGTCGAAAACCTGTTTCGGCTGGTGTGTTACTTTATCTGCTCCACCCAGTCAATTTTAAAACTCAGAAATGTAAAATAGTTGTAAAAATGTTTCAAATTAAATATTCCTCTACTTTTCTCAAATATTTTGCCCCGATTTTTCTTTCGTAAAAGCGGAAATGTAAAGTAGTTAAAACCAATAACTATTCCATTGAACTTGTGATCAATATACCTAGGTTTCTAAACAATTCTAGAGAAACTTTTACTTGAAATGGGTCATGTTTAGTGTCAGATTTACTATCTAAATGTCAATCGTCAATGTGATGAAATATAACATATTTTTTAATGTTAAAACACCGACATGTTTCGATTAGAATTGGTTAGGTAATTTAATACTTATGAAGAACTATTACATAGATTCTTATCGTGAGGATTTATTAAAGTATTCTCCATTATCTGCTGTTTCCAAACGGTTTCAAGTTTTCACATGTGCGGTGGCACTTAATGGTTTACTCCTTTCCATTTAAAAAAATAATGCAATTTGTGTTCAATAATTCAAATCTCCATCCCAAACCCTCCACTAATCGATTGGCATCTCCCCTCGCCCCGCGGTTGCTTTCGGGTAGAGGGCACATATAGCGCCGACGGGCACACGCGCTCCATAGGTGGGTCTCATACCTCTTCCGCTAGTCCCAGCAGTTATCAACACTGCTTACGATACTTAAATGATTCCACGCCGTTCGATTTGCTACCGCTTCTGCAACTTTGTCGAGACCACTACCATTGCTGACGCCCGAGAATATTGTACGCTCCAGCAATTTTTCGTCACTTCTAGCTGTAAAATAATTACGATACCAGTGCTAAAAAATGACATTATATTTTGCAAGTAGGATAGTTGTGGAAGCGAGGCCGATAGACCGAGTGTAGTTGTACCTCGTGTCATACACTATTTGTAGACCGCCTTGCTGACTTTCATGTTCATGAATACAAACCACTTGGGTCTCATACCATGAAGGCTATAAGAAGAGACTAAACTCAGTTGGTGGAGGCGTATATGATAAGCGTCGGCAGCTAATCGGACACATTTAGCTTGAGTGATATCACGCGGTCAACGGGAGAACATTTTAAGGAATTGTCAGCGAATTGCC
Source organism: Gryllus bimaculatus (assembly GCA_017312745.1). Lineage (NCBI taxonomy): Eukaryota > Metazoa > Arthropoda > Insecta > Orthoptera > Gryllidae > Gryllus > Gryllus bimaculatus. The sequence goes on along the minus strand of BOPP01000009.1, from coordinate 16,121,421 downwards.
ATCACGTTTATGTGTCAATTCAACGCCATCTACACTTACACACACTAAAGTGTGTATGCCGTTAGTCAAATTCGTGACACAATAAAGTGAATAACGTAAAATAAAATTTTACTTTATTAAGTGTAGATATTTTACACTTGATAGCCAACAATGTCCGTAGCTAATCCACGTGTAGAATTCACATAAGCGAATCAAGCTTTTCAGATATGAAAGATAATATTTCTTTTCTTGCTTCCATCTGAAGTGTTCCATGAATGTTGTATATCGACTTTCTAAACTCGGCCGAGAATCATGTGATATCTTCGATATGACAGTGTTCATATAACCTTTCAGGAGAAAAATTAGGTTGGAGCGAAAGAGCTACCCATTCATATCCATCTCTCGCATCATACGACATTTCAATAACATGGTAATATTCTCGTTTCCATGAACCCCGCGGCTGGTTATACTATCCATATTTTACCCCGCATACATTTCGTAAAACTGAGTTGAATATAGAACGAGCTTTGAGGGAGGAATGTCACGCATCGCAAACCTAGTAAAACTCTTACCCAGATCTCTGCATATGATAACGCTATCCACCTAGTATATCGCCTTTAATGTCCTCAAAATGAATTTTGCTGCCGTTTTCATGGATCTTTTTCATATCGGAAATTAAATTACTTAATTGCTTGTTTCATAAAATTACCTTCGGTTTGTTCACAAAAATCTATTCTGGTTTCTGATCTGAACAAATAAAGGAAATGAATCAATGTTTGACACAATACCTTTTTTAATCCACTGTTGAATTAGATGACATTTCAATGCCCAAATGCTTCCTAAATACATTTTACTACCGATATTGAAAAATAAATCAATGACATTGAAGCCAATTGTACCGTAATTACGCTTTGACTGTAAATGCAATATGAATAGCACGCCGCTCTGAAAATAAACCCGCAGCCGATTAGATTCCCGGAGACGAGCATATTTTTCATATAACGAACACTTATTGCGACGTTCAAAACATGCGGTGCCGACTGCAACCAACAACAGGTGGGTTGCCGTTGGGGGTCTCTCATTTGTCAGGATTAAATTAATGAAGATCGCGTTCGGAAGCGCCGATGGTCCTTTGTCGCTCATTCGCGACATGTTGAGTCCAAACATCTGAGTCTCCCACGGGTTCGGCAATATAGATAATTTTGATATCACACTGAGATCTTAAATTACAGACTAAACTTAACCTCGAATAGAAGATTCTTAGAAGAAAGCTGTTTAATAAAGAAAAATATTCCTATGTTTGCTTCATACTATCTCATATTCGTAATGAAGACAGAGTTATGTAATGTTTGTTTTTTGGAATGGTAAACATTTGAGATAAGAGTGTGAAAGGTAAACACTTTAGTTTATATCCCCAAGGAAAATATTAATATACTAGTAAGAAGTGAATAATTTTTAAATATATTGTAATTGATAAAATATTTACTGCAATTATTAGGGAAACTTTGTGACAATAAAATGTTACGTCGAATATTTCAGTATTCCTCTCACTTGTTTGAGTGAAATACTGAATACATTAGGGTTTTAAGAGTCACAATTTTAAAATAAATAAAACATTGTTCTTGAAGAGAGACAAATGCTTGAGTTATTACAGAAAATAATTGTCTAAATGAAAAAATGTTCTATGTTTGTCTTCATAATACGTCATTACAAACAGTACTGCCATCTCTTTAATAGTTTTGCTCTGAAGCAGTAAATATAATTTTTATTCGTAAATTCAAGAATAACACCAAACAATGATATGTATATAAGAATTGTAAATACCATGCAATGAATATGAGAATGAATTACTATCTGGCAGTTCCAACCGGAACACTGAGCTCGCTTTTGCACGAATTTCAAGAACAAGCATATCTGCAACGGAATGAACAAAGTCGGGAAGCCGAAGTAAAATTAATTTCCTGACGAAATGATATTAAAGCGAAATATCGAACAAAGGCAGCGTCTCTAGGGACGTGTAATATCGAGCAACAAAGGCAGGAAGAGACATTTTCTCGAAAAGCATACGATTTTCACCTCTTTCAAGCTGTTTTACAGGACACCAGACACACTAAATTCAAGCTTCTGTCTTGAGTGCATCAAATGAAGAAGAAATTCAGAGTTCGTGTTTTCCATCCATTAGAGTGTGTGAAAAAGCATAAGTAATACAGGCATTTTTATTACATTTTCTTCTTTATTCTTTGCGCTTATTTAAAATGTTTTCTGAGCATATTCAAATTTTGTTCTGAACAAATTGTCGATGCAAGATATCTTTTTTTATTTTTCTAAAAATCACTTGCCTTACTAAAATTTTGTTAAACCATCCCTCTCATTTATAATACCACATACCTACATTCACGAATACTATTCAGTACTATGACTTCCTGTTATATTCAATTGTTTCGTATGTCACTACCCCTCATTTTCTTTTCTATATATCACAGCCTAAGACATATACACACGACACGAAATGCATCCTATTAAAAATAGAGGGACTCATAGCACAAGATGCTAAAAGCATGAATTTGTCGAAATTTTAAAATCCCAATTCACAACATAGATGATATCTGCAGAATTTATGGCAACCAAAATTACTTGGCGGCAGATTTGTACGTCACCTTCTTTCACTCATAAATTCCTTTCCAATTTTATTGTTCATAACGATTTCTAATGATTTTCAGATACCATATTTCAACATTCGATCAAATAAGCATCTAATGCTTGGGGCTCTAAGGGATTTTCCGTTATCTATTACTTTGCCATTTTCTTCAAATCTCACCGGAAACAAATGAATAATAATCAACATAAAATAAAATGATGTAATAAACGAGTATATCTGTTCATAGTTTTCGATACGAACTTAACCAATGTGAACAATTACTTGATACCGCAATGATGAGCTGATATTATGTAAACCCTCCACCGCCCCAACAAGCTCACTTTAATGGCGCACTTTAAAGGTACTCGTATGAACGATTTGTTTAACAAAGCGCATCTAAATAGTAATGTCGAATGCAACCCGCAGCACTCCGTCAGCTATATCCTTAAATAACTCCTAAACGAAGAGTTCTAGAGCCTTAAAAACTAATAGTTTGATGTCAAAAGCCTCAAGGAAGCGCTCTTGGACATTCTATTAAATTTTTGCTTCTTACGTACTTATCGATACAACCAATATTCCTATATTTCAACCCTTAGTGACGTTACACATCTTTGTGTCGTCACACTACATTCCTCTACCTTAAATTATTTACGTTTTCTGTGTACACCGTAGTTTGCGCAGACTGACGACGTTTATTTGCATAATTAATTATTCGAGATTCGCTCCCCCAACAACTAGATTAATAGTTATTTGATACCAATGAAGATTGTTTCTTATGCGTATAGTGAATATATTAATTTACCTTTTTGCCGAGGCTTACAAGATCTGTGTACTTAATTGTAGAGGGATGTGGGTGTACAGTGAAGAGTGAAGTCGTGTCTTGTTTTGTTTTGTGTTTTATCTGTTCCTGTATTTTCGTTATCAGCGTGTATTTTCGTTCAAGTCAGCGTGTTCAGTCACGTAGCTTTCGCCCGAGTAAAAAGTTTCTTTATATTTTTGTGACTATTACAAAAAGCTAACTGTCAAATAATATTGAATAATTACTTCAAACATTTTTAAGAAAGTGTTGTGAATTGTTACAAAAAATCTCTGGATGATACTGAATAAATCTTTAATGAAAATTTATTTTCAACATCAATTGTATTGCTTTTTATTTTCATTTGATATTGTGTTACTACATGCAAGAGTTCACGCACGGGCATGAGGAGGTAGTGGCTGAAAATGTGTGAAACAACACAAAGAACAAACTTTTAAAATTAACAAAAGTAAAATAGCTTTAAATAATTGAACAACAAATATCAAAACGCGCTAGCCTACATATTAAGTGAATTAATTTTAAAAAAGAAACGAAAAATTAAAATTGAAAAAAGAGCGTAATTCACTCGACAATTGCCAACGACCACGATCCACAATCACGACTTAAATGTTGGCAGTATCTGGAAGTATATACATCAGTACCCAGCTGTAAACTCATATTGTAAATAATACACTGATTGATATTAAACCTTACGTGTCAGATCGCTAAGATATTCAATCCGTAAACATCATTTGAGCAACATTCCAATGTACCGACGTGAAGTCTAAGCCTACTGAATTGTTTCTAATGTAACAAATGGTATTTATTACTTAAAGGACAAAATTAGTTTTATTGTTTTTTGGCTCGGAATTGCTTGTCTTGAGGTACGTAAGAAGTACGCAGAAAAGAATCCAATCGATTTTAGTATACAAATAATGCATGCATTTTCTATCCCAGCAAGCTGGCTCCTCGCCCTTCCAAAACCACCATTATTCCTCATAACAAATCCAGGAAAATTAAATATTGCCAAGAGTAGGGTTGTACGTGCCCGATCCTGTATTTTCGCATGGAAAACTTTACTGGCTTTCTCAAGATTAAAAACTTTTTTCTAATATTTTTTTTACTATCAAGAAAAGAGAAAAGCTAACTGAGAAGGAAGATGGAATAATAACTAAAATTACTTTAATGTAGTGTGAATTGTTCAAAGAAAATATCTCTATAAAACTGAATAAACCTGTTTTGAAAATTTGTTTTTAACATCAATAATTGTATTGTTTTTTATTATTGTTTGATATCCTATAAGCACGAAGTTTTATTAATACATTTTAATAAATAAACACGTTTCATTAACAACTTTCTTTCTTAATGGTAAGAATTAGGAAATGGACAAAGAAAGGGTGCGAATTAACATTCGAGAGTTCTCGCACGGGTACCCTAGTTAGTACCATAATTCTTTATTCTTGTGAATGAATGCAAGCATGAATGAGTTGGCTCAAACTGTCTGTTTGAGCCAATAAACCATTCATTCATTCACAAGGATTAAAATGTTTGGTAGTTATACAGCCGATACTTCAGAGCCATTCTGTAGAGGAAAAGTGCGTTCACAACCTAATAAGTTTGTCAATTCTGGCGCTGATCTACTTAAATATGAATATGGAGAAAATCGACAGCACTGTTTAGGGGCTAGTGTTCACCACAGATGGACAAACCATTTGCTGTCAATCGATTTTTCGGTGTCAGGGACCCAAAAAACATGGATTTTGACTACGCAATGAATTAGAGGAAGTTATTTACTGTTCATAGGAACACGATTTATCAAGTTTTTAGTTACCAGGTCCAGAAAATAAGTGCTTTTTGACGAAAAATCGCCATTTTCCAGAGCACGATTAGAATGCTTTCTCTTCGTACAAACTAAGAACCAAGAAAGTAAAAATTGGGCCAAGTGCAATCAACTTATACTGTCGTTTCAAAACTTTGTCACCCTTTTGCTGCTCAGGCGACCTCTGAAATCATATCGCTTGGCCTGGTAGTGTCGTAGAGCTCCTTCGCAAATGCTCGCTCAACCGCTGCGGTAGACTCTTCAACTCCCCAGAACACATGGGCAGGATCGGAAACTGCGTGAACTTCCCGCCCTGAAGAAAGCGGCCCGCGGGGAAGGGGCCCTCGCTTCCTATGAAATGTGGTGGGGAGGGCGCGTGAGCCGAAGCGGTGGGCTGCGAGAGCGGAGCAGGGAGGGAGGACAATACGCCAACCTACCACAAATCAAACATCAAAATTCAGTGTCGCTCCGACCGTTGGCGAGTAAAGACCTCCCGTTGTGCGATAAGCGGAAGCGATAAGCGGAAGCGATAAGCTGTAGTGAGCTCGGAGTGCGCAGTCTAGGCCGTACAGTGCCGAGTGTTGTGTTGTTTTCGACTTCAGTGTTATACTAAGATCTCAGCTGAATCAAATCCATGGATGGGTAAAACGCAACTTAATAAACATCGTAGGTTGACTTGTTACACCCAACGACCATTCTAAGATGGCTTCTGATCAAGATCATCCCTAACAGTGAAATCCAACAGTCAGTCAAGTTAATAATGAAAAACAGGATTCTGCCAACAGATATTCGATCTGCTGCTCACAATAGTATCGTCCTACAAAAGAACACGCGATTGTGATTGACTCAGTAGAAGGAATATCAGTAGAAAACGTACATCCAGGAACTTGCAAAATTATTAATCCTCATAACATACGGTTCGTCTCAAGGATTTCAAAAAACCGTATATGTGTATATCTCGATTCCAAGGAATTGTAAAACAATTAGTTGACTAATAAATCAACTATTTCAATTAATAACTCAATTCTAACTATTAGACCACATAATTACGCAGAATAAAAGACTCATTCTTTCCCATGGTGTTCCTTTTATCCCACACTCAGTAATTATTGATGACTAACGAAACTGAAAATACGAATAGCTCTACAATGACCTTCCTGAGAGCTGGCATGTCAGAACCAGGATTTCAGCCACATTTTGAGCTTTCCGGCGACAAATTTACATTCATCCGGATGACATGGAACAAAGTACCAGAAACCATGAAAATTAATACGACGACACAGCTTTCTGGATATACTCCATCTTCAGATGCTATATCACTTTTTCTATGTAAAGAACACGGACATTTTGCAAATCATTGCCCTATGAACGAACAAAAAGATAACCCCTTAGGACACCCGCGAAGATATTCACAATGAAAAAAAATCAGCTGTCCCCTCCTCCTTCCCAGACTTAAACCCTCCTCAACGGCGTTCTCCTATTAGAACCAACTACCTCACAAAAATGTAAAACGCCCCTTATCCAGTAGTCTATCTTCAAAATCTGAACCATCAGAAACGTATATCCAATCGCAATGTGAAGAAATCTTAACCCATCTAAAGAAAACAGTCTCAGATATAATAATTTACAATCGATTTCACCAGAGTCAATGGATTATAAAAACCATCAATCTAATGACTTTCATATTGACCCAAGTCAAATTCAAAAAGCAAGTAAAAAATCCAAACTCGAATTTCTGCTGCAGAGGAGTCAGATAAACTAGAAAACCAACGTGCCCCACTTAAAGAAACTTTATCACAAACAGTAATAATATGTTTTTAAACTGGTTACAGCTTAAGAGTCTTTTCGAAAAAACAAAAAATTGCATAAACATGAGGAACGCGTTTCGAATTCACTCCACATATTAAACGGCTACTACTAATGTTAGAAGAAACCTACCCTTCTTACGGATAAAGCAATCAAAAAGACGCTTCACAAATTTAAAAAAGAAATTAAAGAGTATTGACAAATCAGTGAAATGCAAACTCCAGTGACAGTGATGAAGATTCAATTTGATACTCTCCTTTAAATTCTGCTCTCTACACAAATGGCATACACCATTCTCCAATGAATATAAATGGCTTTAATCCCCAAAAAGAGAATTGCTTCTACTAATCAATAAACTCAACCCCGATATGATCTGCTTTCAAAAGACTAATAATAAAATATACAAAGCACTTAAAAACCACATTAAAATAATTAAAAAAAACAGAACAATGATGAAGCATAGCTAGTGGGGGAGTAGCATCTACACAACGTCAGCTTATAAAGTGGATAAACTTCTCATCTCAATTCTCACCTTGAATTTGTGCTGTCAACGATTAACCATATAAATAAGCCCACAACAGTATGTAATGTTTATCTCCCCCGCAGTCAGGCATTCACTTCTAGTGAACTGATCCACTTAGTAAATCAACTTCCGGAGCCATTTATACTATTCGCTGACTTCAACAGTCACAGTTTCATATGGGGCATATAAAGATGACTGCAAGAGTAGATTACTTGAACATAGTATTGATCAGTCACACGTTAATATACTCAACGATGGTCAGCTTACTCATGTCTGAACAACACTTTACTCAAACAGTCACTCAGTACCATTGATCTAACCATCTGTTCTTCATCAATTGCTCATCTCTGGGACTGGAAAATCTCTGATGAACTATTGGTAGTGATCATTTTCCTATTATAATCACCAAACAAGGTCGTGATACTGCATATGAAACCAAGTGTACTCCCAAATGGAAACTTTCGGAAGCAGACTTCAACAAATACAAATTAATTATCTCAACTAAAATCAATTAAAATGAAACTACTGCACAAGAACTATACTTCTATAACGATTGAAGGACCTATAAAGATTGAGGACTACACTAACTTATACTTCAAACTGCAGAAACAACTATACCTAAATCCGTACAAACAAATCATCAAAAATGCCACTTCTTTGTGGAATCAAGAATGCCAAAATGCCAAGAAGAATACACAACAAGCCTTTATTAAATTCAAGAACATCACAACTGAAAATCAAATAGAATATAAAAACAAGAGCTTACGAGCAAAGAACATGATAAAGTTAGACAAAAGAAAATCATGGAAACGTTTATTTCATCTATAAATAATTCTACAAGCACATCTGAGAATTGGAAAAAAATCAAAGCAATAAATGGTATATACAAACCTACCATTCGATACTAAATTGTTACCAGTGAATAATAGAGTACCTTACATCTCCCAAAGAAATAGCAAATACCTTGGCTCAGACCTTGTACTAATAGCTCAAGTGACAAAATTTTCAGTGATGAATTCAATCATAATAAACTATAAATTCTGGTGTCACAATAGATAAAATATTGCAACTAAAATACCTCTTGCCATCCAACACTAAATCATCCTCTCCAAGTTCAAGAAATTACTTCGGTTTCTCTCCAATTTGAGAAAGTCAGCCCAGGCCCAGAAGTCATTTTAAATATTTTTTTGAAAGAACCTCACATCAGTGCCATAGAATATATTACTATCCTATTCAACGAACTGTTTATCTCTGGGTCATTCCTAACAAGTGGAAAGAAGCAATAGTTTTACCAATTCCTAAAACCCCACAAAAAAGACATAAACAATCCTGTAAACTATAGACCAAAATATCATTAACATCTACCCTTTGCAAACTAATGGAAAAGTATATCAACAGAAGACTATATGGCATTAGAGCACAACGACATGTTATCCCCTCATCAAAGTGGATTTAGATGAAATAGATCAACTATGACCAATCCCCTCATGCCAATAACATCCGCATAGCAACCATATGTGACGCATTCATAACAAACCAACACCTAGCACTAATCAGTCCTCGATATAGAAAAAGCCTACGACAATGGTGTGGAAAGACAGAACCTTACAACTACATACGTATGATAAGGAATAGACGGACACATTTTAATCTTCATTGCAACTTTCTTCGCGAAAGATTTCTTCAAGTAAAATTCAATAATTACCCTTTCTGACAAACACAAACTATTAATGAGTTACCTCAAGCTCTGTCCTCAGTGTTACTTTGTTCCTTTTGCCATAAATGATATAACTGAACTTATTCATAAACCAGTAAAAATGTATATGTTTGCCGATGACATCACTATATTAGTTAGAAGAAAAAACCCAAAAAACTATTCAGCAACGACTACAAAGCACCCTCGATTAAATACAAAATTGGTCTAACAAAAGTCGGTTTCAAATTCTCACAAATGAAGTCAAAATGGCATCATCTGGTCAGAAACAAGAACAGCAACGTGCTAAAACTCAATATAAATTCTCTAGCAATCAACTGTGAAAAGGAAATCAATGTTCTCTAGGCATGATATTAGACAACCACTAACCTGGCAACCACAAAGTCAGATACATTAAAAAAGGAATGCCTTCTCAGAATGAATATTATTAAGCTATTTCTTCAACTTCATGGGGCTCAGATAAAACATTTCTTGTCCATTACAGACCCATATAGAATCATCGTTCCAAAATAGATTATGGATCAATTATTTATCAATCAGTAAAAAAAAATAAAACTGACTTAACCCAATCCATACTAATGAATTGCGAAATGGCAATTGGAGCCTTTTGGACAAGTCCTGGCTCTCTAGTATCCTTGCTGAAAATGCCAATGAAGGCCCCTTCACATAGTAAGAGACGGAAAATAACCTTTTCTTACGCCAGCAAAATCTCGTGTTCTTCCTGTAACCCCAACACACAGGAATATATTCTCCTCAAGATATTCAGTTCAATACCAAAAAAAATTAATTCCCCCAAACCAACATATCAATTGTAAACAAATACCTCGATGAAATAGACTTCACATTTCCCCAGGTAAATCCAATATTAAGTCTAAAAGACCTCTCATGTTTTCTTCTAAAATAAACCATTAATACAGATCTTAATGAATACAGGAAAACTGACACAGTCCACAAATATATCTAGCTCTCTACATACAACGTAATATTGTCAGCTACATACAATCAATACACCAGCATATTACAGATGGTTCCAAAACCTCTAATCGCTCTGGATGTTTCCCTTTTATTGATGGTCAAACACAATCTTTCCAGCTTAGTGATATATGTCTATATATTACTGTGAAGCTTACGCCATATACAGAGCCTTAAAATGCATCAAGATATGTTAAATACAAAATTGTAATTCTACACTGATTCGAGAAGTGTACTGGAAAGCTTCAGTAACACCTCCAAACTAGATATAATAATTAAAAAAACCATCAATCTGTATAACGAATTGTTAAACATTAACAAAGAAAGTAGTGTTTGTCTGGATCCCCCTCCACATTGTATAACAGGCAACGCTTAGTATGACAGAGCAGCCAAACAAGCTACTTCTACCTCTGACCCACCATAATGTCTCACATAATGATATAAAAAAAAGTACTTCTTCGAAAAAAACAAGAATTGTGGAACCAGAATGGAAACGTCTCCCACCAGCAAACTGTTCATGTGATCAAAAATCAGTTCTTGAAGACCATGCTCTTCTACCTTCAAAAAAGAAGATCAAGTACTTCTTTTTGCTGAGAATAGCCATTCAGCCTTGACTCACAGATGTAACATTTAACAAGAGAGTCCCCAAATCGTTGCCTACGTAACTTGCCTCATAACCGATTACCAATCATTCATTTATATTGATGCTCATTGCCGCTCAATTTAAATTATTAAGGAGAAATATACAATTTTCTAGAAACATATCAAACCACTTTTAACGATGGCAGAGACAGTGTGTTTAGTGGTAATCCCACTTCCTTGAACAACGTCAACCTACCAAAATGCGTGTAGTATAACTTGCTAACAAGACTTGTCAGTTAAAAATACTATCAATGCCTTACTCTAATTGTAAACTACCCACATTAATAAATTCAACGGCCGGCGCCATGATACTCTAGTGACTTTCAACGCAGTTAACAGTTTCGTGTGGAGGACCACACAAACACGAGATTGAAGAGGGAATATATAAATCAGAACATCTACACAATTCAAGATAATCATCATAGCCCAATTAGCTGCTAGAATAATCTGCAGCATCGAATAAATCCTGGTTTACTATACTGAATTACACTGTTTCTTGATATGTTATTTGTTTTCATTTAATTTTCTTATATTAACTATGGATTTATACTAACTTATAATGATATTTTCAAACCCAGGATTATTATGTCAATAAAGAAGTGTCTCCTTTATGCCCCTTTCTCCAGGCCTTAAGGTTCTGACCTGTCCATTAAAATGTATAGAATGTGTATCAACCGCTCTGTAATTGGTATGAGACTTCTATCTAACAGAAATTATTTTGTAAATACTGTGATTCTGTATTACTAGCTTGTGGTCGCTCATGACCTCGATGTTTATGCGACCATTATAAATAAATCTAATAAAAATAAAAAAAATAAAAAACATCAAAATTACAGATACAAATTAATTATTACTTATTTCCTCTTCTTACAAACAACTTTTTATTACAATCAACTTTTTATTTATATATTGTATTTTTGACATTAATTTTTCAATATTAAACAACCCTTTTTTGTAACTTTAAATTTACAAATACATACTGCAGTAGTCGCCCGCGCACCTTTGAAGGAGCCGCCAAGACAGGGTTCAAACGCCGCTCAAGAGAGTGCGACAGAAGCAGCCGCCTCGGCGCCGTCTCGCTCGGCTAAACACCGCAAATCGCGCCGTCGCTCGTGCACCAGGGCTAGCCAGCGGTCCTTTAGCCCCGGCGGGGTATAAAGCGGCGACCAGCGATCAGAGGATCAGTCAGCGCCTCCCGCCAGCACAGTGCACCCGAGTGTTATTGTGATTAGTGACTACGCAGCAGCTAAGTGAAACGGACTCTTTCTTCTGGACTGTGAAATCTTGACTACTGCAGTGAAGTTTGGACATCTTGGTTGACGGCGATTTTGGCTTTTCTCGGTAGATCTATTGGAACTTTGTTGAACTTGCTTGTGTATGGTTACTTTGTACCTGTGGAGGATTGTAATAAACCTGTTTTTATGAAAGTACGTTTTGTGGACATAACACATACTAAACATACGTACTAAAATTACCAAAGGCATACAACTTTCTCAAAAAGTGTATGCTGTTGAATGACGTTTCACGGTACCAAACAATTGTGCATGAAAAGTCGTTCTCGTCTCGTATATCTACGTCAATAACGTTATTAAATGACAACTGTAAAACTAGATACAAGTTTCTACCTACGTAAATGTTTCAGATACATTTTAAAATGAATGATAATAATAATAAAAGCAAGATTTAGAAATTAAGCGAATATGTTTATCGTTCTCCGAAGTCGATATAAACAAAAATGAAAATGCAATTTTAACTGCTAATAACTGCAAATTTCAATTTGTCAATATTCTTTTACTATAAAATGCAATGTATCCGCTGGAAATTGAATATTTATTGTTGAAAATTTTTTTTTTTTTTACTTTGGCCTTAATGGGGACTTATTAACGCTGTCATAATTAGATTTTTTAAACTGTCGGAATGGGATGTATTCATAAGAAATATAAAGCTATTTGCAAAATAAAATTAAAGAATTAATAAAAATCAAAGTTGAAGTTTTAGTACTTTATTTGATAATACCCTCAAACTCGTGCAAAGTATGGAATTTCTTAATTTTGAAAACGAATTTAATAGAAATTAAGTTTAATGGCATAAGGACACTTTTCAGTATTGTTTCTTCATTCTAAAACTATCTACAGTTTGTCCAATTACAAGATGATCGGGAAGTTTTGGCTGATTTCACCCATCTACCCTCAACCTGCATATAATTCCCTCACATTTATCGACTTATTGGCTTTAAAGTGTTTTCACAACACTAGTGAAAGTTGAGTGTTTCGGGTAAAATGTTACCTGAACGTCTATGTATCTCATCGATATTCTGCTCACAACTCTTATCACACCGCAAGACTGAATCCTCAGCGAAAGAAGTACCATCGGATGTAAATTAGAGCACTTTCTCCTGCGGAAGGCGTCTTAAAAAGGTCGCGAAAGTGTTCTACCGTCTAACCCCTCCTTCGCTTAAGGCAACCACATCAAGGCGCTCTGTGATCGTCTTTCCTATGTGGCGAAGAGTCTTTGAAGTTTGAAACCCCAGGTAGTTTGCTTGAAGCGTAGAACACGGAGCTCGGTTGTCGCGAAGTTTCATTTGCGACATCTCTTCAAAAATGTAATCGAATTAGAGTATCACTTCTCCTAGGGTTCTAGAATGGCATTGATAAATGTTGCCTATTCATCAAGATAACTGTAATGTTTTTTCGGAGTTGAATTAAATTTGTTCGGAGTTGACAACAGAAAGAGCGTCCATTTACATTTGCCACTTCGCCACTATGCATACCTAGAAGAAGATTGCACACTCGGCACAGCCATGCAACATAGAATACGAAAGCTTTTTTACGTTCAGAAAAACCTCTTTTAGAATTTGTTTCCATATAACATTTATTTTGTATTCCATTTAACGCGCCAAGCAGAACAACAACTTCACTCCTGAAATGTGTAGCTTCACTATGCGCACATTTCGTTTACCTCTCCTTTTGCTGCAAGTGGTAGTGTCGGGGTCGTGTTAATATTTTGTTGGCAGTACAAAACTAGTTTTATTACAGAATGGCACACACCTTCCCGTATTAGTTTTCTATTTCCTTTGGTATCGGCTAGCTGATCGAACTTGCCACATATTCTTGCGTACTACCATCTATCGCCGCACATAGTACACTTTTAAATTTTCTAATTTTTTCGGATTCCCAATGGTAGAGCGGAAATATTATTTTAAGAATATTAAAGAATAGTATCTTGTCCTACATTACTATTTCTTTGAAAAATTTGGAGCCGTTTTTAAGATAATGGTGTTTAGACGCTATTGTAAATTTGAAATTAAAAGCTTTTTTTTCACAGATAATTTTTAAATTTTCGAAATACTACAAATAAGGTCATTTGAGGCACTTTAACTAAATAATACAATACCTTTTACAAATTGCCACAAATGTGGTTATTAAATGTATCAGAGATCTTTCAATGAAAAATTACATTTGTTTAATTTAAAAAAAACAAAAGAATACACAAAAATTAACTTTACGGCACACTTAAGACCGGAATTAGCATTATTCGTTCGAAAAGTTTAGGCGTTTGTGGTATTCACAGAATGACAATGACAAAATTAAAGATAAAAACGTTTCTTTGAAATAAAATTTGTTGTTCATAATTTGTTCCTTTATTACGGCCATGTACACTTTTTTGACCATTTGGATAGTTTCCGTGCAATATTACGTCCAAATTGTGCAATTAAAAAAATAAAAAAAGTAAGATTTTCTCAAACACGACTCCAAAATTTATTTCTTTAAATATTTGGTAGCAACTGTGCTCTCAATATGATGACATAAATGCCATATTGCTCTATTCGTTTGTTTGTTTTTTCAAGAAGTATAAGTATAAGAAGTATTTTTTACTCAACTATCACGTTAATATTTATAATAACAGCATTTTGTTCATATTATTAAATTTATGAGTACATGTTATTTAAATACCTTCATGTAAAGCTACTCAAAACTCAACCGTTTTCTGTCAAAACTGGCTCAACATGTTTTATTTTCAGAAACGCGCAATCGCCATTTTATCAAAAAGTCTCCAAATTTTCAAATAAGTTCGAAGAAGTAGCGGAGACCAATTGAAATAGAAAACGAATACAGGAAAGTATGTGCCATACTGTAGCACTACTATTTACAGTTATTTTTAAAATGAGGTTATTCTATCTTTAAGATGAGAGAGCTTCTTCCTTGTCTTAATGTTTTCTCTTTAATAATAGAATTTATATAAGCTCAGACATAGCATATATTTCGTAGTACACGTAAATAAAAACAGCAGTTAAATAGAGTTACATTCCCTGCCCCCAACATGATGTCAGTGATACCGTTTCTGACGTAGTTCAGTCTATAAAATAGCATTGCTTTCAAAATCCAATTAATACGTCTTATAATTTTATTTTTCACAAAGAAGGAAATGTGTGATTTGTGAATACTATAGACATTATACCCTCCCGAACTGACGATAACTTCGTAACCCGCATTTGCGATAGCCTACTACTTTGTATAAATATTCATCCTGCTTCCCTGAAACCATGAATATGTGACGCATGCTGACGAGCAGATTATGCGTCCATTGTGGAATGGGGTTAACTCAGGAAGTACCAAATAATCAATAGCTGGGATTCCGGTTAAAGCTTGTCCCTTTAGTGGGCTCGGTGGCGCACCGTCCGCGGCGAAGAAAATAATGACGCCGCTTCCACGGTCTCGGCGACATTTCTGCAGGCTGAGGGCCACTCGACCGGTGGCCGAGGGCGACTGCCGGCGACGGCGGGCGAGACAGGGCGGGGCGGGGCGGGGCCGAAGTGGAAGCACTCGGCGGCGGAGGAGCTGTGGCGGAGGGGGCCGCGGGGGCGGAGATAACACAGGCGACGGGGACAACGAGGGTGGCAGGACGGCGGTTATGGTTTTCTTTTTTTACAGGCGCATCATCTGCGATAGTCATTAGTCCCGTAGTGCATACATTTATTTCGAGAGGTGGCGTTTTCCCACAAGGGATGGTGAGATACGGTGCCGACATGAATGTCGGCTTCATGGGATTTCCCCAAGCCTTGTATCTCTTTCCAAGTGAGCATCCCAGTTGGCACCAGCTCTTAGGTCCTGAAATGTCTCTCGACATATGTGGTAGTATAGTACTAGTAAGTTAATGGGCGTAAGTAAGGAGTGAGGATAGGAAGACAGAGGAAGGGAAGAAGGTGGCCTACTTATGAAGGTATTGCCTCAACGGAGTAACCATAGAAAACTAACGATCAAAGCAGCCGGCCGCAAGACTTCTCCAGACAGGTTGAAGTCGGCCTACCTAGTGTCAAAAAGCCTGACTTCGTCCGGACGCGAACCTCAGGACCTCCATGTCAGAGGCCGGGGACGGCGGGAGGGCAGAAACGGTGAGGTGTTGGTGGTCCTGTTAGTGTAGTGCACTTTTCCCTTGCAAGGTGGCGGTGATCTTCCCACGCTGGATGCCGAGCAACTATCGGCTAGCGGGTATTTCCCCAACCAAGCATCTTCCACCAGCGGGGACCGCCTCATCCAGACGGGACAAGCTCCCTCAAGGTCTCCCGTTGCATGTGTGGTAGTGTAGTACTTGTACGCGTATGTGAATGTAAGTAAGGGGCAAGAATAGGACAAGAAAGAGGAAGGAAAGAGCTAGCCTAATGGCTATAAAGTGGCCGGTCCGCGGGGCCGGTGACAGTGACGGTCCTAGTGCAGCGGACGAGCACAGGGAGTGACGAGGTGCTATTTGACGTGCAGTATTGGTAACGGTGATTCTCTAGGTGTTAGATGATTAGTGTTAGTAAAAGGGACCTCCTCTAGAAAACGGCAAACTGTACTTGGTTTATGCTTTTGGGTTCGGAATAAAAAACCTGCATTGTTGATAAGAACTGTTGTCTTCTTAATTGTTTCTGAAAATACAACAGTAACACAGTAGTTTCAAAAGGACATATTTTCGTGCAACCTGATTTCCAGAGCTACAAGCTTTAAACATTTTTTTGTGCATACCAGATAAAATGTATTTCTCGAAAAGAATCTCTAACCAGAAGTATACTGAATGGGAACACGGTGAAAACTGACGTAGTCCGCAGTAATTCCTTGAAATTAATAGGAAATGTTTGCTGATATAAAATTTACTTTCATCATGATTGATTTCAACAGATATCGACTTTCATCAGAACACTTTGAGTTGGTTAGACGGATAGCATCAAGTTCTGAACAACATAACTATCAGCAAATTGGATAATTAAAGCAGGAAGCGGGGGCGTTATGGAACAATGTAAACATTTCAAGACACAGCAAATTTGAATCCTGATGGATCAGTTAATAGCCTAAGCACAGCTAGCTGAATACATCCGCAACAACCAGCTTTATTTAACAAATAATAAGAGATACGTTTTATTGTTAATCAAAACAATAATAATAAAAATATTAAAAACTGTGTAAATCCTATGGGAAATCTTCCCACAAACTACTTGACTAAATTTACATTTACATTTTGAAAATTGTTAAAAATTAAAATAAGGGTCAGATTTTATATTTTACATTCGGGAGAACAACTAAATTAATCATGGTGACACCCGCTCAAACCAGTTACGTAAATTCTGAATTGCGACTCAGAACTGAGCTCTAAAAATAAAATACATAGGTTGGAAGTAAAAATAAGATGACAAACAAGGGATAATGGAAATGAGGAAGGAACAAAAAAGATTATCTGATAAAAAAAGTATAAACATGAAAATTGTTGAGGAGACGAAAGGTATTATAGACCTTTAGCTACATTTTTATAATTTTTTACCAATACTTAATTTACTGCAGTTTAAGACTAATAATTAAATACATTTAATTTACTTATTAAGAAAAGCATATAACTACGTGACCGTAATATTGGGAAGTAATGCAAATTATGGTACACCATTTCAAATATTAAAATGCCCTGAATGTGAGAATTTCTTCGCAAGAGACTGCTACAGCGCAGTGAGCGCCCCACGGGCTGGTGGCGGCGCTTTTACATCGGCTTTCTCCGCCACTGGCACCACTGCCGCCGCTGGCACCGCTGGCGCCTCTCCTCAGGGCGAGAACGAGGGCGCCCCTACGCTCAGCCATCGCTGCGGTTGTCCGGCGCAGAAGCCCTCCTTGCGCATCCAATGGCTCTCTGCAGAGTCGGTCGCCGCAGACCTCGAGCAGCGGTTTGTTCTGATATCGAAACCGCCGGCGCGAGTGCCGAGTCGAGAGGCGCCGTGCAAGCGACCTGGTCACGGAAGGAGGTCGCGGTGGCGGTGGCGGTGGCGGCGGCGGCGGCGGCGGCGGCGGCGGCGGCGTCGCAGGCATGACAAAGACGGGAGCGGGATAACCGACGACGGCGTGAGCGCTCGCCTCGGCCGCGTGTTGGCCTGGGCCAGGCAGTGGCGAATGACACAGCCAAGGAGGGCGCGGGGGTCTGAATTTGTCGACGTGGCGAGGGCGAAAATGCCCGGCCGGGAATGGAGGAGTGGGCACCACGAAGGTGGGCAGGGGCCTGTAGCAAACATGGCGGCAGCGGTGTAATGGAGGATAGGGTGGGTGATCGGGGCGGCGAAGGCGCAAAGGTTGCGGGAAGGCAGGGGCGATAAGGTAGCAGGGGCGCGCCGCGCCGGTCGGACGGCGAAGGCGGTGCCGTGGGTGGAGCGGCAAAGGCGGGCCTTGCGACGAAGGAGGGGGCAGCAGTGGTAGCGGAGCTTCCGGCCTCCGACAGCCAGGCCCATTATATTCCACTATTGGAGGTGTGCTTCATTTCCGCCCCAACAACTTTAACGGGAGGTTGGACCAGAGCATACGTATTTTCATGAATGTTGTGTCGTGGGGTTTACAGAGTATATACCCTTTACGCGAAGTGCATGATATTATCCTTATTATTTTTAATTAAATTAACGTGTTACTTACAGTTTACCTAGAACATGACATAAATATTTTTAATTGAATTTATATGTACCTGTTACTATTACTGTAACTACCAATCTTATCAATTCACATAATTTTACAGTAAAGATGCAACTAAAACAAATCTCCACAAACTGCAATCTGTACAAAATAAATCATTCTGCCGAGAAGTAACGCTCTCTGGTATATATATATATATATATATTATATATAATATATATATATTATATATATATGTATATATATATGTAATATATAATATAGTATATATATAATATATATATATATATATATAAAAGAACCAATACACAAAGATTTTACTAAAGAGCCTGTGAACAAATGGATAAAAAGTGGCCATCATGGTCTCAGGCCATTCTTCAATTTTAACAGTAGATAACAGCTGGTAACAGTAGTAAGTGTTTCCTTCCTGTTAAAATCTCATAAACTCAGTCATTATAAATTATGTAATACTATTGATTATGTACCGTCCAAATTCTTCAATGCCGAATAGTCATTACAATAAATTTAAAAAATCACGTTTGCTCTTGTTCCAGTAGATTTAAATAACAACTAAATGATCAGTGACTACGTCATTTACCAATAACTGGAGTTTACATATTAATTAACGTGAAATGAATATGCATAAGTCATTACAATTACTGAGTGCAATATAGAGTCCGTACAAAAGCAAGCTAAACCGAACAATTTTTGTTTTCATTCTATATAATTGCAAATTACTAAAACATCTCTTTAAATATGCATAATATAATGCAAAAATATTCTCCCCTAGTATCAGCTGTGCTTTCATTTCAAGGTTTTTCTTCATTACAAAACCTCGCCTTCTTTCAAATCATCTGAACTATGAACAAAAAAATATATTTATTAATCGTTCCTGACAAAAGATGACGCAGTTATCAAAACCAAATTCTAATTAGCATTGTGAATTATGTATAGCAGAGAACAATAGTGATTCTTTGGACAATAATTTCTATTAAAATATCCAGTTGGTCAAAAACGAAATATTAACATTATAGAAACGAAATACTACAATAAAGCATTCGCGACTCCAGCAACATTTTATTTTTTTTAATTCCATCTTCCCTTGCTAACACTCATTTTGAGTGAAGTTCTCCGAACACCTCCCTATATGATGACCTTCTAAATGAAGACAAAGTGATGGAATAGCTTGGCGCACGCACTCGAGGCTGATACGTGTGGCGAAAGAGGGGGCGAGAGCGCACGCGACAACGCAAGGCGATGCCTCCCTCCCACCCTCTCCACCGGCTGACACCAGAAGAGCACGTACCCGCACGGGTCGATTTTCACTTCCTTTGACCCCACAATGTTACTTTCGATTATCACTAGTAGTTACCCCAGGGGTTTAAGGATTGACAGACACGCTTCTTATTTTAAATGTTTACATGTAATTAAAACTAATTAGTATTTGTTAGTATATTAGAATTATTCATCAAGATTGTTTCATGTTTTCTCTCTTCAGAAAGTGGTGCAGAAATCATATTGTTTTATGTCAAGGGTCCAATTTCGGCATCAGTTCGCATAATCTTCAATGGATTCGAGTCAAATGAAAGTAGACTAGTTTATTTTGATAAAAAATACTTTCATAAAGACAGACCATACTAAAATACAATGTTTATGTGAAAAATTAAATTCGAAACTATTTTGTTCTTCTTTTGAATTAAGCTATTTAATTTTGCAAGAGATGTGTACCGATTATTTTTTCTTTGAAGGCTGAAATACTGGCTAAACTGATAGAAAACTAATTTGAATAAAAGGCGACCTACTTTTTCACATAAAGAGTTTGCTCGCTTCGAAAGGAGTTAAGTGATGGATTCACCACAAAAACCTCTCTTTGTCCTGCTGTCGGCATACATAGTAAGAAGGGCGAGCCGCAATGCCGCCTCCTGTCACCTGGCGCATCCTGAATGGCGTAGGAAGCCTGACGGAGTGGCCAATGCTTAGAAGCGTTTTTGCGAGCGTTTGCAGGACCAGCCATAGACTGTTTTGCGACGCTCGGCACCAGCTGGGTTCGCAGTGGCAGGGATGGGGACGGCGCGGGACGGGGAAGAAGGCAAAGGAGGCAGGGCTGATGGCAGGGGCAGGGTGGCAAGCGGTGATGCAACGGAGGTGGAAGCAGGGGCGGGTCTGAAGCGGAATCGAAGGCGAGAGCGGCAGCAGAGCCGGAGGTGTATTCGTAAGCGGGGGTGAGGTGTATATCAGAAGGGGCATTGGAGCGGGGGCGAAGATAGGGGGGAAGGCGGAACAAAGGCGGGAGGGGGGCGAGTGTGGGGACGGGGGCGGGAGTGGAGGCGGGGGCTGAGAAAAGCGCTATAGACGACAGCCGGTGACTGAGGTCGTTGCCGTCATTTTCCTATCACCTGTCACAAATTCATGAAACCAATCACATGTGACAAAACCAAATCTCGAAAGTTACGAGAGCATGCAGTGTTGCGTTGCGGTGGCCGGGATATAAAAAGCTACGGCCGTGAGTAGAAGATAGAGTAAATGACCTGTAGAACATTGGTGGTATCGTGAGCAGTTCGATTCTGAACGTTATAGTACATGTGTGGGTCGTAGAGCGTATTGTACTAACTTGGGTTGAAGAGGGATGAAATTAATATACACCTAATTACACACATATCCATTAATGGTATTAGTATTAAAATATTATTGTTTGGAGGAGAGGGTAAAACAGATGCAAGACAAATAAACATATTACATATCAGAGGTGTAAAGCTCAACATAGCGAACAAAGTTTCTCTGGCGCTTGGCGACAAGTCGAAGGGTTTTTCAACTCCTTATGACAAATTTCAGACGTAGTCGATAGGATATGAAGAACATGGAAATTGGTATTTATGCCATGAATGAGGAAATCATTGGAAAGAATGAATGAATGTAATGATAACTAATGACAACTAGAGGTAAATTCATATCTTCCATGTAGCAATCAAGAGATGATTTTTTTTATGTCCGTTTATATCCACTACCTAGTTCCACGGTGTAATGGCTTCCTCTCTGCGCTAGCTAGTTATCATCACCAACGTTCACTCCATAAAATCGAAGGTAATAGGCCAAGATGAGTAAGATCAGCCAGCAGCACATTAATTACATCAAAGATCATGGGAAGTGGCAGTAAATTGCATAGCGCGATTTCTTCCCTCTTGTTGTATTGCTCTTGATTTATTGTAGCCTTTTTGCCGAAAGATGAATTTTCTATGCTATTCTCTCCATTTGCCTGCTGAATTCACGTATGCAAAGAAACTTTCCTGCACAAGGAAGATATTTTGAGGTCTAGTAAACACTGATTCGCCTCATCAACACATTTTGCAATAATTCCGCATTTATTTGATGCTAATTCTATTAAAGCAATTAGAGAAAATCATGAATACGTCGAACTTACCCACAGAGTATATACTTTGGAGCCTTTATAAACGATTCATACGTTGAATATAAGCACCACACGCATCTTCTCCAAGGGAATCGATTGAAAATTATGATGATAATGAGTACGTTTATAAAAAGTGACAGGTTAATTGTTGTTTTCTATATTTTAATGTATTTTTATCCGAACTATTACTAAACGTTTTCAAAGTTATTCATTTGTCATCATAGAAAATGAAGTGACACCCCTTCGTTTTGAGGTTAACACAGAAACCTGAATATTGTTCCGTACTGGTCACAGGCTTTCATAGAAGTGTGAAATTCTAAACCGCGTATGTTCTCTTTACTTCTCCGGAGGAATGACAATAAAAGAATAGCGTGACAAATTAAGTGACTTTTTATTATTAACAACATCCACAAAACTATTCGTTTATCACGAGATTCCTCTTTTGTCTTGACACACTCATACCATTCTACTATATTGTTGTGAACATTGTTAGTCCCGTCTTTTCCTACATTGCAAATACAAGTACGTTCCAACTGTTGATTTACGAAACCGAAATCGATTGAACATTCCAAAAATAACGTTATATAAATTACTTGCAAGTAAACTAAAGTTTGATGTCAGATGAAGAATTTAATAAAGTCGACTACTGTGAATAATGGCTGTGTAAATGCAAACCGCACAAAATTGTGTAAAAAGAGACATCAGAGAAAAATGTGCAAAGTTATAACCCATCTGTTCCGGTACAGAAGAAGAAGATATAAAATATTCCATTTATTTTTCCGAGATTTATGAATGTATATTTTCACCTTTCATACGCCTTTGTTAAACTCAATAAATCTTCAAGTATAGTCACTGAGATGAGATATTGGAAAGAGTTATTGAATTTTTAAAATGTAATCCTGGTGTAAAGGTAAAATCAAAAATAAATACATGCCCGATTAATCTAAACAGCCACATAATAACACAATTAATAGATTATACTGTCGTTATTTTATTAAGTTATTTTATTAATCAAATACTCCTAATACAGAACACTTTTACTAAAAACATTACCAGTATTATTGTAATTAAACAATACTTAAAATGAAATGCACATATCCTGAAATACAAATAAAAATGTGTCCATGCCACTATTTTGCGTAAGTGATGCAAAGATCATCATTAGCAGATTCATCTTGAAGGATCCCTCTTGCAGTCTTTAAGTTTTTATAATAATTGCGATGAATAGGAAGTATAAACTTCAAGAGGCCTATTACATCTGTCTTTTTTGCCTTAGAAATAGGTCTTGATGTGCTATAAAGAAGATTTTGTAAGACATTATCTAGACTTTTTCGAATGGAAGTCTTCATGGTTTATTTCTGTGAAGAAATACTTTGTTTTCTTGCAGTGAAGAATATCATATCTTGGAGAAAAGACGTGGCTACTAGCTTTCGCTTTTTTTCAATAAAGAAAAATTCTGAAACAGTTCAGTTCAAAACAGTTCGGTTAAAAATCGACTGTCGTAGAGCAAAGGAGTTCATTAAGCTGGCCACCGAAATAACAGATAAAATATTCATTTGCCAAAGCAATTATCGCATTCTAGCGGCAAACCATTTAAGTGTGGATTTCGTCGTCTTGGCCACTGATAAATATTTACTTGAAGAACACAACCATATAATTATTCATAATTATTAAAATATGGAGTTAGTCACATTGGCTTGTGAGCGCCTAATAAGAGATTTTAGTGTAATATTCATTACTTTTCTTTCAATGTTTCTTTCACATCTTGTTATTTTTTGTACAGACGTTAAGAACCATGATTCCATAAATTGTTTCTTTAAATACATCTCTATTTTTTGTTTACTAAGATGAATGTAAGATTCCAGAACGGAGTGGAAGTTTTTCATGTGAGAGTGATTCTCTGACTTCTTTCTTCTTATTTTCAAAAGATATTATTTGCCCTGAGTATATATATATATATATATATATATATATATATATATATATATATATATAAACCTACTTCGTTATTACTGATTGATATTGGAAGCCTGTTGTGATTCTACAAACTTTTTGCCTTGTTATAATTTAGCTGAATTTCTACCTTCTCGCTTTCTTTATGAATGTCTTGTAGCATTTCTTGTAGATTATTTGTGATATGGCAAAATTTCAATATCATCTGGAAATATCAGATTAGTTCATTTCTGTCGGATTATCGAAATTTCAACATTTTTATTCCAATGTAATCGTCTGAACACTTCTTCTAGTAGGCTTGTAAAGAGTTTCGGCGAAATAATGTCTCCTTGTTGGACTCCTCTTCTGGTTGAAATACTTTCCCTTCTATGTTTGTGCCTACTTTTTAGAGCTATGTTTTTTCAAAAACAACAAACATGTAGGCAGCATTCAAGAAGACAAGTAGGGGTGACAGGAAATGGGTATACTTTAGGGAGATATGCAACACTAAAATGTGAGTGGGAAAGGAGAGGAACTAGTCCTCTATCCAGAATAATGGTACTAGCACCGAAGGGGCACAAGGAGCACAATAGGACCAGAGAGGGAATTTTGTCTATGAGATGTTCGGGGTGCACAAAGGTGCTCTTCCTTCTACCCTAGGTAACGCGAGAGACCGTGGTAACATTTTACACGCTCCACATAATGGGAAACGTGCGACGTTTGTGTCGTTCTGAAACTCCGCCAGTTTGTCCTTGAGGAACGAAGATGAGATAACCTTTTCTAAAAACATGGTGTCAGGATGGTCCGTGCCTCTGCGTCACAAATAGCTTTAAGCCCAAGAGTGCTGACTGGAGCTTTTAAGTTACGTCTCCCTAGGGAGAGTATTCTTAATGAATTATTCATTGAGAGAAAATTTAAATAACATTGTAAAATAATTTAACTTTTCTACAATGCTCCATTTAATTTTTCTCTGCGTCATCATCTTACTCTCATCAGCCTTTACTGCAATGCAACGGAATAGACTTACTCATTCTAGATAGTTCCAATTTCTTTTATCTGAGCTAGCTTTTCGGTTTTGCGTCTTCCAAGCTGCCATTTAGTCCACAAAACATTTTTCACATTTTCTCAATTTTCTAATGGCAGATATGATATACGTCTTTACAAACAATATAGCAGTATAAACTTTCATTCGATACGGGACATTTTTAAAATTGAAGATTTAAAGTTTTTGTCTCAGGCAAAGTCTGTTGCACAAAATTACCTCTTTAAAAATTCCATGTTCAGTTGTTTGAAAAAACGACTAGTTTTTGCGTAACTTGTGCTTGAAATTTACAAAAACATTTTTCTCAAAACCCACTCTAATTATTTTATTTAATTTTCTCCACATACGTAATCAGGGACGGTAAGAAATATGGTGCTAGACCAATTTTCGGGTATTGCTCTTTTTCCGGAAATTGCAAGAAAATTCAAAAATACAGAATTTGAGGTATTTTTGTCTCAGAAAAAGGTTGTTGAAGAAAATTAGCTATTTAAATAAATAAACAGTAAAGAAACCAGTGTCGCTATAGAATGACAGATTTTCTCGGAGTATTTAGTTTTCAAATATCTTTAGCCTGAACTAGGATTTCAGTTGTGACTGATTCTCTTCCCAGATACCTTCTTTGATCACATAAACGACATTTTTTCACATTTTCTCGATTTTTCGACTTCTTAATGTATGAACTCAAGCCACAATACTCTTATTACTATTATACACGTATAACTGTAAAACCCACGCACTATCCAGATGGACGAGGAGGCTAATTCGTGTTTCTGGACTCAGCTTTTCGGAGAGCAGGTTCGCTGGTGCGAGTATTGGTCGGGTATTATTATTTGTCACAATTATGAGTTGTCGCAGGAAATAGTTGATAATTTCAGGAACTTTATTGAAAACCATTTTAAACGATTGTAATCGCAAATGCTATTAATCAAGATAAATATGCTGGAAGAGTCTGTATGTGATGTTTGAATTTTCATCTTCTAAACAATTTCCCACATCTCTTATTGAATTTGTAAAACGTATGTCTCGACAAATCATTTGTTGTCTTTTGGCGCTTATGCACATTATAGAAGTGTCTATTCTCTGTATAACACGGGTAGTCTAAATGGTTAAAAGTCAGGTTCAGTTTCAACGTTTCGGAGGGAAGTGCCACTGTTTCGAGCCTGGATCGGGGATAATGTTTAGTCACAACTCTCTGTTGGCGCAGAAAACTATTGATAATTTCAGGAAGTTTATTAAAAATAATTTGAATTAATTTTACTCACATATACAATCTATTAAGATTATAAATAAACTGAAAGTCTCTGTATGTCTTTTTGTATTTTGAAATTTTATGCAAGTGTACAATTCTCTTGTTCTATTTGCTAAACTCATGTCACATCAAATCAATTGTTCAATATAATCAATACATTATTGCGGATCGTTTAGGAACATTGCGAGAAATTATGTGCTCTGTGAGCATCACTAGTATAAAATATAACATCAATTTCCCCACTTACTATTGCTTCCAAGATAATCATCTGCACCAGACAATACGTGCTGAGGAACTGAGATAGGAACTGAGGACATGGCGACACAGCATGCCCTTGTAAAAGCAAAGCTTGTGTTCGAGATATTCCACATGAAAGGTCTTGCAAGTAGTCATAAATAAATTACAGTAGTCATAAATAAAATGTAGAAATGAAGCGATGTCCTGTTTTTTTCGCAAATAATTCGTTTGAAAACATTTGAACCTCTTCTCCTATCGCACTTCTTTCTGATCTCGAGGGTAGTCTGACTTCTACCCTCAAGTCTGTATCATCGACACTAAACGTCGCAGCATTATGTGTGGACGAAGTTCCAACAAGCAACAACGACATTTTGCGAACAAATAAAACACCATATTTTGCATAAAGCAATTTAATTGTCCCATATGTGAGATAAACGTCAGTGAATGATCATGAGTACTAATCTAACGGACGCAGAGAGATATACTTCAGTTGGGAGAGAGGGTACATGTGAAACTTGATTTGAATTAATGATGCCCTATTGTATGATGCAGCCACATAGTTACAGTCACACCTATGTGCGATATAATACGAATATAATTGTTACTCTTGTTCGCCATTCTGGAAATTTCAATTGTAAATGGATCAAGACTGTTGCTCAAGCGCTGTGCAGGAAATGAGCAAATTAGAACATTCACAACGGCAATTTACTCTGTATCCTGAAATACGGTTACAATGACAAAAAATTAACTTACTTTGAAAACATCGAACTCTAATGTTTATATTATCCCTCATTTACAAAACGCGTTGGCAATGAAATGCAGCCCAATGTAATGATCATTTATATGAGTATGTCACGTTTTGTCATTTTAGTCCACTGCGCGACAAAATTATTGGCTTATATTTACCCGAACTGTTAAATAAATGAAATGCATACATTTTAAAATGCCAAACAGTGGCATACAAAATATACACCGTTACATCGTAATCTCAAAATGATGGTCGACAAATTGAGACTCATGCATGGCCCATTGACCCAGTGTCTCCCCCTCCCGCTTCCCCTCCCCCTCCCCCTCCCACTCGCCCCTTCCTCTCGCTCTGCCTTACGCGCGCCACGGAAAGGGCAGACGGTAAGGCCACATCGCAACGCGCAGGAAAAAAATATGGCCCGTGGGGACTTCCCGTGTACTCCTGAATTCACATTCTTATGAGGGCGATAATAATGCGTTATGACTGTGGTGTAATGTATTGAGAATGCGACGACTTAGGGGATGATTATGCACGTGAAAGCATTTTCTGCCCACGTAAAAAATAAGCGAATCCTTATAATAAAAGCTTAAGTTATCTTAGTATTCGAAACGCGATCCGGAAAGATGACCCAGTATATTCAGAAAGGATTGAGCGCATGATGTAGCACTCGAGAACATGCTGTGGAGCACAATAAAACAATACAGAATTGCTATTTCTAGAAATTGTAAAGTATATACCATACACGCGTCACTAACGAAGCAACCTATATCAAATAGTTTACTTGAATTAATCTCGAGTTCGATTCATGATATGACTAGCTATTATTTATTTCAAACAATAACTTATGGGCCGAAATGACATTTCTCAACCTTTAAAAAGAACATAAAAAATAAAACAGTTTATTTACAATTTCCTACGATAATTATCATTTTGACGTATGCTTTTAAACAGGATAAACGGACTAACAAGTGTTATAAGTGATTCCAAATATATCTTGTTTGGTGAGTTTGCCTGGTGCAAAAACCAGTGAAAAAAACATATTCAGTGGACGGAAAAACATATTTAGTGGCGTGGCAGTTGACATGGCTAATAACTAGGTCTGTGATTTATATACAATAAAACAGCGAATAATGCGCATATCTATGTAAAAATATTTCGTAATATATGCTCTTCAAAAAGGAAAATACGCTAAATAGTGTAATGTAATGTGAAAGTGTGAAAAAATAATGAATGTGGAAAATATGTAGATTTAGATTTATTTACTCAGAAAAACAGTAAAAACTGTATGTGATGTATGGGGGAGAAGATTATCTGTGCACGTTTTCGTGAGATCCAGAAACCCTTTCCATCATTTTAACTATAAATAGTTGAAAGATGAATAAAATTTTAAAGTAAATAAATAAGTAAAAATAAATTTTAAAATTAAATTTTAAAAATAGCAAGATTAGTAATATTTGAAAAATAGTCATTTTTGTTTCCGAATTATAGAAAACTTATTCGAATCGGTAAACGAATTGCAAGTATGATTTTTCTGCATTGCTAACAAAATAGTAACTCGCCCTTACCTCTTCTCTTACCATTACAGGCAAAAGGAGAGTTTAACAAAACGTGCGCATAGTAAAGCTAGATTTACGTCCAGAAGCAAAATAAGGGGAGCCATCTCAGCATTTGCTCAATGGATCGGGGAAACTGAACAAAAACCTAATCGAGATGGGGGTTATTGACCTGGAAGCTGAAGTACATTATTTGTAGCAAAAATGTGTTGTTGTTTTTTTAAATATACAATACAAATGTAAACTAATTCAATATATCACTGTTTTGTTAAAATAAACGTTATTTTTCTTTTTGAGAATCAGTATAATCTCTAATTGTAGAGAAATTTGTGAACTTCAGTTATTTAATGTCATCTGGCAATACGTTGTAAAGTAACGTACATGTATTGTATTTGGATTTCTGATAGTGAGCTGTTTATAGTGACACTTGATGAACGTGGTTTCTACGACGTGTGTTGTAATTATAAATATCCAGTTTTGCACGAAAATATGATCCCACCGTTAAGTAAGTCAGTTTTGATAAATATGTATTACAGATTCGTAAATAAATAGGCAATGCAATGGTACGATTCCAAGCTCAATGAAGAGAGGCTTGTAGGGATCACACGGATGGCAGTTTTTTATTATTCGAATATCTAAAGATCTGAGTACAACATGATGAGTTTCCCCAGCATATTATGCCATATCTCAGGCAGGAATGCTCATTTGCAAAATATACGCAACGAGCTGCATGAAGGCTGATAGAATTTGAAAGAATTCTGAATGCGTAACATAATGAACTTTTTTAGTCTTTAATTCTGTAATGTACATTCCATTCGATGTTAGAATTGAGAGACATTCACATTTTGTTATCTTAACATCAGCTAATTGCATATTGCTCATTTTCAATGGAGCATGCGATTGCTGACTTGAAATGCAAAAATTCATTGAAACTGTTTTTCCTTGGTTAAATATTAATTTGTCATTACAAAACCAATTTGAAACTTCTGAAAACGTACTATTTTTTTTCGTTTTTTCAAAGAACATTCGTGTCATCGGCAAACAGAACCGTTCTTCCGTTTTTAATAGACGAGAGCATATCATTCACAGCAAAATTTGCAGCAAATACGTATATAGCAAAAAAGATACAGAGAACATATAAATTGTTACAGGCGACAAACATTAAGTCAAGAACTTAATTTTGAAGAACACTTATTTCTCAGGTAAATAATGGTAGATACAGTTAATGTACATTTGACAAAATAAAACAATTTAGATATTGCAACAAACATATGACTCCCTCACAATTCACGACAAATTCACGTTTCTGAATCTTTGACGCCACTCCACGTTTGCGCCGTGTGTGGGCATAGGCGCTCGGTGGATGCACATTTCGTTTCGACTGTTACTGCCGATGTCAGGTCTTACTGTGCTTCTCGAGCGACTACGTACGACTCAGGCGAGCGACAACTCTGGTCCGTGGCTATGGCAACGTATACAAATCCTCGGAAGCCCATTGCTTCAGAGCAAGTAGCAAAAGGCGAGAGCCCCTTACACGCTGACATAATTGTAACTTTCGGGCTTCTTTCCGCGGATGAAGGGTGAATATGCAACAAAAATATGCAAATATCTCCTAAATATGCAAACATATGCAAGTATGGTGATATATGCGACAATATGCAAAATAAAAATAGCTTAAATTGATTCTAAAAGCCAAAAAACATATATAATTTGGATGTATTAGTTAACAAACAGGATGTTTTAGTTAACAGAAAAAAGTATCCAAATGCATATTAATCACATCCCTTCTAATAACACATAATTATCCTTTGTCTTATACCATTTTGGTGGGTCATTTGCCTGGAACATGTACCAGAGTTGGTCGCAATACCCTCTAAAAGATATTTTATCCATATCAAATGTATGCGCAGTGCCCGGACTTCCTGACCTTCTTCAGTCTAAAAGAACTTATTCTCATACAAGCGCACAAAAATTGTTCCGAATGTTGTGAGATGTGGTTAGGGCTTCTGTGTGAACTCATGGCTCAGCACATCCGTGCTGAATCTCTGCCATTTTCACCTACTTGGCCCTATAAGAACATATCAGCTTGCTCCGGGAATGAATATCGGGCTTTTCTGCTTGTACTCCAATCATAGTCTGCAACACACAAAATATGCACTGCTTGTGTTTTAAATAAATAATGTCGTTCGCCAGTGTAGTCAACTGTAGCAAAGGTGCATGTATGGACAAGTTGATGTGGACGATTTTGCTTCATACATATCATGTATCTACTCGGGAGGCGCTCTCACGATTTACCACAGAAATTAAAATGCATCCTTTATATTCTGAGATTCTCACTAAATGGAGGGTATCAAAACTAAGTAAGTAAAGGTAATTATATATGGACCTATAGTTCATATAAAATTGTTCAAAGATTCAGATGTAAAAAAAATTTGAGGAGGAATAACTGATAACTACAAATCAAAAAACATAATTTTGGAATTCTTAACGTAGTTCCCTTCCCACAATAGTTTTCCTTGATGCTGTCCCATTGTTCTAATATTGCCTTTTCGTAACCACACAGAGTAACGAAAATCCACTTAACGACCGGCGTCCATTAAATATTTAACAGTCCATCGTCCGTCAAGAACAATCGAAATCAGAGGGAGTGGGTGACGACCCGAAACGTTTCCTCCTCTTAGGATTATTACTCAGTAATTACACATGTTT
Source organism: Gryllus bimaculatus (assembly GCA_017312745.1). NCBI lineage: Eukaryota > Metazoa > Arthropoda > Insecta > Orthoptera > Gryllidae > Gryllus > Gryllus bimaculatus. The sequence goes on along the minus strand of BOPP01000009.1, from coordinate 16,089,740 downwards.
TTAAAGTGCATGACTCTATTTAAACATTTAAATTTGGGGGATAAATTACATTGAGAATTAAGTTTCGGCATTTCATAAAACTTTGAAATTTTCGAAATTTCGTAAGTTTTAATGCAAATTGAAACTATACCATTTCCATGATTGTACTGTCTTCTATTCAAGCAAACGTTCTTAGTAAAATTGCAGAATTTGAAAATATTTTAGGATCGTCATGTAAAGAACCTTCAAAATAAAAATACCTTAATACTCTCTAGAATGGCACAACTATATCTTAATCTTCACGTATTTACCGAGTTTCAACTCCAAAGCTTAAAAACTAACAGAGTTATACCATACTCACATAACTCAATCATCCATCCGTCCAGATAGAGACTTCCTGATTTTCAGATACAAAATGGTCTGTGCTTCCTCGCCTCTGGCACCAATCTATAGCTGAAAATGGAGTATGAGTACACTTATTCCAAGATTTTTTTAAATCTTACATGATTTTTTCTTACAAGAGTATGTATTATAAGAAGTATTGAAATATTCGCGGCTAACAGATTCAGTTATTTTCTGTTCATCTTCCAACTGACGTTAATGACTACTTTTTGCTTATTGCCTATTGCAACGTTGCCCTGACTGGCCGAGGTCTAAATGTGACGGTCCAGCCGAGGGACCGAGGCACCCGGCCAATCACTCACATGCGATTCGTCTGTTGCAGGGCGACCTGCGAGAGCAAGTCTACCGAAACTTTCGAGAGGACCTGGAAGAGGCACCCATTCCACGATCCCTAGGTAAGTACTTCCGCTGCGCTTCTCCCGCCCGTACTGGAATATCGCAAGTTTGATGTCCGTCAAAGGCACTGTGTGTGACACTCAGATGAACGGGGCGCGAATTTTCCACAAGAATTTCATTTCTAAGAACAACGGTTGATTGGTTTCATCTTTATAGATACACTTTCTCCTCTATTAGAGATTTAATTAAAATCAGTTCAATTACCCTGAAAATGCTGATTTCATGAATAGACATACTGCATTCTAATGAAACGATACAAAAAAATGTTTATGCCTTATTTTTGTTTCCCCTATATATGTAATATGTACAATACTTGTATGTGTGCGTTCATGATTTTGTTTCGCAGTATATGTAAATTTGTTGACAAATGTCTGCGAAATTGGTGGGTCTAATGTCTAAGGCATTGCTTTTCTTTTTCTTTCTTTATTTTGCTTTTGTTTAATATTCTTATTGTACACATTTTTATTGTCGTACGAATAGAAGTTTCTATGAGTTCAATGATTTTTTCTTGTAGACATAGAATTATACGGGTGATGATCATGTGATAGGATACATATTTGCACTTTGCGTGTCTTCTATGTTTTCAACGAGTTATGCTTCTTTAGAATGCTTCGATGTCTTTCACGTAAATTCTGAATGCAGTGTCTGTAACAAAATGCTCTTTATAACAGCAAACTCACTAGTGAACTACTCAAATGATATCTCTTAATAAACAAGGGAATGAGTTTTCCTCTTCTTACTCCAATGAGATGTAACCTTCGTGGAACCAATTGATCTGCCTCCAACGAACAATTCCCAGAAGACATAAGCGAGTAACTAGGTTAACAGGCATAAAAAAGATGCAACCGACAGATTACAGCGATATGTAATGCGAAGTCCATTTAATTGATTAGCCTCTTGACCTAACGAAGTTTAGATGACAGCAGCCGTCGTTTCGACATCGCTCTCGCTCGCGAGGCTATCGATCTTCGCCCTTCGTTTGCCGTGGGATGAAGTCAACAGCTGCCGATTGACGCCCAGTCTGCGAGAGCATGATACACGGAGAAGAGGGTGTAACGACAGGCATCTCCCAGAAACGCAGCCAATTAGGCCTTATGGCACGCACACGTGTTATGGACCAGCGAGAGAGAGAAGTTTCACCTTTTTATTTGTGACATTCAATCATTACTTTTGGAGCATTAATTTTTTACACACGGTACCAAGTGTATAACTCATTTGTTGAAAAATAGAGACTGCTTCATAATTTTGCAATATTAAATTGAGTCAGTCAACGAATTGTTCACAAAGAGTTATGTTCGCACAAATCCACCATTTCAACCGTATGACTTAATGATGCATGTGATCGTGCTCGTCCTAAGCAGAAATTTGTCCACCGTTTAAGGCGATCCGTGTTGCCAGGTCTGACTCCTCGCCTTCCACCGCAGGCGATGGGGTTCGATCCCCGTCCGATCCATGTGGACAAAGGAGGCTTTCCCGAGGTTCTCTCGTTTCTCCTTTCATTTCCCCATCTCGTTTCCTCGCCAATTGTTCACTTCGCCATCATCAACAACAGCATTATTACATTTTAACACCAATGTCTTATGGGAAAGATCTGACAATGTTCATGTTAACATTCTCGACTCGGAACGCCAGCTGTTGCGAACCGTCTCCGTTAATGCCGTATGATGAATACTCCCATTGATATTCGCGGCCTGGCCAGCGCAGCGTCATGGACACAAGTGTCACTTCTGGGGACGTTAAGCAGGGCGAGTGAATTGTCAGTTTTTTTTGTTTATTGTCTTCAAAGTGATGTAGTAATAATATGCACCAGATGAAATTATAGATGTCGTTAGCAGTTAAGTTATTTAGTATTTTTTTTTTTGTTTTTTTCAATTTCTGTACTTGGTTTTCCAGAATTAACCTCAAATAGTCACTATAGATTCCAGTCAAGTTCACTCTGTGATCAGAACTATCAGTTACGTACAAGTTTCAAATAAGTATTAGTCCCTAAGAAAGACAATGTATGTGTTATTAACTCGATTAAATGTGCTATTGTAAAATTTATAACACAACCCAGTTACGTTAACTATTTTTCCCACGGATATGTCTCTCATAAACCTGTACGTGTGCAATAAAATCATCATAATACTGTCTGCATGATTGTCGACAAATACGTGTCGATAGAAATAAGCGTTGCAGATGAGATATTATATTGAAACTGCATTGCCAACCAGCATTATCTCGTCATTACAATATATTTAATTTTTGAAGAAACATATTTTAAATATCTTTCAACAATTTCATTTTCTAAGATAATACATTTCCCAGAAAGAGAATTATATTTCATAAAATGAATATCTCTTCTTACGTGAAGCACAAAATCATAGGACTTCAAAAGAACGTACAAAACATGTATTCTGGCCACACTCCTTGTTAGAGGAATGTTTTTCTCTATTTAGAATCTCGATTTATCAACTTTTTCGTTACCAGGGCCCGGAAATAAGAGTTTTTGTGTCGAAAGTTCGCCGTTTTCAGGTACACAATTACAATGGTTTTTTTCTTACGTTAGTAAGTGCAAGAAATTAAAAACTAATCTTAAAAACATATACTCGTGTACACTATGTTCTATTACAAATCACTACATATTGCACAATTTGTTTTTTGACAGCGCGAATGTTAATCCAATAATGAATCTACTTTTGTAGCATTTATTCTGAACTGGTGCTACAACATTACATACTTTTTCACACTATTTCTAAATTTGCTGTTTTTTAGACAATTCAGTGAATTCAAAGAAAATTAGAGTCACGCCATTTTTTAAGCGTTGCTTCTGCAATCCGTGGGAAAATATGAAGAAAATATTCAAAAAAATTGAAGTTTATGAGAAAATGTGTTTTTTTTGATAAATTAAATTAATTTCGAGCACAAATTCCATAAAAACTACTTCTTTTTTAAAAAAACCTGTACACGACCTTCTCTAAAGAGCTCCGTTTTTGGAATAGATTTTGTTCAAGGCAAAAATATATGTCTAACATTTTGTAGTTTTGAAGTGTCAAATTTTCGCGATTTCCGAAAATACTCTGAGTTTTCCGGAAATGTGTATCATCTTTTGATAGATTCAACAAGAAAATTGAAGGAAAAAATTAGAGCCATTTTTGATTTTAAAAAATTGTATAAAATATTAAAATGTTCCTACGTTTCACTCAATATTTTGCAAAAATTACATATATTTTTGAAATATTGTACACAATCTTCTTTCAAGATTTGTCTTTAAAGAACAGATTTCATGAAGGAAATAGTTGTGCTACAGCATTACACAGACTTTCCCGTATTAGCTTTCAATTTCCTTTGGTCTCGACTAGATTTTCGAACTTGCCACATACTCTTGCCTGCCGCCATCTATCGCTGCCGAAATTCCTTTTTTTAATTTTTCGGTTTTCTAATAATAAAACGCAAAAGTTATTTTGAGAATATTAAAGAACAGTAAAAGCTCGTCCTAAATGACAATATTCTTTGTAACATTTCTAGCAGTTTTTTAAAAAACGGCGTTTAAGCGGTTCTGAAATTCGAAATCTGAATTTCTTTTCACATAAAATATTCGAGTTTTCGAAAGACTTCATTTGAAGTTATTTGAAGCACCTTAACCCACAAGTACAACAGAGTTTACAAATTGATGGAAATATGCATAGCGCGGTTGAGTTTTTGAAAAATTATTCTGGCATTTTTAAAGCACAAATACTCGTAAATACAATAATGTGAACAAATTGCCGTTAATATAAATATTAACGACATGCAAGATAAGTCAAAAAATTACATTTATATATTTTTTGAAAAAACAAAAGAATGCAGCAATATAGCGTTTATGTCATCTTATAGAGTGCAATTAGCAATATGTTTGCCACAAATGTGGAGCCGTTTTTGAGAAAATCTTATTTTTGTAATTATTTATAATTGCACATAATGCAGGCAATATTGCGCAGAAACTACCAAAGTTGTTTCAAAAATTATATATGACCATAATAAAAGAACCCAGCGTGGAGAAAAAAATTGTTTTTAATGAAAAAATATCTATCTTTAATTTTGTAGTTGTAGGAACACACCCAAAAAATTGATACTTTTTAAATTTTCGAAAATGCAGAGTTAACCCAACTAACAGTAACTGTAACTAACCCAACTTTGTTATATAAGAAAGAGAGAAAGAGAGAGAGAGAGAGAGAGAGAGAGAGAGAGAGAGAGAGAGAGAGAAAGAGAGAGATTTTGTAAGAACAAAAACTTTGTTCAAATAATGAGCAATTCAGTTCTTCTAAAATATATTCTTGTCAATCCTGACAAAATCCTTAAATAAGTGGATACTCTCAATTCATTGGGAGAATGCAGTCACAGAGGTCGGAGTGGGTTAAGATTTGTAGCATTTGCGTCAATTTCGTGTTTCAAAGTACGTAAATGCAGATCTTTAACGTGGAACTAACTTCTCTGAACCAGTCTTGGACATGGTGCCTCGGAATGCATTTCAAGTTTGCTTTTAACGCATGGTAATTCAAAGATGTTTACAATGTTCCTAGGTAAACCACTAGTGGACTTTCGCTCAACTTAGGATTTCGAGACTAACCCCCAGATCTGAATTTCTAATTGCATTTGCTTAGACAGAAAGCAACTCACAGGATGTGAAGTCACTTGATATGTACGACAACTTCTGAGCATAATTATGAAACTTAGCTACGAGAGTATGCCACTGCATAATTGAACTACCTCATTATGCGTAGTAATATAAGTTGTTCAGTGAAAAATGTGTCCTCACGAGTTGTTTCCGTAAATAAATTACTCATAGATAATGTTTTGTTTAAAATGGGAATGATACAAATTTATAATTTTCCCCATTTAATGTTTGTTTTCTGTGTGGTAGCGGATAACAATTTTGGTGAGTAGCAGAAGGAGAAAACGTCAGAACAGATCTCGTCAGATGAATTTTTTATTGTAGCAATGTTTATTAGAAATGTATCATCCCCAAAACATATTATTAAATAAATTAAACTTTTTTTGTATCTGAAATAATAGTATCTCAGATTAAATGTTACCAAGCCGTGGGCATGCAGGGGGGAAAAGGCAAATTTATCACTTTTTACAATGAAGATGTAGTACTCAATTTTTTATAACGAAGTTTCGCACGTGAAGTACTCACTCGTGTTTATCACGTTACCTTTTGACGCAGTCAGAGAGACTTCATGTACCTGCCGAACACAAGTGCATGATGGGTTGCCAAAAATCAGGAGCGAATGATACATGTGAAACTTTGTCACGGGGCATTTTTCCACCACATGTTCATTGTAAAACAGTTATCATCCTGACCACTACACGCTCTAGAAGTTTGTAACATTTTATTCTAAGACACGGCGCGAAGTGAAGCCAAGCACTGCACGAAGTTACGGTACCTACCAAGTGAGTTACTTCCTGTTAAGGCACTTCATACATTCATTTAATAAATTCAGTTCATGCTTTATTTTACGTGGCGAGTTTCGGGCAATTAGTCGCAAATTTCCAGACGCTCCTTTCACCATCTAGCGGAGTGGCTTACACAGGCGACGAAACATGCGATTTGAATTTAGTTCAGATTTCTTTTAGACTTAAAGATCTTTTACATGCTGTAAATCTACTATATGAGACCACCTTCTTTACTTTAAAGGGTACAAAGTATTTTTCACTGAACAACTCATATTACTACGCATTATGAGGTAGTTCAATTATGCAGTGGCATACTCTCGTAGCTAAGTTTCATAAATTATGCTCAGAAGTTGTCGTACATATCAAGTGACTTCACCCTAAAAATCAACAGCATCAATCGGGTTTCAACCCGCAAATTTGGGTACAAAAGTCCTATACTCTAACCAAAGCCATAATCCACGAGAGGTTCGAACTTCTCAACTATTTTAATGTGTTTCTTGTCGTAATATAACAGCATACTACTTCTATGATTGTGCAGGTCCATGATACAATAGTCATATGTAGATTGTCAGCATTCTTGGTGAGCATTGCGGCAATCACTCCGCCCATCCGGAGGCAGTGTGCTGTGCCCCCAGGCGGCCGATGTATCCCCTCCCTCGTCCAGTCCCCC
>BOPP01000009.1:16024908-16082856 GCA_017312745.1 Gryllus bimaculatus | reverse complement strand
CCCGCCAGGGCGACCGGGTCTTGTTTGCCGGCCCGGAGACCATCCCGCTCCTCCGTCTCCGACAGCCCGTGCCCCTCAGCCACGGCCAGGTTCTCATTAGTGCACATGGCTCTCCTTTGAGAACCGCAACGTGCGCTACCACGGATGACACCCTTCCTCAGCACAATATTACATCACCGTAGCCACATACTGGTCAATGATAAGGGTCACTGAAATGCGCTACTGTTATACTGAAAACTGTGTGAGATTTTTCGAATTTGTCTGTAAAAATTAAGGGCTTGGCGATCAGTGAGCAATACTACATGCATATAAGATCTAGTCAAATGATTTATTATGGGTAATCAATGTAATACCGCCAATTCAAGTCCATGCTACCACAATTATTTGAAAACTTCATCGACATCAGAGGGATGGAATAGTGTTATTGTATATACTTTTCCGACAGACATCATTTGCCAGCCATTTGCCACCATTTGCCAGATTAATCTTAATTACTGAATTAACCAAGCCATAAAATAACCGTCATTATGCGTTAAGAGCAAATACCAGGGAAAAAGTTTTTCAAGAAACGTAACACTAAAATAAAAAAACTTGTCACGAGGAGGGTAAGTTAATATGTAATCAAATAACAACAATCGATGGATCGTATGTGTCGATTGAAATGTATTGTAACAAAAATGAACTTGCCCCGCGTTGGGCATGCCAATTTTTAACCAAATTAAACCTTTCTAATTTATCAACTACCTTTAACTCAACTTATTTTATCATTCCCCAAGCTGGGTACTTTCTAATGTTTTATAATTTTTTTAAAATTTAATTTGTCCTGCAATGCTCATAATGTACTTGCTCTAATAATTCATAATATGGCTAGCTCTATTAAGATCATGCATGAGTTCGACGTACAACATACTCACCTTACCTGCTGCATCATGCATACCATGCTGTGAATTTGTCACTGTACATAAATCACGATTCCTGGAACTACTGTGGAATTAACTACCTACTGAATTGATGGCAATTCAATGACACTTCAGCCTTTTCTTTTCAAAAAACAAGTAACATTTATTGTAACATTCTAGTAACATGTCTCCAGCTTGTTATTAATTCATCATTCTATGGACTCTAAACATTATTCAACCGTACGGATTTGATAAAGTTCGTAAGCTTTCGAAATGTCTTCCCGGTTGATATGTTGCCGCCGTCTTCTCCAAAAGGGGATGTCGTGGGTTCTCCTGTAGGGTAATTTATTATCCTACTGTTCGTGCAAACTTTGTCCTACTGTTGCTTATTTTACAGTCCGCTATTCGGAAAATCCCTAAATCTGCTCTAATATTATCGCGTCGCGAAATTCCCTCACTAGGCTTCAGGTGAAACCTCTATTCGCGAGTACTACTCCCTTAAAATTAATAATTTATAACTCCCACTTCGAAAGTACTAAATCCACGAACACTTTGCACAAGTCTAAATATTTTAAATTCAAAATTCATACATTACAACAAATGTAACTATTATTAAAACAATACAAACATTTACCCACTTAAAACTCAATTCAACAATACTGCTTAGCCTACGCTATTACGGATTCACCAAACAAACATTTACCCACAACATAAATCTTTTATCACAAAATTTCAAATTTCATAATGTTCATACCATGTGAACTACTTGGCTGCTTCCGTGAGAGTGAGAATTAGCTTATTTTTGCTAAAGATAAATTTTCAATGCCCTTCCCTAATCAATTCAAAGTTAATGGCACGGTGATAAGGTCGTGCCGTATCTTGACAATACAATTCTCATCTAGTATCCTGCATGGCGCCTAAATATTTATGTGGCTTTGCTACGCGCATTCCTTGGATTTTAACATTCTATGTGCACCCATTACGTTGTAATACACTCGTGTGACATTATGGTATGTCACAGTATGTTCTACAATTATTACTCTCAGGATTTGAAAACACTTCATCTATTATACTTATCAATGAATGTTAATGGAATTCGAAAGGTAATATCAAATTATCACTACAACACAAATATAACCGATCTGTAAATGAAATGTAATGGCTCTTCATAAAATTTTATTCAAATTATAGTTATTAACATCATGAAGTCGAATGAATATGAAGTAAATAAAGTACTCTGTTGAAGATTGTAAACCAGGTGATAACCAAATGCGTTTTCTGTGATAACGACAGGAATCAATCAATACTTTTCGTAATACCAACATCTTATAACAAAATTCATATAAATAAGAAATACATTTTCTTTGAGTAAGATCACTCTATCTAGTAACGTTATGTGGATAAACAATACGGTATTAAGAAAAAATCTGTTGACACAGACCGCAGAATATATGAGGCAATTTTACAGATTACTTCCAGCACGGTTGAGAAGAGCGGAATCCGAATTCATGGAAAGGTGGCGGTCCTCCTAGAATAGCTGTTTGAGACGCTGCGACGCCTCGCAGCGCATTTTGTCGTCGCCGCCGCCGCCCACGGTGCCGCCTTTGAGCGTTGCTTCACGAGCGGTCGGTCAGAGGGCGATGCGCGGCAGCCGAAGAGGGGCACACGCAAGGTGGCCGCGTTGCATGGCGGGGTATTGGGCCGATTTAGACGGCCAAAGACAAAATTATTTTGGCGGTTTAATTGCATCTAAATGTGCCACCTTTCTCATTCCTGCTAGTTGATGTGAAATGAAAGAGTTTGTAAACATGAAAATGATGTTTTGAACTTTTTAAATGTATATAAATACAATCCTAAAAACAGAGATCATTTTAGGGATGCCATTTGTTTGGGTGCTTAACACTATACAGAATATAATATAAATATTTTTATTAACAATAAAATGAAAAAACAAGAAAATATAAACAATACAATAATCTATCAGAAATACAATAAATAATAAAGAAAAAGTACAAATCCAAAGAAATGTTAAAATGAAAAAAACTACTACTAGGTTTTATTATTGGATCTTTGGAAATAAGCAGTGATCTAGAGTAATATAATTGAACTCATACTTTGTTGATAATGTAAATTAAAATTTTATTTTCACTTAGAAAACAAAATATTGTAAAATAGTGATAGAACAGATGATTATAAGATATATGATTCTTTATCCCAAGATAATTATATTCCTTCTTAATATTCATTATCTTCATCTTGAGTGTCATGTGGATTCATACGAGTTCCTTGATTATTGTAGAACAGTCTCTTTTTCCTGCAAAGCTTCATGTCACCTGTGTAGCATAAGTCAGTACTTTTGAATTTGTAATACCGTAAACCTTCTGAACTACTCCTGCTTCTCTCACTCAAATCTTGAAATATTTTCTTTGGTCTGCCTGGTCGCTTCACTACTTTAGGTACTTGAAATGTGCCATTGAGCCAATGACATTTTTTTAACAAATACATCTGTCTTATGTGCTCCGAACCACCTTCGTGTCACATCAGATTTAAAATATGGAAATGTATGTTTGATTTTCTTTATTTGTTCATCAGAATAATTTTCTTTAGGCAGCATAATTTTCTATAAATACCAATTTTTCGTTAATATCTTGCAACTTTTACTACATCATGTTAAATAACGTTCTTTGAGTCATTACGTTGATGCGCGAATGCCCTAAAATGAAATTTGGAGGAAATTATAAAGTAAATAAACTTATGTCAAAATATCCGTACATTTCATTCGCACATAAATGACTGTATATCATGCAAAACCACGATTAACTTTTACGAAATTGTAAAATAGAAAATGTAGTCCTTCCATTGCATCAAAATTATGACCCGAAAGTACCTGGAAATACACTAATTTACTTAATTAAAGTGTTCTTCATTAAAAATTGAAAAGCTCTATCTCAGCTAAAAGAACTAAAATCTGTACGAAAATATACATAGCGTGTACACAATTACCTGCTTCATCAGTCTCCGTGGCTCTTCACTTCAAAATCGAACCTCAATAGACGTAATTCACTGTGAGGCTGAAGCCCGCATGGGAGTCAAGAACGAAAAGGCGCACTTCACTACGCTTCAGAAAAGCTACGCCTATAGTTAACATCTATGAAGCTTGTTATTTTCCTCACCTTTTATCTTGTGACGATGTGGTATTTTTATTTGTCTGGAGTGAAATTTGCAAAATCGACTTTTGACCGCCAAATCGGCCAAATACCCCACCGTGCGATGGCGGCGGCGTAGGTATCAGCGGAGATGGCGCCGAAGGGAAGCCTTGGCGGGGACGGCAGTGCGAAACAGCCAAGTTCGCGCACTCTACTCCATCACACGCGACTCTCTGCAAAGCACCGTGGGATATGTATGCAAACAACGCGATCCGAGCTCTGAATTTTCCAACCCTACATTCTCGGAGATATTAAGTTAAAAATTTGAATATTATATTGTACTTGCAAAATGAGTTCGAATAGATATTAGATATTAGTTTGTATAGAAAAACGGGCTGATCTGCGCTGCTTTATGATACGTATACGAAGGTAGTCCGATATCTAATAGATGGTTCCTAATAATTTCCGTCACAGCGGTGCAGCAGAACAACTGCGTAATAGTTCACGAAAGCCCAATAGCAGCGCTTAATATAAAACATTTTAATCTAATAGCAATGTACAATGTACTTTAAAATGAAATTAAATATAATTATTATATTTAATTAAAATTTGAATCAATAAATAATATTATTAAACATCGTGGTTTATATAAAATTGATCTTTTCCCTCTTTCATAAGGATTAGGTAATGAAAAAATCTCGGGCAACGCCGGTATTTTGTAGTAATAAAATAGAACATTATTAAAGATTCAGTGCCAAAAAAACAGCAAAGGAAGCAGAGAAAGTGTGTGGAAGCAATTTCAAGAATTTTGTGAAGAAAGAAATTACAAATGGACAGCCCAAACTACAAATGAAGAACTTACACTTATTTTAGGCAATTAATACGCAAAAAGATTGTGAAGAGTACAAAACTATGCTATCAAAACTATGTGGAACGTTACAACCAAAATTATTAATAAAAATATTTTTTTGAGTTCACTCGTTCAATATATTCGTAATTTCCGCTGTTAATTCAACTTGTACATCTTCCATTTACTTCAATTTCATAATACGTCTACAGAATTCCAAGGTTCTTGTAAGTTGCTTTGTTAGAATTGTTTTTCGAAAGTTTTATTACCATAAAATCGAATTATAGTTGAAATCGTTTTGTGCATGAAACAGTTATATATATATTTTACTTAATAATAAGGTATTGAAGGAGGCAGTGATAAATCGGAGCTCAATGAATGTTTCACTTATTTTGGTAGCAATTTTGAATAATATTTCTCTTTTTCGAATTTCCTAGGATTATAATTATCCATTCGATTCCTGTATTGTGATAATTCGTGAAATAGTCACTCTAAAAACCACTCGAAGTGTTGTGATAGCCGGTAAATTCACTCCTCGCCTTGATAAAAATCCTCACAAGCAAGAGCAAAATTAAAAATATTAAGTAGAAATGGCTAATTAAGTAGAAATGGCTAATGCAAAAAATTATATAAAAATATTAAAATTCTAGTAGACTAAGAAAAAAAGAAAAAAAATCAAAATAACTTCTTTTTGCGAAATATCGTTTCAGTGAACTAAGGATTTTACAGAAACGTACGTATTATTTTCTGGAGAATTTAGGTAATTTCATCTACTTAATATACCAAAAAAATTAAATTTCTTAATACCCCAAAGGATGTGTGCTGACTATTCAAACGATCGATATTCATGAGTAACCATAATTTGAGTCAGGTAATAAAGTAACCGTAATTTTTGGCATAATTTGTGGAAGGTAATAAAGGTCACTACAATAAAACCTTTCTTACATTTCCAACCACTCTCGCAATGATTCAAACCCATGCACGCAATCCAATTATAGGCATATCTAGAGAAATGAAAAGCGTGCCATAAATGGAAATGCATGAAAATGACTCAAAGTAATGAATAACTGCTAAAATTAATTACTACAAGCCGGAGGGCCGGGCCGGATGGTCGAGATCGTTTAGGCTAGTGCTCGCAGAAATCTCGGCCCGCAAGGATGGCGGGCTCGAGTACCGACTGGGGCATGGTTGTATTTGTGTTCGTCCTTTTACCCCTATTGTCGCCATGTCATGTCATCTTCACACGTACCGTATTGTTAAATGCCATAGTGGTCGCTAATGACCTAGATGTTGACGCGGCCTTCAATAACCACAAAAAAAGCCGGAGGGGAGTCCCGACGGTGCACAGTTTCAAATTTAAGCGATCTAGGTGGAAAAAGTAATTTTCCGAATTAAACCAAAGGGATTTTTTATCATATCTTTACAATAGAATGTCCATAGCATTCGATGACGATACATTTCCAAGAAATGCAAACAGAGAGCGGAGATACATGTCTGAGCTTGTTCGACCGCGGTGACAGGATTTTCGACACTAGAATCAGCAGTTGTCTGGAAGAGACTTATAGCGGCCTCATTTTTCTTGGTTTCTCCAATCACATCAGGCGAATGACGTCTCGAGAAACTATATAAGGTATCATTTGTATCACATGTACCCATATGTAATAAGTATTCAAATTGCTGATTTTGTAAATATTAACACAGCGAGAATGCTGTCAAAAATTACTTTTTTGTAATTACAAATACATAAAAATGGACTTAATGTCATCTGTTACAATACATTTACTACCATCTCCACCAAAAGTTTAAAGAATACATTGGAGCTATTTTTGAGAAATCCTATTTTTTTATTATTTTAATATTAGACATATTTTTCGCAATTCTGCACGAAAACTACAAGTTTCAAAACACTGCACTGACCTTAAATAAAGAACTAATTAAAAAGAACAATTTTTATTGAACAAAAAATCCCTGTCTTTAATTGAATCAGTATGAAGAGCAAGAGAATAAATCAAAAATGATTTTTTTTTATTTTGGAAAGTTGTTCATTAAGGCAAATTTTACTGTGAAGAAAGGAATCACGTCATATCAGTGTTTAGGCTATTATTTTTTATCGTATTTAGGCTAATATATTTGAGTTCTCGAAAAACTTCATTTAAAGTTATTGAAACACATTAACTCACAAAAACAATAGTGTTTACAAACTGCTGAATTTGCATAATAACAATGTGAGAGATCTTAAAAAAACATTTTTGTTACTTTTGAAAAAACAAAAAAATATCCTGAATTCAACTTTACGTCGCATTAATGTGTGCAATTAGTACTATCGGGTACTATCGGAAAGTTTGAAAAATATTGGAATTATTTTTTAGCAAAATAGCGTTTGAGCATTTATAAAAATGCGGAATTTTGATCTAGGTTCAACAGAAAATTATAGAATTTTTAGACAGTGTATATCACATTATTTAAAACACATATACTCATGAATAACATAATTTGAAGAAACTGCCGCTAATACAAATATTAACATGTGAGGTGAGTACAAAAAATTAAACTTTTGTAATTTTTGAAAAAACAAAAAGAATAGAGCAATATGGCGTTTATGTCATAGAGTACATTTATCACTAACTCTACCAAAAGTTTACAGAAAAAAATTCCAGCCGTTTTTGAAAGAAAACTTAATTTTGAATTTTTTTTAAAAATTGCTAATATTGCACGCAATATTGTGCGAAAACATTAAAAATTTTAAAAAACATGCATATGACCTTAATAAAAGAACTCAGTGTGGAGAATAAATTGTATTTGAAGGAAAAATCTCTCTCTTCAATTTTGTAGTTGTACTAAGCCGCCGGAAAGAATTCAAACTTTTGAAACTTTAAAATATTCCTATTAAAATATTCCTGAGTTAAAAACCTGAAATTCTTACCTATGCCATCTTTTTACGCGTAATTTACTCTATTCTTATCATAAATTTAAAGAAAAAAATTGGTGCCATTTCGGAGAAAATTTTAAAAATGCCCCACGGGCTTCATGTTAAGTAAAAACGAATGAATGATTTTCAAAATTACAGGACTCTGATTCAGAGGCTTCTTCAATTTGGAAAAAATATTTTGCATAGTTTAGGCATTATTGTTGTACACATCCACCAGACAGACAGACGAAGGACGGTCGGTCGTTTTGAAAAAACACTTTTTCGGTATCAGGTCACAGGATCCCAAAACGAGTATTTCTGTTTAAATCTCGAAATCGATTTTCCGTAGCATTAGATGACTTTCTGTATACTACGTATATTACACCGTATACGGGAAAGTAAAATTCTCAGTTGTAGTTATATTTAGTTTGAATGAAAAGAAAGAAGAAATGGAAAGGAACGACAATAATTTAATATTTCTTCCTCCACCTACGTTTCAAGACGAAATAGCATCCAGGTAACGGCGCAGCGCCCTGCAGAGTGAAAAGCACCCGCAGCTCGGCACGGCACAATGCCGCTCCAGGGCCCGGCCACTGCCTGGGGCCACGGCACAAGATGAAGAGCACTACTGGTGACGAAGGAGGGAGCTGTGATAGGCGCACGGAAGACCTCCGTGGGCAATGCGATGGACTGTCGCAGGAGGCAGGGTGGAGAATTCTGGTGAAATTAGCGCATTGAGAGTGAGAGCATTCCAGAATATCACTCCATAGAAGTATGTTATAATTTTTACGATTTAATGATTTGTATGATAAGTCGCATTTATTTAGATGAAGGAGGGGCATCTACACCTTATTGGTTTCATTTTTCTTCAGCAGGTGTTCACATTGATAACGTGCCATTAAGTTCCAGGAAATACTAAGGGCATTCATTTGGTATGATGTTAATTGATCGGTTAGGGCTCATCAATTGTCTGATAAGTAGTTCAATAAATGTAGTGAATGTTGTATATCGAGAGGTGACGGTAATCCTTTCTAGTTAGAATGTGATATTGGCTCGACCTACTCGTTATGCAGTTTCCCGCTCCAGGTATCCGTGTCAACGTGGCCTAGTCCTGGCCGGAACAAGCTCTAACCTTCCTACTGATCTGCCGAAATGTTGGTCGTACAGTATCTATAAGTGTGTGTGTGCGCGCGCGTGTGTGTGTGTGTGTGAGAGAGAGAGAGAGAGAGAGTCTAAATAAGGGGTGAGAATAAGAAAAGCAGAGAAAGAAAATATCGCGTGCGGTCCGTGGCCCTTTTGTTACGGTACTTCTCAAGCATTCGCGTCGAATTAATCGGAGAAAACACGAAAAACTACCGATCATAACAGCCGACCACTCTTTCCAACCCGCTGCATATTTTGATATAACGAGTATCCGCAACCTGCAACCGTAGGGATGCAAACGGCAGGCCCCATCGGTCAGATGCTGTGAATGATTTTTGGTAATAATAGATGAGTGCTTATCATTAGGATCAGAGGAATTTGTGGATGAAATAAGAAGCCAATCAATCCATGGTGAAAATACCCAATTTTTAAACAAAACTGGAACCCGCAGGCAGCAACTCTTAAGTAATCCTCCAAGCCCCTGCGCTACCAAGACGGCGACTAAACACTCGTAATTGTATGATTTAAAGTTATTTAATTTTCAATGAAATCTGTTCAATAATTAGAGTCATCAATAAAATAAAATGACTTTATGGATCTTATTATTAATTGAGGCGTTCAGAAGCCAATCTGACTAATACCAATTTTTAAAAAACATGGTTGTGTTCCACAAGTAACTACTTGTCAGTGAAGAAAACGACGTACTCCACATTTAAATAGTTAGTCGCTAGAATGCTTTAACTGCTTTGCCATATGAACACTTCATCAGTAGTTCCAATGGCCAGTGCGATTAACTCCTTTACTCTATAATATCCACGTTTAACAGAACTTATGTGAACTAAACTGAACTATTTCGTGTTTTACAACTTCACAGTGTTTGTATATGTGGTATTTCTTATGTTTACTTTCTTATTTCAATCAAGAAATAGCAATAATGCCAAACATAAAAGTATGTACTCTTACTCATGCGGCAGTCTACACCTGTATATCAAAGTTGCTCTCTCTCTCTTATGAAATATCTTCAAAATCAGAGTGGTAATATTGAAAATATTGACTTAAAGTCCATTGTACCAGGACACAGTTACCTTCCGAATGATACAATTTTTTTCTTTATTGAAAAAAGAGCAAAAACTTGTATCCACATCTTTTGTCTAAGATATTGGTATTGTATGATATCATTCTTGACTGTAGGAAAACAAAAAAAGATTTCCTGACAGAAATGAACCATGAAGACTTCCATTCGACTGAAAACGTAAAAAATGTATCACCAACAGGAAAAACGTGTCGAAGGTGAACCAGTTAACTGGTACTAACTTGGATCCGGATTGAGAAAGCTGAACCATTTGTTATCAAATAAAAACTACATTATTACCAGAAATTAAGTTTGGAAAATTAATATCCAAAAGAAAATGAAAGTTCTTTAGAAAGAGTAGCTAACATCCAACAAGATCTTCTTTATAGCACATCAAGACCGATCTCCAAGGTAAAATGGAAACAGGCCTCTTGAAGTTTATATGTCCTATTATTATACCACTATTATTATATTACTATTATTGTTATACCACTAGTGCAGCGAATACGCAGTGACAAAGGATTCGACAATTTACTTTTGAAATGCTTTTGCACTTCCTCTAAAAATTCTCACTGAGAATTCCGGTCTATCACCCCAGTAATTTCAACTAAACAAATTTTAACCAAGTGCCTTCGGAGGCGCACTCGCCTCTCCCCGCGAGTGGCTCCCACCCCAGAGAAGTCTCTCTCTCTCTCAACACTAATTTTATTTCTCCTAAACGCACGAAGTTAACTTTTATCCCCACCCTTTCTCCTCATATGTTCTTGCTCCCTACAACGGTCGCGTCGCTAAAGGTGATGGCGTTGTACACTAAATTTGGCCAATAGGGCTCCGGCGGAGTATAGGATTTTTCCATTCTCTGTTTCGAAAGTAGGCCACGTCTCTAAAGGGGCTTCCTGGCTACTGAATTATTGCTTCGGGTTTCCCCGATCACGATGACAGGCGTTTCGGAAGTATTCCAGATGTGGGCTCCCGCTGGGCGCTTTTACAGTTTACCCCTTTGTTCGGTAATTAGGTGGGGTGTCATAAACATTAGAAATGGGTCAGGGGACCGTGGCTGTTGCAAGAAGGGGAGCTGCGCCCGTGACGCCGTATGTTTTTCTTCAGTAAAAACTTTCTTAGGTCTGCTTTACTCAATTTAATTTGTCTTAATAATTCTGTACCGCTACAATAGTGATCGAGAACATTCCGATGGCATGCAGCGAATGTAGAAGCTGGCAACAAGTTGTCGATCAAGAGCGTGACTGGTGATAGGATGATCCAGTGGAACCAGACAATCCCAAGGAACTGAAAGCGCTGCGGGAGGGCGGGGCTCTGGTGCGGTGGGCGAACCTCTGAGGAAGCCAGGGCGACGGGTGGAGAAGCTGCCACGGAAGCTCGTTTCCGGCGCGACATGGTCCACGGGGACTGCGAGGACTGCACGCGGTGTCACGGGCTTTTTATTGACCATCTGCAAGCAGAAAGCGGACGTGTTCATTAGAGCAACGTGTTACCTCGACGCTCATGTTTTATGTCGCGCTGGCACTGCACTGCTCACAAGGCACTGGTAATTACCTACAGAGGATGTACTAAGGTTAAAATGTATAAATTGTTTGCAGTTTACATACAGGAGAACTCAGTCGTCCTCAATACATTCTTGCATTCAAAAACAAACTGATGTATTAACTTGATACCATTTGCATTTGTGCAAAAAATATAGGTATACAATTACCAGCTGTTAATGTATATGCTTCGTCCTGTATGTAACATAAACAAACTAGGGCAAGAGTTTACAATAATATATTGTAAATACTTCAATTGTTTGAATTTTTAAATGAAAATACAAATTGACATTGCATTTTTTAAATACTGTATATTTGTCTAAAAAATAAAGTATTTTTTGTGTATCAATTAGTCAGATTTCGAAGCTTTAGAGAAATTAAAATAATTGCTAATTGTTTCAATTTGTATAAAATTCTTACGTGTCTCTTCATATACTTACTTGTAATGTCATCCGTCTTTAGGAATGTAGAAAATTAACCGCAAGAGATTGGCTGCAGGTCATCTGCCTGGGCGAAAAGAACAATATGTTACCAACATTTTTAGCTTTCTCTCAATAAATCTCTCAAAAAACAGCTAAGTAAAAGAAGACGTTAGTAAAAGAACTTAATTCAGTTGTTTAAGTTTATACTGGTTCTTCCACAAAAGCATGAGAGTCCCGTTGAGTTTCACCTGGTCTCCTTGAAACTCGGGGTGACCTCAGACACTCAGCAGCTAAATGACGGAGAGAGGCACCGGTAGAGACAAAGTCCCCTAGGAGGTACTGGAGAGTCGGGCGACATTTCACAGAGCGAGTAGGATGCAATTAAGCTTCATAGACTCAAAGACCCTAGAAACTTAGAGTACACCGTGAAAAGACCAAATAAGTTACGACAATTGGTGGTGTTACATCACATACTTTCTCGCATTAGTTCTGGCTGCTCCACTATATTATACTACTAGTGGACTCTGTAATGCTTCGCTAGTGCAGTGCATTAAACATCACACTATAGGTCATGTGATTGTTAATCACGTTTTACGCTGCGTTGTGCAAATATTGTAATAGAAGAAAGACTCTCTCGCAAATATGGGTTTGTTCTATGTCCTGGTTTGGACACGGTTGTCAAGTATCCTATGGTTAAAACGTTCTTCCTGAAATTCGAACATGCGTTCACTAAGACACTAACTTGGAACGATTTTATTTATTTGTTCGATATTCAAGTAAAACTTCCGAACGATATTTCACAATCGCAGGGCAGAGTACTTGTATGCAGTGAAGACGTGCTTAATCTTTGATATGCGGTGGTTTGCGTAGAGTAGTTGTTTGAGTCGTCACAAACAAATAAATCATCATCAACAATCCCCCATGTCCTATTTAATTCAAGACACTCGTTAAACGTTTCCATTACTAAAGTTTAAAAATTTCAACGAAATCTGTCGTGTATTTTTTCGCCTACGTGCGTTACCCATACGCACTTCCCTTTTATTTATTTATTATTTATAAACAAGCAAAAGTGTTTTCAACCAGCAAAAATTTGATTTTCGCACAGAAGCTCCAGCTCGGGTTCTCCCAGTTAATTCGCCGTCAGCCATACCACTATGGCTCAGAAGCGCCTTCCGATCCGAACTCGGGCGGATGCCTAAAAATGCAATTGTCTCTATTCAATAATCCCATAAGCCAATTTTTGCCATTTTCAAAAATTCGGAACTTCCCTGAAAATAATATTACCACCATATGTTTTACTGTCTGTCGTTATATACGAGTAGAAATTTTAATAGAACAATTTGGAGCGGGTTTTGAGAACTTTTTTAAACTGCAAGCATCTATTATTTTTCAAAAATTGTGGGTGACTTTTTCAAAAAATGATATTTTTCAAAAGATATTTTAAAGCAAAAACTCTCTCTTTGATTTTGTACTTTTCTAATGTTCTCTTTGCAATTTTCAAAAATACGGGGAGTTTGTCGAAAATGATACTAGCATCATAAGTTCTTCCGTCTCTGAATTCACATTCAGAGACGGAAAAATTGTTTCAAAAAAATTAAAATCCCGTATATTTTATGCAAAATGACACGAAAACTACTCACATTTTCGAAAAATTTAACATGACTTAATATCAAGATCTATCTTTAAAGAACTCATTTAATTCGGGAAAACATATCTCTAATATGATTGTAGCAAGTCGCTAAAAATTATTGCACCTTAGTAAATCGAGAATTTCATCGAGCATGAGCCCTGTACCATTCTCTTCTCTGTCTTTTACGCTATCCAGGTACAATTTTTTTAAAATTAGTACCACTTTTGAAAAAATTTTTGAAAATGTTTTTGAGGTTTCATGTAAAGTATTGTCAAAATTCAAATCATCCGATTAAATCTCTCGAAGCTTCGAGTCTTCTGATTGATCAGTGAATTTCAGATTTGGAGAAAATCGGCTGAACGGCTTAGTCGCTAGCGTTCACCACAGGCGGACAGAAGGACAGACAGACAGAGGGACAAACAAAAGGTTTTGCCGTCAATCGATTTTTCGGTATCAATGAGTCTCAAAACATGAATTCTGGAAACACCACGTGTTAGAGAAAGTAATTTACTATGTATAGAAACATGATTTATCCATTCTCTCTTTATCAGAGCCCGGCAAAAGAGTTTTTCTGCCGAAAATTCGCCGTTTTCCGGCGCACGATTACAATACCGTCTCTTTTTAGGACGTAAGTGTGGGAAAGTAAAAACGAGGAAAGAAAGTGTAAGGAAATATATAAGTTACAAAGTACGTAATAAAATAAGGAGAAACATTAATAAAGAAGGAGAATAAATAGTGCAAATGAAAGGTGGAGAATATAAATTTAAAACTAACATAAATATAAAATTACAGAAGAATATAAAATTATAAACTAACATAATTATAAACATCATTAATAAACGTTAAGGTCGGCAAAGGGAATAGAAATGCAGGTCTTACGGGAACACGAGTGTCAAAGTCAGGAGGAACGTGTGGACAGAGATTTGTGTGTCAGTATAGAAAATGAAGTATCTTCTTATAGACAATGCAATCTAGAGTAACTTCAGTTGTCCGAGTCAAAAAAGGAAATAAGTGAAAAAATAGTGAGAGACCGAAACGCAATAATATATGAATAAAAATTCGAAAACTAAGCAATTGGAAGAAAGAAAAGTCTTAGAGCTTACTGCTCCCAAAAATGTGAAATGTCAATTCATAATATTATTGCCACTATAGAATCGCTAATTTGAAAATATTTCTTCTCTCCAGGATAAAGATTAATTGAGTTTTTGTTTAGAATTTAACACTATTTAGTTTCAAATACTAGCTAATAAAATCAAAACTTTGAATTAGAAATTGTACTCGTTTTTTATGTGGCAGTCCTAGACCCAATCAGCGCGTGCAATAGATCATCAAATAATGAGATCGGGTGACCATGATGGGGAAGGAAAATGTCGGAAAACGGGAGGTGCAGCTACGACTTCCGCTGAGTGGCCAGCAATTGCCGCTGAGTGCGGGTGGAATGGGCCTGAGAGGAACGGGCAGGGCCTTTCGGGCGGGGTGTAATTCCATTAAGGGACTTCTCTTCTCGCCCTGGCCGCTGCGGTGGCGACAGAAGTGAAGAGGACGAACAGAACAGGAAAGATTTGAATGATTTTTTGATTAGAGATCCCGAGCGCATCATTTTCTCAGGTCATTACTCCCCTAATTCTTGTGCATGTCTTTTTTATATCGCAGGGGGTGGCAGTGATCTTCTGCTTAATGACGAGATCCGGCGCCTATCTATCAGTTCTCAGTCATCAGTATCTCAATCTCCTGTCTGGTCTCCTAACAAGTGTAGTAGCGTAGTTTATGTAAGCGTGTATAAGTAAGGGGAGAGGATAGAACAAGGAAGGGGAAGTGAAGATCGCGTGCTGTCCGTGGCCCGTTTGATAGGATACTGCTCCGACATTCGTCTGGGGTTGATCGGAGTAACCACAGAAAAGACAGCAGCCGGCCGCTAGAAATACCCTTTAGTTGGCGGCTTTATGTGACTTAGCTACCTAGCTAGTGTCGAAAATCCTGTCACTATCGGCACTCGAAACCTGGGACCTCCCAGCCAGAGGCACTGCAGTGACTATTGATGCCCTAAGACAAATTTCCGTTGGGAAGAGGAAGAGAAGGTGGAAGAGGAAGAGGAAGAAGAAGGGAAGAAAAGGAGAGGAGGAGGAACGGGAAGAAGAAAGGGAGGAAGGGGATGAGGAGGACGAAGAGAAACGTGAGTGAGCGAATGGTGCCGACAGGAATTCCCGCGACCGTTCTCCTTCCGCCGCCGCCCCCGGGAGAGAAAAAATCCCGAGATTCAAGTAGTGAACGAGCCATCAATTATAAGAAAGCAGTGCTGTTGACTTTATGAAGACTCAGTCTCCCAGAAATGAGAGCTTAAAGCACAAAAGGACAGTTGAGAACAGGAAGATATCTAGAAGTCTAGAAAATTCAGTAATTTAAAAAATTGTTAAGGTAGACGAGAAATATTTCACCTCATTTTCGTTCTTTCAAATGACGCATGTTTCGTTAACTGAAAGGGTGCTCGGAAAAAGGATGTTACTAACAAAACCACAATTTTACTGCACAAACAAGAAATGTATGTAGGTTATATACCAGCAAATACAACAGTGAATACTTGGTCATTGGTGACAATACAACTTCATTCAACGGCTACAAGTATGTATGCAATATTTCATGATTATATTTATGCGTGTGTCAACATTATTATAGTCTGTGCAACTATCACTATGGAAAAAGGCTGTATCATCATTGTTCGCAAAATTAAAACAGTTTCACTAGTTTCTAAGCAAGTTAATGATAGTTTTCCTCGGCGTAATTAAAGTAACAAATAAAAGAAAATTTGACTTAAATACTTAATACTCATACTTCGATGTCTCCATGTACAGCTCTCCATAGATAATTTTTTTAATAACAAATTTAGATAGAACGGTCGGTATTCAATATTTGGAATATACTCACACATGTGTAGATCCGTAGAAATTTGTAATGGACTCTTGTATTAAAGTGTGAATAACATCGTATAAAGTGCTACCCTCGTATAAAAGTCCAGCTGCGTAACAGGTCCAGCTGCAGAGCGTTTCTTCTTTTTCCTAGTCACTCACCATGGTTGTAAAATATTATGTGATTTTTTCACATGCACAGGTAATGGATCATCATCTGAAATTTAGAGCCTCAATGCTTCTGCAATTTTAAAATCTTTGTAACGTATATACGTTCTGTCCAAAACTTCAACATTTTTAACATCTTTTTTCCTAATATTTCACAATTGAGGGTTATGTGGTCGTACCAATTAAACCCAATGAAATGGTATATAAAATTGAAATAAAATATCTATCATATGGAAGAAGCCTGTGTCTACTACATAAAACTTTTGCTGAACTGAAGGAAAATAACCCCACAAAAAATGTTTCAGCACTGAGAGAAATTTGTTTTTATTATTTTGATCAATACATCTATCAGACCAAATAATGAGACGTCTTGTATCACCAATTGGAAATTTGCCTAAATCTATCAATAGTGTAACCTAGAAGACAGATGGCAAACTCAGAGGACTCTCTTTTAGCAACTGCCTCATGCCAATTCTGCATGGCCGCTTGATCAGCGTCAACATCATTTACACAGTAGTACGTAGAAAATTCGCGCTGATAAAAAACATTTGAGTGGGTTAACATAAGATAAAACAACACTTGATGTCTACCAGTGCATGGTACTACAATATTATTGTTTCTCTTGGCAAATTTGTTGTCTTCTTTCAGTGCTGCATGAGCTGTTCCGTCTTGGGGTGCTGTTCAGTTTCCATCATAATTGTGTTGGTTTCTTCCTCATTTCCTGCATTTATAAGTTGCACGTAGTATCTCTCACTTTTCTGACATGTCAGAGCGGGATAATATCAATTGAAATATTAAACTTTTCCCTAAAAATGTCCCTGTATTTAGGAAGTGAGTTATGAAGGTCAAGATATTTTCTTTGAACATGTAGTACATTCTCCGTAAATTTAAATTCGATAAAAGGTGTTTCTTGGTACTCTGAGTTCTGCTGTAGTGGCTCTCCTGAATGTAAAAAGTCCCCAAAGGCACAATGGAATCAACGACGTCTGTAGCTGTACGAAGTGGACGATTAAGATGTTTGCTTCTACAGTCTACAACAGAGACATTGTTCTTTATTTTTGCCTGTAGCACTTGAATGCGTTTGGGTGTGAGATCAAAAAATTTTAGAAGCGTCTTTAAACACACTTGCACTCTCTTTATCTTCAATGATCGAAAAATATATAAAACTACACTACCTTCGACAAATACTTTCATTGGTAAAACGTCTTTTAATCCCACACATTTCTACGCATTTTGTTAGAAACAGTTATTGTTCTCCGGCTTGGATAACCGAGATTGTTAAGGCTGCAGGGCCATAGCTGCCTATCCTTATTCCAGGCACTCCTTCAGTTAAGATTATTATCGTGTGCATGAAAAGCTATAATTTCATCAAGTTTTTATTATATTTTATGCTATAATAAGAGTTTTGTCTTACAAGGTAATGGATCGCAAACTGAATTGCCCATAACATTATTTGAAATAACGTGACATACGGTTGGAAACTTTACCCAAGTCTGAACGGAAATAACACATTTGATTATTCAAAGTTTTATAGAGAAGGCTTAACTTCAAGAATGTACGTTTTCCAAAAAAATTAAAATAACTTTCTTGATAAATGTGACAATTCTTGTTTCGAAAACTTATTACCATCATAAATATATTATATATATTTATATTATATATATATATATATATATATATATATATATATATATATATATATTTATATAATCTTATATTTTTTAATAAGTTTAATTTTTGGTCACTTGAATTGCAAAGTTATTAGCGACCATATATTCAATTCTTTGCAATGCATTAAATAAATTTATATTCTTTAGAAAACTTACATCATTTAAAACTTGAGATGTTTCAGTATGCAATATATGGAGACAATTTGAAATGATTTATTTTGACCGAAATTTGCAACTCTGAATATTGTTAATATTTTGACAACACGTTTGGTAAAATAATAATCCAATTGAATCATGTTTACGTTTGTATTTCGAGTTAATGTTTGCTGACAAATTACTACTAACTAATTTTTAAAGATTTACATTCATTAATCGAATATTTTTTGTGCAATAAAAATATCGGGCTCAATTCTGAGTTGGCAACATAAGCTATCAAACAAATTACGTAATTTTCCCGAACTGTTCGAAGTAGAATATCCTTCCCATTCTCTCACTTACCTGAAGTTGTTGGCGTCTGTTCACTGGCATCGGGCGCAAGTGTCTCTCAGGCGGGAACTCTAACTAAATCCGCAGCAACAAAGGGGCACCTGGATGAGGCGCAGATGAAGCAATTGTCTTGGGCGTGGCGGAGCTCCGAGAGACCTCCGCGACAACCGCCTTCGTTAGGCGCCGAAGAACTCGATTGATGGCTGACGACGCGCCCGCCTCGCGTCGCCTCGGCCTCCGCGCCCCACTGTCAACATTGAACACCCTGCAGATGAGGCTTCGGAGAGGATGTTTGCAGAACAAGACTTTATCAAGTTATCGCCGGAACGGGTAATAGAGTTCGATTTTCAGTTGTAATTGGATCATATTTTCAGGGCAAAATTGCCTTCTTCATTGTGTTCTAAATACGAAAATACGTCATTAATATTCGACTGCTTTTCATTCACGAATTGTCTTTCTCCTTAAGCTTAATTCGTTTTTTTATTTATTTGCAACACATTGTTCCCTTCATTTCTCAGAATATTGTTTTCTTTTCAATTTTTTTCCCAATATATGACATGATATGTTTCGAATCATTTGGCTTCAAAACACTTTCAATACCCAATAAAAAGGGAAAGGAAAACTGATTTGATAGAAGTATATGTTTTTCGATCATAATGATGACTGCTAATCAATTGGGGAATATGTTCATTCACAGTTATAAGTCCTATTTTTGTGACAAAGTTTTTGAAAGCTCTTTGAGGGACCTTCGAAGTTTTGAAGACTCCTCTCTGCTCCCATCTCCCATTACATCAAGTAAAGAGCGAAAGGTTGCGTTGGTCACTTTGTCTTATAATCACACTATGGAAGGAAGTCAGCTACAGCCACTGATTGTACTATAATAAATTACTGCTCACCATAAAATCTGAATCCGAATCAACATTATTACAGAACAAGGAAACACGAGTAAAAATGTCATTATAATATATGCAATGAAATAACTTTCTAATTGCTCTAGATTATTACTATGAATCGAGTTCACGAGAAATTAAAACATCAAAGCCAATTTCATGAATGCATTTAGGGCACAAAAAATATTTAGATACACACATTTTAACACAAAGATATTATCATTATCTTTGGAAATGGGACTTAAATTATTTCATACTGTAAGAAGGTTCATAATGTGTGCTCATACTGTATGTTCATACTGAACTCATATTCTAATTAAACAACTTTTCAAGAATTTTAATAATATTTTGCCCTCTTCCGTAAGATACACAGATATTTTCAAGGTAGCCAAAACCTTCAGAAGAACTAGAGATGCTTTATTTCTACACCAACCTTACCTTACTTATTTTCGAATAATTTCAAAGTAATTTTTATCGATTCACTGAGGTTCAAATGTATGGTTTCATTTCCCGGAAAAGTCATTCGATTAGTCTGATTTCTGTGAAAAATGGAGGGTTTAACTAACCCCTTCTTTGTCCGCCAACGAATCTCAGAAGCTTTGAAAATTACTTCAGGGATCACTTATACAATGAACGGAAGTGTCATAAATCTGTATACACCGTGTGAGACTACACAAAGTATATATATAAAATGAGTTGAAATGAAAATATACTACATATCAGCGGAATCCTTTCTCTTTAGTTATATCTCAATTTTCAAAGAAACTAAGGTGATACGTTTCTGCATCTCTTTTTACTTTCCGGCATACGAACGTACATACCAAGTAATATATATGTAATGTAGGGAAAGTTATGTAATGTTCGAAAAAACGGCAGATTTTGGGCAGAAAAAAAGACTTTCCAGGTCCTTGTAACGAAAACGTGGATAAATCTAGTTGCTAAATTTATGGGGGAAATCCTCTAATACGCGCTATTGCCAGAATCAGTTTTGTTTGCCCTCAATACCAAAAAATCGATCTCTCCCCCTTGTTTATGTGAATAACACTAGCGAATTTTAGGGGTCCTTTACATGATGTCCCTGGCACACTTTCAAAATTTTCTCAAAAACCACTCCAAATTACTTTAATTTTTTACTAATAAAGTAAAATACACTTTAAGTTAGCATAGGTCCGATTTTCAGTGTTAACTCTAAATATTTTAATGTATCAAAAGATTGAATTCTTTCCGGCGGCTTAGTACAACTACAAAATTAAAGATAGAGATTTTTCCGTCAAATAAAATTTGTTCTCCATCGTGAGTTTTTTCATTTGAAGTCACGTTCATTTGTTTCAAAATTTTAGTAGTTTTCAAACAATATTGCGTGAAATATATGCAATTTTAAAAAATTACAAAAACAATATTTCCTTAAAAACAGCACCAAATATTTTCTTTAAACTTTTGCTAGTGATAGAGCTAAATGAACTCTCAGGATGACATGAACGCCATATTGATCTATTCTTTTGTTTTTTCATAAGTTACAAACATCTCGTTTCTTTGACTTGTCTCTCGCGCCGTTAATATTTACATTAGGGGCATTCGGTTCACATTATTGTATTTATTGGTAAATGTGCTTGAATTAAGGTTAAGTTTCTCGAAAACTCAACAGTTTTCTGTAAAAATTAGCACCCAATCCCACTTTTTCAGAAACGCTCAAACGCCATTTTGTCAGAAATATCTCCAATTTTTTCTTCTAACTTTTCCAACAGATATTGCTAATTGTACTGTTTAATATAATAAAATATTTAATTTCGCTTCATTTAATTGTTTGTTCCAAAATTACACAAATATACTTTTTAAAATATCTCTCACGCCCTTATTATGCGCATTTCCAGCGATATGTAAACAATGTTACATTAGTGACTAGATATGCTCGAAATGACTTCATATGACGTTTTTCAACAACTCAATAGTTTTCCGTGAAAATAGGTTCAATTTTCACTACCACAGTAACGCTTAAACACCAGTTTCCTAAAAACGGCTCCACATTTTTCAATGAAAAGTTTCATGTAGGACGAGGTTTTGCTCTTCTATAATATTTTTAAAGTAATAATTGGATTCTACTATTAGGAAACCGAAAACTTAAGAAAGTTGGAAGAAACGTACTTTGGGCGGCGATATATTGCAGCTGGCAAGAAACTGTGGCAAGCCCGAATAGCTAGCCGAAACCAAAGGAAATATAAAACTAATACGGAAATATCTCTGTCATTCTGTTTCACCATAGTTACTTTCACGTATACATTTCGTATACGTACAGATTAATACACACATTATTTTCGGAAAGTTATATAATGCTGCGTAAAATCGATTTCGAGATTTAAACGGATATACTCGTACACGTTTTGCAGTCCTCCATCCCAAAAAAAGTAGTTCTTTTCAAAACTTTCCATCGCCTTTCTCTCTGTTTATGCCTCTGTAAACACTACTAGTGCCTAAACCATACGCAGGACTTTTTTCCAAATTGAAGAAACCCCTGTCGATCTGACCTGAGTCAAAGCTCTGCAATTTTGTACATTAATTAATTTTTACGGGTTCTTTACTTGATTCCCCTAGGATATTTTAAACATTTTCTCCAAATCCGCTCCAAATGTCTTTAAATGTTTTATAAGAATACAGTAAAATACACTTATAAAGGCGGCATAGGTCAGATTTTCAGGATTAGTTCTGAATTTTTGAAAATTTCAAAAGTTTGAATTATTTCCGTCGGCCTAGTACAACTACAAAATTAAAGATAGAGATTTTTCTTTAAGATAAAAATTGTTCTCCAGAGTGTGTTCTTTCATTAAAAATAGGTTCATTTGTTTTAAAATTTTAGTAGTTTTCGAGAAATATTGCGTGCAATATACGCAATATTAAAATACTGCAAAAACTCTTTCTCAGAAACGGCTTAAAAGTTTTTCTTTAAAATTTTGGTAGTGATAGTGCATTTGTGATTGAATGTGCTTGAAATGACTTCAAATAATTGTGTTTTCAAAAAACTATAGTTTTCTGTGATAAGAGCTTCAAATTTCGCATTTACAGAAACACGTAAGCACTATTTCCTTAAAAACCACTCCAAATACTTCAATGAAAATTGCCATTTAGGACGAGATGTTACTGTTTAATAGTCTTAAAGTAATATTTTCATTCTACTGTTAGAAAAACGAAAAATCAAGAAATATTCAAAAAAATTACTGTGTGCTGCGATAGATGGTAGCTGGCAGGATTACGTGGCAAGTCCGAATTGCTAGCCGATAACAAATGAAATACAAAACTAATATAGGGAAGTCTGTGCCATTCTGTCGCACCACTAGTTACTCGTAGTATACTACGTAAATATGTATTATTACGAATATTCATAGTTTCACTAGTGTGTCAAATTAAGTTTGTAAGTACTATCAACACGTCTACAACTTTTCAAATAATAGTTTTCGCAAGATTTTAGTTAAATCCGGAACATTTTCCAAAAATACATAGACAAAATATTCTCAAAAAGAGCTACAAAAGTTTATTTGAAACTTTTTGATAGAATGGCCCACAACATACTGAATCATTTGGCTCAAGTGTCAATTTCATTTAAACTTTTGAATTAAAGAATTTCAAGATACGTATCACATGCGTCTGGGCTTAAGGATTTTCTATTGTCCCAATGAATGAGTAATTAGCGTTCACAATGAAAGCAGATATTATATTAAATACAGAGCGTTTATACGCCTCGAAGGTGAGCTTTGGCGGCCTAGCCCACGAATCAAGTTTAGAGGACGAATACCATGGCAACGTCAAGTAAACGAGACAATGTGCAAAATGACTATTGACACATGGGCAAAGAATATTCATTACTTTTCGAATATAGAATGTTTTAAACTTATTTATTGTTAACATTTATATTAAAAACACAAATTGATGTATTCTAAAATTTTATTCCTGAAAATTTACGTCTTCCGTGCATCAAGCACTCGTGCTAGGAATTTCAATAGAAATTGAAGTAGTCTCAACTCTAGATTTAACTCTGTGATACTGCCTGACAGCTATGTTTTATTTTATATCGAAGGTTGACTTTAGCATTGAATACATTGGATATTTGCCCCATTATGTTGACGTTTTCACTCACTGGGATCATTATACAAATAAAGTTAGTTTTATTACCCAATTAATTAGCTTTACTTATGAAATCTTACCCAATTAAATTACCTTTTCATAAAGATATGCCAGACAGGTGTTTTATTTATCACGGTTACATGTTTCTCTCTTTTCCATTCTAAAAAGAGTTCATACTCTCTTTCGTATGAAAACTTATTTTTGAGAAAGTAAACTGTTAGTAACAGCTTCAGCTTTCTCAATTATAATTACTGGAATATCGCACTCCATACTTACGAAACAAATTGCCCAAAACCAAGCGCAAATTCTACACACTTTAACGGTTGTGGCAGTTCTGAGAACATCAGAGGCGATAATGTAGAAGAATATCTGAATCTATAAGACGGAGCTGCATGGTACAAATGAGATCTACCTAAAAATTCAAAGCTATAAGTGGAAGGTGAGTATATGAAAAATAGTTGCTTACAACTCGGTATAAATTCAATGATTTTGGACTCGATTAGTTTACCAAACTCCGCTCCTCTCCGTTACACCTCGGTTGATAAACATCTCATCCAAAATCATTCATTTTTCGGCCTTGATACGTAACTATTATGTGTCTTCGAATCATGTACTGTAAACTGAAATATGTTTATACCAGATATGAAGAGGAAATGATATTGAATAATAAAAATTAATAGATATTAAAGCTACCAAATAAAATTATTAGATATATTAGATGAAAGTATGTATGTATATATATATATATATATATATATATATATATATATATATATATATATATATATATATCGTTTTTCATTTCTCTTCCTCAAGTATTTAGTCCCTGAGTTGTTTGTCTTTTATTTACCTAGTGAAAAGTCAATGATCGTGCCATCTCTTGTGTGAGTGAAATGTCTTGTACACTGTCGTTCCAAATGTGTTCGTCCAAATGCATAAAATGAAGACGTCCGTCCAAAACTTTCACCTTCTGGGGTAAGTAACTATTTCCTATTTGCATGCGTTTAATTGGTAGTCATCTTAAATTATAAATTCTGAAAATTACTAAGTAACAGTTATTAATTTTTCATGAATTTTAATTACAACGAAGTGATATGTTCCCATTCCTTCGACTTCAATGCCACCTAGTATATATTAAAATCTGATCGCGACATCCATCCGAATTTTAAGTATAGTTTAGATACATCTTCCTATCAAAATTCATGAGAAAATCCAATCGAATCAAAACTTCATTGTGCTGTCTGATCAAAAATCCAGACATTATATTTCACATCAGATATGTAAAGTAGGTCACACTGTTAATTGCCAACAAGTTAAAGACGACGTTTTAAATTGCTGAAGAAGATTGTTCCTAAGCTAAGAGAATTTAAAATGAATTCCGCCCATCTCATAAGTAGCCACAGCCATGCGATTTTGTTTGTTAATCAACAACAGATTCCGATAGCATCAAGAGATTTCCCAACATATTCCGAAAGAGCGCTCGCTCGAGTTTGCTGCACATTGCAGTCCTCGTGAGAGACGCACTGTCGTGAAAGTATAGTCTCTTTGACTCCTTGACTCTGCGGATCAAAAAAAATGAAAATAATAAAGTATATATTCAATGAAGAAAAGAACGAACAATGACTACACACACAAGAAAATAATTTAAAAATGTGTGCTTCTTTGCAAATAACTGAAATTTCATTTTCAATGAATTATCAATGAACCATTTAAATTTGTTTACTCGAATTATCATTGTCTTTAGTATTGTAATTCACGTAAATATTATAATGTATTATCTTTACCAATCTTGCATATTGGTCTAATACTTTCCTTTTACTTCATAATAAATTACAAACTCTAAATGGCAGGTATTTTCAACATCCACGAACAAAAGCACATAATGAAATATCGGGATTGTAATTCTGATCATAAAGAATGCGTATATTCTTATAATTTTAAAATAAATATACGCTAATTTTGTCAAATACCATTTAGTAAATGTGATTGCAGAAATCATCTAATTATGTTCTGTGTGTCATAGGTGGATACATTCCCTTGAAGACTCGAGGAGAGAACGAAAGCAGAGGAGAGTCTGTCGGAAGAATTCATAAAGAAGATGGTGTTCATGAAATTGATGTTTCCATCATTCCTGAGGACTGTAATCCAGAGCGATCAAGTGTCAACAATGTTAGGAGCTTAGAGAGATTAGGTGACGGTAATGTAATAACGAGTCTCGATAAATTGGGACATTTGGTGAGATGTATGAACCGACGGGGCAATCTAGATAAACTCGAGGGAGAAAAATTGTTGAGAAGCGTGGATAGACTTGGAGGAGGTAACTTGGTGAGAAGCTTGGAAAGGTTAGGTGGAGGTACCTTGGTCAAAAGTTTGGATACAATTGGAGGGGAAACTCTTGTGCAATCGTTAGATCGCATTGAAGAAGATAATCATAGTCTAGGCGACAAAAATTTGGAGAGAACTCCGCATCGTCAAGAAGACCCGTTTAAACTCGTCAGTGTAAAGTTCTTGGGAAGTTTGGATAGACTTGGAGGAGGAAACTTAGTTCGAAGTATGAATAGGCTCGAGAGTGCAAATTTTGCAAAAGATTTGAATAGTTTTGAAGAACAAAATGTGTTAAAAAGTGTAGATACACTCGGAGGAGGTAACTTGGAAAGGAGTCCTGACAAACTTAGAGGAGGAAATTTAGTTAGAGGTTTAGATAGGCTTGGAGGTGGACACCTAGTAAGAAGTCTCGATAGATTGGGAGACGGAAATCTGGTCAGGAGCTTGGATAGACTTGGAGGAGGAAATCTGGTCAGGAGTCTGGATAGGATTGGTGGAGGAAATCTGGTCAGAAGTCTGGATAGGCTTGGAGGAGGAAATCTAGTCAGAAGCCTGGATAGACTTGGAGGAGGAAATCTGGTCAGGAGTTTGGATAGGCTAGGTGGAGGAAATCTAGTCAGGAGTCTGGATAGGCTTGGAGATGGAAATCTAGTCAGGAGCCTGGATAGGCTTGGAGGAGGAGATCTGGTCAGGAGTTTGGATAGGCTTGGAGGAGGAAATCTAGTCAGGAGTCTGGATAGGCTTGGAGATGGAAATCTAGTCAGGAGTCTGGATAGGATTGGTGGAGGAAATCTGGTCAGAAGTCTGGATAGGCTAGGTGGAGGAAATCTAGTCAGAAGCCTGGATAGGCTAGGAGGAGGAAATTTGGTGAGAAGCTTAGATAGACTTGGTGGGGGCAATTTAGTAAGACATGCCGAAAAAGTAGGAGGTAATTTCAGAAGCGTTCAGGATATGAACAGCATTGAAAAAGCGCTAGGCGATGTAAAAGAAAAAAAATATTTTTAGTAATTCTCTAAATCATTAAGAATTTTTACCAAGCTTCGTAGAAGTGATAGATGTAAACCACATCATGTTTAAAACAAATAAAAATAAATGAATTAAAAATATTGTTGTATGTGTCTCTTCTCAGAACCCTCAATGTAGAAGCGTAATTTGAAGAGCATCATTTTGGAAAGAAATGCATAACTCATGCATATGCAGAATTTTTACTAATTAATATTGATAAAATGTGAGAAAAAGTACGTTGTCTGATATGGGAAAGAAAACCTCAACAATTTTTTTCAAAAATACAAAAACAATAGCACCAAATACAATGAAGCACCATATGCCACAACGTAATGAAGTATAAATAAACACTTAATTCGATATTTTATATTTCTTAGTATAATTATGAATCTCTTAAAACAATTTCACTTCAACGGGAATGAACATGCAAATAGAATCAATACTTGTAATGCAGGTACAAGAATTTCCTGTTAGTATCTTAAACGGTCATTCTAGAAATAAAATTCTCTGTCGAAAATTAAAATGAATATATTGACTTTGACTTGAATGAACAAAAGCTGGAATGTTGAGGTCAGGGCGTGTTTTTGATTTGAATGGTCATGGATGATTCTGACATTAATGATTCTGTCTTTTATGACAAACAATTTCTAGCGACATTAAAAAAATATTCTAACATTCCTACTATCCTGCTCATCATTACAAATTAACATTCCCGTAACAAGTATTTTATAAATACAAATAAGTGATTAAAGCTGGATGCGTCAGTGCATTACAAATCCCGTTTTTCTTATGACAAAATTTTGTACTTTGACCAAACTTTTTCTTATGACAAAACTTTGTACTGTCGTTTAACGTAAACTTTCATGATTGTGCCAATCGTAGAAACGTAGAAAAAAGTATCTTATATTTGGTAAACCACGTGTTTGCACTTTATTTTTTTCTTGCAGTTCACTGAATATTGCATTCCCATTATAGTAGTTATTAATTTCATTTATTTTCATATTGTGAAATTAGAACGATTGCACTCGTATAAGCAGAACCCGTTTACACTCTGGAAATAGTATCAATATTATTGGCATTTTTTTTTCAGAATAATTGTTACAAATTGCTAAAGCATATACGGGCTATAAGATAATTTATTTTTTGTCAAAAATCATGTACAAATTTTCAAATAACTATGTTTTACATGTTACTTATCTTGCATTGATGATTTACAAATGGCAAATACTTGAGCAAGATGATAAGTGCAATTCGCACATTCGAAATTTTTTTCAGGGAATGCTATGTA
Organism: Gryllus bimaculatus; assembly: GCA_017312745.1. NCBI lineage: Eukaryota > Metazoa > Arthropoda > Insecta > Orthoptera > Gryllidae > Gryllus > Gryllus bimaculatus. Next base: position 16,054,400 of record BOPP01000009.1, on the reverse strand, counting down.
TATCAAACACCTGTCCTGTAGTTTAGTATGTGTCAGACCATTATCCCCATTTCACGAAACTCAGGAGCGTCCAAAATACGAAAGTATTGAATAAAGCAAAGAGCTCACGATTTGACCTATCACTACTAAAATCTATTAGTATTTCGTAAAATTGTTTAGGAAATAACTTAAGGACAACATTTGTGGGAAGACGTAAGGATCACACTTGAGGAATAGATTTCGTTAAGAAAGAAACGTCCAAGTTTTAATATTTAATATTTCAAGTTCGAAATAAATATTAACTTTGGAATATTTTTTTTCAAATTCCATAGGTAAACATCGTTAATACATCATATTACTAAGCAAACTTTTATATATTTGAGCAAAACTATGGAACCTGTTTTGAGACAATTTTGTATGCGTATTTTTTAACTCTCACGATCGGCCTACTTTTGAGTATGAAGGATTTTAAGATTTCAGTAATAAAACACATTTTAATCAAACAAATTTAAACATGCTAATTTTTGAGAATTCAGAGATTTTTTAATGATCAAACCTGCGCCATTTATATAACAATTTGGTATTCGGTGTACTTTCTCGTCTTACGAACTCTTAAGAAGAGAAAGTTATGTATTCTTGCGCCGGAAGACGACGAAATTTCCCCAGAAAACAACTTACTGCCGGTTTCTGGTAACGTAAACGTGGATAATTTCCATTGCTAAACGTAGGGAGGGTTCTTGATACCGAATAATCAATTGACGGCAAAACATCCGTCCATCCATCCGTCCGTCCGTCTGTGGTGTACGCCAGCGCCCAAACCGTTCAGACGAGTTTTCCCAATCGATCTGAAAGAACTCGTCGGTTAGGGAGCTTCAAACGGATATTTTGATTTTTGAGGGTATTTCACAAGAAGCATCAAAATCATTTCAAAAATTTTCTTAAAAAGGCACAATTTTTTAAAATTAAATTTTGTTGTTGAATAGTGAGAAAGACGTATAACAGAATGGCCAGACTTCATTTTCGTTGACATTCCCGTCTTTTCGAAAATTGCAAAAAAATTAAAGCTTCAAATTTGAAGATAGAAATGTTTGCTTCAAATAAAGTATGTTGTACAGAATTAGTTCTTTAAAAAATCAATGTGCTAGTTTCTGAGAAAATGAGTAATTCTGGTTTAATAATAAATTGAAATACTTGAAATTATCATGTTTTTTCTCAAAAACCGTAACAAATGTTTTATTTTAATTTTCTTTTCTGTTGTAATAAAGGACTGTAAAAATATGGTGCTAATCGTGTATTGCCCGGCTTTTCGAAAATTAAATTACATCAACAAAATTGTAAATAGAAATATTCTCCTCAGACAAAGTCTGTTGAACAAAATCATCTCTTTACAAAAGGTCATGTACATTTATTTTAAAAAAGTGTAATTAAAATTAAACTTAACAAAAACTTTTTGCTCAAAAGCGTTCCAATTTTTTCTTTAAATTTTCTCCACATATGTAATAAGGGTTTGTTAAAAATACGGTGCTAGTCTCATTTTCATCTACAGTTCCATTATTTTGAAAATGCCAAAAGGACGTGAACATTTCAAAATTAAAAAATTGAAAATAGCGATTTTTGCTTTAAACAATGTCTGTTGTACGAGTAAAATGCTCCTTAAAAATTGTCATGAACAAATTTTTTGAAAAAAATGAGCTAATTTTGTTTAATTAGTGCTTGAAAGTTACGCTTTTTCTAAAAATATTTTCTGAAAACCCGTACGAAATATATATATTTACGTTTCTCCTCCTTTGTAACATCGTATTACAATCAAATAAATAATTAAATAATAAAGCTAAAACCAGTATGGCATAGACTTTCTCGCTCTCTTTCTATTCTCTCTAGTCTAGACTAGCCTTTCGGTACGCCTTTTTCTCAGCACGGTTGCCTTTTATCGCCCGGAAAACATTTTTTTCCACATTTTCTCCTTTTCTCAGCTCCGCAATGCTAGAACTTAAACAGTTGTCTTGAGTATTGGAAGTGCAACGATCATGTTCCTCCGGTTGTCCCAGGTTGTTAAATGACGTGTGCGCCTTCATCCCTTGAAACCAACAGGTCGCCGGTTCGAGTCCCACACCGGTATTTTAATTTGATGAAACTTTTGTTGTAGAAAACTATTGAGGATTCTAAAAACTTTATTAAAAATCATTTGAAGCATTTCTATCCACAAATTCAACGAATGCGTATACAAATAAACCGGATGTGTCTGTACATGCTTTTGCAAGGTGTAACTTTTAAACGTATTTCAACTTTCTCTTGCGATTTATAAAACGTATGTCACGTCAAATCAATTGTTGAGTTAATGTGCATCTATATCAACCGAATAAAGTAGTAACCGAGTAAGTAAACTAATGAATCTATGGGCATGAAATTAAATTCATTATAAACCATATTAGCCATGTGACAAACGTAAATATTCCTAACTTTTTCAGAAGTTATTATTACAGTCTCTCTTTACGAGTTTTTTTGTAAGAAGAGAAAGTTATGTAATCGTGTACCAGAAAACGTCGAAATTTCGCGACAAAAAACTTTATTGCCTGGTTCTGGTAATGAAAAAGTGGATAAATCGTTTAAGGAGTTTTTTTTTACACGACTATGGTATTTATCTTTTAATGCCTTTGTCCGAGTTCAACGCATGCGGCGCTTCTGTGGCGTAGTTATATGAGTACAGGCATCATAACTTTGAAGATCTGAGTTCGAGCCTCGGAGCGGAGAAACAATTTGCTGGTTTAGGCAGTAGTATAATGTTATATGTAGGAGTAAAACTCTTTCACAGGTTTATGTAGTTGTTTGATGTTACGGAGCAGTTAGAAACAATGCAAGAAAGTATTTGCTTTGTCAGCACCATTATCTTTAAATTGAAACAATTTTTGAGAAACTTTTGAATGTATCTCAAAGGTTTATGCAAATTTCACCCCAAAACGTAAGGATACGTTTCGTAAACAGAATACTGTGACATCAACCAGATCAATCAAGGAATATCCAGAACGATGAAAATTTATTTTAGAATTGTTTTGTTTACAGATACACAGACATTTTGGAAACAACCACTTTTTCGGTATCAATAACCCCTAAAATGGTAATTCTGGATATATTAACTAACAACAAAGTAATTTACGAAGTATATGAGCACGTAAAATCCACTCTTTCTGTATCAGATATTCACATTAAAACTGTGTTTTTTGGCCAAAATTTTGAAACTTTTTACTTTAGCATGGCCTTCCTACACAATAGGAAGTGCTACAACAGAATTTACACGAAATTTATTAACTTTTACAAAAAATTGAAACAACCTTTTTAAAGAGCTAAATTTTTACAACAAATTTTGTCTAAGGCAAAAATATTTATCTTCAATTTCGTAGTTTTGAATTTTTTTGCAATTTTCGAAAAAACGAGCAATAGCTAAAATAGGGCTAGCACCTTGTTTATTACCGTTCCTTATTACATGTGTGGAGAATATTTAAAGAAAAAAATTGGAGTGGTTTGTGAGAAATAAATTGTAAATTTCTAGCGCAAATTACACAAAAACTACTCATTATCTTTAAAATTGTACATGACCTTTCTAAAGACCAAATTTTGTACAACTTGCAGTTCACACTATGATGCACAAATCTCTATCTTCTATTTTGTACTTTTCATTTTATTTTTTTGCAATATTCTAAAACCGAACAATACCCAAAAATGAAACCAGCACCATATTATTTACCGTCTTTATTAAATAAGTGTAGAAAATTTTAAAAGAATTTTGGAGCGTTTTTTGAGAAAAAAATTGCGATAACTTCAGTCGCAAATTGCACAAAAACTACTCATTTTTTTTAAAAAAGTGTACATGTCCTTTTCTAAAGAACTAATTTTGTAAAACACACTTTTTCATAGCCAAAAATCTCTATCAATCTTTTGTATTTCAGCCATTTTTTGTGAAGTTTAGAAAATCAAGAATTTTAACGAAAATGAAACCTACACTATTCTCTTAAACGTCCTTTCGCACTATTCAACAACAAAATTTAATCAAAAATTAGGAGCTTTAATTTTAAATTTTGAAAATATCCGGGGTCCTTATTATAAACGACCCTCAAAATGAAACTACCGGTTTTAAATTCCAGGGGCCGCCAAATCAGCCAGAACGATTTGGAAATGTCAGTTTTCGAGAAAATCGACAGAACGCTTTATGGGCTAGCGTTGTGCAAAGGCATACGGATAGACGTTTTGCTGTCAATCGATTTTTCGGTGTGAAGGACGCACAAAACAGATTCTGGCTGCACCACGTGCTAGAAGAATTTGTTTTCTATATTTAGCAACTGAATTTATCTTTTTTTACCTAACCAAGGCCGAAAATAAAAGTGTTTGTGTCCAAAATGCAGCCCACAATTGCAATACTTTCTTTCCTTACGTTAGTAAGTGCGAGAAAGTAAAACGTAGTTTCACCGGAATCGGATGCGAGACGATCCTCTGAGCATATGCATACAGTTTCAGATATGAATCAAGATCTTTCAGTCGTACCAGTCTTCTTTGATTCTGTTTTTATTGTCTTTGACACGACGATACCTGAAGTGTAATTTTTTCCCTCAGACGGCCTCACTCACAACAATGAAAGTGGTTGCAAGTAGTCAAACAGATGCCTCAATGTAATTGCAAACGCTGTAGTTCGAAGTCAAAGAAGTTCTTGTTGCAAAACCCCTTTTAAAACTGCAAAACCTCTTTTAGCAGAAAACATGTGGCACAATTTTTTACGTATTGAAGTGGAGAAGTAACAGTAGCAGTATAATGTGCGAAATAGAAGGAAAATGTCTCGCTTTCGATAATAATTAATTTCTCATTTTCATAGTAATTTTTGCTTTAAAACTTGAACTTTCTACCGCATTCAAAATATATTCATCTGCATTTCATATGTTTTACGTTATCACTTTTTTCTAATCTTAAAGAGATACAACAGGATCATCTGTAACATTTAACTCGACTTTAGTGTAAAGTATTTTACTTTCTCGCCTTATGAATTCTTCGTAAGAAGAGAAAGTTGTGTAATCGTGCGCCAGAAAACGTCAAATTTTCGCCATAAAAACGTATTTTTAATTTCAAAGGACACGTACTATTCAGAAATATCATTTGCATCTTATAAGCTCCAACAAAATGTGAATTTCAGGTAGCTTTTAATATCGGAGTAAACAAAAAATAGATCAAATAGCGGTACCCATTCGTATTACTTCTTTCAAGTTCGTAATTACAAATATCATTGTTATGGTTTATAATATATGTTTATTATAGACAGTCAATTCAAAATATTTTTTATTCAATGGTACAACGTTTCTCACACAAATTTGTCTTCATCATCAGGTGCAACACTTATTTTAAGATCATACTACACTGAAGAGCAAAAAAACTGGTTCAGCCATTCGTACTGAAATAAGGAGATCTGAAATTAATTCGAATGTTCTGGTTGGCAACGACTATCAGACAACCAGAGTCTGACAAAGTTGTTAGATCGATTACTGCTGCTACAATGGCAGGTTATCACCATTTAAGTAAGTTTAAACGTGGTGATATAGTCAGCGCAAGATAGGTGGGGCATAGCATCTCCGAGGTCGCGATGAAATTTTGATTCTCCCGTACAACTATTTCACAAGTGTACCGTGAATATCTGAAATCCGGTAAAACAACAAACCTCCGGCATCGCTGGGGCGCGATCAAATCGTGCAAGAACGGGACCGACAACGCCTGAGGAGAATCATTACACGTGACAGAAGTGCAACCCTTCCGCAAACTGCTCCAGATTTCAATGCTGGGCCATCAACAAGTGTCAGCATTCGAACCTTTCAACGAGATATTATCTATATGGGGCTTCGAAACCGAATACCTACTCGTGTACCCTTTATGACTGCATGACACAAAGCTTTACGCCTCGCCTGGGCCCATCAACACCGTCATTGGATGACCGTAAACACGTTGCCTGTTCTGACGAGTCTCTTTTCACATTGTTTCGGTCGGATGGACGTCTACGAATATGGCGACAACCTCACGAAACCATGGACTCTGCATGTCAAAAGAAGACTGTTGAAGCTGATGGAGACTCTGTGTTGGTATGGGTCGTATGCAGTTGGAGTATATGAGATTCCTGATACGTCTAGGTGCGACTGTGACAGATCTCATCCTGTCCAATCACCTGCACCCATTTATGTCCATTGTGCATTCCGTTGACCTTGGGCAATTCCAGGAGGACAAAACGACAGTCTACACGTGCAGAATTGCTACATAGTGTCTCCAGGAACATTCTTCTCAATTTAAACACTTTCACTGGTCACCAAAATCCCCAGACATGAACATTATTGAGCATATCTGGGATACCTTGCAACGTGCTGTTCAGAAGAGATTTCCACCACCCCTAAACTCTGAATGTTGGTATATAGAATGTACAGAGCATCTGAAACAAACAGCAAGAATTAATCCAGCAAATGCTGAGAAGAAACATAGATATGGCCGTCTGGTTTGAAACAAAAAATAAAGGCAAGGAAAGCGAAAAACTGAATAACTTAGTGCACTTTTACAGTGGCGTAAGCGAACATTAAAATGCTAATGTCGGAATTTCTATTTTTATTGGTGAAAGTTTCGATAAACGTATAAAACGTTGAGAGTGTATAAATATCGTCTTATTAGTGTTAAAAATTAGAGGAAAATTCATAAGTGTCATAAGAATATATAATTTGAATGATGATGCCCCAATGGCCGAAAAAGACGATTTTGAAATGATAGTTAAAGAAACCCTTGACAGTATTTCCAAGTCCCATGAAATAATAATTGCAGGAGATTTTAACGGCAGAGATGGAAGAGACAAGAATAACAATTTTATGGGACTATATGGAGAGGAAACTCACAATGACAATGGAAAAAGACTTATTAAAATTTGTGAAGAGTATGAAATGAAAATTAATAACACTTTCTTCCAACATAAATATATAAGTACACCTAGTACCAACATAAAAAATCTCAAATCAATAATACCTCTGTATAACCAAACAAACAACTTCACTCAAAATACAAGGTGTTTTAGTGAAACAGGGAGCCCAATGTAGCGATCATTGTTTGGTAATTGCTAAAATATTCATACCGTGTACTTCAAATAGTACGGATAAATAAGATAAAGATGAAATTTGTCATAAAACCTACAAAATATAAATTACGCAGTATCTTCGATGAAAGTACAGCATATGTTTCAGAAAAAGACTTGAAGCTAAACTATTGGTAAAGCACAGGCCAATAGAAAAAGTGTATGAACACAGAAAAGAATGTATTCACTAATCCGCACAGGAGGCTTTAGATACTTGTAAATTAAAACCGAAACAGAATTGGTTGGACACAAACCCATAAGAAAAAGAGGACAAGAGAGCTTTATTTAAAATGGCTTAGTGACAAGAAAACTGAAACTAATTTACAGTACAAAGCAATAAGTAGAGAAGTAAAATAAGGAGTGTTGACAGGGAAGAATAAATTGTGATTATGCGATTATATATAACAATTCATAGGTGGAACATGGAGCTCAGATGCTTAGAAAGTAATTCAATTTATAAAAACAAATGAAAAAAATATCGCACTATCAAACATTAGCATCAATAAATGAAGAGAATGTCGGAAGACTGCTGCTTGAAAACTTCCAGTGAAACAAGGAAGTGAAATTTGAGGAAAGGGTAGATCTGACAATTGAAGATTTAGAAAAACCACTTAAGACCATGAAATCTAATAAGTCTGGGAGATATACTGAATGCTGATGCAGAATTACTGAAATATGGTCCCTATAAACTGCACCAAATGCTCAAACGCATGTTTCCAAAGTGCGTGAATGTAGAAGATCCTCCTTAGCAGTGGTGAACGTCTTACCTTACCTGACACGGATCCATAAGAAAGAATCTATAGACAATGGAAAAAACTACAGACTAAGAGCAATTATTAGATCTATTGGTAGAATGTATAGCAAAATAGTACAAAATAAAATAGAAGAGATAATATAAAAACTTAGAGAGGAACAATGTGGTTTTACTGCAGGTAGATCAATTATAGGCAATATGTTTATATTAAAACAACTTATTGAAAGGAGAACAAAAAGAGGCAGGGAAGTTCATTGGAGTTTTGTTTATCCTCAGAATGTGTATGACAATGTACCGGTTACTATAGTATGGGAAGAAATGGATGGACTTAAATTAATTGGAGCCACTCAGAATCTATATAAAAATAACACCTCTCAGATTAAGATCTGTAGCAGGCTCTCGGATCCATTCCCAGTCAGTAAAGGTCTGCGTCAGAGTTGCTATCTTTCCCCCACACTGTTTAAAATATATCTGTATCAATTTTTTCAGTAGTGGGAATAATGGTAATGAAGATCGGAGATGATAAATTATATACGGGTAGTAATTGTAGAAGAAGCGAACAATTTGAGTTACATGATCCGTAAACTCAAGGAACACTTTGTAAAAGCAGGACTTAATATGAATATGGATAAATCTGAATACCTGGTAGTTGGTAACAATGAGATAGAAGATCCTCTAAAAAGGAGGGAAAATAAAAGAATTAAACAAATATAAATATATTGGTGTACGTTTTAACAAAAAGGGAAATAGCGAGGACAAAATTGAGAGACCAATAAGCTTGGGGAGAAACGTGACACGAAGTATAAACTCTGTCTTATGGAACAAAACCATCACTAACACTACTAAACGTCTTTAGTCAACACTAGTTAAGAGTGTTACAGTGTACGGTTCAGACGTTTGTTGGGGAGGTTGACAAAAGAACAAAAGAGAAGTTGCTGGCCCTTGAAATGGACTACTAGCGTAGATGTTGCTGTTATAGCAGGCGTGCCAGAATCAGGAACGATGAAATAAGAAAGAAAATGGATGTATAGAAATCTACCCTTGACGAAATAGAAAAAAATGGTTTGGTACTGTCATGTTTTGTGAATGACAGACCAAAGATGGCCAAAACGAGTCCTGCAATGGGTGCCGACAGAAATACAGGAGAGAGGAAGACCCAGATTTGCATGGGAGTGCGAGAGGCTATGACGGTAAGAGAAATGCAAGATTATCTATGATTAAATAGAGAGACTGAGCATGGAGAAACGGCAACGATGTAGAGCAAATAGCTGCATTATAATATAATTATATATAATATTAAAATACAAATATTTAAGGTAAGCATAAATTGCACTCTTATAGACATTTAAAATAAAAAAAATTACGTAGTTTGTATCAAACTCCACACTTCAAATACAAATCAGTGATTTCACTGTAAATATTGACAAATATTTTCTTGATTACTGACTATAAAGAAAATAAAAAGACGCTTTATCACCTTTGAACCGCTGATATGTTAAATGAAATGAAACAGATGATTTGCTCATATTTCCTTTATTTGTAGGTTTAATTATATTCAGTAAGGTGAGTAGTATTTTCTTTGATGTATTCATCAGAACACACTATATTTGTACACCGTTCTTCGTGAATCAAAGACCAATTATTAAATACTTCTTTCAGATACCTTTACTGGCGTTACCCTCGGCGGGAACAAGAGGTTGGACCCGCTCAGGTGAGTCATTTCCTCTGAAAAGTTTACATTCACTGATTAACTGGAAAATTTCAGTGAATTATTCCCCGATTATTATTGAACCTAGTGATTGTTTTTTAAACTTAATGATATTGCAACACGCACTTTCTCGCATTGTTTCCAAAAGCTTTGCTAAATTATACTATATCATAAACGTACAAAAGTGTTTTCAACCAGCTAAAAACATGTACTGTCAACTCGGGCCTAATAGTAGAAAGAAAAAATTATTTTAAGAATATTACAAACAGTAAAATATCGTCCTAAATGGCAATTTACTTTGAAAAATTTGGAGCCGTTGTTAAGACAATAGCGCTTAAGCGCTACTGTAAATTTAAAATTTAAAGCTCTTTTTCACAGAAAAAAATTGAGTTTTAGAAACACTTCATTAAAAGTAATTTTATGCACATTTACTCACAAATACAATACTATAGTAATTAAAAAAACTACATTACTGTAATTTTTGAAAAATCAAAAAAATACCTCCAAAATAAACTTTACGTCTTATTAAATAGTGTAATTTATATCACTATCCGTTGCACAAGTTTGAAGAACAAATTTCTAGTCGTTTTTGAGAAAATAACTACGTAACGTTTGAGCGTTTCTGAAAATGCGGAATATTGAGCTATTTTCAAACAAAACGGCTGTGTTTTCGAGAAATATGACATTATTTAAAGCACATGTACTCATAAATACAATAATGTGAACAAATTGCTGCTGATGTAAATAGATGTGAGAGACAAGTCAATAAAATTACATTTTTGTAATTCTTAAAAAAAACAAAAGTTTAAAGTGATACGGCGTACTTATACAGTACATTTAGCATTATCCCTACTAATATATCAAAGAACAAGTTTGGAGCCGATTTTGAAAAAATCTTCTTTTCGTAATTTTTAAAAATTGTACATATTGAGCGAAAATTATTAAATTTTCAAAAAATGTACATAACCTAAATGAAAGAACTAATTATGGACAACAAATTTCATATGAAAGAAAAATCTTTATTTCTATTTCGAAGACGCCTAAACAATTCATATTTTTGAAATGTTCGAAAACACAGACTTCTACTCTTTTTATATCGGATCTACTCTTTTTATAGATGTATTTTACTTCGTTCTTACAAAAAATTTTAAGAAACATTTATAACAGTTTTTGAGAAAATTTTGAAAATGTTTGTGGACAAAATGTTTGTGGAACTCGAACCAGATTGAAATGGGTTTGTTCAATTTGAAGAAAAAAACTACGCATGGTTTACGCAGACAGACAGACAGACAGACAGACAGACAGACAGATAGGCGGACAGACAGTCGGATAGACAGACGGACGGACAGTCAGACGCACGTTTTGAAAAAAACTACTTTTTCGATATCAGAGGACTCCAAAATGTGTATTTCAGTTAAAATTCGAGATCGATTATCCTCAGTATTACATAACGTTCCCTATACTACGAATAATACTCCGTATATACGTACGTGTAAGGGAAAGTAATGTTCAGTACTGAACATTAGAATGATGCTAAAAAATTGCACTTTTTCTACAAGTTTTTGAAAAACATGGGATTTCTATGAACATGATAAATGCACCATTTCCTTAAGCGCTTTTTAATCAATGCGAGAATAAAGTTTAATCAACAAATTTGGAACCGTATTTTAGAGATGTTTGAAAATGTTTCTGCTTCACATAAAGTACCCTAAAAAATCAATATACCCATTTGAAACTCCCAAAGCCCCTAGTTGACTTAGATCGATCGGTGAATATCAATTTTGAAGAAAATCGGCTGCACGAATGAGGTGGTTCACCACAGACCGACGGACAGTGGTTTACACCACGTGTAGAGGAAGTTATGTACTATATGTAGCAAAATAATTTATCCACTTTTTCATTTCTATTTTTCTACCAAAAATCCACCGTTTTTCTGGGAATACATAACTTTCTCTTCTAACGAAATAAGTTCTACAAAGTCAAATCGTAAATAGAACGGAAACGAAATTTTAATGGTGTCTATATAAATCAGTAGATTAACAGTAATCAGTAATATATGTGTTTTTTACAAGCTTCGTTTTACAAACTAGCTTCTAAAAAATCCAAGTTGAGAATTGCAATTGAGACTAAACTATTCAAACATTAGTCTAATACACGAATTTTTCATTGATAACTTCATGTTCTTATGTATAATTTAGAAGATTACCAGTGTCAAATCTATGTAATAAATACACTCCGTCTGTCCGTCCGTCCGTCTGTCCGTCTGTCCGTCTGTGAACACTACTAGCGCGTAAACCATGCAATGGATTTTTTTCCAAATTGAAGAAACCCGTATCCATCTGGCTCGATTCGAAGCTTTGAGACTTTGGAAATCATTCTTTAAAATTTAGGGATAATTTACATGAAGCCCTCCGGACATTTTCAATATTTTCTCAAACATGGCAACATTTTTTTTCTTTACATTTCTTATAACAATAGAGTAACTTTCATTTATAAAAGTGGAATTAGGTCCGATTTAACGGTTAAATCTGAATTTTCAAAAATTTCAAAAGTATGATTTCGGTATCTCGATGTCTTCCCTCAACTACAAAAATAAAAATAGAGATTTTTCCATCAAGTAAAATTTGTGTTCCATAATTTGTTCTTAATTAAAGTCACGTACATTTTTTTAAAACATTTTAGTAGTTTTCAGGCAATCTTGCGAGAAATATGTACAATCTTAAAAAAATCCAATAACTAGACTTTCTCACAAAGGGCTTCAAATTTGGTCTTTAAACTTTTGATACGGATAGTTAATAACTGTTAATGTTTTCATTAGCGGCAGTGTCTTTACATTATATATATGAGTACATGTGCTTTAAATAACAAGTTCCTTAAAAACAACCTTTTTCTGAGAAAACTATCTCACAATTCCGCATTTTCAGAAACGCTCAAACGTCATTTTCTCAAAAACGGCTCCAAATGTTTCCTTCCTTTTCGAACGGATAGTGCTACTTGCGCTCTTTAATATAATGTAAAGTTCATTTCTGGATATTTTTTGTTTACAAAAATTACACAAATGTATTTTTTTAATCTCTCACGCCGTTAATATGCACATTTCCAGCAATTTGTAAACATTATTGTAATTGTGTGTTAAAGTATTTCAAATGAAGTATTTCGAAAACTCAAAAGTTTTTGGGAAAAAATGCTTCAAATTTCTAATTTAATGTAGCGCATATGTGCCATTTTCTTAAAAACCGCCCTAATTTTTTCAAAGAAAATTACCATTTAGAGTGATGTTTTACTTTTAGTTAATATTCTTAAAATAATATTTCCGTTATGCTATTAAGAAACCGAAAAAATAAGATGTTTTAAAATATATTTTGGGTGCCGATAGGCCCAAGGCATCATTCAAGAGTATGTGACAAGTTCGAATACTTATCCGAGACCAAAGGAAATAGAAAACTAAAATGGGAAAATCTGTGCCATTCTTTAGCACCGTTTATAATTCCTTCATGGTTTCTAACTTATATTGAAGTGTCTTTTTCTGGGAATTTCGCGCTAAATTTTGGACTAAACAAATCTTATATTGTTATGGCATATTTTTCATTTGAATGAAAATTCCATTATTCTATTATAATTTTTACAAATATTTAAATATCTTGTAAATAGTTACCTTTAGAAATATCACAAAAATCTTGATGATGACCGAGTGCATGAATACTAACTGCAAAAATCGACGAGGGAAAAAGTCTATGGATAAATTATTATTTGCTTTTTTAATCGAATGTCTAAAAAAGTGAGTACTAACCTCAATTTATTACGAGAATATAACATAATAAAAAATAACAAGTAATTTTTTAAACATATGAGTATTTTAATATACAAATGTCATGCAAATTTCAATCGCAATTCAATCTACATGTTCGGAGCACATAGAAAACTAGAAAACATAAAACTCGAATATCTAATCAAATTGTTTTATATGGATTGTATGGTTGCAGAGTCTGGTCTCGTTACAATGGAGAAGCACTAATGCTTCGCCTCATAGCAAACCGTACAGGAAGGCATGGTCTGACGAAATATATTTATTGAAAATGATTCTATGATTCCATAACTCAATACTTTGTAATCATTCTGTTAACAACACCTGCTAATGGATTGTATTTTAATTAAAGCTTGTGCAAAATATAATATTTCTTACATTTTTTCAAATTTTTGACAATAAATAAATAAATGAAAATTATGTAAGACCTTCCATTGACATTCCGATTTTTTATTGCATTTATACAAATTGGCACATTTAGAAGAAATTTGGACCAGTCGTCATGGTGAGCAATAATTATATAAGTTGTCTCACAAAATCAGATTATCTGGTAAACTTACATTTCTGCATTTTAAAGTGCCCCCTCATTGGGAAACAAAAGTTTGTGGTTAAAAAAACAATATGTTTTTTCTGATTCTGCATTCCCCAGAATTCATTCTATTGATCATAATTTTCTTCACAGTAACTGGTTTTGATGTTTTTTTCCCTTTCAGTGGCGGAGCTCTGGGCAATCAGAAGAGAACCTTTGACGAGATCGATCGAATGGGTTTCAACGGCTTTGTGAAGAAGAACTTCGACGAGATAGACCGCCTAGGTTTCAACAACTTCGTCAAAAAGAATTTCGACGAAATCGACCGCATGGGATTCGGCAGCTTCGTCAAGCGAAACGCGCCAGCCCTGCTAGCACGTTATTATCAAATGCAGGAACAGTGAACTGTCTTGCTTGGCCTTTAGTCGCTCCCCTTTCTTCGTCACTTGCCATTCCAATTTTGAATTTTAAGTTTGAAAAAGAACTTCTTTATTACTTCGACTACCATCTGTCATCTTGTGATATTCATTCCCTTTAATTGTAACATTGAATATCTGTATACAAAAATACTCATCACTTGTAAAATTGTAAACATTGATATGTACATGCAACAAAATATAAAATATACTATTGGCCATCATCAAAATTGCAATATCAATGATTCGAGAACAAAGACCAGTTATATCCTTACACATTGCAGCAAAATTAATTTGTAATACCAGAATAAACTAGTGAATAAGTATTTCGTCATGGCACCTTCAACCTCAAATATTATTATTATTATTATTATTATTATTATTATTATTATTATTATTATTATTATTATTATTATCATTATTATTATTATTACGAAAATTAATAATGCTGATAAAATCTTATTTAAAATGTAAATCATTAAAAGCGTAACTTCAATACTACATTAGTTTTATTTAAATTTCTTTGGAAAACTTAATATGTATCTTAACCCAAGCGCTCCATTTCCCTGATGACAAAGTTTATTAAGAATTATGAGGTTTGAACTATTGTTACGCGCCACTTACGTCCATCAAATACCAAAGAGGAAGCCTTTTACTTTCCCTTATGCGTACGTATGTACGGAGTAATATACGTAGTATAGGTAAAGTTATGTAATGCTGCGGTAAATCTGTTTGGAGATTTCCATGGAAATACACGTTTTATGCTCCCAGATACCGAAAATGTTTTTTTTTTTGTTTGTTTTTTCAAAACATCCATCTATCCTCCGTCCGTTTGTATGTCCGTCAGTCTGTCCCTCCACCTGTTTGCACGTGTGGTGTCTGTGCACCCTACAAGCGCTTAAACCATACGTGGAAATTGTAGAAGAAATGAAGAATAGATGAAAATGTTTCCAAATTGACGAAACCTCTATCCACTTGGCTTGAGTCGAAACTTCGAGATTTTGAAAAACATTCTTCAAAATTTGGGGGTACTTAATATAAAACCACCCGGTCATTTTCAAAAATTTCTCAGAAACGGTTCCAATTTCTTTTTAAACGTATTGTAAGAATCAAGTAACATACACTTATATAACTGCCTAGGTCCGATTTTCACGGTTAACTCTGAAATTTAAAAATTTCAAAAGTACGATTTTTTTCGTTCCTTCCTAAAACTACAAAATTGAAATTCTTTTATTAAGGTCATGTACCTTTTTTTGGAATTTTTAGTAGTTTTCGCGCAACATTGCATGCAATATATACAATTTAAAATAATAACAAAAATAAGATTTTCTTAAAATGCTTAACAATTTTTCTTTAAACTTTTGGTAGGGATAGTGCTTTATGCATTTAATCAGATATCATAAATGACATACATATTGCTCTATTTTTATGTTATTTTAAAACAATACACACATGTATTTTTTTACTTGTCTCTCACGTCCAAAATAGAAAAAGTAAAACTAATACGGGAAAGTCAGGGCCATTCTGTAGTACCACTAATTCTAAAGTAATGCGCTAACCAATTATTAATAATGTCACACCCTAAAAGATCAAATTGGTTGAAGAAAAATTCATGAAATTTAGGTTTGTTTTTTATTGTTTTGGGTTAACATAAAGATATTTTAAATATGATATAGTTTTCCATAATTTCGTTTACATTTCAAAATGGTTTTCTGAAGAACAATTCACGTCAACAAATCGGAAGGGCCAGGTGTGCTAAATCACATCTCACATATGCAAATAATTGAATTTTACCAAAACACATGATTATAATCCAAACGTTGTTCAAATGTGACCATAAAATTACCCAGTGAATTGAACATGTCTAGAATTCGTCTTTCCTCTAAACTAACAGAAATTGCAGAAGTGTAGGTTAACTCTCTGTTGCCCCCCCCCTTCAATTACCAAATAATCTTATATATAATTGTCCCCATCATGTCATCTTATTGGGTGCACTTACGCTCGGAGCATATATACCGCAGTCGGAAAGGAATCCAAATTGTGACCACATTACTGAGTAACATTCCATTTCAGTAATTAAATTTGTTCAAAGAATTGGTTGCCCAAACCGGGACCCGAACCGGGCCCGTGTTCGCGTCCCAGTCGGGGCTACCAATTCTTTGAACAAATTTAATTATTAAATAGTCTTACTCAAAATGACTTTAAACGCTTACAACAATCTTATTTCTAATTACTTAAACCCTTGATCTTAAATTAAATAAACTAGTTTTCTTAAAACAGCTAAAAATTCGCCAAATTGATGAAAGTGATTTATTCCCAATTAACCCGTAACTTCTGTTAACTATTTGCACAAACCAAGAGCGACTATCATTATTAATTTTTAATTACCAATAATCGTACAGTTAGAAAAATCTACGATTCTACCCTACGTAAACCACTTCCAAAACTATAATTTTTAATGAGTTTTGGCATATTTTCGTATTTTTTATTTCTTTCCTTCCTATCCCTCTACCAGATTTTTAAAGTTAAAAATGCCTTCTGCTACTTTGTCATGGGTCGTTTATGCACTAATGACTTTTGAAAAATTGATTAACATTAAAACATTACATGACATTAAAAATAATTCAAATTATTTGCAGGCATCTTGTGGTTTCCCCTAACAAAGCTAGACACAGCATGCAAGTTAACATTCTAGGAACCCTTCGTTAACACGAATATGAAAGAGAAAGAGAAATTGGCGTAACCGATGCTTATAAACATTCATAAAACATCAATAAATACTTAATGTTTTGACTTATCATTAGCGGTTTGTCTGACACACAATGAGATAAGAATAATGCCGTTATCTGAATATAAGGTTATGTTGGAATTTGGTGCTGGGGGATGATCTGCAGTAACAATATTAGAGAATGGGAGCAAGGGCTGATCCTTGAGGGACAATGCAAGAATGATATGGTTATAAAAAACAATTTGGTTAACTTTGACTTAAGAGGTTAGGTTGGTAAGATACCTGTGAATATTTTTTTGAAAATAGGAGTCCCAATAATATTAAAATGAATGCCAAATTCTGTGAAATGCTTTAGTAATGTCTAAGCTATTGTGTTAAATACAGCTATTTTGTGAACTTTTGAATGAAAATTACTTGCTGAATGTCGAACTATAGTAATAGAGGTGACTTGTTGAGTGATATGGCTTAAACTTAAATGCTTTTTGGGTATGTGTGTGCGAAGTGTTATCTGTGTTTAATAAATTGACTGTAAAATAATTTTTCGAAGATTTTGGATGTTGACGGAGCAAACTAATGGTTCTGTAGATAGTAGGATCATTAGAATTATTTTTTGGATGATTAAATGGTTAAATAATTGCATGTTTTCAAACTTGGGGGAAGTAATCAAATCGGAGGGCAGCATTGTAGTGATGGGTGGTTGTTTCATAAATTTGAATATTTGTTTATCAAATTGTTGGTTAGTTATTGGGTTGTGTTTCAATGTTTCTGCTAAGTATTTTCCTATTATTTTGAATGCTCTGAATAGATAATTTATTTGATAAGAGGGGGGAACATTGCTCCTCTCTTTGGCAAAGTATTTAATATTCTGCCGTAGCTGGCGAGAGGAGATGGAGATTCAAATGGAGTTGTTGGAGGGGTTGCCGGTACTTATGTTTATTTTTACTTATCATATTTTTTAATTCAATTGGCGAATTTGTTTAATAACTTTTTGTCATGTTCATATCGGTTTGAAATACATTAGCGTCAAATGGCACATTTGGTTTTCATTTGCTTTAAAGTGTAAGAAGAAAGTGGATTGATGTTTGGTTTGTCAGTTATAATATGAGGCGTAAGGGATTCAAAATGATCTAGAGAGTAATTGAGTGATATTCATGACTATGTTGTTAATGTCATCATTATTTTGATTTTGAGTTGGCAAGATTAATTTTTGGTTAATTAGCATTTTAAAATACTTCCATTTAGTATAACCTTTTCTTGCTATGTTATGTTGGTGTATTGTGTCTGGATATGTCAATAGTAATTTTGATGGGCATATGATCTGGATACAATAGTGGCATTACAGTTTTTTTGAACTGTTCGGTAAATATATTAGGGACTTAACCGTTGTTGGCGTCAGGCGAACTGGGTACTGGCAGAATATAGTAGGAACCATCCTGCTCTTAGGTATCGGTAAAAATAACAATCGGGGTGCAGTCTTACAGTTAAGGCCAGGCACCACAATCAGTCCGAAGAAATTTTATGGGACTCCATTCCTTTCTTTGAGCTTGCTTATTCAGGTCACTGGGACACGAGCAAGAGTCATTTTGCTACCGTGTTTTTTCTCTCATTCGAGAGTAAAGTATTAGGACTCTGCAGTCCCCTCCGTCAATTCAGTAATAGTCGGATTCTCCGGCCAGCTTGCTTATTCAGGATCCCTGCACCTGGGGAAGGAGCAAGAAGCATTTGGCTACCGTGGTTGTTTTCATGCGAGAGTTAAATAATCAGACTTTGTTATTGGCTGAGTCAATTTCACCAATATATTATTTAAATTATTTTTCCACGTTTCTGTTGTATTAATCTTTACCAATCTTTGCAAGACCAGTGCGACAATTCTGAAGAAGAGACTGTAAAATTCAATTCACACACTACTTTTTGTGATATTGATGATGGTTACATGTCGTTGAATTCACTTTTATCAGTGTAATGTTGGCGTAGGAGGTGATGAAAGAGTGTGTATTGTTTCTTAACGCCGTTTGCATTAAGTTAAGAATGGTTAGTTTCTTTGGGTTATCCATTGTTGATCTGATAGAATGGTATGGGATTTTTGTAAATAGTGTTGTTTTCAGGGGACATAAAAAAGAAATTAACTTTGAGGTTAACGAAAGAGATGGCTCAGGGCATCAGCAGATGTCATTGCAGTCCCTCTGACTGGGAGGTCCTACTTTTAAGTCCCGACGGTGGCAGGATTTTCGACGCGAGCTTATCAACTACATCGAATTCAGTCGATGCCTGGAAGACAATTCTAGCGGCCGGTTGCTTTGATCGGTAGTTTTTCGTGGTTTCTCCGATCAACACCAGGCGAATGCCGAAGCAGTACCCTAACGAACGGGCCACGGACCGCGCCCGATCTCACCTTCCTCTTTCTTGTCCTATCCTCACCCCTTATACGCACACTTACACTAAGATGCACAACACTATCACACATGCCGGGAGACCCGTCGGGAGCTAAGAGATTGTCTTGGCTGGGGCGGTGCCCCGATGGAGGGAGAGACCTGAGTGGGGAAAACCCTGCTACCCGACGGTAGGTCGGCGCCGGATCTCGCTACACAACGGGGTAAAAATCACCACCTCCCGAGCAAAAACCATGCATTACACTTACGGGAATAATAACTCTGGTAGTTAACGTGCCCGAAATCACCAAAACAATCAATCAATTAAAAAATAATGACTATCGCAATGAGGAGGAGTGGTAAAATATTTAAAATAAGTTAATAATAACAATAACAATAACAATAACAATAACAATAACAATAACAATAACAATAACAATAACAATAACAATAATAATAATAATAATAATAATAATAATAATAATAATAATAATAATAATAATAATAATGTCCTAGGCTCAGGCCGTATCTCCTGTTCTTCCGCCTAACATCTTAAATATTTACATTTACATTATTACAATTGAGGCGTTCGTATGGAAATAATGATAACTGATGTTTCACGTTACTTACGAAAGTGCAATGATTGAATTAACTAACAGAAATGTGCTGCACATTAAGTATGAATGTATTTTCACTGTAAATTCTTCTGGGCTCTAAAGCTAGTATGATATAAAGGGAGCCTTTGTATTTCATTTTCAATAAAGGCGTATTACATCAATAATTTTACTTTCGCCAAATGTCAGATGTAATCTCCTACACCTGAATGCTTTAATTGTGAACAAATTGCAAAAAAAGGAGGGCAGGTTTTGTACTTATATTTAAGAAGCAAGAGGCCAACCCGGCATCTGCCTTAAGTGAATGGTTAGACCCTGGAAAACTTCAATCAGGATGGCGGCACAGTTTAGTATAACAATTGCGAAGCTCCCTATGATTGTTTTTCGTCTGGTGCAACCTCAGTGCTCCCAGTGGCGAGCAAGAAGCACCAATTCGTAGAGGTGAGGCTTATTTATTTGCATGCTGTTTGCACGTTGTTTGCTTGACGCTGTGTGATGATATCGATAAAATTTTAATTCAATAGGTTTGAATCTTTTGAATATTATTTATTATTCGCTCCTAGCTCATTTGCCATTGTTAAATTGTGACATCACTTTTACGTCCTGCATACATAAACGCTTGATTAAAAATGCCGACGACATACGGAAATGCCTCAAATGATATAAATTGTAGCTACAATAAAAAGAATTCGCCAAATTCGCTGTCTTTAGGTTTCCTAAAGATACAGAAAGGACAGCATTAACCAAATTGCTCGTGATTTTTTTTTATTTCAAAGCATATTCGCGATAAGCTGATTCCAATGTTTTCTTGTTTACTTTCTACGTGGTTTCGTGAATGTTTATTGTACTGTAAGCGGTTCAGTCAATTTGGATTATAAGACAGATTCTATGACATCTAATAAATACCATGCACATCTTGATTTATTCTACTTTATCATTTTTAATTTATAATATTAAAATTATAATTATTTTTTAAGTATCATTGTAACTGCGTAAAACCCCAATCTCAATAAGATTTTTCGTGCAGTTTTCCTTGATTCAAAGAGCAAATGCTGAGATGGTCTCTTCTTTTGTTTCTGCACAGTAAATGTAGATTTTATCCTCTCTATTTGACAGTAATAAATTTGTATTTTATGATGAACTTGAAATGACCGTTTTATTAACTATACACCACAAAATTTCAGATATAATACATATGCCTATGTGCTGTTTTAAAAGTGTTCTAAAATTCAGCATTAAAAAACATGAATTAGTAGGTAGTCCTGCGTTATAGCATATGTATCTTGCTGACCACCAGGAGCGATAGTGTAAAACGGATGTATTCTCCTTCCCTTAGAGCTTTACAACTGTTATACTAAACACCGATGGCGGCTTAGAGCAACATCATCTAGATACAAGGTCTGAGCACTGAAGGTTTTTAAAGCCAATATGGCGGCTAGAGAAGGCGGACATGCGATCCGGTAGTGTGCGTTGAGTAGCACTATCGTGTTGTGGTTATATAGATGTGGTCAGTTGTTGATAATAATGAGAATCATTATGAATTAGGGTTTTATTTATTGCCTGGTGAGGGAATTAGGATAAAAAGTGAAAAGTGTAAGTTGCTAAGTTCAGTGTGTACTTTCATCTTTGTGAAGTGCATTTGCGAACGTGGGAATCTGAAAAGAGGTCAGTGTTCTATTGTGATAATGAAGTAAAAATCAGTCTTCCTTTAAAACACACGACTGTCTCGTGAAGCTATGCCTTCTGTGTTCCCTAATTTTCCTGCTTACTTGTATCGTCCAAGCACTTCCAACAGAGAATATCCTCAAGAAAATAAATTGCGTCTAGAAAACGAATATATGCTTGCTGCAATTGAAAAATGCGCAAAATAAAACAATGCAAGATTAAATGAAATACCTTTTTGTGCTTTTGATGACGAAAGAAGCCAACTGAAGTAGCTTTTTTTGATTGGTCGACAGTATTATATTTCAACATATTGATTATAATTCTTCCCCTACAATTATCAATTCAGGTGTGGTGGATACGGAATTGTAACTCTTGTTTTATTATGGTGAAAAAAGTATTAAAACTTGGAGACAGTACAATATCAGATAATGTTTGTCATGTGTGTTGGTTTAGTAAAGTTACAAGCAAACATAACATACAAGCAGTAGTAATAGTCCTCATGAAGTTTTTGCTTTAATTTCAAACCTCTTCAAATCACTCCACAACGTCAGAATTTGTCAAACCTGTTGAATTTATGCAGGAACAAATAAAACCCCGTTCGAAAAAAAGAAGTGTATATCCGCACAGTTCATGGTTTTTCATATTGTCTTGGATGCTATTTATCATGTAGCCATATTCTTACAAATATTTCAAGCAATTAGAGTTCATAATATTTCGTCATCCTAGTGCAATTTGGAGATTGTGTTTTTCATTTGGTTTAGAACCTCAAATGGAAAAAAGTGAAAACAACTTTTTAAAGTACACAAAAAACTAATACTTACATAAATTAGTTGGTAGTGATACATTAGTGGCTCTCATAATGGAGGCAATAAATTTAAAATCAGTGGTGGATTTTAAAGCAGATAACATTGTGAGTACTAAATGCAATAACCAATTACTTACATCAAGTGCTCCTACATTCACAATATCAACCATAATTTCAGATCTGAAAGAAATTGTAAACCTAACACCTGTTAATAAAATGTGTGCACAGGACATAAAAAATAGTTTGAAAAAAAATATGTTGGGATTAGAACAGGTAGTATTTCACATACTGTGCATTGTTAGTCATAACAGTATTAATAGATATTCCAGATGAAGAAAGTAGACCTCTATTATTCTTATTTGATAGTGTAATTTATTATATATTTTCGTCTGGTACCCACAATTTTACATCGCATTTCAGTTTGTAAGGCCTACTTAGGCGGGCATCTTGAATGACTGATGGCCTTGTATGTCTATGTGATGTTGCTTAGACCCGTAACATGTGAAATGCACATACGTGAGAGGATGGGGAGAAAATATAAAGGTTAAAAGAAAAGTTTAAAGGCAGATGGAAAGTAGAGAGAGTGAGTAGTAATTACATGAAGCTGGGAAAAGTGGGGAGGATGATAATATAGATTTACAGTAGAACGCAGAGACTGGCTGAAGTCTAGAAGATAAACTCTAAAATAAAGAGAAACAGAAACCGAAAGTAGGTAGATAAACAAGATAATTACAATGTTGCAATAAAAGGTCACACAATGCAAAGACTGAAAATGCGTGAACTAATAATTTAATATGTAATATTCTTCCTTGCATTTGAGCATTGAATTCGGAAGGAAGATATGGAGCTAGGGCTTTTTTAGTGATAGTTTAAAGAAAAGAAAAGTGCGAGAAAAGAGGAGAAAGAAACGAACAGTTTATACGAATGTCAACAAAATGTTATGTACAACAAAAACTGCAGTCACAACAACAACTAGATAAACTTCAGTAATTACTGAAGGAACAACAACAGTTTCAATTATCAATAAGCACTACACAACGGACAGACAAAAGACCGATAGTTTGGCGCAACAAATCAACAGTCAATCCAATGTACCAATAATATCATCTGCTGAAGGTACGTGCGATAACACACCGAAATAACAAGTACTGCCGGGCCAAGCCGAAAACGAAAAAATAGTTAATATTTGCAAAGAGCTCTAAAGAATGTCATTTCCAGAAATAATAATAATAAGATAACAACAAATTCCTACCTTCCTCTTCGACAGAACCAGAAAACAACTCAACAGAAATACCAGAATCCAACAAACGAACCAATGGCTATACAATTCCACCCAACTTTCTACCAGAAATAAAAGACAAACATAGCTCAGAGGCGTCATTTAGGCTTGAGAATCTTTTGCATGGAGTAAATCAACATGAGACAGTCGACTTACTTCCCCTACGAAGAATATTTTAGCCCTAAAAAAACCCACGGTATTGAGCGGGTTTGAACCTGCGAACTTGGGTATAAGAGCGCGAGATGCTAACCATCACCGCCACGTTTACCAATATTACTGCCAAAAGTTTAAAAATATTTGGAATGGGAAAAAAATCTTGTTTTTGTATTATTTTTTTAAATTGCACATATTGCTTGCAATATTGCTCGAAAACTATTAAAATTTTCAAAAAAGTGTACATTACCTTAATGAGAGCACTCGCCACGGGGAACAAATATTATTTGAAGGAAAATTTCTTTCTTGACATCTTTGTTCGTAAGAAGACCCCCGATTATTTTTTTTAATTTTGAAATTTTCGAAAATTTAGTTAAACCTGAAAATAGGACTCATGCAATCATTATAAGCATAGTTTAATCTATTCCTACAAGAAATTCAAAGAAAAACTTTTAAGCTGTTTTTAAAGAAAATTGAAAATGTCCGGGCACTTCATGGGAAGTACCCCCAAATTTTAAAGATTTTTTATCAAAATCTTGACGCTTTGATTCCAGCTAGATAAACAGGGGTTAACTTCAATTTGGAAGCTCCTACGTATGCTTTTCGCGCTAGTGGTGTTTACTACGGACGTACACACGGGCACACAGGCAGACACACCCATGGACAGACGGACAGAAATGCAGACAGACGGACATATGGACACACGAACACACAGACAGACGGTTGCCGTTTGGTTGTGCGGGAGATGCCGCGTCCTAGGCACAGGAGTCAACATTTCTCCCAGAATGCCAGGCATTTCGACCTAAAAAAGGACAGACGGAGAGATGGATGTTTTAAAAAAATTCACTTTTTCAGTATCAGTGGTCCCCAAGAATGTATTTCCGTTGAAATCTCGAAGTCGATTTTCCTCAGCATTACATAACTTTCCCTATACTACGTTTATTACTCCGTATATACATATGTACGTACACGAGAAAGTATACAGTAAAACTTAAACATTGAGAAATTTGGCTAGACACTTGAGGGCGTGTTAACATTGTTGCAGATATATAACAATTCAATGTTAATATAAATTTATATTTATAAGGTGTGTACATGGTTGGGTTATATTTTATATATATATATATATATATATATATATATATATAGTGACGTACCTGGGAAGCGGTACTTTCACAACAAATAAGTTATGCAAGGGACAGGTACATTTTCGTTAATGGGTCTCCAGGAATTTGGCGCAGCATAGGAAGATAATCGTTATAGATTCTTTTGCACATTTAAATATTTTAATGATCAGAAAACACACTTAACAAACAGTATTTACAAATCGCAATGCGCAGGCCTTGGAAACAAGCGCACGGTCAACGCTACCTTGATGTTTTAAAAACCACCTGCTTCCTCTGGAGGCGACCGGGGCCGTCGTGGCAGCGGCGGCGGTGTCTTCGGCAATGTTCGGTTCGCCCCGAAGTCCGCCGGGAATTCGCCCTTCCTCAGCGACCAACTCCTCTGGCCCAACGTAACGGCCGATAAATTCGCCGGGGTCCACCCCAGCCGGTGTGAACAATGTCTCACGGGTATCGGAACGCACGACGCGTGATTGATGATCGTCGGCTGTTCTAGTCTTTTCAGCGACCTTTCTCAACTTTGCGCGGATGTGCGTACAATACTACCAACTGTTATTATACCAGGGCGGAATTACAACACTAGCCCACTGGCCACACGATTTCCTGTCTTATTGGTTTTCATCAGTTCTGGAGCGCAATTCTACTTCCACTAATCATCTGACTGTTAATCTTTATCAAACCTGATTCCACATTCAGCGGCCACACTCAGTCCGAACTGCACTTAACAACGACAATAAATCTCTCGTACGCAACACTGCCCCGTCCGTGCTTCACTCAAGGCCTCTCCGCGCACCACTAACCGTCGCTCGCCTCGCCGCCGTATCCCCCCCGATTTGACCGTTGGTGGCGGCGGCGGCGTTACTGCGCTGATCAACTCCAGTACTTTATTTTATTTTATAATTGGTGATCATTGTACTTGTTCTAATTACAGACACGTTCTTCGTTTATATATATATATATATATATATATATATATATATATATATATATATATATATATATATAAATGGGTTACAGAGAAGATGCTGTGAAAATGTATTTTTTCTAGTTGTTCCTCGTACAGGGATTGAACATGAAGCATTAGTGATGTAAGAACTTGAGTAATTACTTGAGATGTAATGTTGGTTAGTATATTTTCAATGTTGTTTGAATGGTTTGGCCATTTATTGATGAAGGTGTTAATGGGAGTGTAATTTAGAATATTTTATGTTTAGGGAATTGGTGGGAAATATTTGCAAGTGTTTGGTTGTATAAGATCAGCATTGTGAGGAAGAGAGTGATTAGTTATATTAGTTTTTGAATGCAGTTTATTATTTGCGGTTCGAGAACTCTGACTAATTTGTTTCTGTTTTTGAATAAATCTTTGTAAGTAGGACGTTTTTAATTATCAGTATGATTCTGAAGGCAATTGACACATGTGTACATTGTTTTGTGTTTTGGTAATTTGCATTGCAAATAGTGATGGTTTCCTGTGCATCAAACACATCTTGAGTTGAGTCCGCAGTTAGGATGAGAATGGCAATGAGGTTGATATTTTTACATTTAATTGACCTTTGAGTATTAGTTGTAATACGAATTCTGCAATTGTATAGATTACTATGATTTAAGATTAGTCTGGATTTTTCTTTGCCAATTATATATACTGCATCTATTTGCATCGGTGATTTGTCTTTCTTGTATAGTCTTGTGCACTTTGACACTAAACAGTTCTTTGATTTAAGTTCATTTTTCATTTCTTCGTCTCTGAAGTAAATGCAAACACCCTTAAGAATAACTGAAAATTTCAACTGTAAGATCACGGTAGATGTGGTGCTGCATTGGTTCTTTAGTTAGAATTATTTCATATCTTTTGGATTCTGATACAGCGTAGTCTACAAGTTCACTTTCGTTGTGGTACCTTTTAAGTTTTTTACATTCTTCTGATTCAGTTGATATAGAATTACATACATTTTTTGTAGATCTAGCGCATTTGATCAACCGTTGCTTATGACTGTAGTTACAGGTTGATGTAGATGTGGGGGTTGCTATGGTTGAGAATGCGTGGGCGAGGGCGTAAATCCACTCCATTGTTGAAAGCCCAGGATCTCGCGGCCAGAGTCAGTTACCCCTTGGCTGAGCGGGAGACGCCGCGTCTTAGGCACAGATGCCAACGTTTCTCCCGGCATGCCAGGCATTTCGCCCTGCAGAAGGTCGCAGAATGGAGGCCGAAACGTTGGCACCTGTGACTAGGACGCGGCATCTCCCGGACTGCCAAGCAGCTACTATTCTGTTCTTGTTGTGGTGGTTGCGTCTGCAATAGGTTGCGCTATGTGTTGTTGCATTTGCTTCGTGAACACTGGCATTTTCTAATGCGTGAGTAGTTCAATCACGTCCCCGTCCCCGCACCCACACGAGCTACTTGCCCGGTTGGGGAGCCCGGCACTCCTACAGACAGACAGGGTGACTTCCCCTGACTCCGTACTCATTTCCCCTAAAAATCCAGAAAGGGATATACATATACAGGCTAAAGCGGCGCGAATCTGTGATTAGTGGCTTTACACGAAAATAGTATGTTTGTCAGATTTTTTATCAAATAATCGAGAATTATATTATTTTTATTCTTCACTACTTATTACTATTTTATTATTTTCTTACTAAAATCTCCCTTACACAAACGTCTTTGTTCAGTGATCGGAATATATTTGAATAGCAAATTTTTTCCGTGTTTTGTGTTGTGATATTAAACCACTCAGTTATTGATTGTATTTAGCAATAATGCGAAATACCTATGCGAAATAAAATATTGATACCTGACAATATCTCTATTTATTTATCAAAATAAAAAAGGTATCTACTTCACCAACAATCCAATTAATGCGAAATAAATTAACAAAACAATCATCGCTTACGGACGGAGAGCGCTTTTAACCGACAAGAATGTTTGTAGAGAAAGCTTTTAACAGACAAAAATATTTTGAAGGATATTTGTAACCTTTTAATCTGACCGTAGAGACTTCACGCTTTTATATCACTCTTAAGTAAACAAGATTACAAAATCAAGAGGTTACTTTTGATTCGTTTCTTTTTATTTTACTCTCAATTGAGAATTTGAAATCGGGGTGATGTATTATTTCCTTTTAATGGATCATATATTTAACTTAAAGAGAAAATGAGAATTAATATAGCTACATTTGGAACAAAAACTGTCTAGTAACTTCTCCCAAAGACTGTCATGGGCCAGGTATCCAGTGACGAACCGCCATTCCGTACCATTTGTACAACCCTCACTTTTAGCGCCAATAAATCCAGTGCCAGTTTCTCTGGGCGCAGTGCTCGCGAGCTCGAGTAAGCCTGTTACCTTGCCCGAAACCTTGACATGCCTGACTTAGAGCATTGTCATTAAAAGCGTATACTCCAATGATAGTTGTACTTTGGTTCTTAATATTTAGTTCGGCTTTGATCAATCTTTCATTATTTGTTCTTATTACTAACAAGTGTCGAGACGTAGGGTTTGGCATGTTTTGATTTTGGTATTCCACTATAGATGTAATAGTAGATAGTAGTTTCCTAGTACTTTCCCATGTCCATTATTTTTGGTTTCTGCTAGGACTACTATATCCAGTTTTAATTTATTTCTGCCACAACTTGTCCCTTTCTGTCTCACACCTTGTGTATTCCATGCACCAATAGAGATACGAGTCCTTTTCCGTAGCCAAAGTCCGGACCAAATTGTCCGTAACCAAATTGACTGTTCGTAACCGAGGTTTTTGTATTGGGTAGAATGCACCTCAGAAAGTGTTTACAGAGAATGGATCGCAGGCCCATTGCTTCAACACTCCTCCTTTACCTGGGCTAGGGGCCGCCAACTGTGGCAACTGAGCAACGATTCCCCAGCGCCCACCCTAGGCAGAGTTTGTATGTTTTGCTTCAATGCATAAATTGAATGCTGATGAGTGACTTGAACGTCCATGCACTGTAATGGCTCATAAACCTTAGAATCAAATAATTAATATTTATATATTTTAATTGTTCCACCCCACACTTAGGCATGTCAGATCTATTGATTTCTTTTTAATTCTTAAACACAGATCTGAAAGTACTCCTATGTTTCTTTAGTTAATGTTCCTCACAGTGCAAATTTATATTTTAGTGTGTATCTGCGAAGTCGTTCCTTTGCAGAAAACCGAATAATATTATATTTATTTGGTAATCTGTCTCTCTCGTATTCTTTCCCCAACCATTCGCTTTTTGCTACCTACTGAAAAATAACACAATTTACCTACTGAAAAATAACACAATTTTCAACAATGTTGCCGAACGTAATATCAGCAATTA
Source organism: Gryllus bimaculatus (assembly GCA_017312745.1). Classification (NCBI taxonomy): domain Eukaryota; kingdom Metazoa; phylum Arthropoda; class Insecta; order Orthoptera; family Gryllidae; genus Gryllus; species Gryllus bimaculatus. The sequence continues at coordinate 16,025,023 of BOPP01000009.1, read as the reverse complement.
TTTATTATTCAAATTTTGCCGAAATGATCGGTGAATCCAGTTCTCGTCCGTACATAACATTAACATTCTAGTACACAAAAAATAGAACTATATATATATGTGTGTATATATATAT
>BOPP01000009.1:15983624-16017236 GCA_017312745.1 Gryllus bimaculatus | reverse complement strand
CGAGGGGGTTAAGTACCGGTCGTGGGTGGAGGAGGGCAATGGCCTGGGTGCGGTGCCGCTGTCACCGTGCCGCCCCGGCGGGGTTGGTGTGGGAGTGTGGTCTAGTAGTAATTTTAGTAAAGGAGAAGGACTATTTGGTTATGTTTTCATTTAATAAGTTTATTATTTAAATGGAATGTGTAGGTTTTCTAAGCGTTAGTCTGGTGTGGTGACACTTTCCTATAACACAAAAACACGGAACAAGGACACTTGCTTACCTTATTTTGGACCCCTTTCAGAAAAAGTTCGCACACAATATTAACAAAGCAGGTATAAAAGTTTCATTCAAATCACAGAATTCCCTCAAAAAAATGCTGTCCCCCAAAAAACACACAGATCTTCTAGAAAAAAAAGCGGCGTCTATTCTTAAATTGCCACGACTGCGAAGCCAAATATATTGGTCAACAGGGCAGAACTTTCAATAACAAGCAATCAAGACACATACATGCTTGGAAACACAACACTGTAATCTCACTTTGCCAATCATGTACTCCAGACAGACCATACATTCAATCCACCACACAGACAGTCGTAGTTATTGTAAATAGAAACCACTACCACACCAGACTAACCTTAGAAAACCTACACATTCAATTTAAATAATAACTTATTAATGAAAACATAAACAATAGTTAGTCCTTCTGCTTACTAAAATTACTACTAGACACCACTTCCCACACCACACCCCGCCGGGGCGGCACGGTGACAGCGCACCGCACCCAGGCCATTGCCCTCCTCCACCTAGAGTCCACCTAGAGTCCATGGCATGAGGTTGAGGATATAAAGCATCCAAAGTTTGATTACACAGATGGACACAACTTACTCCATCAAAATAATGTATTTACTTGCGAAAATAGGATTAAAGCGAAAGGTCGCCTCAGCACCCTCTACATAATATAAGAACTATTAAAGAATAACGTAATACAGAAAAGTATAATAAATCAGACATCCTGTGCAGCATGTTTCTTTAATTAAAATAGATATAACTCTCATTAATCATAATGTCTAATTAATTTAATTTTTTCTCTTTCAGTGGAGGAGCTCTCGGTCACCAGAAAAGAAATTTCGACAAATTTGATAGATTGTCTTTGAACAGTTTCGTCAAGAAGAACTTCGACGAAATCGATCGCACCGGATTCGATAGCTTCGTCAAGAGGAATTTCAACGAAATCGACAGCACCGGCTTCGACAACTTCATCAAACGAAATGCACCAGCTCTCCTTTGGCGATATTATAGAAATCACAACCACTGAATCACCAAATCGAACATTTCTTTCTTCTTTAACCTATATCTCGACGTTGGCTCAACTCATGGCTCAGTTTTCTACTCGTTTCATATCGATGACTCGGCAATGAATTTTTCGAGAAACTCAAAATCATACATCACTAATAATCTTAAAGAAGTGGAATTATTTAATTATGGATCCAAAAAATTTACGTTCTCTTTTGCTTTATTATTTGGAAACTGAGTTGTTATTATTATTATTATTATAAGACAAATAAAACAATAAGATCAGATACAAAATATAACGCGCACAAAATATTAATACATTTGTTATAAACGTTGTACATCATTTTGGAACAAAATTGTTTCTCATTGTCCTTTTGTGCATTAGCAGTTCGTCAATATTTTGTGTGATTTAGACGTCAGAAATAACGCCAATGAGGAATCGGTGTAGAGGCACGTTTCAACATAAGTTTTTTTTTATATAAAGTCCTTCACACCACTTCCCTTGTTATTTATCTTGACAAACATACAAAATTACAAAATAACTTTAATTTTAACCAAAACCGTTGTTATTCTTACTTATTTTGATGTCAAAGTGATGTTAAGTGACTCGTTAAATGTTAAAATACGCCTGGCTCATTTTAACCAAAGATAATATACCTTGATCTTCATTCTGCGTAATGAAAGACTGCAAGGAAAACATTTTCAAACTACATGGCACTACATAAATATTAAACAATAATAAAAAGAATGTTCAAATGAAATATGATGCAGCAATATGCTCAAGGCGATATGTATTAAATTCTATATATTATGTATCCAACATTCAATAAAAATATTTTAAAAACAATATTTTTAAGAAGATTTCATTAGATGTTATGAAAGCTGATACACAAATAAATAATTTAAATGAGACGTTACAGTCATTTTAAATAATAAATTATTTAATTCTAGTGGTCTGTAGTAGCAAAAATACTGCTCGCATGTGTGTGAAATATGGGGACATGAAGCAGCAAAATGTGGCTGCTCTGAAAGGGGACACTTGAAGAGCTAAGCTTCTTTCTTCCTTGTCAAATAACGTCAGCTGTGGTGTAAACAGTGATGCAACGAGTTCGAAAATTCAGTGGGTACGCGCAATATCAGAATAGGTTTAACGTCACAATCAAATAGGTGCACTTTTTCAGTCAGAATCAAAATTGTTTCATTATTTTTGGTTTCACTTAGAGTTCCTGGGTATACTACAAAACCATTGCTCTCATATGGCCACAGAGTGCTTTGTTTTACGTCAATTTATGTCTTTATTCAAAATTAGTAATACAAAAGATTCTGTAGAAGTTAGGAATATATCTAATATAATTACACTGCAGCTGGAATTTCAGATATGATTAATTCGGTAAATACTGGGAAACAGTTATAACTTTCTTGCAGTTGCAGAAAGGAAATTACTGACATTCAGTAATTTCACGCTTACACAAAAATTACGTTGTTCTGATTGTCTTTCAATTTTAAGTCATAAAAAATTATACACTGATTTTTCCTCTACCCAGTAATGGTAGCATTATTTGGAAAAACAGAGTATTCATTGAAGGGCTTTATATTTGCTTTTTAAAGCATCTAAGGCGCTTTCCTCATTTCTGTGCAACAAGTCAACTTCTGCAGAAGCACATCTGATTCTCTGGCATCGTATTCGTTTGATAAATGCGCTCCCCACAATCACCAGAAACTGCATCACTATTTTCCGAGAAAAGTTCAAATGCGCGCGAAAAAGGTGGTGTTGTTTTTTAAGAAATGGCATCATATTTGAAAAAAATCATTTAGAATTTTTTAAATTTCTTCGACGTTAAGAGTTTAATAGTTTCCCAGAAAATTGAAGGTTACTTCTCTAAACGATCTCCTAGAATTTTCTTGACTTACTTGTCAGGAGTTCGTAAAACTGTTTATCAGTAAGCTGAATAGTGTGTTTCAGAAGATACTTTATATTTTAGTGTGACTGAATGCAATCTACCTACGGCCAAACATTGCATCTCTGAAACAAACATTGCTTTTGTGAAGCAATCTTTACTTTTTTTAAATGTTAGAAAAAATAAAAATAATGTAAAAAATTGTCAGGTCTATTTACAGCATCGCTAGGTATTGTTGTTACAAGATAATACGTGTATTGCATTGCCGAAACAGTAAACTCTTGTAATCAATTAGGGATATAAAAATTCTCGAAACACAAAACCAGCTAATTTTCTGGGTATATTTCGATACACAACTAAAAGACATGCCTTTGAATGATTGCAGCAGCCCTTCAGTCATAGATGTCATCCCGCCCCAAGGACTCTACCCTGAAAAGCTCCCCAATGATTGCCTGCACTCCTCCAGAGCACTTGAGAAGAACTTTCAGTTCGAAGATGCTGAACGAATCTCCGCCAGTATTTTCAAAACGAGACCACTGTTGCCATTTGTATGTGGTACCCATAAACAGATGTAGTAATTAGCTTAATACAAAATAATTCAGAAATAGTTTCTTTCATTACCAAAACAATCTGACTGTCGAAAAATGTAACGAAACAATTCAAAATATCAGATCACATAATATGATCACGACAGTTTTCCTAAATGAGTGCCTAAGAAAATAAATACTAAAATTACAAATACATTAACACAAGATACAAAATAATTAAGGCAGCAAAACATACATATTCTCTCCTTGTGAAAAAGAATACGTCTCAGTCTCTTTGTATCTCTCTCTCTCCCTCTCCGTCTCTCTCCCTCTCTCTCTCTCTCTCTCTATCCCTCTCCGTCTCTCTCTCCCCCTCTCTTCATTCAAAATATGTAACATTTTCAGGAGAGCCATTTAAAGGTTTTGATTTGTTGTAGCTTTGTTACGTACACATTTCACAATACATCCATAGAATAATTTGATAGAATGAACCTTCGATAATATTATTCGATACTAAGATAACTCAATAAATAGCTTGGTCTCTCCGTACAGTCGTTTATTATACCCTCTGTCAGACTTGGGTCATTGTTGCTGCTAAATACTGTGCTGGTGATAAGTATTATATTGAAATTGGACATTGTCACCAAACTAAATTGTTTTACGATAAGTTGTGACTGAATATTAACACAAAATGTTGTATATTCAGGCCAAAGGAATCAACAGTTCGCAATAACAATGTCGCTTTATTCCAAAATCCAAGAGCATAAAAACAAATCAAAGCCAGTTCGCCGTTTACCAGTAGATGTCCCTTTACAAGCACAATAAATCACCCACCAGGAGAATAGCCTCACAACACCCCTAACAACCTAACAACACTTGGCACTAACTCGCTCACATGGCTCACACTCTGCACTATCTCGGTACTGTGACTGCTCCGGCCTCTCGGGCCGGCCGCTTTTTACCTCCCGAGCCCGTGGAGCGAGTCTCCATTTTCTCGTGCCGGTCCGGCTCAGTGGGCAGCCTCGTCGCCGCTGCCGCCCTGCCACCTGGCGGCGCCTCCCAGCAAATCTCTGCTGGACCTAACGCTCGGTCGGTCAGTGCGCCACCCAGGGGGTTGTTACTTAATAGCTGGTAAAACGTCCTTATTTGAAAGTAGTGGTGGGAGGGACAAGAGAGTGGTGGGAGGAGACGTTGAGAGGGGAGGTAAGTTCGCCATTATCTGCACCCTGGAAAGTGGCGCTGTACAGGGGCTTTTGCGAACTAATTTAAAAGCAGAACGTTTGATTTTGTGGATTTGTTCGGCTAAAGGACGACGTATACGACGGTTTCTCTTGTTTGTTCGCATTCTCCTGCACGTTTCCGAAGTGATTGATTTTTTGGTTGTTTGGCAATTTTAGTAAGAAATGCGAAATATAGGCGTTGTTGGGTTCCCAATTGCCACAATAACAAAAGGGGAAATGCGGAAAAGACAAGGTTGTTTTCTTTTCCAAGTTAACCTGAACGGTAAGTGAAATGGAATATATGGCATGATTCTTAGAAATCGGTTTAAACATTATTCGAATAATTGATATTTTTTATATATTTCGAATAACCTGTGGCTATTTTTAAAAACATCTAATTTTGCTAACATAACCTAATAGTTTTAACAATTGTTAACAAACAATTTATTATTTATAGTAATTTTTATACCAACAACCTTAAATCTAATACTTATTTTGTTTCGTATTATTTAGTAATTTATGTAATACAAGCATTATTATATAATATAGGTGTATGAATTGGTGATGGCAATTGGAGACGCCACATTGGCTGTTTCCCATTGCAAAACCTGATACACAGAATGTATGTGTTCATGGAAACATTTCATGCCTAGAATGTTGACTGCAGCAGGAGAGGCAGGGTGGAATGCAGTACCTATCATATTCAATGATGTGCGTCCTGAATGGCAAGAAGAAACCACGTAAAATAAGCCATTAATTCAATTCAATTCAAGAAGCACTCAGAACATTTTTAGAAGGCATACCACCAGACAGGCGTAAGTTATGTTTTTAGCCTCTATTAAAAGAAATAAGACATTTTTCCAATTACCATTTGTATTCAGATCAAAGACCCTGTTCTTTGATTTGCAGGGCCAGCTCACCTTCTCTGAAGTCACAGTCACATGTCATCCAATGTCCCGGCATTCCTGGTGAGTACAAAACCATTTTTTTCACATTTTAGTGATGCACGGTTCCTTTTTAAGTCAATAACACCTCCTCGTTTGGTGTTACAGATTCTTCTCCTCGGCTGGAGAGGAGAGAACAGAACCTGTGGGGGATTATTGCAGCTCACCTCTTCAATGTGCTATGTTTCTAAGAAAATGTGTGCTTGCTTCTCATGTGCATATATGAGGAAAAAAACACTGATGACATGAAATATTATACCGTCATATTTTGGTAATCTCTTGGTATTTGCTGGATGACAATTATAGATATTGGGATATTGAAATGACACTATAAGTAAGTAGTAGTATTTTCATGAGTGATTTACATTACTCCAATGTCATCCCTAAAACAATATTTTAATAATTTATATAAGTCATATTTAAATGGAGTGAGAATATGTGAGTTAAGTATGGATGTAAATGATATAAACAGCAGCCATAAATACCGAATTTTGAAAGTCCAGATAGTTTACTTTCATATAACCGCTTTTTCATATAACAATATTTCTAACACAGAATTATGCTGTATATAGCACAAACATGTATTCTTATGTATGACATAATATCTCTCCTTCTAACACATTCTGTGATGGATTTTTTTCTTGTGCATTATCCTAATTGAATACGTCCAAACTGCAGGACTCCAATATTTCATTAATCCAAAAGAATAGAAGAAATTTGTCATAGCAATGTAAATAAATCAGAAACGATACTTGAATCAACTTGGTGACTTCACTTTCCTACACAAGATATATACAAAATGAAGATGTTTTTTGTGTTTTATATAATAAAAAGATAATTTTGCAGGATAACTATCTCATGTTATGCTGTTAATTTATAATTATTACTATTTTTCTTACATGTTTGCCTTGTTACTATATACATAGCTCATTGGATTAACAGTTTGGGATTGTTACTTGGAAATTATATTCCCTTCTAACATTTTCACAAATGCAACATGACTATTATGAGATTTGTTTTGGAATCGTAATAATTTTAAGTATGTTTTGTATTTTTATATTTAGTTATATAACACGTATCTACATCAATATAAACTAATACTATAAATTTTCCATTTCCTGTTGCACATTTTCAAACCCCTTAAACTGGTTGTTGGATATAAAGGACTGACCCAGCTAGGCACGAATCTATAAAGAATTTCTTTTTTATTATCATTATTGATATTTAAATTAAGTCTTCTTACACTACCATGTATTCAATATTTACCTTTCCATGATATTGTATTGAATACAGAATTTAATTTATGTCTTATATTCAATTTTTAGAAATATCTCTATTGTGTATTGTATGCTTATATGTATATATTAATTTATACTGACTTGTCATGCATGGCGTATGTTGTATTTGTGACAAATTTTATTATTATTTTTGTTTTGTTTAGCAGCAGTGATATTAAGTATAATGATAGTATCACAAATGATGATCGACCACGATTTGTTCCTTTGTTTCTCATACAGGATTTTTCATGCACATTGTTATTTTTTGTACATGTACCAATTTTCAAATAAATATTATTTATGTAAAATACCTTTTTTAATTTTCACTTCCTATCATTACAATTTACTTCACTTCCTCACAATTACATATCCTTTAGAATTACTGACTTCTACATTACCTTGGGCATTCATTTTTATGTCAAATACATTTTATTAGTAACATAACCAGGTCCGCCATATTGAAAATTTACTAAATAATGTAATTTCAAATAGCCGGTTCACGTACGTCCTCCATTTCAATTGGTTTACTGCCTTTCGACGCTTATTGGCTGGCGGGGGTCAATATGGCTGCCTTTTCTCATTCGTTGTTTCTGTTGGGGTGGGAGTTTTCGAATTTCTCCCTCCACGAAAATAAGGGCCTTTCCGTTTAACATTGATGCGTCTCTGATATATACTCTCTGATCGCTAACTTCAATGAACGCTTTTGCTCGTTGCCGCGCGGCCTTGGGTGGTCATATGGGGGATATAATTTTTCATACATAAATGGGAAAAGTTACTTAATGTGTTTGTAAAAACAAAATTACATTTACATTAAATTTTATATGTTCTAGAGTATTTTAATATTCGTCCTTTTTTCCTGGACATTCTGTATTTATAAATCAATAATCTTAAACAATTGTATTTATTTTTTCACAATAAATCATTATTAACAGATAAAGCATGTATAAATTGGTAACAATATCATCTCGCATTATTAACACAAGCCAGCAGATAACTTTTGGCACAAGACTACAGATAACTTTTAATTTTGTGTTTTTCATTTGCTCTCCACGCACTTTAATATCTTTCACGTTCGCACTTGCTGATAATGATAGCAACTATTATTTTGCCTAATTGTTCACCGAATTAATATTCGTTTGCAGATTAAAATTGTGTTTATTTCTAACTAAAAACGAGACAGGTTATTGAGCTATTGTGCTCTTCCTCCGCCCTAGGAGTGAATTACAACAAACAAAAAAGCGAGAGTTGATCGGAATGATGTGGTTGCGTAGCCTTCCACGGTCGGAATTTGTGTTATCTTGACTACCCGGGATGAGCCGCGTCACTGACATGGTGGCTAACGTTTCGGCCAGCGTATTGTGGCCTTCCCCAGAGCGTAGGGTCACAATACGCTGGCCGATACGTTAGCCACAATGTCAGTGACACGGCTAGTCCCGAATGGCCTAGATAAGATCGGAATGATAGTTTCATATGTTGCCTATTCCGACAAGAAATCCTTTCAGCTGCCATATTGCGAAAATAGTGGGGCCTATTACGCGGCCTGAACTATACCTCACATTACGGCAACGTTTCATTTAATTGTGATACTTATTGTTTCTCCGTTGTTGTTGTTTTTTGTGTGTTTGTCTGCTCACCACTGGGCTCTACCACTTTTGTTTTTTTAACTAAAACTATTCTTTAAGGTATTTACAATTTTTTTAATCTTTCCTTTCCTCCGGATTTACCGAAGACTATGAGAGGATGCTAGAGGAGAAATAATTTTATTTTTACAGAATGAGCTATTGTTTGTTTTTTATTGATATGGTGGTTATTTTTTGGGTGGTATTTTATTTTACTGAGGCTGTAAAAGAAAGGTTATTTTGTTAAAGGTTATGTGGGGAAGATAGGTTATTTTATTTCTGTTGACAATTTTTTAGTTTATTTTATTGAGGTGACTATTGTGGTGATGATGGACGGGTTTCTTTTTTGAGGAGTTATTGTTGCTGCGGGTTTTTGGGCTAAGGGTTGTTGCTTTGCTAGGGATATGAATTTGGAGATGGGATTGGGAGGTTAAATATATGCTCTTTTCTATTGTGAGGAATTGGTCTGTACGGAAGGAAAGGTGCGGTTTAAGGAACTTTTAGAGGGATTGGCTATTGCCTTTTTTATTAAATTTGTTGCTGCTACGTAAACTTCCGTCGTTAGTGGTGTCATGTCGTTGTCTCTTTTAATTTCCAAGAAACATTCGTCTGGTTTTGGTTTAAAGATTAGTCTAACTATTCTATTGTCTATTATTAACTATTCTGTTTTTGGATTGGTGTGGTTAAGGTACGTAATTCACAATCACTTTTCTGGTGAATGAATGTTTTGAAGTAAATATTTTCGATCGGAATTCGAACTCAATGCCTACTGGGATCTAACTGACTGCACTCCTGACCCGATGCAGCTCGGTTTTCCGTAAATCAGATCTGTTCGTTTCCGTAGCCCAGCTAATTTTGCAGCCAGAGGAATTTTCAATATTTTGTTCGGCAATCAAAACTCATTATTTCTTTGCTGTTAATAAGGAAACAAGAGCTTTGAACTTTTTGTAACAGCATGTAGTTGGCGTCAATTTCAGATATTGTATTGAAATAGTAGCGCACATTAAAATTAATATGTTTTTGTGACACATTTCGAAACACAAAGGAGGTGAGAAGCTGAACAGAAATCGTCTTACTGTGTAAAAGAGTCTCATAAGAATAGTTTTAGATTTGAGAAAAAGAAAGAAAGTACGCTTTCATAAAATTAGAAAGAGACAAACTTACTTAGCGCTAAACAAGCACTCCGTTCCATTGTGGGATTCGTCGGCATTATGAGCGCATAACTTTTGGTTTATACAGTGCAGCAGGAAGGCACCACATACTGTCGTACTTCATTCTTAACTTCGGACGCTCTATAAATTCAAACATGGACTTCCATAAAATTAACAATAAAGTAATAACTACATTAATAATAAAGGCAAACGACAAAATCCCTGGAAAATACAACAAAAGAGCAGGAATATGCAATTTCTTTAAAAATTATAAAAGTATTCATTTGATTCGATTACGGCCTTTTGGAATCTATTCCATCGAAAGCGAAGGAATCTGAACGTCTCCACAATAATTAAAAGAAAAGAATCGGAACGTCTCTACCACCTAAAAATTTAGTAGGTGTAGTATTACTCGCGCAACTTTTCTTGGAAGATGACCTAGCTTACCCCTCTCTGGCACAATAAACAGTTGAAGGCAAAAGCTCCCAGCGAGCACTGATGACAACATTCGAAATACATCTTCACTGGCGCAAAATAGAAAAAAATTTCCTTTGAAGGCGAGAACTTCAGTCCGTTATTTTCTCCAAAAAACTAAATAAATGACTGAAGCAGGTAAATATCTATCACAGGAGATACCTCGAACTCCTGAGAAAGTTAGAACACAAATTATTGAAAACGTTTCGAAGGTATGACTGATTTTCCAGACATTGGCATTGCTTCATAAAATCTAGTGGCCAATTTTCTAACTAATACCCCCACTCTACCCGCATTTCTTCACTACCGTTCAAGAAAAGTTGCGCGAGTAATAACATGCGTGGTGGAAATAACAAATAACATCATGGTTCATTATTTCCACCATCCATTTCCACGCATGTGAGAATTACTGTGAGGGTGGTAATTTGAAAAGTATCTTGACTTTCGAATGATTTATCCAAAGAAACCGTTTTATTAGAAATAAGTATACAATGGAAGGAAAATATTATGAAAATCCATTTTGTGATTATGCACCTAACAAGGAAAAAACAGTGAAAGAAGACGGAGAGGTTAATTAAGAGTGTCTAATAATTTGTGTTAGAATAATAATGCCCAGTACATTATTATTCCTCTTGCATGTAATGTCAAATAAGCTTTTTAAATTATTTACTTATTTGTACTACATTATTTTCAGTTACATGGTGAATTTTTAGAGAATATTAAAAGCGTTTCTGTTACATTGTTCCAAAAATTGAATTCATCTCTTGGGGAAATGGGAAAGGATGATTATTCAGTGTATACTGGAACATCAGGGATTGCCTTCCTTTATTTTCTTATGGCTATGAAATTAAAGAAACCGGAATACTATAAAGTAAATATAAGTTTTCAGCTGAGAGATAGTATTTTATATGTTTGCATTGTGTTCATATGTGTTGTTGTGTTACAGAAGAGTTTGAAAATTTTGGAAAATACTTTTCCAAGATTAAAAAATCGCCGAGTGAGTTTTCTGACAGGAGATTCTGGTCCTTTGGCATTGGGGTCTGTGATGTATGATCGGTTGGGGATGCCAGAGGAATCATTGAGATGTGCCCACAGGTTTTGTTGTTGACAATACTTTATTGTGGACTTTATGTGTTATAATTTGACTTATAATTATTTTTTTCAGAGTTAAGGAAATTTTACCAACCATTGTGTCACTGAATTCAGATCTTCCAGATGAAATATTGTATGGCAGAGCTGGCTATTTATATTCACTTTTGTTCATGAATAAGTACGTTGGAGCAGGGACTATTGAAAATTCTGTGATTAAAGAAGTTTGTATTCTCACTGATAATTGTATAATAACTTTCATTAGAAGAACAATATTAATAGCATCTGTGTATTTAGGTTGTTACAGCAATACTTGCATCAGGAAAAAATAGAGCCATTCGAGAGAAACGTAAAGTTCCCTTAATGTATATGTGGCATGAGAAGTACTATTTGGGAGCAGCTCATGGTATTTCTGGTATTTTGTTCTTATTATTGCAGGTACAACCTTATAAGTAATATATTTGCTAATTAATATTTCTCAAGAAAGTTATTGTAAGCCTATTAGAAGTGTTGCTCAACATCTTCAACAAATTGGATTGCACTGTTGATACAAATACATTTTGTTACCTGTATTTACAGAACATTATTACCATTTGGTGCTAATTTATTGACTAGATTAGAAAATTATCCATATGATTCCAATCTCACTTTTTGAGTTACAAATTCAGGAACCCTAACATTGCATTGCCTCTTACCTGCTTTTGGTGGATAAATACCAATTTTCATTTTGTGCAAAAAATATTTCTATAATTATTACCCACAATGTAAAAATTATGTCCATATGGTATCCAACTTCAGCCCTCTATAAAAAATTTGCTTATGATACCTATAAGTTATTTTACAACACACTACCAGATGACATTAAACAATCAATACTGATACACAAGTCCAAATGCCAGGTAGAATATTAGCTGCTGCATAACTTTTCTTTTTCTGTTTGTAAAGTGTGAAGTGAATATCAAAAATTAAAATTAATAAATATATAAAAATAAAAGAAATATTTATCGCCTTATGTATAATGTGCTAAGAAAAGAAAGAAAAGATGATGAATTTTTCCCTTTTAAAGGGACACAAAACCCCATAAATGTATTACTTCTGTGAAAGGATTTCCTTCCCTCTTCCTCAGGGATGAATCAAGGAGATTATAGAAAAATTTATTGTAGCCTATATGGATAATCAGGTGCATATGCAATGTACGAAACAAATTATGCCACAACACACTTAACTATTGTTCAAAACTTTGAAAAATAACATTCCAGATCTTTAAAACCAGTATTTTGTATTCTGAAAGTTTTTTCAATCTGTAAACTACCAAATGAGATCTTTTTGAATATTACATTTGATGATTGCATCACTGGCATGGATTGCTAGAAACTCTGCAAGTTGCGATCCAATATGGAGCTATTACTTTCCCCTATACATATAGAGTAAGTTATGTAATGCTGCGGAAAGTCAATTTTGACATTTCAATGACAATACACGTTTTGGGGTTCACTGATATCAAAAAAGTGGTTCTTTTCAAAAATTTTGTCCATCTGTAAACACCCCTAGTGGCTAAACTATGCATAAGATTTTTTCCAAATGAAGACACTCCTGTCCATCAGGCATGAGTCCAAGCTTTGAGATGTTGAAAAAAATTCTTTAAAATTTGGAAGTATTTTACATGAAGCATGACGGACATTTTCAAATTTTTTCTTTAAATTTCTTGAATAAATAGAGTGAAATACTCGTTTCTAGGTGGCATAGGTCCTGTTTTTACTGTTAACTCTGAATTTACGACAATTGCAGAAGACTGAATTTGTTTCGGCATCTTTCTACAACTACAATATTAAAAATAGAGATTTTTCCTTCAAATATAATTTGTTGCCCATAAATAGTTCTTTTGAGGTCACATACATTTTTTTTAGAAATTTGAGTAGTTTTTGAGCAATATTGGGTGCAATAATTTCAATTTTAAATATTTACAGAAACAAGATTTTTTCAAAAACGGCTCAAAATTTTTTCTTTAAACCCTTGGTAGGGATAGTGGTAAATGTACTCTATGTGATGACATAAAGACCAAATTGCTCTATTCTTTTGGTTTTTCAAAAATTATAAAAATTTCATATTTTTGACTTGTCATTAATTGTCAATTTATGTAATTAATATTTATATTAGAGACAGTTTGTTCACATAATTGTATTTAAGAGTACATAAGCTTTAAGTGATGTCATAGGAAGTTTCTCAAAAACTCTTCTATGAAAACTAGCTCAAAATTCTGCATTTTCAGAAACACTCTAACACCATTTTCTCATAAATGGCTCCAAATTTTTTCTTCAAACTTGTTTTTTCAATCTGTTAACATGCACATTTCCAGCAATTTGTAACCACTGCTATATTTGGGAGTTAATGTGCATCAAATGGCTGCTAATGAAGTTATTTCCAATTTACAGTAGAGCTTAAGCGCCATTTTCTTAAAAATAGCTCCAGATTTGAAAGGAAATTGACATTTAGGTTGAGGTTTTATTGTTATTTAATATTCTTAAAACAATATGTACGTTCTAGTATTAGAAAACCAAAAAATTGAACTAATTATAAAAAAAAATGTACCTTGGGTGCCTTTAGATGGCAGCTGGCAAGAATATGTGGCAAGTTTGTATAGCTAGCAGAGATCAAAGGAAATAGAAAACTAATACAGGAAAGTTTGTGACATTCTGTGGCACCACTAGTTTTTACTTTTAAACAATGATCTTTGGGGCCCTTCTATTATGTTTTTGGGGGTTTTCATTCTAGTATTTGGGTACTCTAGCTACACAGAACTTTCTGTTTTCAGCCAGCAGGGAAGGCACCATGCTATTCACCATTGTAATAAATTTTTGATATGTAACTAATTTTGTTATAAAAACCACTTACATTAAATTTTTAAATTTCTGAATTAACAAGTGCAAGTGATGAAGATCTGAGGGAATATTTTGTGAAACCTTTGAGAATCTATGATGAACATGTGTGGTACCATGTGTAGGTTATTGAATGGGAAATGTGCAGGGTGCATGCCAGAAACATATTGCAAACATGCAAGGGAAATATATAGGAAAGTATCTAGGGAAACGTGCAGGGAGCAGATGGAGTGAAGAAATGAGTAATGATTTAAGTGTTCTGGTGCCCCACTATTGGGATGGTCAGAAACATGCAGAAAAGAGAAATTCATGTGAAATATAATTGGTGCAATATTGGGCTTGTAATGAAGGGTTCGTGTTCAAGGATTAAATATTTAGTGCAGATTCAGACCTAACGTTGGGATCCGGTATAATTATTATATCTTTGAAAACATTGATTTACATAGTGGGGAATGTTCACATGTGTTAAGGTAGTTTAATAATAATTCTAATGCATTAATGAATTTTAAAATTGTATAATTCTAAAAGACTGGATGTTCGTTAGAACTAGTAATTAGTTATGCATTGATGTCTCCATCTCAATAAGGTTTTTTGTTTACATTCCTTACATCTATTGAGAAAATGGTTCCTTGCTCCTCATGTCTAAAAGTTTGTTTTTTTTAAAAAAATAAAAGAAAATTAGTAGACTTCTAGTCTGTGGTGCACACTGATTCATGGTTGTTTTGTTTTGTTTTTTTTTTCTGATTTTCTCAGTTGGTTTTTAAATCACAGATAAAATCTAGTAATGGAAGAAATATAATGGCATAATTGTACTCGGCTATTATGAACATTAAATTTTAGATCTTGCAAAGAAAAACAATGTGTAAGGAATATGATCACTCATCCCTGCGGAAAGTTGCAGTAATTACTGATACGGGAGCTGTTATAAGTATTATGAATCAAGTGTTAGCAACATGACTGATATTGGTTTTGAAAATATTGTAAATAAGCTTTATGTTGGAAATATTTGAAATTCAACAGAAATCAATCTGTCACTTGATTTGCTAAATCATCTTGTGCAGCCAATTAATCCATCCCCAAAATCTCAAGCTTTATCCATGCTGCGAAGCACAGAGATTAGTATTAATGACACTTCCTACTTTGTGTCATTAACACTTCAGACGTCAGTAAAATCATTTTGGAGAGAATCAACTGGCTCCAACAGAATCAAAGCAAAGTTGCTGCAGTTCAGAGCTGAAGTAGCTATCCCAATAATAGTGGACATAATTAATTTTTCGTTAATGAGTGGCAAATTTCCATCTGCCTGGAAGACAGCACTTGTCCATTCTCTCCCTAAAAGCACTAATCCTAGTTTGCCTGTTGATTACCATCCCATCAGTATGTTGCCAACAGTATCAAAATTTCGTGAAAAGAGCACCAGGAAACAGATTGAACATCACCTTCAAAATTTCAGTATTTTAAATAAAAACCAATCAGACTTTAGACCTAGTATAAACACAGGAACTGCCCTCATGAGTGTAATTGAAGACACCAGTGGTGTAAAGGACCGTGGTAAAATCACAATTCTCATCCTTGATTTTAGCAAAGCATTCGATTTTGTTGATCACAATATTTTGTTAGCAAAGTAAAAAACATTGGATGTGCTACATCTACTTGCAAATGGTTCTCCAGCTACTTATCTGGGTTGCAACAAAAAGTTGTGTATGTTGGCAGTGTGTCGTGTATCTAGTTGTTAGCACATTGCATCACACAGGGTTCAGTTAGGATCCTTCGCTTTCCTAATTTATGGTAATGATACAGGCAATGGTCATAATGAATTGGACTATTGCTAAACTCTAATAAATCTCAGTGTCATCATATTTTTTGTAATAGAGTAGTGTCATATGCCTTTTCTAAATCTACAAATATAAAATGAATTTGTTGTCCCGCTTCATTAATTTTTCTATTAGCTGTTTTATTACAAATATATGATCAATGGTCAATCTGCCCACTCTAAAACCTGCTTAAAATTCATCTTCTGTACTTTTATAATTTTCTTCTAAAGCAAATTTTAGTATTCATCCATAAAGGTGACATACATTTATCTCTTATTCCCCTATAATTTTTTCATTCATCTTTTTTTCCTTTTTTATGAACTACTAAAATCATACCATTTTTCCATTCTTGAGAGTGATTTTCACCATTTAAACATATTTCAAATAAATTCCTACTTAATTCCCATAGCAGCTTTGTTCCACACTTTATTGATTCTGCATTCATCCCTCTTTCACCAGTTGCTTTTCCATTTTTTTTTTTTTTTAATTTAATGGCTGATTCTAATGTTGACATATCTAAATTTAAAAAATGATTCTCAAATTCTTTAAATACATCTTAAGCTGTTAAAAACCGACTTGTCTTTCAGCTAACAATTCTTCAAAGTATTATTTCCATTTTTGCAATAAAATTCCCTCTAAACTCTCTCTCTTTTCCTTTCTTTTGCTTGAGCTCTTTTATAATAAATTTTATCTTTTATATTCTTTGTGTTTAGCCACTGGAGGTACTTCATTCTTTTGTCCTACACATCTTTTTTTAATTTCTTCACTCCAAAAGTATATAAATTAATGTTTTGTTTTTTCTTTTTCACCTAATGCTTCTTTTGCTGCCATATTAATATTTTGTACTATGTATCTAAACAGTTTTTCTACATTCTCAAATTCAGTTTCAATTGTTTTTCATCCAATCATTTTTGGTACAAATAAGATTTACTTTATTTTCAACACGATTCTTTGTAGTTACCATTTCTTCAGTTCGATTTATTTTGAATGTTTATGTAAAAAAGGAAACAATATATTTCAATTAACTAAATAATGGTCTGTGCCACAACTTGGACCTTTGGAAGCTCTAACATCTTGAACCTTTAATTTTCTATTTTTCCTTATAACATAATTTATTATTGATGATAATTTTAAAGAATGTTAATGACATGTGTATGTAATTATCAAATTTTCAAATTATTTTGATCACAAATATCTATCAATCTTTTAACAGTATTATTTTCAATACCTCCTCAAAAGGTCCAGTTATTTCATTTTTGTCTTTCCTAGCATTTAAGTCTCCAAAAATTATGATATCTCTTGAATAACCTATTATATTGTGTATTTCTTCATAAAATTTATCCTTTATTACCGAATTTTCATCCTCACTTTTTAAACACCAATTTTAGTTAGTGTATTTCCAAATATATCCACACTTACAATTAATACATTTTCATTTTTTGCTTCCCAATTTATTATGTATTTTTAAAGTTTTTTGTTGATTAGTACTGAAATGCCTCATTCCGCACATTTATCCTATAAAAATGAATGTATATTTAACTCCTATAAAAACTCACTCCTATGACACTCCTATAAAAATGAATGTATATTTAAAGGTACGTCTACATAATACCTTTCTTCTTCATTTCCATTATCCAAGATTGTCTTGATTTAATTTCTCTAATTCCTTAATTACATCTAATAATTTATTACTTAAACTCTTTACATTCCATATACCAACCTTTTAAGTTCTCTTCTGAAGCCAATGTCTATTAAATCCCTCTTGTATTAGAATTTTGGGCCCATTAGCTTTAGTCATGTTTTTATTGATGATCAAGTAGCAGGCCTGATGCATCAATCTCCAAATTTGGAGGTCTGTTTACTGCAATTTATGCAACTCTGCCCCTGGAGGTATCAGCTGTTGATGGTTTCATCTAATCTGGAGCTTGAATGTCACCATAGTGCTGCACTATGGTGATGTTCAAGCTTCCAATTGGATGATACTATCAACAGCTGACACCTGCCAGGGACAGAGTTATGAAAATTGCAGTAAAGACTTCTAGTTATTACATATTTAAAATATGTAACACATATTCTCAAAGACATGAGTTCTCAACTACAGCCATTGAAAGTCCTTATTAAAACTTTTACATTGAATTGAAAATTAATTATGAAGTGGAATGTAAATATTTTTGGCATTGTTTTCAGGCTCGAGAATATATAAGTCAGTCAGATCTGCAGAATGCTGTGAGGCCAACCATTGATTTTGTTCAAGATCTCTGTTTTCCATCTGGAAATTTCCCATCATCGTTGGGCAACAGTAATGATCGCTTGGTGCAGTGGTGTCATGGAGCACCAGGAATGGTGGATTTGTTTACGTTAGCATACCATGTATTGATGTTTAAATTTTCATGTGTAAATGTTAATATTATTGTAGATTTATTTATATTTATTGATATTATTTGGCTTTGTAGGTTTTCAGAGATGATAGATACATGCAAACTGCTATCCATTGTGGGAATGTTGTGTGGAATAATGGAATTCTAACAAAAAGTTACGGTATTTGCCATGGTGTTGCAGGCAATGCTTATACGTTTTTAACATTATACAAGAGTACTAAAGTGAGTTCCATGGCTTTTTCTAATGTCATGATATGTTGTATTGAGTTCCTCGCACTTGCATTGTTACTTTGCATATATTTCAGAATGTATTTTTAATAAAATAGAATATTTATTATGCTACATAGGATTACATATAAACACGGTGATAGCATTTTCCAATTCCAATTATTAAAATCTACACAAAAACACAATATTGTAATAATTATAGGTCTACATAATAAAATTTTACAAAATTCATGTCCTAACCCTATCCTGCTGACACTGGCATGATAATATAAATTATTTAAGGATACAGTACTAGTAATTGTAAACCGTAATATCAAATAATTTAACACAATAAACGTATAATGTACAAATAATTGCATATTATATAATCTATTGTCCAATTTAAATGTAGTTACTTATGACAGATCATTAGCTGAACGCACTTATTCAATCAGGGGCTTTGTTACAACTTTAATTTTTGGTATTGAAGCTCTCGATCAGATTGCTCATCACAGCTGATGATTTGTCACAAGTTGGACAATACTTTAGAAATTTTTCGCACTGCAGGAAAGTCTCCAGCTTTACTTCAGGCAGTCTGTAATTTTTTATAATTCTATTTACAAATGATAATTTACCTATGTCTGACCTGTCTTTTTTGCCCAATTTTCAAACTGGGATCCTTCTGCACGAATGATGTAGGTTATGATAATTTTATCCACACCTCCACCCTTGGGGGAACACAGTGAATTGGTTTTAATAACACACAAACACTTGATTTCTCTCTGCATTTCCTCAAAGGTTCCCACAACGTAAATCCAGAAATACAGCATCCTCTCCACAAATTTTATGTGTACTCTTTCAACTGATTTTATTTACCTTTCAACTAACATAGAGAAAAAATGACTTGTTTGAAGAATGGCTGATTTATGACTTATCAATAACTATATTGGACCATGAACATTATTGATCATTAATTGGCAATACTTAAACGATATAAATATGTTTTATTTTTCATTTTAGTAAAGTGTTGAAATATTGTTCTAGAATCCTCTGCACCTCCACCGTGCATGCAAATTTGCTGAATGGTGCACATCATATGGAAAATATCAGAGCAGAGTTCCTGATCGACCACTGTCCCTTTTCGAAGGTACAAATAAAAAATGCTCCATTTTCTTGCAAATAATTCTTTAATGATGAATAATTTTATTTTTTACTGATATGTTATTGCCTTCATTATGGAGCCTAATATACACTGCATAACTTACCTAGATCAAGAGGTTGATGCTAATGCTACATGTAAAGAGGGAAATATAAAAAGACAGCTCAAGTCAAATTAACATTAGTAAATAAGTAAATATGAATCATTAAAATGAGGTAAAAAATAAATTCTTGTATGTTCCATGGACATTATCTGGGTCTATTAATCTCACGTGACAAAAAGCCTTCAGGCAAAAGGCCCTTGGCGCGATCATTAGAACCCTTATAATGCCCTTGGTGCATAAATAACGAATTAATTTGCGTAACATTCATTCGTCCAGTTTTTATTGAAATTTTGAAAGAATACTTTTATATTATGTTCAGATGGAAGGTTTTTGTAGCTTATTTTCAAGCTCAGTCTGTTTTAGTTTTATGCAGGGGTGCAAGAAGGGAGGCTCATGGGGCTGCCCCCACCCCATTCCTCTCCCGTAGCTGATGACATTTAATCATACATGTACATAGTTTTAACTAATTTTCTATAATATTGGAAGTGTAATATCTCAATTAATTATAACTATAATCAAGAAATAAAAAAAAATTATTTCAGCATAAATGAAAAATTCTTTAAGAAAATATCTATTTGGATGCTCGCATATTAAGTCCCACCACAGAAAATTCTTAGATATGCCAGTGGCTTAATAGTTAAGTTTCTATTAAGATGTAGTTTACAATTCAAGCATCCAGTGAGTGAGGGAGCTAACCCACTAAATTTAAAACTTCAATTTATTGACATATTCAATGTGTTCATAAATCGATATTTTGAATTTTGTGTGTTAGCTCCCTCCGTCACTAGATGCCTCAATTGTATTAGAATGTATGTCATTATGATCTCTTATATGTTTCTTTCTTTTTAAAGGACTTGCCGGAGTTGTATACTTTCTGACTGACATCCAAGACCCTGAACATGCATTGTTTCCAGCATATGGATTGTAGATTTTCATTGGAATTATAACTTGACTCTCACACAGTATTTTATGGGCTGCTTTATAGATATGCTTTACTTGTGATGAAAATTTACAAAGAATCAACGAGTATTCATGCAAATAATGCTCATGACTGCTAGAAACAATGTAAATATAGATTTTTTTAAACATAAATGTATGCAAACTCATTATAACTTAATAAATTTACTTTGTGTGACAATTTTGTTCTGGCATTTGGAAAACATGAAAAAAATATACTACTGTGTAATGTTGCCTCCCTGATTCCAAAAAAGTGTTATTTTTTGGGTGATTTTTGTCTTTGGTTCAAAAACATCTGTCCATCTGTAGACCACACTACCACCTCAACCTTTCACAGGATTTCCTACTAATAAAATATTTCCTGATTGATTGGACCATAAATGACCTTGCACATTTTGGGGTATTAAAAAAAAGCTTCTATAATATATTCAATTTTTTCTTAAAAATTCACCCAATGTTTTGCGTGAGTAAGAGCGTAGAAAAAATTTGCAGGAGTTATTTTTTTCTTTCAAATGTGTTATTTCGAAAATTAGTTAAGTCCAAAATGTATTCAACTTTCTCAAAGAAATATTCTTTACTTGCATCTTACTTTCTTTACCATTAAAAATCTTTACAATTACTGTACCAATCTAGTTACATTACTTACTTTCCCATATACATGCATACAAGGTGTGGCTATTAAGTTTCAAGACTGCTCTAATAACACCAGAACAGATGATGTGAAAACGTAACCTTTTAATATGTTTCAAAGTAATCCTCTTCTGCCATAATACACTTCTGTGCTCGGCTGTATAAGAAACAACTTTTTAAAGTCGTCTTTCGGAAGGCTCTTCAATGTCGACGACACGTTCTTGATGTCTTCAACATCCACAAAGCATGTTCCTTTGATCACAGTTTTCCGTGTAGGAAGCAAAAGAAAGTCTGCGGGGGCCAAGTCAGGAGAGTATGGCGGATGATGCAGCTCCACGACCTTCTCCCATTCCGTCGAAAACGGGGACGTACTCTGTGGATTCTTTAACGGAGTCGGGAAAGAACTTATGCATACAACTGTCCTGTAACTGTGCCGGGTGGGACAAATTCATGCGCGATTAACATGACTTTGACTTCAATTTTTTAAATCGAATTTTTTTCTGTTTATGGGAGCTGGGAGAACGCCATTCTGTCCTCTTCTCTCTTGGTTTCATGGTCGTATTGACTGGTGACCACGTTTCGTCACCAGTCAGTATGGAAATCAGGGTCAGCGTCAGCGTTGTCGATGAGTTCACCACACGAGTCCTTTTGGACTTGCTTCTGATCGTCCGATAAACAGTGCGGGACAAATCTGGAACACACTTTGCGTTTCCGCAGGTCTTGCGTCAGAATTTGGCGAACCACCTCTTTGTCAATGTTTAGTTCACTGTCCAGCATTCGAATAGTCAGTCGCCGATCCGCTGTTACAAGTTCGCGGACTTTCTCAATTGTTTCAGGCGTACGCATGGACAACGGCCTTCCAGTGAGGGCATCATCTTAAACACTTTCACGGTCGCCCATACCATTCAAATGAGCTGGAACGGGATAATGTTTTCTCGCCATACACTTGTTTTAACATTGCATGTGTTTCTCTCGCACTTTTACCCAGATTAAAGCAGAATTTGATGTTCACCCTGTGCTTCATTTCAGCTCTTCCACAACACCTTTCCCACTTTACCAGATACGTTTCCATACTCTTTCCCAGTCTAGCACGTTTCTACAACTAACGCGCGCAGTATGGGCAAAGCCATCTTTGTTCAGTTTTGTGAACGCACGGAAAGTACAACGCACGTTCATGCCACTGCGGTGCGATCATTCCTGCCCTTACGGGCATCTATGGCCAATCCTGCAACATAAAGAAAAACTGGTCAAAAATGACTTTAGCCAACTAGCGCGCGCATTGCGTGTGCACAAATGCTAAGCTTATGTTTCGAGTCTCATTTCTGTGTTTCAGATTACTCTTCCTCCAGGAAGTGCTTCGGTCGCGTATACTTCACCCGTTGATCGGGTTGGTATGAGGCGATCTCGGATATGAGAGTTTCCCGAGTCAGCTGCTTTTAAAAAAATGACACTATTTTTGATATGATCAATCAGTAGTGACATTGATAAATCGCGATGTAAATTTTTAATGGGAATGTATCTAGGGGCGCAAAGGGTGGCCGTGAGGCATTCGTTTCGAAATACTTGCAGATTATTCAAATGTGTATTTGCTGCAATTTCCCAACTGCGGCCTAACAATTGCTTTATAATGCGCGCGGCAGTTTGCCGTTGACAGTTTGCTCCGCTTGTGAAACAGGCTTCGCAATCTGCGTCTGGTCTGTCGCGCTTTCTTTCGCACGTTTTCAATGTGCAGATTAAACGTAAGTGGGCTGTCTAATGTGACACCTAAATATTTGACATGTTTTGCCCAATTAATCGCGTCTCCGCACAGCGCGAACGGCTTCGGCAGCGTGAATCGCCGTCGCCGAGAAAAGAGCTGCACTCTTACTCACTTTGACCTTGACCCGTCACAGCTTCAGTCAATCCTGGATTAGTAGTAAATGCAGATCCAAGTACTTCTGGAGAAGCTCGATCTTTTTCGTGGTATTACAGCCGTATAGTCTGCGTACAAGGCGAGTTCCGTTTGAGGGCGCGTGGGAATATCAAATACCTAAGGGCTGAAGAGTATAGGAGCAATCACGCTCCCTTGCAGCACTCCGGCTCGTATGGCGCGGCGGGTAGATTTAGCATTTAGACGCGTCACTTGGAACGTTCTGTTTGCTAGATAAGAGTGGATAAGATGCACAAGGTACAAAGGAAAGTTCATGGATTAAAGTTTATAAGGAGACCGACATGCCAAACCTTGTCAAAGGCACTGGCAACGTTGAGGAACGCTCCACCCATGAACCGGCCCTCTTGAAGTTGCGTCTTATGCGGTCCGTGATTCGCACAAGCTGATGCGTTGTGCTATGACCCGCACGAAAGCCAAACTGCCAAACTTATTTATGACTGAATTATCTGAAATATACTTGAGAATTCTGTTTTGAATGAGTTTCTCGCAAAGTTTTCCAAGCGTGTTTTGGGCTTATGGGCCTGTACGACAAGGGCAATTTCGGGTTTTAATGGCAAATTCTACACCCAAGATTCTGGACTACCCATGGGTTCACCCCTCTCACCTTTATTAGCTGATATATGCCGACCAGGAAGTTAGGGTTTTTCCGGTAAGGGAGCTGATGCTGTGTGCGTGCTCCGAGGTGAAGAGTGGTTGAGTGCCACGATCCACGCCGATTCTCATTTCGATAAGATCGCTCCTGCGATCCGGAGGCAACCAGGCCGTGGTGCGCCAGAACGGGACTTTGTGTCCCAGCGTGACATCCCGGTCACGGAAGCTAGGCTTTTTGTGCGCGCTGTTCAAAAGTAGGAGTGGCGAATCGCCACAATCAAAACATCTTCAATCGGGTTTGGATCGCTCCCGCGATCAGGGGATAGTAGGTCTATCAATAAGAGCTAGGGTGTAGTAAGAATATTAAGTGTAATATTATTGTTTTTGTTTTCCTTTGTTAATAATATATTTGTTTATACGAAAGCTTGTTGTTGTTTGGTCAGCCTGTGAGTAATCCATGACGTCACAGATGATTTCGCTAATGTAAAGTTTCTATACGAGTGTATCTAGGGGCGCAGAGGGTGGCCCTGAGACACTCGTTTTGAACTGCTTGGAGTTTGTTTTTGAGGAGATAATTTGCTGCAATTGCCCAACTTTGGCATCGCGTAGTCTATTTGCGGTTTATTGCTTTTATTGCCTAATTAGGTTGCTTTATAAAGCGTGATGCAGTATGCCGTTGCCAGTTTGCCCTCCGCTTGTGAAACAAGCTTGGCAATCTGCTCGGGTCTGCCCGCGCTTTTCCTGGCGCACATTTTCGATGTGCAGGATTGAATGTCAAGAGCTGTCTAAAGTACTCCTAAATAGTTTGACATTTTTGGACAAATTAATCGCGTGCTCCGCGCATTTAGGCGCGAAGTGGCGCTTTGGCCGGCACATTGGAAATGCTCTGTCCCGGCGGTGTGAGGGTGTAACTGTAGCTCTTTACATTTGACTTCTGACCCCTGGCACAGTTTGGCAGGCCACTACCTGGGATATAGATAACAAATGTTGGATGCACAAGTACTTCCTGGAGATTAAGCTCGATACTTTTTGCATACCGTGGCTTATTACATTGCCGTATCGTTCTGGGCATACAAGGCGGAGCTCTGTTTTGAGGGTGGGTAGGAATATCACGCACGTAAAGGCCTGAAGAGGCGTAGGAGCAATCCAAGCTCCCATTGCGCACGCTCGGCCCGTACGGGCGCTGGGCGGGTGGATTTGGCAATTCAGGAAGCGTCACTTGAAACGTTCTGTTTGCTAGGTACGGAAATGGATAAGATGTATAAGGTATATAGGAAACGGTTCATGATGGAGTTTGTAGAGGAGGCCGCGTGCAGACTTATCGAAGGCGCTGGCAACATCGAGGACACTCCACCAGTGAATCGGCGCTCATTGAAGTTGCGTTTTAATGGCGGCGCCGTGATTCGCACAAGCTGATGCGTTTGTGCTGTGTCCCTGCGCGACAACCCGACTGCTCTTATTCAACAGTCGCATTTTCTGAAACATATTTTAAAAATTACTGTTTTGAATAGTTTTTCACCACAAAGCTTTCGACCTGTTTAGTTGGCTAATGGCGCTGTACGACTCGGGCTTTTCGGATTTTTTCCCTGCTTGTAAAAGTTAAAAATATGTTGGGTGTTTTCCACTGACTTCGGGAAATGCGTGAAACATAAATAAAGCATTAAACGTGCGACTAAAAACACTATGGCTTGCTGCGGGCAGCTTTTTCCAGACGTCCGTTAGAGATGCCGTCGGGGCAGGAGCTTTTCTAGCTTCAGCTCCGAGACGCCGTTTAACTTCATCCTCTGAGCGAAACTCGCTGTCGGCTGGCGCGTGCAAGGCGCGCCATTACGTTTTGTGTTGTATTCGACAACATGCGGTATCGGCGGCGCCTCTTGAATCCGGTTGAAACTAAGATTCTCAAGACATTAGCTGGAGTTCCGCTTTCCTCTTCGATTCTGCGGCTCTCCTGTGCAGGTCTGAAGCGTACGGCACCGTTATTGGCTTTTCTGGAAAGCATGCGAGTGACTCGGCACAGTGAATTCATCTTCAGGTTTGAGACACTGACAAAAGTCAATTTGGCCGCATTTCGCTGGATTTGCGGTATTCGCCAGGTAATTCGATTTCTACTTTACGTTTCAAATGCGATTTAGCTCGCTTTTATTCAAGCGGGTTGTCGCGTGCTCTGCCACAATTCTGCGCGCCCTGTTTTTTCCCTGGAAATAAGTTTAGTTAGATAGGGGATTATAGTTGCTCCTTTTCTGGGACGTGCTTCTCGCTGCTGAGTTTAGGTCTGTCAGTCAAAGCTTCGGCAAATTGTTCTGCTCGAACAGCTTCTATTATCTGCTGCGGGGTCTGGACAGGGCAGAAATGCATCGGGTATGTCTGCTGCTGCAAGCTCCGTCTACGAATTTCTTCTCGAGACCGTGCGCCCTCTTCTGTGCGTCGTGGGTTGCAGTCGATAGGGTTATCCCAGGGCCGCGCCTTCCATATTCGCTATGCATCGGGAAGTGTCAGAGGAGAGTTCGTAAATGGTGGTTTAAGTAGTAGGGAGTGTAAGTGAATATTTCTGCCAAAGCGCTATATCTAAGTTTTCGGGCTTGCAGTTCGTTCTAAAGGAATACTAGGTGGGCGTATTGGGTGCGTCTATCTCGCAGCCGTTTTTGCAATCGGCGGTTGCTTTCAGGCTTTACGGCCGCGGGGACAGGTAATTACGGGAGCTTCCAGGCTCATGTGTTTGGCATTAAAATCGCCAGCCACAAGTGTTGGAGTTGTGGTTAACCTCTACTAGTTTTTTTGGCTATGTCCTGCAGGCTATAGGGCGCTGCGTATCCGCGGTGCGATCGGGGCGTGGCGTAGATGGATCGAGACGCAGCGGCCCTCGCTCAGTCTGACGAAGAACAGCAGTGTGCCTCGGCGTGCTGCAGCTGGCAGAAGGTGCTGTATCATATGAATTTTATGATTTTTAAATAAATAAAGGTATTGTCAGTAGCTCAATAGTTTAATTCAACTCATGATAGTCGATCGCGTAGCGATCATCTTCAAGCTAAAATGTGAATATACAAAATATATAAACAGTGTATATTGTCTACAGGATGCGTAAGCAAACTGGGAGTCGTACATACTTGCAGTTCTGGGCCGAAAAAACTTCTGCGAATTTTTTGAGCGTGTGTCTGTATTAAAGCACAGTCGGTCGCAGCGGGAGGGGTCGGGAAGAGGGGTGGGGTGCGGGTGAGAGGATCGTAAACGCCGGGGGTCTGGTGGATGCTTGAGAGACGGTCGGCGAGCGAAGGTTAGTGGAGTGGGGAGGGCTGGGGGTGGGTTAGGGGTGTACACTTTGTGCTAATTTAGCAGAGGTGAAGAGAGTTCAGGGATTTGTTGGTTAAGACATGCAATGTTCTGTTTTTTGAGGGCGTTTGTTGTATGTGTAGGGCTTCTAATTTTATTCGGTTCCAGTATCTGTTCTCAATTTCTAGAATTCGGAAATTTATGTGTTTATCAAATGTGGTTTTGTTTAAATTTAGGCGATCCGCAAAGTGTGAGACTGGTGGTAGTGTTATTTTTCCATGCTTGTTCGTGTTCTTCGATTCTCTGTGAGAATTTACGGCCCGTTTGTCCTATGTATATGCATTGCAATTGTTGCACGTGAGAGCATAGACTCCGCATAAGGATGTAGTGGGATTGTGTCTTTATGTGTTGCATAGTGTTTTGTATAATGTATGAGTGTTGTTGAAAGAAGTTTTTAGACCGAATTTATGAGTGTGGAGGCTATTTTTAAAGAAAGAGGTCCTATATAAGGATTGTGAGGTTACTTGGCTGTAGTGTTTCTGTCAATTGGTGTGAGAGTAGTGTGTTTGCGGATATTGAGTGTATTTGTTTTTTTGACAATTAATTTGTCAATCATGTTGCAGTCGTATCATTCATTCTGGCTATATGTTTTATTGTGTTATTTCCTTTTTTGTGTTTTCTGGGGACATAGGTATGAAAATTAATCGATGCCACCATCGCATGAAAGGCTGCGTGTTTGTGTGTGTGGGGGTGTTGTGAAGTGTTGTGTATGATTGTGTCCGTGTGTGTGGTTTTCTGAATATGTTAAATCATGATGGTCCTGTGCTAGTGTGATGGTGAGATCAAGGAAGTTTAAAGATTTTTGTTTCATTTTCTATCTCCGTGGTGAATTTTATGTTGGGTGTAGGGGTTTGATTACTGTGTAAAAATATAAAGTTGTCTGGTGGTGCCTGTCCATAGTGCTAAACGTCGTCTACGTATCTGTGCCAGTACAGGAGATTTTTTAGAAGTGAATGACCAGAAGTAAACAATATATTTTCCCAGTTGTCCATAAATATATCAGCTAATAAAGGTGAGAGGGGTGAACCCATGGTAGTCCAGAATCTTGGGTGTAGAATTTGCCATTAAAACCCGAAATTGCCCTTGTCGTACAGGCCCATAAGCCCAAAACACGCTTGGAAAACTTTGCGAGAAACTCATTCAAAACAGAATTCTCAAGTATATTTTCAGATAATTCAAGTCATAAATAAGTTTGGCAGTTTGGCTTTCGTGCGGGTCATAGCACAACGCATCAGCTTGTGCGAATCACGGACCGCATAAGACGCAACTTTCAAGAGGGCCGGTTCATGGGCTGGAGCGTTCCTCAACGTTGCCAGTGCCTTTGACAAGGTTTTGCATGTCGGTCTCCTTATAAACTTTAATCCATGAACTGTTCCTTTGTACCTTTGCATCCTTATCCACTCTTATCTAGCAAACAGAACGTTCCAAGTGACGCGTCTAAATGCTAAATCTACCCGCCGCCGCCATACGAGCCGGAGAGTGCTGCAAGGGAGCGTGATTGCTCCTATACTCTTCAGCCCTTAGGTATTTGATATTCCCACGCGCCCTCAAACGGAAACTCGCCTTGTACGCAGACTATACGGCTGTAATACCACGAAAGATCGAGCTTCTCCAGAAGTACTTGGATCTGCATTTACTACTAATCCAGGATTGACTAAGCTGTGACGGGTCAAGGTCAAAGTGAGTAAGAGTGCAGCTCTTTTCTCGGCGACGGCGATTCACGCTGCCGAAAGCCGTTCGCGCTGTGCGGAGACGCGATTAATTGGCGCAAAACATGTCAATATTTAGGGTGTCACATTAGACAGCCCACTTACGTTTAATCTGCACATTGAAAACGTGCGAAAGAAAGCGCGACAGACCAGACGCAGATTGCGAAGCCTGTTCACAAGCGGAGCAAACTGTATCAACTGGCCAAAACTGCCGCGCGCATTATAAAGCAATTGTTAGCCGCAGTTGGGAATTGCAGCAAATACACATTTGAATAATCTGCAAGTATTTCGAAACCGAATGCCTCACGGCCACCCTTTGCGCCCCT
Organism: Gryllus bimaculatus; assembly: GCA_017312745.1. Classification (NCBI taxonomy): domain Eukaryota; kingdom Metazoa; phylum Arthropoda; class Insecta; order Orthoptera; family Gryllidae; genus Gryllus; species Gryllus bimaculatus. The sequence continues at coordinate 15,987,760 of BOPP01000009.1, read as the reverse complement.
AGATACATTCCCATTAAAAATTTACATCGCGATTTTCAATGTCACTACTGATTGATCATATCAAAAATAGTGTCATTTTTTTAAAAAGCAGCTGACTCGGGAAACTCTCATATCGAGATCGCCTCATACCAACCCGATCAACGGGTGAAGTATACGCGACCGAAGCACTTCCTGGAGGAAGAGTAATCTGAAACACAGAAATGAGACTCGAAACATAAGCTTAGCATTTGTGCACACGCAATGCGCGCGCTAGTTGGCTAAAGTCATTTTGGTGACCGAAGTTTTTCGCTTTATGTTGCAAGGATTGCCAATAGATGCCCGTAAGGCAGAGGAATGATCGCACCGCAGTGGCAAGAACGTGCGTTGTACTTTCCGTGGCGTTCACAAAACTGAACAAAGATGGCTTTGCCCATACTGCGCGCGTTAGTTGTAGAAACGATGCTAGACTGGGAAAGAGTATGGAAACGTATCTGGTAAAGTGGGAAAGGTGTTGTGGAAGAGCTGAAATGAAGCCAAGGGTGAACATCAAATTCTGCTATTAATCTGGGTAAAAGTGCGAGAGAAACACATGCAATGTTAAAACAAGTGTATGGCGAGAAAACATTATCCCGTTCCAGCTCATTTGAATGGTATGGGCGACCGTGAAAGTGTTTAAGATGATGCCCTCACTGGAAGGCCGTTGTCCTATGCGTACGCCTGAAAACAATTGAGAAAGATCCGCGAACTTGTAACAGCGGATCGGCGACTGACTATTCGAATGCTGGACAGTGAACTAAACATTGACAAAGAGGTGGTTCGCCAAATTCTGACGCAAGACCTGCGGAAAACGCAAAGTGTGTTCCAGATTTGTCCCGCACTGTTATCGGACGATCAGAAGCAATCCAAAAGGACTCGTGCTGGTGAACCTCATCGACAACGCTTGACGCTGACCCTGATTTCCATACTGACTGGGACGAAACGTGGTCACCAGTCAATACGGACCATGAAACCAAGAAGAGAAGAGGACAGAATGGCGTTCTCCCAGCTCCATAAACAGAAAAAAATTCGATTTAAAAAATTGAATCAAAGTCATGTTAATCGCGCATGAATTTGTCCCACCCGGCACAGTTACAGGACAGTGTATGCATAAGTTCTTTCCCGACTCCGTTAAAGAATCCACAGAGTACGTCCCCGTTTTCACGGAATGGGAGAAGTCGTGGAGCTGCATACATCCGCCATACTCTCCTGACTTGGCCCCCGCAGACTTTCTTTTGCTTCCTACACGAAAACTGTGATCGAAAGGAAACATGCTTTGTGGATGTGAAAGACATCAAGAACGTGTGCGACATTGAAGAGCCTCGAAAGACGACTTTAAAAAGTTGTTTTCTTATACAGCCGAGCACAGAAGGTATTATGGCGAGAAGGATTACTTTGAAACATATTAAAAAGGTTACGTTTTCACATCATCTGTTCTGGTGTTATTAGAGCAGTCTTGAAACTTAATAGCCACACCTTGTATGCATGTATATGGGAAAGTAAGTAATGTAACTAGAGATGGTACAGTAATTGTAAAGATTTTTATGTAAAGAAAGTAAGATGCAAGTAAAGAATATTTCTTGAGAAAGTTGAATACATTTTGGACTTAACTAATTTTCGAAATAACACATTTTGAAAGAAAAAAATAACTCCTGCAAATTTTTTCTACGCTCTTACTCACGCAAAACATTGGGGTGAATTTTTAAAGAAAAATTGAATATATTATAGAAGCTTTTTTAATACCCCAAAATGTGCAAGGTCATTTATGTCCAATCAATCAGGAAATATTTATTAGTAGGAAATCCTGTGAAAGGTTGAGGTGGTAGTGTGCGTCTACAGATGGACAGATGTTTTGAACAAAGACAAAAATCACCCAAAAAATAACACTTTTTTGAATCAGGGAGGCAACATTACACAGTAGTATATTTTTTTCATGTTTTCCCAAATGCCAGAACAAAATTGTCCACACAAAGTAAATTTATTAAGTTATAATGAGTTTGCATACATTTATGTTTAAAAAAATCTAATATTTACATTGTTTCTAGCAGTCATGAGCATTATTTGCATGAATACTCGTTGATCTTTGTAAATTTTCATCACAAGTAAAGCAATATCTATAAAGCAGCCCATATAAAATACTGTGTGAGAGTCCAAGTTATAATTCCAATGAAAATCACAATCCATATGCTGGAAACAATGCATGTTCAGGGTCTTGGATGTCCAGAAAAGTATACAACTCCGGCAAGTCCTTTAAAAAGAAAGAAACATATAGAGATCATAATGACATACATTCTAATACAATTGGGAACTAGTGACGGAGGGAGCTAACACACAAAATTCAAAATATCGATTTATGAACACATTGAATATGTCAATAAATTGAAGTTTTAAATTTAGTGGTTAGCTCCCTCACTCCTGGATGCTTGAATTGTAACTACATCTTAATAGAAACTTAACTATTAAAGCCACTGCATTCTAAAGAATTTTCTGTGGTGGGACTCTAATATGCGAGCATCCAATAATATTTTCTTAAAGAATTTTTCATTTATGCTGAAATAATTTTTTTTTATTTCTTGATTATAGTTATAATTAATTGAGATATTACCTTCCAATATTTAGAAAATTAGTTAAAACTATGTACCATGTATGATTTAAATGTTCTCAGCTACGGAGAGGAATGGGGTGGGGCAGCCGCAATAGGCTTCCTTCTTTGCACCCTCATAAAACTAAAACAGACCTGAGCTTGAAAATAAGCTACAAAAACCTTCATCTGAACATAATATAAAAGTATTCTTTCAAATTTCAATAAAACTGGACGAATGAATGTTACGCAAATTAATTCGTTATTTTGCACCAAGGGCATTATAAGGGTTCTTAAATGATCGCGCCAGGGCCTTTTGCTGAAGGCTTTTTGTCACGCTGAGATTAATTAGCACCCAGATAATGTCCATGGGAACATACAAGAATTTATTTTTTACCTCATTTTAATGATTCATATACTTATTTACTAATGTTAATTGGACTTGAGCTTTGGTCTTCTTTTATATTTCCCTCTTTACATGTTAGCATTAGCATCAACCTCTGATCTAGTAAGTTTATGCAGTGTTATATTAGGCCCCATAATGAGGCAATAACATATCAGTAAAAAATAAAATTATTCATTCATTTAAAGAATTATTTGCCAAGAAAAATGGAGGCATTTTTTAATTCTGTAACCTTAAAAGGGACAAGTGTCGATCAGAGACTCTGCTCTGATATTTTTCCATATGATGTGCACCATTCAGCAAATTTGCAATGCACGGTGGAGGTGCAGAGGATTCTAGAACAATATTTTCAACACTTTACTAAAAATGAAAAATAAAACATATTTATATCGTTAAGTATTGGCCAATTAATGATCAATAATTTCATGGTCCAATATAGTTATTGGATAGTCATAAAGATCAGCCATTCTTCAACAAGTCATTTTTCTGTATGTTAGTTGGAAAGGAAATAACAATCAGGTTGAAAGAGTACACAAAAATTTGTGGAGAGGATGCTGTATTTCTGGATTTACCGTTGTGCGGAACCTTTGAGGAAATGCAGAGAGAAATCAAGTGTTTGTGTGTTATTAAACCAATTCACTGTGTTCCCCAAGGGTGGGAGTGTGGATAAATTTATCATAACGCTACAATCAATTCGTGGCAGAAGGATCCCGTTTGAAAAATTGGGCAAAAAAGACAGGGTCAGAACATAGTAAATTATCCATTTGCTAAATAGAAATTATAAAAAATTACAAGCTGCCTGAAGTAGAAGGCTGGGACTTCCTGCAGTGCGAAAATGTCTAAGTATTGTCCCAATTGGGACAAAATCTCAGCTGTGGATGAGCAATCTGATCGAGAGCTATCAACAAAATAAAGTTGCTAACAAACCCCTGAATTGAATAAGTGCGTCAGCTAATGATCTGTCTAAGAACTAACATTTAAATTGGACAATAGATTATAATAATATGAATTATTTTGTACATTATTACGTTTATTGTGTTAATATTTGATATTACGGTTTACAATTACTAGTACTGATCCTTAAATAATTTTATATTATTCATGCCACGTGTCAGCAGGAAGGGTAGGACATGAAAT
>BOPP01000009.1:15946504-15977739 GCA_017312745.1 Gryllus bimaculatus | reverse complement strand
TTTTTCTGCCCAGACCCACAGCTGCTGCTCGTTTGAACGCTTGCACTTGGCGGTAGAAGATGGACCTTTGCAAGCGCGAATGAACAGCAGTCAGCAGTTTCTGAAGTCATGCAGTTGAGAAGCTGAGCTGTGAAGCTGATGCTCATCGCCCGTAAGCAGTGTTGCAGTAGACACCGTGGTGTTCGCAGTGCAAGTGTGCCTGCGCAAGAGAATCTGGTTGCGCAGGGGAAATATTGTCTGGCAGATCTTGGTCAAGTGCAGGCACCTGGATCAGAGCTCCACTGGCTGATACAGAAGTAAAAGAGACTGTTGTTAAATAATTAGATGGTATAGAGATGTGAACGTGTAAAATAAAATCATCAAGAGAACGGAATCTGTGTAAAGAAAAAAAATAATTGTAATATATCTGTCAAACTTAGGACAAGTATATGTTAGTGTATATTGTTCCGCCGAATAAACGTAATTGTTTAAATATTGTGTTGGTTTTAATTCACCACGGAGAAACGTTACAATACTTTTTACGCTTTCTGTGTACGCCGTGGTTTGCGCAGGCAGACGTTGTTTATTTGCATAAGTATGAATTCAAGGTTCGCTCTCGCAGCAACGACTAGAAGTACTATTAATAGTTTCTTCATACCAATGAAAATTGTTTCTTATGCGTGTAATGAAAACATTCATTTAACGTTTTGTTGATATCTACATGTGCTGTGTGTATAATTGTAGAGGGATGTGGGTGTACAGTGAAGATGTGTCTTGTTTGATTTGTTTGGTTTGTTTTACCTGTACCAGTATTTTCGTTATCAGCAGTGATTCCGGGAAACTTTCAAGTCAGCGTTTTCAGTCAGTAGCTTTCTCAAGGGTAAAAACTTTTTAACAGTTGGGTGACTATCACGAAAAGCGAAAAGCTTACTGTCAAATAATATTGAATAATTACTTTAAATATTTCTAAGGAAGTGATGTGAATTGTTCCAAGAAATCTGTTGATAATATCGAGTAAATCTTTATTGAAAATTTGTTTTCAACATGAATTGCTTTGTTTTTTGTTGTTCTTTTTTTTGATATTGTGTTAGTATATTGGAAGTTGCCTTAATACATTTTTAAACAACTAAATACGTTTCGTTAACAACTTTCCCTTTTAGAATGGAAGTAGATGGATAAGGAAGAGTGTGAAGTAGTAGGGGAAAACTTGTTCTATGTCACAGCACAAAAAACAAACATTTTAAATTAACAGTAGTAAAATAACTTGAAATAAATTATCGACAAAATTCTAATCGTGCTACAACACTTCGGAAAAAATTTAAAAAGCACCCAAATTTAAATCTATTGAAAGAATAGCGCAAGTTACTCGAAAACTGCCAACGACCATAATCAACAATTTTAATGTTGTCGGTATCTGGAAGTCTGTACATCAATGCCTAGCTGTAAACTCATACTGAAAATAATACACCGTTTGATATTAACTTAAAGGTATCCGTTCGCGAAGACATTCAATACGTAAACATCGTTTGAGCAACATTTCTAGATACGGATATGAAGTATAAGCCTACTGAATTTTCTTGAATTACGTAAGAACACAATATAATCCAATACCTTTTAGAATACAAATAAGGTAATTTTTCAATTTTTTTCGCACCCCAGCAAGTTGACGCCCTGCCCTTCCAAGGCTCCCTCTTTTCATCATAACAAATCCAGGGAAAGTTAAATAATATTGCAAAGACTAAGTTTGAACTTTCCCTGTACTGTATTTTCGCATAGAAAACTTACTTTGATTTCTCAAGTGTAAAAACATTTTCTAATATTTCCAATTTTCAGTTTTGTTGCATTTCTGCATTTGTCATATGTGTGACACAAATTCGAATTTAATGGGTCTATAAAAACTTGCGTACTTTTCGCCTTTTTGTTCTCTTCAAAGATGTAGATAATTATTTTTCAGGTCTGCCTTACGTCGTTTTCTGCACTTCTTCCTTGACACACAATTTCGTCACCCAGTCATGCCGCGTCATGTCAGTTCCTTGCCGCGAATCATTGTGTTACAAGCCTTCCATTTGTCAGCAATTTGACAGGTGAATCTCCGTGTCTTCTCACTTAATACTGTCACTGGAATACTTACAAGAACGTGATATATTCTGCATTAGCCTTTTCTATTCCGTAAATCTGTTGCATGAGAGAGCTCACCCTCACGCAAGTGGTCAAAAAGCTCCCGTCGAGTAACTGTAAAAGCATCTGAAAATAAATATTTTTTTCGTAAAGAGGCAAATTCGGGCAAAACATGTTTCCACCATTCTTTTTCAGAAGGTTTAGGGAATATAATCGTGCAAAGATCATTCATGGCAATTGCTGGCAACTCAAGAAAACTCGTTTAAATTTCCGATCACTACGAAACCTGTCTCAAATATATGGTGATACTTCGCATATAAAATAAAACGAAAAAATGTAAAAGTATGTATTAAACGTAAGAGTATTCTAAAGAACATTCTCGTCCATATTGAACAATCACGTTATCCTTATGAATGCAGTGGCAGTGGGCAATAACAACCAAGCGCGTCAAAGCAGGACTGAGGCACAGCTGCGCGCGCGGCTCGAACAGACCCCCTTCTTCTGAGAAATTAATGTTGCACTTATGGGAACAGATGCAGTCCTGGCAGGAAATAATATATTTAATCATAATATACGTATATTCCTAACAATTCTAAACAATATGGTACAATACAATAAAGTATCCTTTCAGACTGTTACATTCAATTTAGGGTATGGGTGGTATGGATGGTGCGAATAGTTCGAATTTAGTGCAATCATTTTGTAAGCTTTTTGCTAATATACACACAAATGCACATAAAATACCACCCGCAATATGTCCGGTGTGTTTCTTTAGTAACATCTGTTTCAATTAGTTCAGAAAATTCTGTTCCAAGATCAACTACTTCAATTGAGGCTTTCTCGGATTTACTTTACTTCCATATTTTTGTACCCGAATTTTTGAAAATATTAAAACTCTACGAACTCAGTATAATTTGTATCAACTATTACTTCTGTAATTTCTCTATTAATCCTTTTGTAGGCGAATATATATAAACAGTAAAATACGACTCTTTTCTTGAATAAGGTTTTTAATAAGAACTAGTTGTTTGTCACATTCATTTAAAAATCGGTATTTGCATACTTAAGAACGTAACTGTGAGAAGTCGAACGTAATAAGTTAAATTTGCTTTTATTTTGTAGCATTACTCACAATTTGTTTTTCTCCATATTCATTTGAAATTCTTCAAATTTAATAAGTTTGCCACAACAAACCACGTATTTGGGAATTTCTTACAATATTCTGGCCGGACCCAGAACAAATTATCAGTTCTTCACTAGGAGACCGAGGCGCGTAAAATGACACCTCATATGTCTTGATTGGTGTATGGAAGTGGTCTATCCGTGAGTGACGGATCCGCACACAAGCAAACTCGCAGTTACTCAAACACTATGTATAGGGACTAGAATGTGACGTCGCCGACGCTGTAAACTGTTTGAAAAGTATTTTTATACGTTTAAAATGTACGTCATCGATGGCTTTGTTCAAATACATTCTTACAGTCTCTGGCATTGGACGTAGGTACCAATGAATCGTAGCAGCTAGTTATGCTTTATTTTTGTTCAAAAATTTCCAACCCCAAATGGTCTTGTATGTTACCTCTTTACGGGATATGAACTGGTAATATTGCAATTTCAAAATTATAATCTCCGTAAGTCCTTGTAGGTACTAATGAGGCGGAATGGTTAGAATTTAGTACAGCTACATTTGTTTTACGTTTTTTTGCTAATATGCACAAAAATTCACATAAAATATAATATGTGAGCTGCTCTTCAGCCGTGTTTATGTATGCCTGTACGTGTGTGCCGCCCATTTATCCTTCAATCTTCATATCATCATTACATCATCCATCCCCTAGGACAATCAATCCTGGGGATGATGATGATGATAATAATAATAATAACAACAACAACAACTGAGCGAAGTGGCTCAGGACTGACGCGCTGACGTCGCAATCGAGAGGCCCCGGTTCTATACCCAGACGGACCATCGCCTCATCATCCTATCACCTCCAAATACATAATTCAAGGCATAACAACCTCTTAAAGAAACAAAAGAATACCCCAAAATGAATGTTATGTCATATTAAACAGTAAAATTAGCACTACTCATTTGAAAAGTTTAAAACAATTGAAGCCATTTTTTAAAAAGATGCAAGTTTTGTGCATTTCTAGAAAAACGGAATTTTGAACTCATTTTCACAGAAAAGTGCTGATTTTCGAAGAATTTCCTAAAACACATGAACTCATAAAAACAATAAGGTGAAAAATTGCCGCCAATGTAAATATTAACAACGTTAAAGACAAATTAAATTTTTTCTAGTTTTTTGAAAAATGGCAAAATGGCGTTTATGTCATATTGTAGAGTACGTTTAACACTATCCCTACGAAAAGTTTAAAGAACAAATTTGGAGCCATTTATTAGATTTTTTTGAAATTGCACATATTGCTCCCAACATTGCATTAAATTACTAAAATTTTCAAAAAATGTGCATGGCATATGTTTCTTGTAAAATTAGAGTAAAATACAATTATAAAGGTAGTATAGGTCCGATTTTCACTGTTATCTCTGAATTTCGAAAAATTTCAAAAGTTTGCATTTTTTCGTTGTTTTTTTTCTACACCTACAAAATTAAAGTTAGATATTTATCCTTCAAATATGTTCTCCGCATTTCGTTCAGTTTTTAAGGTAATATTAATAAAATGGTAAAAAATTAAGGTTAAGTTAATATTTCAAAAAAATAGTAGTGTTCGGGCTATGTTGGGAGAAACGTGCAATTCTAAAAAATAAAATACAAGCTTTTCTCAAAATCGGTTTCAATTTTTTTCTTTGAAATTTTGGTAGGGATAGTACTGTAACGTTTCTCGGTGTTGAATACACACTCGGGTAACATTTAACAACGTTTATTCGTGAACAATTATACACTAAAACCACTAACACTAAAAACTACTTGAACTATATACACGTAGATTACACAGTTCTTGTGCTCATTTCCTTTCTTCTTACACACGACTCCTTTCTCTTGATTATTTATTTACACAGTTCACCTCATATCACTATTTATTTACACTGTTCTCTGCAATCTGATAATTTATTTACACTGATCACTTCTTCACAGTATCACACAGTCCGCTGCACTGTCCCACCAGTTGGAAGCCCTGGTTTTGTCGCTAGCGTTGTTCATAGATGGACACACCATCATTCGATTTTTCGGTTTCAAGGACCTACAAAACTGGTGAAGAGGATTTTTCTAAATTTGCCACTGGATTTATCCACTTTTTCTTTACCAGAATCCTGTATTAAGAGTTTTTCTGCCACAAATTTGCAGTTTTTTCGCGCAGCTTAACATAACTTTGTCTCTACTCTGTAAAAATATTTTCGGATAATCATTAAAACAAATTGAATCGTATCGCAACATGAGCTGAGTGTGGTCTGCGTCTTTCTATATAATCTGTAATATGACATATACGACCACAACATTTTGAATAAAATGTTTCTAAATAACCGATCATACTCGACTCACAGTCGGGCAATTATATAGCATCCCTAGGATGGGGGAATATAGTAACTAAGAAGCGGATTTTGATGACCTAATACATCGCCTACAGTGAATAAAATAATCTTAAAATGTTTTTAAAATGCTCTAAAAGTAAAGAAAATGTAAAAATTGTTATCAAAACAAATCCAGGTACGAAATTCAAGCTGTTGGATAAGTTAATGGTGTAATCGCAGTATCGGATCGAGGGGTCCATGCTCCCCCCATAAAAAAGGCCCAAACAAAAAATAATAAAATGGTAAAAGTGCTGGGAAAATAAAAATTAGGAACACAAGAAAAATTGCAGACGTCTAAAAGTATCGATAAAGTAACCGTGCGTTGTCCTTAGCATTTTAGTTACAAATCTTGATTGTCGCCGTATTTCAGTACAGTGGTACGTATGGAATATGTGAATTCGACTCTTCTCCAAAAGGCGTGTGTCACCTCATATCTCTTTCTTACTCCGCCTGACAAGCGGTGCTACGACGACTTCCAGGTATTGTAGTGTGGCCTACACAACCCGAAACTGTGTTGACGAAGTAAGGTCTCTCTCTAGGTGCCAAGCGAGTGATCGGGGGCCGCTGTGACATTTTGCGCAATTGCAGTGAGCTGGAATGAAAAGAATGGGGCACAGATCGCTTACATGCACCTCGAGACGGCGCGGTTAATAAGTACTTAAGAAGAGAAAGAAAATATCTAAAAAGAAAAAGAGAAAGAAATCTAATAAAAAGTAGAAAAAGCTTGAGACATATTTTGTGAAATCCTGTAGACTTTCATCAGTCCTGGACAGTAATGTTTGTAAGCGAATGTTTAATTTGAGGGAAAAAAAAAATTTATTCTCAAAGATTCATGCCGGACAGATTCCTCTATGCCAACATATGCAAAGAAAAATGAAACGAATAAACGACAACTATCGGAAATATTAAAGCTGGGAATATGGAATGTTACAGCTCTCTCGAATAAAGAAGCTGAATTAGAACAGGAATTAGATAAAGCTGGGATTGATATTGCTGCAATTACTGAAACCAAAAAAGTTACAGGGCTGATCAGAATTACAAAATTATATAATGACATACAGAAGAGTCCCCTAAAAACAGAGAGCATCGGCTGGAGTATCTATTTGGATCAGAAAAACATAATAGTATTGTATACTTTCAAAACCGAAAGAATAATAACAATGAGATTTAAAATAAATAGAGGTTACGTTTCAGTCTTTGCCTTGTACACACCAGAAGAAGGGAGAACCCAAGATGCGATAAAATTCTACGAACTACAGACAGCAATAAATAAGATTAATATGAGTATCTTCTTTTATTAGGGGATTTAAATGCAAGAGTAGGGAATATACCTATAAAAAAGATACAGTAGGCACAGAAGGTGAATACACACTTAACAATAATGGGAAGAAATTAATAGAATTTGCCACATACAATGAGCTGAGAATTACTAACACTTCCTTTAAACACCGAAATATTCACAAATTCACATGGACAGCACGTGGATCTGCCTCTATAATTGATTACGTCCTTGCAAACAATAAGACTTGGATAAATATCAAGGATGTAAGAGTATTGATGTGTCATCTGACCATGTCTTAGTAAGATGCTGCATAATGTTCCCGAAGTGAAGGAAGAAAACCATTTTAAAACCCAAACCAGAAATAGAAACATTTAAAGTTAACCTTTTACAAGATTGTAGCGTAAGACTTTTATACCAGAGTAGACTCAACCAGAAAAATCTTATTAACCCTATAAGTAACAATATAAATGAAGAATGGGCAAACATTAAAGAAATTATAACACAGGCAGCAACAGAAGCAATTGGGTCAAGGAAAAAGAAATTTTCAAAACGAGGGCTAAGGTTTTGGAATGATAATATCAAACAACTAATTAAAAAAAAAAAAAAAGAAGCGTATTTAAAGACTCTCTCATCTTCTGGGAATATGAATCATAGAATGGAATATAAAAAAATTGCTTTAGTTAAAAGAGAAGTCCGTAAGCTTAAACGAGAAAGTTGGGAAAGATATGTTAGCGAAATTGAACATGACTTATTTGGAAACCAAAGTAAGGCATAAAATTATAAAATATTTAAATAATCAAGAAAGAGATAAAGTTCAATTAAATATAATTTCAGAAACTAAATGGTTAAATTACTTTAAATCACTATGGACCTCTGAAGATGAAGAAGAAAAGAGGGGAATTAAAATTGATGTACGTAATTCTGTTGATCTGATCTCTGTGGATGAGTTGAAAGGAGCCTTTAACACAACAAAAAATAAAAAGGTTACCTGGTACTGATAATTTAACATGGAATTGACCAGATATGCATCAAATGAATTTATGCAGAGACTTCTTAACTTTATTAATATCTGCTGGTCCACTGGATACGTGCCAGAAGAACGGAATGAAACCCTTACCCACTATATCAGGTGACAAATCAGAATGTTCAAATTATAGGGCAGGTTTCACCAACCAGAATCAAGATGATGATCCCCAGTCATTGAAGATTTATTGTGGGGAGAGACACCACGAGTAATTCCCAAAAGAAGCAATCATTTTGAACGAGCATTAAAACTTTCTTTGCATTTGCTCATTGAGCTTTCAAGTAATTCTCATTCAACTGGAAAGAAATTGATTTGACAATAATTTTTTTTCTGACAAAAATTCACAGTTTTCAGACGCACAATTACATAACTTTCTCTTCTTACAAAGTACTTTGTAAGGGCAAGAAAGTAGAAAAGATTAATACAAGCAAGAATGCAAGAAAAAAAGGAATTCGATCGACAAAGAAGAATGAAATAAAATTATAACACAAATAGACAAGTATAAAGCAAAAGATCAGATGAGCCAATCTCTACTCCATATCCAAATCTTCACTTCCCTGCATGTCCCTTCGGTAACCTGCAATTTAATAATTAACTGTACATACATCGCACTTTGCCTGCACTTTTGTTGGCCTTCACTACATCACATTGTTCTTTAATTCCGCTCTCAAGAAAATTGGAACGCATATTTCGTGTGCTCCTGGGAAGGGTCACCAACACCCCTGCAGGTTAATTGTACCAGTCAAGAATGGTTCTATTCACAAAACTGAATTTTCCTTAATCTGTCACTTTCAGCATTTTATTTTGTGTGATTGGTCATCCCTACTTAAGTAGCATGACATTTCAAATCATTCACTGATAGCTTCCTTGCTAGTTTCTGCGTACGCCTTGAAGAGTGCACACTGTTGTGCTGCCTTTCTACATGTCAGATTCTCAGTTGACTTTCCCCGTTGTGTCCGTTCGCAAATTTAGCAGTCATTCTCTGGTTTAACGCTTTAATCTGACCATCCCCATGAGGAATGCTACTCTTACGGGATAAACCAGATATGTAGGCCTGCATTTTCATGTTACAGTTAGCTTTCCGTAAAACACACTTAACACAATCAAGAGATTTTAATAATATAAAAGATACGCTGGGAGCATTCAGGATATTCTCAAGAATGAAACTTCAATTCCCAAGTACCCATAGATACTCCTGAGAACCAAAACAAAAAAACGGTCAGAAAGCTACTTCACCATTTTCTATGAAAAGGCCAGATGTGAAAGAGAAGGGACACTTTCTGATGAATCAGGGAACACAGAGACCTTTACAATTATTTTGTGATGGGATAAGATGTCTATTTCTTCTTTCAATTCCCAAAATGTACATGAACATTTCAACAGGTGATGTGTAGTAGTCTAGCAAGAAAAAACAAGGGAGGGGGGGGGGGGATTACGGTAAATATACATCTAAGAAAAAGAACAGATTCATATTTTATAATAAGTAGGTACAATTCTAAAAGCTTGTACATACTTATCACACTAACGTAAGTCATGGTTAGAGAAACAAAACTGTATTCAATTTGTAATATAAAAAAAAATTGCTTCTTAACACATCAGGGTAGAAACAGTTGGGTGCTTCACTAGTCTAGTCCCAGCACTCGCCGACGGTACTATTGTACAAACAAGACCATTCATTCACACTATCTGTCACCGGCAGCAAAATTGTATTTTTATGTATATTTTTGTGATATACTCCCATGTTATAGTTATGATCCTGGAACAAACTATTCCCAGCACCAGTCAAGTTTTGTTCCAGAGGCAGATTTGTTACTAGACAATAGATTCTGGGATCTTCATCGATCGAGTGTGCTTAGGACTAAAGTTTCTGTTCACAAGAAATCGTAACTAAATGCCTAATTTCACATAATTTCAGTTATTGCCATCCTTGCTTTAAACTGAATTATAATTTTAAGGTGCTAATATCAACATAAAATGTAGAAATAAAACAAAAATATCATCAAAGATTATATTCTCTTATGGTCTCTACATAAGATTTTTCAATATTTACAAATGTGCTATTTATAAAATGGTGGCATTACGATTGTTTACAAAAGAAGGCAACAGTTGCAGCCAGGCTAACCTTGACTTATAAAGAATGAAAACCATCCATTTTCTTTATGGTCAATATTTCAATAATTTCTTTCATGATATGTAATAAAAATACATGTATGTACAATCATCCATCATTTTGTTTGTTTCTTTCTTTCTCTCATATATATATATATTTATATTATATACATAAGCTACTTCAATTTTCTAAAAATTAATTATATAATATGCAGTCCTTTTGCTACTAGATAAAAAAGTTTCTCAGATTTATCAGTGCCTGTAATTGATGCCTTCACCACCTAGTGAATGATACATCGAATACTTTTAGCCATATTTCATATGGCCTCACAATTGCATTGCATTTTTCAAAAAAAGATTAGGAATAAAGGAAGCACTACATTTTCCCCGTGTTAATCAACAGTAAAGAATTACATGGATAATTAAAATTTTACAAGTTTTATGTGGTACTAAAAGGTGTCAAAATAATCTTGTCATTGCTAATCTGAAATTTGACCAAGCTCAAACAGCAGCAAAAGGATTGCAAAAACAAGTACAGTGGATATAGAATCGTATCATTTGCAGGTGAAGCAATATTATTCTCTTAGTTTAAAAAAATAGTTGCATCACTTTCAAATCATAAAGTGTACATCACATAGAATAAGTATAGAAAAAGTGTTTGTAATATCTGATCAAGATTAACACCAATACCCAAGAAATATTTGAATGAAAATTGAAAATTACCATAAATATTAAATATTTATCCCAATAACAATTTTGATTTAAATATGCAGCGACATACATTATGTACATCAAATTTGCAACATTCTCAAGGAAAAACACCACAATAAATGTAGATAATATTAATACAAGTCAGAAGTAATTGTAAACAACAAATTACAAGTTGAAGGCATTTTACGCACAATGAACACGAAAGAATGAGAATGTGAGTAAGTAAATCATCACTTCCCTTTACAAGTTAAATCACCTACACACCAAAAATATTGCATCTGAAATGAAATATTAGTAACACACTATTCATAAAAGAACTATCTCCTTACACTGGGGCTAAGCGTAAACAGCAAGACCAAATTACAGAGAAATGACAACAGGATAAATTATAGCATCACTAAATTTAGACTCAAATGAAAAACAATGACTAGTAAGTGCTATTCTGTTAAAAAATAAAATTATAAGCTACTGAATGGAAATGTAATATTTCATAGTCAAATTAACACATTCAATAAATGATCTCTCTAGTTAAATACAAACTGTTTTACCATTAAAGTACTTTGAAGACCAAAAAAAAAAATTATATTTTTCACTTGGGTTCTGTAATCAACATACAGAGTTGTACCACAATACATCAACATCAAATGAAGGTACAGAAAAATATTTCTACATTTACTAACTTCAAAAGACACTGCAGTCTGCAAGTCTCTCAGAAAAATATTTCAGCAATCAATATATCTTAAACATGTCCCGCGTAATTGAGAATGTAGCCCAATTTCATGGTGTTGTTATGATGCCAAAATGACCTTGCTCAAGCTGGAGAAAATTCAATTATACATTATACATGGTGCTGGTTAAATTTTACAAAATGCACATAAAATTGTACTAACTGTCCTAAAAAAAAAGAGCACCAGAAAAAGTACTTTTACATTATCATGAAAATGTATTTATCCCTATAACAGAAATAAAACAATGAGTACTGATAAAAAAAAACATATATCCTTCATGGTATCAGTTTTTCTTTCTCCGTGGCAACAATAAAGCATAAAACAAAGTTCTTTTTCAAAAATTTGAAAAATTAAATTTATGCAACACAAGCTTTAAGAAACGAAGCCCACATTCTCCAACAGTTAAATGTAATTTTTTCTTGGATTAATAACTGATCCAATTAATTTCATTCTTATGGTTTTATCATTTTTGAGATGCTCATAAGAAAATAATGTTAAAACGCTTCACATGTTTGTATCCCCCATATAATACATAAAATGACATTAACAAAAATTTATTGAAGTACATCAAGCGAGGAAAGAATAGCCTAGAATTTAGGGATTTCAATAATCGTACTTTTTCATAAATTGAAGTAAAATTAAATAAAGGAATTAAACAGTGTAATTGGCATATCTGCTAACTTCATTGTCAAAAGAAAATTACATTTGATTTATGGCACAAATAACACATTTACCCCCTGAGTATGAACCAAGATGACCATCTTATGAACAAACAGTTGCGTGCATAAATGCACACAATGCATAAACTTGATTGTGTACAATATTAAATTTCTCTTCCAGCATATTCATAATCCATTAAACTTAACTTTGGCATTGTATTATAATTTCCATCACAAGCCTTATTGGAAACTTGAACTACGCAGCCACAGTAGTATTACAAGTACAATATATTACATCTGTAACAACATTTTTTGTTTGTTTTTTTGTTCTTGTTTTCTCTATTTTTTATAAAACAGTTCTTCTTAAAATTCTCTTCAACATACAAAAAAGCAGAACGATGCTCAGTGTCCAAGGTACTGTGTAATGCAAACATCTCAACCTCACACATAACTTGCCAAACCTAAAACTCAATTAATCACTCGCACTCTGGAGGGAATATGTTCAAATGTTCTCCTTCCCTAGAATCCAAACACCCACTTCTCATGCATCATAACACAAGCAGATATAACCAGTACAATCACAGCTCCAGTAATCGGCCTCTTCCAATCATCTTTAAATTATAAGTATTTTCTTCATGAAATTCAATTTAATGCCATCTGAGCATCAAATGTCATAACATTGCACTTTGTTGTCTGTCGTAGTACACTTATTCCGCACTAAAGTAGAGTTATTCACTCTTTTGCTGGCAGTACAACTCCTTTAGAGATTTTAATTCATCTATTAAAGCCTTGTTTTGATTCTCCAAAACAGCCACTCTATTTTCTAAGCACTTAATGTATTCTTTTTTCTTTCTCCGACACTCTCTGGCAGCCTCTCTGAAAAATGCAAGTGAAAATAAAACTAATTAACTGAAATCCATTTACAAATTAATTTTATCACACATGCAATGGCATTATATAAATGAAAGTATTCTGAAAATTACATAATTCATTTTTCTTTCACAATAATTGTTGGTTAAAGCACTAAAATAAGTTTGTATCAAAGCCCAAAGGACCAATAACTCTAATGTTTTTGTATATCACATCAAAACAGAATGAAATCTGTTTAATATAAACAACATTGCTACTATTTAATTACATATTCTGCATTATCATAATCATCATACACACCTGTTTTTAAGCAACCTCATTTCCCTTTTTCTTGCTTGATCTTCTGCAATGATAGGTCCCCCTCCTATGCCTCCACCTTGTGTCACAACTTAAAAAATAAGAAGAATACTAATCATACGATTTTAATAAAAAATATTCTACACTTGCACTGCTTCAAATCATAGTTTTTACCTCAAAAAGGGCAAATACAAATAATTCGTACCTGGCACAAAGAACTGTCCATCCTGACCTTGGGAAGCATAATGAACAATTGCACCACCTGTTGATGCGTTTGTCATTGTCAATGTATGAAGTCCTTGAACAGTTTCACCTTGACTCGCTAACTGTATTGTTCCAGGAATAACTAAAACAAAATAGTAATGATTAAATTCAAAATCTTTAAGCATATGTACTGCTGAAAATAAAGGGTAACAATTTAATAAATAAGACCTGAAATTTAAAAATTTGAAATTAAATTAACTTAATCTAACATTTCTGTTTCTTGCAAAGACTATAAAACCTTGTTTGTAACTTAGGCACATGTAAGAAATATTACATTACTTAATATATTATCAGAATTTTAATAAAATAATTAACATTTCCATTAGGCGCAAGCACATTGATAAACATCATTAAAAATACTGATATACCGTAATTGACCAGAAACCAAAGCACCATTTTGGGAACTTAAAATTATGAAAAGAGGGTTTGCATCAAATTAAATGCCATGAAATGACAGAATAATAGGTATGGTATTTTATTTAAAATTATGTAATACAAGGGATTTATCATAAACCATAAGATTATAGAATTGAACCAATTGATTACAAAGACTCAATAATAGGCCAATCATAAACGAAACAAAATTTAATTAAAAACCTCCAGCAATCCATGATGACATAATGAACAAAAAAATTGAATAAGGTTACAGGCATTCTATAGAACGGATTTGCACTTGAATTTAATAGGCACCATGATTTTGTGTACTGCATTTGGTAAAAAAAAAGTGCACATTGGATTCAGGTGAATATGGTATGTTCTAGCTTCGGAAGTAAAATCAAAAGTATCTTAATTAGTAATGTCATAAAAGTTTTAAGCTATATAACTTAGTGAAGTACTTCTGCAATTTTACCATACAATAACATAAGGTAGAAGATAAAGAATATTTACCAAAAATAATGAAAATGAATTGTTACAAAACAAATATACAAAAAGATTCAGAGTTTAATACTGACAACCAATTAGAACACACAATATACATGCAAATAGTTAATGGGAAATAGGAATAACAATCAGTAGTCAAACTTTTCATTAGATATTTAGTTATTAAGTGTATTAATATTTTCGTTCGTTTCCACAGAACTAAAAGCTGCCCACGAAGTTCTATTACAGCTGTACTTAAAACAATCTTTGTACAAAGTTCACCAAAATCCTGTCAAAATCATCAACAAAAAATGTAAATAAACATTTATATTACTAATGTCCAAAAAAATTGAAAGAAAACTATGCAGCCTCCATCCACATGAGAGGGAGCTGTGGTTTCATTAGATGTGCAGTAACTATGAAAGTTTTGATTTTGACAGAAATTATTTGATTGCATTATTCCATCTTTACTCATGTACATGCCAAATGAATTAACATACTGTGTCACAGCAGTCAGGTGAACAAAAGGCAAGAAATAGGCCATCCGCTATTAAATACACATGTGTGTTTTTGAACAGCAACTTTATGCTCTTAGCACATAAAGAACTGTTCTACTGTATATATACTACATTTTGTTATTGCAGAATTTATGAAGATTAGTTTTTGTTACAATATTTAATTTATTACAGTGTTATATGAAAGTATTTTAACTATTTTTCTTGAGCAGTGTGCATGCATTTTGGTTTGTTTTGGTTTTGTTATGGTGTGTTTTTGCTGCTGTAAGCCACAATTTAAGTCTGACTCATATTTCAAATTTAATAATCTTTCAATCCAATGGAATTAAGTTATGAACGTCATAATTTGAAATAGAAATGAATAAGAAGAGAAGGGAAAATTAATACACTAAATGCCTATAATGAAAGGTTCATTTATTAAACTACTCACTAAAATCTATTTTGTTTCCAGGAACTATGAAAAAGTTCTTTAACGCATATTAATTTGTACAAATTCCCTGCAGCTAGCAAACTGCACTCTTCTGAAGGCGCAAAGCCAATTGAATTTCAACAGTAAACAGTTTTATGTGAAAAACGGTATCCTGATGCTGAACTAAGCAGAAACTTGCAACAACATTTTGGGCACCATCATTGAATTCAGGTTAACAAAGGTCACATTGCACCCTGGTAAAAGACTGACAAGTAAATTTTTTTTTAAAATGGTTATTTGGTGCAAATCGATTTTTTTCTACTCCCTTCATATAATTCACATATTAGACACCTGCAGTTCATTGCATAATAAGTCATTATGATTCAACTTCATTACAGAACAGGTGTTTGACCTATCGCTGAGAAGTAATTGGTCATAGGCCACCAGTTTATTAAATATTTCATTGGACAATTCATATTAATAAAAAGAATATGAATGGTGCCAAGGCTATCTGTACGGGGAGAGGTAAGGAAACAGGAGATTGGTACGCCACACATGCCCTCCCTCGTTTCCAAAACGACGACTGAACTTTCTACAAGGCCTCTGATTAAGCTGATCTGAAATAAAAACAGATACGGAACTTTGATGAGATTTCATTAATAAATTGAATCCTAACTTGTGTGCCGCTTGTTTGAAGTCCGACTGTGTTTGTGCTTAACCAATGCCATTTGGGACAACTATATCACTGTCTACTAGGTGGTGTTGGCTCAACACTGCTTGCCAGCTGCCTTGTAACTGTTCAATGTAAAAGTTTAACTTACAAAAGTTATTATTAGTTGTAGAAAATGTACTGTATGAAGTGTACAATACTCACTTGCTCCTCACTTATACTGTTATATCACTTCACACTTTTAAATTAATACTCATTAGGTTATTCTTTCATCAGATACTTTTATTTGGCGTTTGTAATCAAATCTAAATCCTTCCACCTCACATCACTAATTAAAATAGTGAAATCAAACATAAATACAACAATGTCTTAGTACTTTATGTTACATTACTAACGCAATGGCCAATATGCACTTTCACTTCCTAAAGTAAAATGTATTATATTTTCTATTGGCTCAAAATCTTTAAATACTTAAAAAAAATACTGATTTTCAGTTGTGGCAGTTTCCACCGGGTGAGCAAAATATAAAATATAAGAATAATGGTCCAAATTAGAAAGTCTTTTACGCTTTCATCCTTACTGAAGTGGTAGAAAATATTATCTATATCTACAAGATTTTAAATTATGAATTCTGTAAGATCAATCATGGAAAATTCATTTTACTTTGTAATAACATTTCATTAGGCAAGTATATGACTGTATCATTTAAACACTTAGGATTGAAAATATTTTTCCTTCATTCTCACATTCTGAAAAACAAAATTTGCTATCAATGTAATCAAAATCTGTCTCTGTAATTTTTATTTAATTTGTTTTTTCTTCAATAATGGCACACCGTTATCTAAATACTTAATTTTAATCTTAAGAAAACTGTGGCTAAAACTCAGATCTTTTAACTCATTCAGTTATCCTAACACTCAAATTATTAATTTAAGTTGCTTTCTGAAAGAAAATCAACATAAACCTTCTACAAAAAGTTCCATGATGCAGCTTATTTCACGACTATAATTACGTAATAACTATTACTACTTTTTGGGATACTATTTGGGGGAGAGTGATGGGGAGATCAATAACACAACTGAATTGAAATGTTTATCCAATCATTTCATGCAAATTATTTGATGACTTTTTAAAAACAATCAGTGTTTTATCCAGAAATGTTTATCCAATCATTTCATGCAAATTATTTGATGACATTTTTTAAAAACAATCAGTGTTTTATCCAGCATCAACAAAAATTTAAAACAATCCTTTAAATTAAAATCCATAAAATTCCACAAAATTAAAAAGCAATTAATTAATTTGTGATGGAAAATTTTCAATTCTAAACTTTTGAAATTAATAGTTTTTGTTCAGACATTCTAATGAATTTCCTTACACACCACAAATGCTTTGAATGCATCGAATGGATGTTTAGTTACATTTGAATTTTAATGAACGTGAAATTTAATACAATTTTGCAACTAGAGAATGTAAGAGTAATAATAATACTAAGGGCATTTTCCCCAATTTAAAAAGTCCATCAAATGATTCATCACCTACACAAGCTTACCAAGCAAAGCTTTACCAAAGTCTCACCACCAACTCTAGATTCCCCTTCCTTCATTCCATGCCGTTTATAAACTAATACATCTCAACCGAGTGGATTAAGTCATCAACACACAAAACATCACAACAAAGGTAATATACAGATCACTAGACCATGAACCCAAGGATTACTCACACTACAGCTGACAGGACACATTTTAACATCTGAAGGAGTACTGACTCATTTTTACCAGAGGGGCACAACATGTACAACCTTTCACACACATTTTTACATAATATACATGTGTACATAATGAAAACTACAGAGGAAATGCACAGGATGAACAAACATTACATACCCGGTAAGCTGACGTTATTTTTTCTTTCTTAATAATTCAGCCTAAGCAAAATTCAGTTGTAAATAATGAATATAAAAGAAGATTACATTTCCCAAACTTAAAAAAGCGCATGCAGAAATTTATTTTGACACAAAATTTCATGATTTATGAAGATTTAACAGATGTATTTGCCATTATTTTCAACTGAATTGCATTTAATGCATATTATCTGTCATGAGGAAGAAAGAAAAGATAGGAAGTTGCCAGCAAGCTTTCTGCTCTACTTTAGATTGACTATACACAAGTTTCCTTGAATTTTGCTTCTGGATAATTTAACTATAAAATTTTTAGTTTAAATAAAATCCTATTTTAGTGAAGACTCAAATTGCTGGTCACTTTTACTTAGCCAGCATTTCACAAAACAAATTTCTATACTCAGCATCTCTGATTGTTCAACTAGACTCAAAGCAACTATGTTCAATAAGCACTGAAAAATTACAATACATTGATCTATATGTCAAAATATGACTTAAGTATTTGACCATCAAAACGCGTGGACAAATTGTAGTAATTATTTGAAACATGAAAGATAAAGCATAGGCAAGCTGGCAAATAATAAATTTGGTAAGGGAAAGGTTTAGTACACTAATTTTGAAATGTACACATAATTCGATATGTATGTAGGGTAACAAAGGATATGCCCCAACTTTGAAAGCAATTAAGGTACATTATACAGATTTATACGGAGGAAAGCTATCGCTGGCCAAAACAGTTTTGTTTTGCATCTGGAAGCTAACCGGACAAGCAATGTTTGAACCAACCTGTTTGAGTCTGGTACTGAGAAGGTATCGAGTTAGTCGACAGCTCGCTATCCTCATTAGTGTCACACTCGGATGAAGATTCGACTCTACCAACTGCAAAGACACACATATTAAGTTAAAGCTCCCCCTCCCAGTCTGCAATTCTCCTGTATACATGTACAGCTTCACCAACACCCAGAAAATACATAATTGAATGCAATTGCTTGAACATTATTGTCTGCTTTAGAAATAGAATTTTTTATCAACTTTTAAAAAGAAAAGTAATATTTATGGCAAATATCTGAATACATTTGATTCAAGCTCAAAACTATCTTTTACAAAAATTCAAGTTTCATGCAAAGTAAAGCCACAATCAAAACTACATTTTAATTTCAAATCGAACAATATACTATCAAAAATGTAATTTAAGTACAGTAAAGGATACAATACAGGTAAAGCTACAAACTTTTTTATTCTACTACTAATTTCGGTACAGTAAAAGATACAATACAGGTAAAGCTACAAACTTTTTTTTATTCTGCTACGTAATGTGTAAAGTAGTTACACATTACATGATATTACTTTTCTAAAATAATGGGCCTCAGTCACAAAAGCACTTTCATTAAATGAAACCTTCACTTCAATGGGCAAAACAGACCTCTAAAAAGTACACACAAATTTCATTCAATGACTTCATTGAAAAGCTGTTGTAATTTTAAATGAATATATTTAATTATGAAATCTTTTAAGTTCCAGTTAATATACATGTGTATACTGCACAAATAAATGAAATTTACTGAATGTATAAGTTCACTGAATATCGTGCTGTCAGAGAAATTATTGACACTCCATCAGACACCATTACTGCACGCCACTGTGCAATGTTAACACTCGCACACTGGGTGATTTTAGACAAATATGAAAAATAAGAAAATGACATTTCCGTTGCAGTTTTATTGAAACACATTTACCCAAAATTACATTAAAAATAATGATAATTTATACTTTCTTCTAATTTTCCAGACTATAGTGCGAAAGCTACAAATACTTCATCTCTACACAATGAAATTCCAATTTCTCCCACGCTATTCTGAAGGTTCAAAACAAGTTTTGGACATCAAAAGATGCAACCATTAAAATACCAGCCTCTGCTATAATAAAAGAAAACTAAAAGTTATATCAAATGACATAGATTAGCAATAGATAAAACTTTGCTTCTGTGACCAGTCTCATTACAGCAATTTTTTTTGCAGACAAACACTAAACCCAATATTTAATGCTCATGCATACCAATTTGTGCAAAATTCAACTATTTACATTAAAATATACAATTACAAAAATTAAATTTAACATATCCAGTTCGGAAAACACTATTTTGAAACATCAATATAACCAAAATAATTTATTTCTTATAATCCAAACAATTGTATAATTCATGGAAACAAAGGCATATTTGCACAAATTAACACTTAACAAAAAATAAAGAATTCTAAATCAGGAAGTACTTTTGAAATGTCTACCTACTTAGCATGTAACTACCATTGTGCAAAACGATGCTTTGCTTTTCCAGTCGAATTAAATGGTTTCCAACATTTACCTCTGAACACATAGTTTAAAACACTACATATACATGCATTTTGAGACCAAGACCCATTTTCAGTTTATGAAACACTTTTGCAAAACATTACGGAATTGCTTTGAAACACTTTTTTTTATCTTACTATGAACTAACAGTTCCTGAAAACATTATTTTCAACAATGACAATTAGAACAAGTAATTTGATAGTACTGAAATGTTATTACGAATCCAGTGATGATTATTTATTAGTATGTTTTTGTTTTGTTTGAATTTTTTTTTAGGAAGACGATCTACACTAGTACTAAAATAAACATGCAGTTGTAGCAGCTCTCACAGAACTGGACAAAAACACAATTTCAAGGTACTTTTCTATAAATGTAATTTTCAATTGATTCGAACATGATGTTGCACATGCAAATGTGAAGAGAAATGCATGAGTGAACTAGACTTTAGACAAAACCTGCCTAGCAAAAACCTTTTCTCCGTGCTATTTAAAATTTCTCGTGCATAAATAATTCTACCAAATTAGTTTTACAACTTTTTTTAATGACCATCAAAAAAGTTTTTTCATTCCTCATGTTAAACAAAATATAAGTATTATCATCAAAACAAAAAAAGAAATCAAATAACTACAAAAAACTATACAACTGCCGTATACAACTACTTAATAACTGTGTTGTAAGTTCCACCTCCAATTCTGAAGCTGTATTCTTGTCCATTTCCTTGTCTTTCTTTATTCTTACTGTAATTCCTTTTATTGCAGCCCTTATAAAACGAAAGTGCTATATCAGCCAAAATGCAGTTTTTCTTCCAAGACATAGAATACTGATGATTTAGAATAAAATTAAACCTTTGGAAAAACAAACATAAGAACCAGGCAAAAAGTAAAAATAACCATGCTCCAAAAAATAGTTTTTTCATTCAAACGCAGCAATGGCTACAGGACATATAGACATTATATTAGACACAAAAAAGCATATCAAAAAAAATTCTCATTGAATAAATATTCAATGTTTGTCCATTTCAGTCTGAGAAAAACTGCACTGTCCCTTATCATTTCTACCTCCAAAAAAATTGGCTATATCACAGTGGAACTAATGCTTACAATGAAAAGATAGTTCACAAAAATTAAAAGCCTTGTCTTCTTGCAATCTAAATACTCATACCTGCAATCTCTCCTCCTCCAAGATCATTTAGAATTTTACGATATGATGGTCTCCGAGTTAAAATATCTCTCCTCGTCTTTTTAGCAGACTCATCATCATTGGATAGACTGTCATCACTTCCTGCTTCTACCACCTGATTAACAAAGAGTAAATCAGTGTGCAAATATATCAAAATAACAAATTAGGCAGAATGTTTTCTTCTATTATTCTCTCAGAAGCTTTTACCTGCAAAGTTTGTAGACTCCCAGGAGTTGTCTGAATCACAGAGTTTGGCTTACTAACTAAAATTACATTCCCTTTCTGAAGCTGTACAGGCTGAATATTAGCAGGAGTCTGAATAACCGATTGCTGATTTGGTTGAATTACTGACTGGACCTGTGGTAACAAAGGAAACTAACGCATAGTAGATTAGAAGTAATTTTCAAATTCACATAAACTACTGATCTTGTATCTCCTTGAATTTCACTTTCACAGTATATAATGAAAAATAATCATTTAAACATCACTTTAACAATTCACATCACATTTCTGATTAAAAACATCCACTGTTAAGCATTCAGACAAAATAGAACATCAATCCAAGCACTTACCAAATAATAAAATTTTGTTACAATTGCAGATGAAAATAATTGTTACTGTCACATTAACAATTTTAACAAGGCTTAAAATTTACACAATCTACTTCCATTCTTCTCATAAGTAAGAAAAGAATGTTGTCAACTACTTCTACAACTAGCATAATATCAAGAAAAAAATGGCATACATCCCTGTGGTATTTCAGCATCAACTTGTAAAATTTTATTTTAATATTTAAAATAAAGTTGTTTTTTTTACATTAATTAACACACAAAGATCAAACCTTTTTAAATCTGTCAAACTACCCAAAATTATTCTCAAAAATTTATTTTTTTTAAGGATGGAGAGAATATCATAGAAATAAGTAGTTAATTTAATTTATAACCTTTCGCAATGCATCATAAAATAAACGTACTTTTATACCTCCCCACCCCAAAAAAACCTTTGATACATAAGATAGTGTGACAGTACAATACACTATTAAAATAAAAATCGAAGGCACATAATAAACTTAACAAATTAACACCAGCATAATGCAAGCCACATCCCAACACATTTTGCAAAATAATGACTGACCTCTCAAACACTACAGTGAGCAATTTTAAATTAATAAAAAATAATATTATCAGACATCATTACTTTCTTGTTCCTTTTTATAATAAAGTCAGAATGCCACTGAGGTGATAGTTACAAGTCACAGTAAAAATTTTCTTTGGAGAATTAAAATATATAATATTCTACTCCAAACAATATGCAAATTACACAAAAGAAAATGTAATATTGCAGGAGTGTTGTGGATCTTTGTTACTGAAAATATGTTAACTTCATACACAAAACAAATGAATAACAAAGAAATGTTTAATAAAAACTATTGTGCAGTATCTTTACCTGGCAGTTCTAACAGCAGTGATCGATGTCATGCAAAAACTATAATTGTAAAAATATCTTCCTAATACATGCCAACTACAGATTGAAAATATTAACTTCACAAAAGCTAAAATAGAAAACTTTTTTCATACACACTACAAGAATGCTACCAAAATATTTACTTTAAACATGCAACGACAGCATTACAATTAATCACTTTTTAAAACACTGATTTATATATAACGCACAAGTCCATATCAATAGTAAAAAGTAGCATTAATGTGTAGTTAACCATTAATTGCAATCCTCCTAAAGAAGTCTGCATTACATCTACAGACAAAAGAGTGGACTAGTAATCATCAAAAATTTGCCAGAAGAGTCAGTACACCCCAATAATAATTCTACTCAAATTTAGAGACAAAGTTTTATTGGAATACAACCTACTATTGAGTTTCCCAAGAGTATAATTTGTTTCAAAAGCTCATATTGTCCAAGAGTTAATTGTTAGCGAATGCCAAAATATCATGAAGTAAACATCTTCAGACAAATGCCACATTACAAAATCTACGAGTATTCTAATATATTTAAAGACATCGTAATTAATAATACTAGATTCTTCTAGCCAGTTGTGGAACACTTGTAGCAGAGAGGAAAATAAGGTTTTCTCTATAATCGAGGTATACAGTATGTGAAAAAGATTTTAATGTTTCAAGCATTTATTTCTATACCATTTTACGTAATAAAACATGTCCAAATCTTTGAAGGATTATGAAGTGGTGAAAGATTAAAATCTCCCATGCAGTAACAACGCAAGTCGCATAAGCATGTCCAAATAACACTAAGATTAATACACTCCACAAAGAGCAAAACATTCACTGCTGTTTAAAACATGTCCAAGGAATTTTATCACAATGTCAACCTATACAAAATGATGTCATGATAAAGCCCGGAGTGCATCATTCAAATTTCTAAGGGGCCGGGCACCCCTGTACCTGGGTTGTAGCAGTATTGTTGTTTACATGTGTTGGGAGAGTGAGTTGCACGATGCTGGTGGCAGCCACAATCTGATGTGGCTGAGAAGAGGAGGTCTGTACCGAAGTCACAACCACTGATGAATTAGTGTCCCCAGGAGAATGGGCCAAGGGATCACCTGGAGGGTTGCCAGTTGTCCCGTTCTCTTCCACCATTCCGTCCATAGCCTTGGGACGTTGCGTCCTAAGAAACAAAATTTTAGATACAATAACAAAAAATTCACACGAAACTCCCACATCATTCGACCACTTGTGGTTGTTCTTGTGAATCTTAAAATGCCTAGCACGAATCGTGAACTTCAATTCAATACTTCAATATATAAAAATGAAATAAAACAATGACACGCAACAATAACAAAATTAACCATCTTTGCAAGTATAACAATAGCATTATCTCCACGCTTTAATACTAGTTATTTTTAGTCACACAGTCTTTCATGTTCCTTTTACTTTCATATTAGCCGGGCAGGGAGACGTAAGCGAACGATGCGCTACGCTTATTTCTAAATTTACACATACTAGAACACCACACGACGCCATATTCCATACCTCTTCCTGTAAGGAAATATAATAGTCTCCACACATTTTCTATATGCTTTTTCACTAATTTCACGTCCAAATCACCATCCAAACTGAACTATAAACACAGTCCACGCTTCGTTGTTATTATTCTTCAGCTGAGTACTTACCAGTTACGTATTCCTCGTCACCAACTTTGCTGCAATCCGAGTGGGCAAACAGGCAAGTACGTAGTAGCCACGTCAAAATTCCTGGGCCTTCGTCACAGGGCCACGGGGAGGGGGCGAGTCACGACCATCCAATGAATGTATCATTGCGCGCAGCTGAGATCCGAGTTAAAAGAGCGTGAATCTCTTTCAAAAAAAACGAAAAAACATTCAATAATAGACAATTTTGATATTATTTGGTCAATCTAGAGAATCCATTCAAAATATTTTCACAAATCTATTCCGTAATTCGCATCACGTTTCTGAGACTGCGTATCACCTGGCGCATATTAATAAAATATATAAACAAAACATACATTCAATAAAAATGCAGAAAAAAAATTAGCAAGTTAGTCCGTTCAATAAATCTGCTTCAAAATACCGAGACCATTCGCTATACAGCAAATCAAAAACACCAAGGTCGTTACGAAATAGCATTAGTCACTATCGCACAACAAAATTTTACATCAAAGGAATGTGTCAATTACCGGAGTTTATGGTGAATTAGTTTACTTCGGATTTTTTCACTTATCAAAATAAGTTTTCTATTTTTTTTCGGAGAAAAAACTGGGAACTATTTAGTTACATAACGTGACTTTCATGTGACAACGCGTTGCCACAATTGAGTGACTAATAATATTCAAATGCAATATTGCAAGGTCACGAGGTTTTCTTTCCTTAACTCCCAATGTCGCTTATTCTTTCGTGGAGATGACATCTGTGATGTTATTGATTTTGATTTCCCTGAGCGACTGCGATAGAAGTCTGAGATAAGATAATTCTTAACTTAAAAACGCTCAAAAGGTTCTGATTATGATATAGGAGTAATTTTGTAATTGACGTCACGGAATGACGTCCTTCCTTTCGCAGTTTCAAAGCTGTTCGAAAAGGCCTTCAAATTCGGTTTTTTTTGTTCTGAAATTAATCCGTTCGACAAATTTATTTTAAAAGTTAAGAAATAAAATAATTTACAAATAGTACGCTCATAGATCAAAATACTTGCCTCCCGAAAGGCCAACCTTAACTGTTATTATACAGTAACCTTCCTCGCCCAAATTATATAGTATTTTTCTGTTAATTCACGTTTCAAAATGGTACCTCCTTAAAACAGGGCTTAATTTTTCAGTGTTTCACAATAAATAATACCGAAATGAATCTAAAAGTTGCCGAATGCAAACGACGTCGAATACTAGAGTACAAGTCATCCGCGTTATGCGAACGCATTCATGACACACCTATGCCTCTTACGTCATTCGTCGCATGACGTCACCATGACTCAGACATCGTGGGTTTCACATGAAACGCCTGACGTCGTTTGCTTTTTTGTATTTGTATATCCTTGATACGGACTAATCTTCCGGTGGCGACAGATCTATTTGTCTTGTCCCGTCAACAATATCAAAACTGAAACAGGCAAACTTACAAACAAAAAACCAACCAACTCCGCAGTTTTGCGAGTTTCCAATGTTTTATTGTATTGTTCATATTAACAAAATATTTTAGCAGATGCCATTAGCATTGTTTTTACGAATAGTAAACAGGAAAATATATTATATTGGACTAGGAAAATTACAAGTTGCACAAGACATTAATATTAATATTCCACAGAATTTATACCAAATTAGTATGTATCTAAACAGACTTGACAGAGTGAGAGTTACTTTAAGTTCTTTCCTTATTGGATTGATTAATTTTATTGTTAAATATATACTACAAAATGACAATACTGAAATTAGGAAAACTTCTTGACAACTCTCTTTGTGATTATTTCATATCATTTTGCTTTGCGCTTTTGTCTCATTTTCTGGTCGAACACCGCCAATAACTATTTCACACTGAAAATAAATATTCAATAAATCTTATTTGAGAGTCTACAATAATGTTAAAGTTCTGTAATTATACAAGACTAGTAAGAATTTAAGACAAAATTGTAAGCTGATAAAATAATTAATCCAGCACATCAAATGCTATTTTGAACTCTCAATCTACAGTTGTCTACATATAATGCTGATACACATTTCAAAATTTTTAACAACCAGTCGTTCTGTGAAATTAAAAGCAGTGAATTAATTCCTACGAAAATAACAAATACAATTCACTGCAATTAATTATATCAATTAATTCACTGCAAATTAAATAATAAATTATGAGGTATTGATCATCAATAATCTTACACACTTCATGATGACTTCAATACATTCTGAACTTTGGTATTATGAAATAATTGCACAGTAATTTTGTACAAATATACATATTTACAATGAACACAAAAACTTACTAGTCAACTTATATTACACATTGACAAATATTAAAAATGATCACCCAAAATAAAGTTACAAACATTTTACAAAACCTGAATTTATCTTTTTGTTTCAGAAAAAATTCTTACTTAAATATTTATATTGCAATACAACAAATATAAACAATAAAGACATTAATCGCCATGATCCTCTTAAATGTGGAAGGAAATGAAATACTGACTTAGATGATAATTCACATAAATGGTGTAAAATAATTTCAATATTGCAATATACTGACATGTAAAAGGGGAAGCAAATGAAAACACAAGATTAATAGTACTCTGGAAGTTTTGGGTAAACATGTTTCCATTGTATAGTGAATAATTCTAGGTCACTACAAAAAGGCATCCCCAACTTCTGGTTTATCATATTCATTTGGAAAGTAAAAACTAAGAATTGTAAAATGGAAAAAGGTACCAACAGCATTCTGTACTGAAGAAGGCTCTAAAATTAACTTCTGTTATTCCTTTCATAATTATATTTGTTATTATAGAATCTGTTTATAAGCACCAAAAGCATAGGCGTTTTTCTGCAACTTGCTAAAAGATATTTCTGTGACTACTTTTCAGGCATTTGACAAGAAACAACACTGTATTGGGCAATTTACTTTAAACAATGTCAACTATTATTCCAAATGAGCTTTGAATTTACAATTCATTGTAACTTCACTATCATTTAAGTAATTAAAGCAAAATTTGTTAAGCCTTTTCCAACTTTTGATTTACCACATTCATTTGGAAAGTAAAAACTAAGAATTGTAAAACGGAAGGAGGTACCAACAGCAAACGCAATTTCACTTACAATTATTTTAGAATTGTACATCCCTTCACACTCAACCCTGCTTACAAAAAACACACAAGTGTTTTTAGAGGAAATCAAAAGTTTTAAAAGAATTCTGACCATTTCATCATAGGCAGCAAAGTACACTTCAAAATAATTAAATATCGAATTATGATTTGCACCAAGTGAAATATTTTTTGTAGGCTTAACAAACAGTTTGTCCATTCAAAATGCATAAAGAAAACCTAAAATAATGCCAAGTGTCTAATTGACAATTACTCACTTTGAAACTCATTTTTTGAAAGTACAATAAACTGCAGAAACAAAGACGTTCAGCAAACTTCAATTACTTCTGTAACAATCTGAATAATGTGATATTTAGCAATAGAAGAAAATCACATCATTTTATTTTACATGATTAATATGAATATGAAATTGACATAGCACCTCATTAAAAAATATTTGGCTCTTTCTACAGATCAAAATTATCTCACATTTTTATTTAATATGTCAATCAAAAGACACGCGAGCATAAATGTGATACAATTAAAATTCCATCATTTCATGTAGTTGTTGAAGGCACAAAATTACTTACGATTGAAGATTCAACTTGATAAATGTGATTTCACACAAACCACTACATTCATTCATAAATACACATTATACTTCATGTAAATGCATTCAAGTCACTGCCCACAAACATTCAAAGCAATACAATAATTTTCATAATACATCAATTTTTATGTACAAAGTATATTTACATTACAAAATTTGAACACTTTTCATTTTATTTGTACTATATTAAAGACTATTTAGTTCAATCCAAAGAAGTCTGATGTAACAAAATTTTTAAAAATACAGCCCTCAATCACTCAATAAATCTGTATAAAAATAAATAAAAAGTTCATGTAAGTTGATATAAATGAAAGTAAATCTTTCCAATGTCTAAAATACTGAAAAGATTATCTTGCAAATAAAAAATTAACAATAAATTCTTATAAGGCTTTAGAACTTCAAAATAATAGTCAATTACAAATAAATTTGCAGAAAATACTATACTCTTTTCATAGGAAGTCATCAGTCTGGTAGCATGTTTATCATAAATAACAATAACAACCAGAGGATTAGAAAAATGAAACAAAATAATTACAATATCTTTCAAATGGATATTAAAATATTCAAATATGTATAAAACAGTATAAAGCTACAAATAATCAAAGACAAAATGTCCTGATCATATTTGAAAATATAAAATTCTGCAGATATGTTATATCAGACTTCTTAACGATATCACAAAATACTCAAGTACCATGTAAGGTATATGGCCTTTGTCACAATTATTACTGTTCATAATATAGGTTTCCAGTCACTTCATTTCAACTAGCTACCACAGCAACTGAATAAAAGTTGTGAATACATCTAGGCACATTATACCACACTTATGTTTACTGATGATTGAATCTTTCAGTTCAAATTACTATTCCATGAACCCGAAACCGATACAAACAAGTGTATTCAAGATTTCCATGATTTGATTCAATAGCAAGTTCAACAATTTGATAGGACGGAGCTTCCTCATTCTGAAATTTATGAAATCATAAATCAAGTACTTATTCCAATTGTTATTTATATAGATTTATTTCAACTAATTCTGTACACACCTGCACCGGGAATATTTGAAGAGGTGGCCCAGTAGCTTGATACATGTACTTTCCCAATAAAACTGGATCCCTGTCAGTTTCATTGTTCAAACCCTATGACAAATATTTACAATGATTATTAACTCAAAAAATATTTCTTTGCATAGATAAGATTCTTTTCAAATACCTTACCTGCACTGAGAAATTTTTAGGAGCAGCATCTATATTTCCAGCATGTGATATAGATACAGGAATGTGTTCAATGCTGAATGCTGACACTTTAATTCTTTTAGCTAGTCGAATAACCAAATAACCTTGAGCTCCACGAAATGCCCAACACTTTCCTGGATGAATCTCAGGCTATAACATGAAAAAGGAATTCCATACAAATAAAAATAAAATAAAAATGCATAAATTGCAAGAGCAATAAACGAACTTACTTGAAGGGCAATACGTGGATGGTTACTAGACCACGGGAATGTCATTCCTAAAAATGACAATGCAAGTGATCTCTCATTGTAATTTTCTGTACACCTGATATTTATAACTGTTCCTCCTGAAAATTAACCAAAAACCAACAAAATATGAATAACTGAAGTACGCTAAGTCCCTATTGACACAAACATAATATTCAAGATTTTTCTGAGACTGTCACATCATTTGACAGCGAAAAGAAAAATTATAATTCTTAATCTGATGAAAGTATACCTGAAAAACGACTATGCTGCAGAACTCCCTCTTTTTTATTCACTTTCATTAATTATATATTCAGAAGTTTATAGTTGAACAGATAACATAATTCTCAAGAGACATGAAATTAATTTTAAAATATAAAATATCTTTGTCCAAAGCAGTTTCATTGACATTTTAGCTGATAAATGAAGTATGAATTAGTTCAAAAAAATGTAAAAAAACTGATAGTTTTCTCAGAAAAATTTTATTCCATAGTGTGAACAGAGAAAATTGGGCACCAGAAGCAGTAGAGCAATGAAGGAAAATTCACCAAAAGATTACACAAAAGCTTATGCAGGAAATTAACCTCTTTATGATATCTTTACCATTACACTAAAGAAAGTGTTACACTAAAGAACCATATCTGGTCATAATAATCCACACATTAATTATGGCTTACAATGAATTTTATAACATATTTTTTCACATTCAAAATGCTCCATGAGAAAATCATTGCTAAATATATCCTGATATTTGCTTAAAAAAATAATTAAGAAAATAAAATAAAATTTCTTTAAAAACATCTACCAAATCTTTCTTATTAGTACATCACCAACAATGAAAATAATTATGTTGAAGCATTCAATAGTAAAAGTATAGCAGTACTAACAAAGATATATTATATTTGATGATCTTAAGCACTTTTTCCAGGTTTAGTGTTTAAAACAAGATAGTATTATAAAATACCTAGAAAACACCAGTGACTCATTAATTTTATCAAAGGTGTGTTGTGTGTGTGTGTTGTGTGTATGTTGTGTGTGTGTATGTGTGTGTTGTGTGTGTATGTGTGTGTTGTGTGTGTATGTGTGTGTGGTGTGTGTGTGGTGTGTGTGTGTGGGGTGTGTGTGGTGTGTGTGTGTGTATGTGTGTTTTGTGTGTGTGTGTATGTGTGTTTTGTGTGTGTGTGTATGTGTGTGTTGTGTGTGTGTGTTGGGTGTATGTTGTATGTGTGTGTATGTGGTGTGTGTGTTGTGTGTGTGTGTTGTGTGTGTGTGTGTGTTGTGTGTGTGTGTGTGTTGTGTGTATGTGGTGTGTATGTGGTGTGTGTATGTGGTGTGTGTGTTGTGTGTGTATGTGGTGTGTGTGTTGTGTGTGTATGTGTGTGTTGTGTGTGTATGTGTGTGTTGTGTGTGTATGTGTGTGTTG